>CM053026.1:653612865-654327865 GCA_028564925.1 Lithobates sylvaticus
AAAGTTGTAAAATTGTGCTTAGGCATCATGATTTGTTTTACCCTTAAACGCAAAGGGGTTAGTGTTTGACTAGACTGTCCCTCAAAAGTATACTACTACATTTCTAATAATGTCACAATAGTGTTATTATCAGATTGGCGATGTATAATATGTTAAAAAAGACGTTCTGGTTCTCTGTTGGTCAGTGTTCCTGCATTAAACATATATCTAATGAAGAATTACAAGACTTTGTAATGTTGTACTGACATGTTATAGTTTTGATACTAATGCCGCGTACACAAGATCGGATCTCTCGTCGGAAAAATCTCTGATGGTTTTCGTGTCAGAATTCCGACGGAATTCCGCTCAAACTGTCTTGCCTACACACGGTCACACCAAATTCAATAACACCGCGACATACAACACGTTCAACGGCACTATAAAAGGGAAGTTTAATGCTTCCGAGCATGCATCGAATTGTTTCCGAGCATGCGTCGGAATTTTGCGGAATTGCATACACACGATCGGAATTTCCAATAGAAAGTTTTTCCGTCTGAAAAATGAAGAACAGGTTCTCAATCTAAAGTCCGTCAGAAATGCTGACAGAGAAAGACCGATGGGCATACACACAGTCGGAAAATCCGATGAAAAGCTCCCATCGGACTGTTTCCATCGGAATTTCCGACCGTGTGTACGCGGCATAAGGCTTTGCCTTACACAGCTCAATTTTTTGGTCAATACCTGCTGAATGGTCCAGAATGCGAGCTGCGAGTGGCCCATTCAATACTACCAGGCTTGATGAACTTTAATTGAAAAATTGAGGGAGCTGTCTGGAAAATTGTCCACTGAACAGTATTTGCATCCAATCAGTCACAGTCAGACAGCGGTTATTCAGTCAGACATTGGTTATTCATTCAGACATCGGTTATTCAGACAGCGGCAGGGGCTGAATACAATAACAAGCAGGGAAGATTCCTCTATCAAGTTGTTTAGTGTAGATGGAGAGATCTATTAGATTTCTCTTGTACCACCCATGGGCTAAATGAGAAAAATCTATGCATCTATGACTAGCTTAAAGTGGAGGGTCACCCAAAAAAAAAAAGAGCATTAATATTCTTTAAAAAAAAAAAAAAAAAAAAACATTTGAAATTTTTTTTATTTTTTACCTGTACGGAAATCCTTGTTGCTAGGCAGTCTTCCTAATCTGCCTCCTTCCTACTCCGCGGTGATCTTCGTTGATCTTCGGTCTTCTGTCCTCCTCACCGATGTCTTCTGGGTAAAGGGGCGCGCTGTGTTCTGGGAACTGTGCATGCGCAGTAGGAAACGGGCAGTGAAGCTGTAAAGGCTGTACTGCTTGTTTCCCTTAGTGAGGATGGCGGCGCTGGGACCGAAGCGCCGAGGGGCATGTCGGCCTCGGCGGCCGACATTGCGGGCACCCTGGGAGGGTAAGTGTACTTATTAAAAGTCAGCAGCTACTTTTTTTTTAGCTGCTGACTTTTGAAAAAAAATTTTTTAAACTGAAACACCCTCTTTCAGATTCAACTTCTATTCAATAAATATTATTATATGACAGTTTCAATGTCACCCAAAGCTTAGATTTCAGTTTTTGGTGGGCATCAATGGGTTAAACCTCCTACAGTTTTCTTATATTTCTCAGAGACTTCGGGCTGAGATTCTCCTGCTTTGCCCCCTTCCCACAAGTCTATACAAAGATTTTACCCCCTTGAAGCTAGGTTTTCCAGTGATCTCACTTTCTATACTGTGAATCCATCAGAAGAACCTGGCAACATCATTTACCTTTGTGGCCACAAGAATGGGTCGAAGCTGGAACCCCGGTGGGGATAATTCTTCCTCCACTTCTGATTTTGGGCATGTCTGTGATAATCAGATTATTGCTAATGATTTATCATTTACAAGCACTTTTGTTGGTTGATGGAGCTTTTTATTGCTTTGTGAGATCTTCTAACGAGTGCGTCTGATCCTTTTCACTCCTATGGAGAGGAGCAAAAGATTAACAGTAGTGCAAATATGTCACCAGGCAAGAATTGTGACTGCTCCCATGCCTATGGCCACCCAAAACCAGCATGTCATCCAACTTGTCAGAAACAAAATGGTTATATCAGTTTTGAGTGGAGCTGTCCACTTTAACAGTCGAAAGGGCTTAAGATTTTTCTGTGAACACATTATCATTTTCCTAAAATATTACATAGCCAATTAATATACACTGATTGCAAAGGTTCGTCTACTTAAAGAGGTTGCATCACAGTACAGTATATATGTACATTGCACAGCATCAAGCAGTCAGAGCTTGTTGGTTGCCTAAGCTCTCACAACCCATCTGCTTCTAGCCAGTGATGTAAATGTACCAGCTGTTTATAAAGAACCACTCTGTGTCGTGCAGGAGGCTGGTCCCTTTACCTTACATCAGCCTTGTTTCCCAGCATAAGTCACTGTCTCGCCATCCATGCTGCATTGTCTCTAAACCTTCCACATCTCTAGCAATCTAGCATCCAAATGAACTAATCCTCTTACAGGTCAATGTTTTTTTTTTTCCTGCCTTGCTTAGTTAGAAATTACAATCAGAACCATGATGTGCTACATCTGATATTACAAAGCAGCAAACCAACTGCAAAAAAATACTGGAAACCTCTTCTTTTTTTTTTTTTTTGGTTAAAAGCAATCAAGAAATTGGTCAGGAGGAAGCCATATCAACGTTGTGCTCAAAAATGAAGGCTCTTCTCTTATTGGTTCTACCTTGGCTAAGCCCTGCCAACTATATAGACAATATGGGCAATCTACATTTCCTGTATTCTGAACTGTGAGTACTCACAGTCAACCTATATGTGTGTCTGTGTGTGATGTCCACATATGTGTCCAAGACCTCCCTGTTGTGATCATTCAAGGTAAATGTGTTTTTTTGTGTACGTTCAACAATGGTAGTTTACAATCAGAACTCTTGTGTTCATTAAAAACATGTTATTTATCGTGTGCATTTTTCCCATTTGTCTTGGTGTCTTTTAATGGCAGACCGTGCAAAGTATGTCAAAGCACAGGTTGGTGTAGAAAGAGTTAAAAGCTATTTGCAGTTTGCATTTATATGTACTATTAAGTCAGGAAATGCTTAGAGAGTTATTGTTTCAGTATTGCTGTATTATTATTATTACTATTCTTATATCTGATACTGTTGACATAAATTATACAGTGTGTTTATGTTTGTGCATATACATTCTGTATATTAATATTATAGCTACTACTATAATATTTAAGTGTTACATTCCAGCATAGCCAATAATTTAAGGTCAATAAGAGACACTTTTCAACAATAAACCTTATGATTATAGTACCGTAGTAAATCAGCAACACAACGGTTTGAGAATTTTGCCCTCGTTAGCCACCATTCTCGTTCTTTGCATTCACCTGTCCCTTTAAGAGACCTGATTTGTATGCTTAGAGTACATAGTCAGCATCCTCTTATACAAGAAGAATGTTCGCCTTTCCTCATGAATAAGCAATGAAAAAAAAAAAAATCATGTGTTTGCTGACAAGGAAACGATCCCATTTCTTGTGGGATTAGCAAGCAGCAACAATAAAGTGATCGGGATGTGCATGAGTGTGAAATATCTATGTGATCCATCGATATCTCCCTTGTCCATGTTACTTGAAAAATCATAAAAATTCCAGACCGCACGTGAAATAACCTCTTAGCTGGTCAGTAGATTCCGCCAGATGGATTAGCCTTGGTGATTGGAAGGATTGGGTTAAAATGACATTTCAAGAGCACTTCAATCCAGCATCTGCACTTGACAGCAAGCAAGACTGACCCTGATCAAGCAGATCTAACAAATGGGGACAGAAACAAAGAGCTTGTTGTCGAATCCATCTCCACCCCTGAAGCACATTGTTAATCATTAATTAATAGCTGTGTAATTGCACTTACTATGGCAGGAAAAGGTGCCACAGAAGCAATGCCTATTCCTCAATTAGTCCTGTGCGAAGTCTGAATCAACAGCTATTTTTTGTCACGTGCCCTTCTGTTTACGTTCAGTGATCTGCATTTGAAATATGGTGAGATGTAGACACATGTAGGTCGGAATTGTTTTAATAGTCAAAGCTCAGTAGCACAGTTGAGTGCTAATCCAGCACAGCGTAGACTCTGCAACGTCAACAGATTAATGTAAGAACTGGAAGTAAGTAGTACTGCCACTGACGTTGTGTCATTAGTCATTTAAAAGAAAACTGTACAGAATACAAAGACTGCAAATGCTGACAACTGTTTCTGACAATCTGAGTTATAGGCTGTCATCTTGATCCGGTGGCTTCAGTACTTTCTGATGTACAGACCTGGAACAAATTGGGACCTCTGATGTTACTCTGACTTTGCAGATCTGCATGCTTGTTCCAGGCAGTGACTCCGAAAATAATAAAGCCAGAGATAGCCATGTAGGTCAGCAATGTCAGCCCTGCCATTAATGGGCACTGTGTAATAGGTCAAAGAGAGCCAAATAAAAAAAATGTAGGAGTCCAAAATCATTATTGTTCAACTGGTTACAGCAAGCAGGGCAAATTACAGCCATAGAGTTTTGGGGGCCACACAATCACCCTTCATCAAGGCTGGGAACAATGGCAGAATGTTAGGTGGACTCAAAAGTACCCCTAAACAGACTGATCTCCGGGTAGAGTATGTCATAGTACAGCCTTTTTCAACCAGGATGCCCAGGCACCCTGGGGTGCCTTGAGGTTTCTTCAGGGGTGCATTGGCAAAATGCCTAAAACATTGCCCCAAAATTGTATACAAGCTGGTGAGTGGATGAAACCTGACGTTTAGTTTTCATCGTACACCATCGGAACCTTCTAGCTGCTAACCTCCTAACGACCAATGACATCATAAGTTGATAAGGAGAATGTCAGTTGCCTGCATATCTTCCTTGTTTGACACTCCCTTGCCTCACTCCATCAGCTTTGGGGTCTCATTATCTAAGTAATGAAGAAAAACTGAGGGAGAAGAGAAACATTGGAATACTAGTCAGTACCAGTTTACAAAAGTGTATTTGCTTTGGAAGAATAAATCACCTCTAATGGTGGGTGTCCTACGTGTATTGATGTTGCTGCATTATGTAAAATTAGTATGTAGCGCTACCCCCAGTTAAGAGAGCCGCTGGTTTGTTTTGGGTCCCTGAGTACAGCTCCACCAACCCCCGGCAATTTGGCTCTACCCGCTCTGGCACAGTTAGTCAAGGGGTATGAACTCACAAGCAGACTGCTGAAATAAGAATAACTGGCTTTACTTTGTCAGTAAGGAAAAGAAATAGTAACATGCATTTAAACATATGACTTACAATACTTTAGCAGGTCCCTGCAATATGCACTTAAACATGTACACATATATGTATTAACTAGCAATGAGGAAACGGAGCGCCAAGTGTGGCGACCGTCTGCTATGCACCCCTGAGGTGCAATAAATCTATCTGCGCCTACCTAACGGACCAGGCCTGATCCCTAGTAATAGAGCTCAGTCCTTGTACTAGTACAGTGTTCTTCACCGGCAATGAATCTGTAGAGGTGGTGCACATGTAGCTTTAAATGGTGTCTTTGTAATCCACAAAAAGTGACATTTGCTGCTCTGAGGTAAATTGTGCCTAGGCAGTTCAATAGGCATAAACGTGTGTATCAATGCAGGATGAGCCTTCCGGCTCTCTCACCAATCCTGGGGTACCGTCCTCAGCTCCGACCGACCGACTGTAGGGAAAAGTCTCCGCTCCGCCTGTAGTAGACTCTGAGGGGTGAGAGTCTCTCTCCACCTGCTGCAAGGCCCAGGCTTCAGGCCTTCAGCAGTCCCGGTCCGCACAGGTGTCTCTCTCTCAGTGATGTCTGTGTCTCAGTCCCCAGCCCAGTCAGAACAGGAAGAGGCGGTCTCTCCTCTTCCTTTTTATATCCTCCCCCAGCAGCCTCTCGGGCGGAAACAGACATCCTCCCGGGAGCCTGGGGAATTATGGGAATTGTAGTCTCTTCCCCTAAAAGGGGTATGACCCCGCTACACACTCCCCCCACTTTGAATCTTTGGTCCCCAAAGACATTGTTCAAACTACAAGCTTTCTTGGAGACAACACGTTCACATAATTCGGACAGAGGAGCTTCCCACCAATTAGCATAAGATGGGGAGCTGTCCTGTCTACAGGTCACTTCAGTGTGGGCGACCTGTTTAACTGTGCCAGAGAGTGAGCTGGGGTTGCCCTCCACCAAATGAACAGTGGATGGGTCAGGGCGTTCAGCACTTCTCCTTGCTGTGATAACAGAGTCCTCTGAACTTTCTCCCATCTTGGGGTAAGTTAACTTCTTGGGAGGCTTCACAACTCTGCGAGCTCTCTGTTCTCTTGGGACTTCTTCAGGAACACATTCTGGCAACATCTCTGGTTCTGGAACATCTACTTCTTCTTCTTCTGAGTAGAGACCAGGGATATCTTCCCAGCACTCAGGCACAACACTGAATGGCACAAACTCTGTGGCTTCTGGGTTCAATGTGTTATCTTCCACATCTTCAGTAGGTGGAAGATCTATGGCGGAATTTCCTGGGGTTGAGGAAGGCCATAGCCATTCAAGTTCTCCTCTTTCTTCCTCTGGTTGGGGGTCCCGTCCACCCCTAACTTGGGATGTTTGAGACCGAGTATTAGGCCTGGGGGTATCCAGAATGGAAACAGATTCAGGTACGTCTCTTGTTGGAGGTATTCTGACTGCTTCAGTGAGTGGGAGCAAGTGATTCCTATGCCAGGTCTTCAAAGGCCCCACTCCTCCTTCTGGCTTTAACTTGTAGACAGGCAATCCTGGAAGTTTTCTACAGATGATATATGGCTCTGATCTCCATCTATCAGCAATCTTGTGTTTTCCAGGGATCCCTAGGTTGCGTAACAGTACACGGTCCCCAGGCTGTAGGTCCTGTACTCAAACTTTCAAATCAAAGTTCCTCTTATTTCGAGCCCCCCTCTGGTCAGAGGCCGCTTGAGCTTTCTCATAAGCTATCTTCAGACTGTGCCTCAGTCTGTCCACATATCCTTTGTGGGAGGCAGCAGAGGCATGGTCCAAGGAAATTCCAAAGGCCAAATCCACTGGCAATCTTGCTTCTCTCCCAAACATAAGTCGGTAAGGAGAGAAACCTGTCACATCACTTGTGGTGCAATTGTAGGCATGCACCAGAGCTGATATGTGTTGACTCCAATGTTGCTTCTTCTCTGTTTCCAAAGTTCCCAACATGTTCAATAGGGTCCTGTTGAACCTTTCAGGCTGGGCATCACCTTGAGGGTGATACGGTGTGGTTCTAGTCTTCTCTACTCCCAGAGAATCTAGTAGCTTCCTGATCAGGCGACTCTCAAAGTCCCTTCCTTGGTCTGAATGGATTCTCTGTGGCAGTCCATAGTGAACAAAGTACTTCTCCAGAAGTACCTTGGCTACTGTAGAGGCCTTCTGGTCCTTGGTTGGGAAAGCCTGAGCATAACGAGTGAAATGGTCGGTTACCACCAGAACATTTCCCAATCCGCTCAAATCGGGTTCGAGGCAGAGAAAATCAATGCATACCAGATCCATTGGGCCTTGACTCTGTAGGTGGCCCATTGGGGCAGCTTGATGGGGTAAAGTCTTCCTCTGAATGCATCTTGCACAGGAATGGCAATACTCCTCCACTTCGGCCCTCATGCAGGGCCAATAAAACCGGTCTCTGACAAGTTGGAAGGTTCTCTCTGCTCCCAAGTGACCATGCTGGTCATGTAAGGCAATCAGCACAGTCTCTCGGTGCTTCTCTGGGAGAAACAACTGCCACTTGTCTTCTGGGCCATCAGAGGGGCCCCTTCGGTAGACTACCCCCTGATGCACCTGTAATTTGTCCAACTCTCTCCTCAGTAGGCGAGCTTCTTTAGAAGGGTGAAGGCGAAGTCCCTCTGGACTCTTGTCTTCCAGGGCTTCCAGGACCAATTTCCCCATGGGGTCTTCCAATTGGTCACACCTTAGCTCCTTCTTGGACAACTTCGGCAGACACTCTTCTGCTAGTTGGGTTACCCCACAGTAACACTTTGGGACTCCCACTGTGGTAACTCCTACCTCTTCAGCCCTGGATCCTCCTCTGGCTTGGAGTTCAGCCCCCTGACAAAGGGCTCGCACTCCATCTGGTGCCACTTGGGTCCAGTCTTCCCAATCATCAGCCATGACATGGGATCTTCGGGACAGGGCATCTGCATCCCTATTTCCAGCCCCTGGTCTGTACTTGAGACTGAAATTGAATCCAGACAACGCCGCCAACCATCTGTGTCCAGTTGCATCCAGCTTGGCGGTGGTGAATAGATAGGTCAAGGGGTTGTTATCTGTCTTTACAGTAAACTCGGCCCCATACAAATAGTCTCTCAGTTTGTCAACAACTGCCCACTTGAGGGCTAAGAACTCCAACTTGTGGGTGGGATAGTTCTTCTCGGAGGGGGTCAGGCTCCGGCTCACATAGGCCACTGGTCGTAGCTGGTCTTCATACTCCTGGTAGAGTACTCCACCTAGGCCCTCATGGCTGGCATCAACATGTAGCTCATATGGTCTAGTGGGATCAGCGTAGGCAAAAACTGGGGCTGTGGTGAGACTTCTCTTCAAGGTTCTGAAAGCCTCTTCACACCTTGAGTTCCATTGGTCTTGGACTGATTCACCGGACCTCCTAGGCCCCAATCCATCTTCCTCTCCTTCTGTCTTGAGCAGTTCGTTTAGGGGTTTGGCAATGCGGGCAAACCCATCCACAAACCTGCGGTAGTAGGAGCAGAACCCCAAGAAAGACCGAAGTTCTGTAACTGTTGTGGGCCTTGGCCACGAAGTAACTGCCTCCAACTTCTCAGGGTCTGTAGCCACTCCTTTTTCAGACACTATGTGTCCCAGATAGTTCACAGAAGACTGATAGAACCGACACTTCTCGGGAGAAAGTTTGAGTCCCTCTTCACTGAGCCTCTTCAGTACTTTCTCCAATCTGGCTTCATGTTCTTCCAAAGTCTTTCCAAAGACAATGACATCGTCCAGGTACACAAGGACTTCTATGAGGTTCATGTCTCCAACTGTCCTTTCCATCAGGCGTTGAAACGTAGCAGGAGCTCCAGATAGGCCCTGAGGCATCCTGTTGAACTCAAAGAATCCTACTGGGGTTATGAAGGCAGTCTTTTCTCTATCTTCTGGATGCATGGGGATTTGGTAATACCCACTCTTGAGGTCCATCACACTGAACCACTTGGCTCCAGATAAACTCTGCAAGGCATCTTCTATCCTTGGCGTGGTGTATTGGTCAGGAATGGTCCTCCTGTTGAGAGTTCTGTAGTCAATGCAGAGCCTCAATGACCCATTCTTCTTCCTGACTACCACAATTGGGGAGGCGTAGGGGCTTCTGGACTCCCTAATCACTCCCGTCTTCTTCAATTCCGCAAGCTGCTCCCTCAGATCCTCCAGATCTGCTAGCGGGACTCGCCTCACTCTCTCTCTGAATGGCTTGTCCTCTTGCATGCGGATTCGATGGGTGGCACTCCTCGCACACCCCACATCAAACTCATCTCTGGAGAAAATCTTCTCCCATCTGGTCAGCTGGGCCTTGGCTCTCTCTTTCCAAGCTCCAGGTAGGTTTGGGTTTTCCATGGAGAGTTTCTTCCAAACATCTTCTCCTTCACCCGTTCCCTTCACTTCTGACCAGCCAACTGGGACAGCAGGACTCACCTGTCCAGAAGCATCCTGGCAGGGATCTCCACGGGCTGCTCCGTGGGGTTCCTTACACTGACAGGGACTCTTCCTCTAGCCTTCTTCAGGTCCTTTAATGAGATTACTTCTGGTATCACTTCCAGACCTGAGTGACCCTCCATTGGGTCGGGTTCCAACATTACAAATGGGCCAGGCTGCTCCCAAGTAAGTTTCACCGTGGCTCTCATGCAGGTCACCTCTCCAGGCTGTAACACTGCTCCTTCTTTTCCAAGCCTCCATACCCTTCCTATCCCCTCACTTGGGGTCTTCTGCTCTAGGACCAACCGCTGATAGGCTGCCTTCAGCATGGGATGGATCTTGGGAGGTGAAAGATTCTCTTTCTTCACCAGGGGGGTCAGAAGCCTTCTGACTAGATCCGTGTTCGTCCCTATGATCAGGGAGGTCTTGCTGGTTCCAGGCGGACGAGGGCACACCACTGCCAGGGTGTCGAACACTTCAGCCTTTCCAGCCACGGATGGGTCAAAGGTCAACCGTATGGGTAGGTATCCATCATAGGGGAAATTCTGAGTTCCCAATCCCCTTATCTCCAACTCCTCTATCTTCTGTATGGGCAGATGACTCAAGTATCTGTCGTAGAAGTCCCTGTACAATAGGGTCACTTGGGCTCCAGTGTCTAGGAGGGCCTTCGTGTACACCCCTTCCACTTGGATGGGCACAGTAGGAGATGGGCCAACCAACTCTTCTGGGTAGGGCCGAGTTGATCCTGTCCTCTTCTTTGGACTCTTTTCTTTACCAGCACTGGATTTGCGCTTGATCCTTTCTTGAGCCTGGTATGCATTAATTTTCTCCCTCTCAGTGGGAGTGTGGACCCGTTGAGGGACATTGTTATCTCTCACTTTTGAGGGTTCACGCTTGGGAGTGCTGTGTTCCTTCCGAGGGGTCTGCTCTCCTCGCTTTCTCTTCCTGTTGTGCTTCTTGGAGCTCACTGAAGGTGATGGGCACCCGGTTGACTCCTTCACCGGGGCCCTTTGGCGTTTCCCGCCGGCTGGCGGCTATCTGTTTTCTTCCTCTTGGGACTGGAACATACAGCTGCAATATGGCCAATTCCTCCACAATTAAAACAGATCATCTCACCGTAGTCAGGTGGGGATGCTGGTTCTGAAACAGCTGGAAACAATTCCCTCCTGCTTGTTTCTTTCTGGGGACTTGGCGTCTCTTTCGCCACTAGAGATGTCAGTATCTCCATCATCTGGGACATCTGCAACTTCAGGGCATCTACCTCTGTGTCTCCTTCAGGGGTTAAGGCCGACCTGACCGTGGCCACTGGAAGTTTTGTAGACCCCATCACTTGCTTTTCCCGTTTCTCTTCCAACAGGGCCTCTTCTTCTCTGACCACTCGAATGAGATCGGGGTAGTCCAGGCTCTTCCCATCCTGCCGGGTGCGTAGAATTAGTGCGACAGGGTCTAGGGGTTGGGCTCCCCTGACCACCTGCTGGGCACGGGCTTCATCTACCTTCCCCGGATCTATCCCCTTCTTCAGGATAATCCTATGCAGGATCTTGTCTATGCGTCCCATGTACTCTGACAGCTTCTCCCCTGTCTTCTGGTAACAGTGTTCCAGTTGATAGGTAAGTTCCGTGACTTTTTCTGTCCCACCAAACACACCTTCCAGGATGTCTATGTAGTCCTGGGCAGTGCAATCCTTTTTGCTTGTCTTCAGATTTCGTATGGCCTCTAAGGCAGGTCCTTTTAGGCTCTCAACAATCCTTTGCTTCTTTCTGCCTTCTGAGACCTCCCATTCTTCTAAGGCCTGCGTGGCACCATCTAACCACTCTTCAAATCCCTCTTCTCCCGAGGGTACAGGTGTCCTCCCTGAAAACATCCGGAGTTTCCTGTATCCCGACATCGGGTAATCCCCGGGGTCTCTTCTGCACTGAGTCACAATCTCCCCTAGGACAGCACACAGTTCTGCACTAAGAGTAGTTTGTGCGGGTGTGGGACTTTCCGCGCCCTTCTGCTCTTCCTCCTTTGGGGATAGCATGGCTTCCATAGGAGAACAGTCTCCCTTGCGCGGCAGCGCATGCAGCACTTGATAGGCCTGACCATTCGGTGCTTGTATGCTTTGGCTCCTGAACTGCTCTGGAGTCTCTTCCTGCCATTCTATTAAGGCATATGTATGCCCGGCATCATTTCTCATGTCCATTATCCATGGCTTTTGGCATGGGGATAGGGACATTACGAGCTGCTTCACTGCCTCTCTCTGCCATATCCCTGGCAGTTCAATGACTGATGCTGCGGCTGGGTCAGTGGCCCATAGTGTGTACCACTGTCCCACTTCTATCGGGTCCATGCCGGTACCTTCTGGCGGCTTTTCCCGCTGACTCAGGATCCCGGATTACGAGCCCCCACGTGTAGCGCTACCCCCAGTTAAGAGAGCCGCTGGTTTGTTTTGGGTCCCTGAGTACAGCTCCACCAACCCCCGGCAATTTGGCTCTACCCGCTCTGGCACAGTTAGTCAAGGGGTATGAACTCACAAGCAGACTGCTGAGATAAGAATAACTGGCTTTACTTTGTCAGTAAGGAAAAGAAATAGTAACATGCATTTAAACATATGACTTACAATACTTTAGCAGGTCCCTGCAATATGCACTTAAACATGTACACATATATGTATTAACTAGCAATGAGGAAACGGAGCGCCAAGTGTGGCGACCGTCTGCTATGCACCCCTGAGGTGCAATAAATCTATCTGCGCCTACCTAACGGACCAGGCCTGATCCCTAGTAATAGAGCTCAGTCCTTGTACTAGTACAGTGTTCTTCACCGGCAATGAATCTGTAGAGGTGGTGCACATGTAGCTTTAAATGGTGTCTTTGTAATCCACAAAAAGTGACATTTGCTGCTCTGAGGTAAATTGTGCCTAGGCAGTTCAATAGGCATAAACGTGTGTATCAATGCAGGATGGGCCTTCCGGCTCTCTCACCAATCCTGGGGTACCGTCCTCAGCTCCGACCGACCGACTGTAGGGAAAAGTCTCCGCTCCGCCTGTAGTAGACTCTGAGGGGTGAGAGTCTCTCTCCACCTGCTGCAAGGCCCAGGCTTCAGGCCTTCAGCAGTCCCGGTCCGCACAGGTGTCTCTCTCTCAGTGATGTCTGTGTCTCAGTCCCCAGCCCAGTCAGAACAGGAAGAGGCGGTCTCTCCTCTTCCTTTTTATATCCTCCCCCAGCAGCCTCTCGGGCGGAAACAGACATCCTCCCGGGAGCCTGGGGAATTATGGGAATTGTAGTCTCTTCCCCTAAAAGGGGTATGACCCCGCTACAAGTAGAATAGTTTTTACATTTTAGAATGGGACGCCTCAAGACTCTCCATAATTTTGGAGAGTGCCTCGAGATTGCCTTGAGATTGTTCATAATTTTAAAGGGTGCCTTGGCTTAAAAAAGGTTGAGAAACATTGTCATAGACACTAGTCAGTGCTGGTGTTCACTGTGGAACTAGCAAGGGTCCTTTGACTTTGGACAACTAAGGATTTTTCATTTGGCACTCTCTTTGACCTATTACATTTGGATGTCTCCACTCAGGTGACTGTCCTCCCCTTGGGGATCCCCCTTTCTTGTGTTGAGCTGCCTAATATAGACCTGTTGGGCTCAAGTAATGACTTTGACTAATGACGTCCACATTCTGATAACCTGTGAAAATCGGTGTCCAGCGCCCCTCTTTCACTACCTTTTTAACCATTGCTTGGTTCTTTTCAGTGGAACATGAATATTTTGCTGGATGACTCTACTTTTCATCCCAAAGGGTATCTTGTGCTCCATATAGCAGACTGCCTTGCTAGCTAAATAACTACTACATCCTTTCTTCCTGAGCATGAATCTGTGTTCCCTGGTTCTCTGCCCCTCCCTCTGTGTCCCTCGGTGAAGGATGGTACAGAACAGAATCATGAAGTGATACATGACCCCAGAAGGACTTTGAAAGCTTTCTGAAGCTGACTGCAATGCCTAACATAAAACTTGGTTTGAGTTATCACATTGGTTGGCATGTTATCGTGCGTTACTTTGCCCAATGCAGTACTACAGACCAAAACGTGTGTATGTGGCATTTTTGGCAGGGCAAAGCAAGTGCACTGAGACGGTACGTTGGGGTTCATTTCAGAGTGAACCCTGTATTGGAATAACGCATGCATTACCGCACCACAATAATGTGTACAGGTTCTGAGGGTAAACGGAGTGCACATTATAGCAATAACTACTGAAAAGCACTATTTTTACTGACTGATATCCATGCACATCTTCCATCAGGAACGGTCAGCTCTTTACAGGACTCCCTTATTCATATAATGCAACATTTTGTCACCAAACAAATCTTGACTGTTGAGGAATATAGGGCAAAAACTGTCCTAATACCATTAGGAATATACCTTGCTTGCCTATAAATGACCCCACCCCCTTTCAAAAAGACACTAGACCAGTCTTTTGTTGAAAGGGCATTGGCACAGCGTTCTTGATACATAAAAATAAATCCAACAGTGATGTCCAACAGACTAAAAACGAATGCCCCGTACACACGAGCGTATTTTCTGTCGGAAAAAACTTGGATGTTTTTTCCAACAGAATTGCGCTCATGCTTGGCTTGCATACACACGGTCACACAAAAGTTCTCTGAACTTTCGACCGTCAAGAACGCAGTGACGTACAACATTACGTCAAGCCGAGAAAATTAAGTTCAATGCTTCTGAGCATGCGTCGAATTGTTTCCAAGCATGCGTAGGAATTTTGCGTGTCGGAATTGGTACAGACAATCGGAATTTGTGATCTGAACTTTTTCCGACCGAAAAATAGAGAACATGCTCTCAATCTTTTGCTGGCGGGAAATTCGGCCAGCAAAAGTCCGATGGAGCTTTTGGTTGGAAAATGCGACCATGTGTACACGGTCACATTTTCCGGCCAAAGGCTTGAATTTCCGATCGTGTGTACAAACTTAACAACTAATTTTGAATTGGTGGTCAAGTGATCACATTTACTCCATATTCCATTCCATATCTTAAATGCTGATGAGCATAACAGTTTACAACCCAATTAACATGGATTCAAGATCTGCCCTAACCATAATTTCAACACAGACATCCCAACTACACAAAGCCCAATGAGGGGATCAGTCAGGAACCGTTTTTAGCTTGAAAGTTAAAATCCCGCCAAAGCTGTGACAATATTAATATGGGAAGGGAGGGAAGATCCTCTGAGGCTAATGAAGGTCCTTTGGCAGGTGTGAATTCAGGTGAGTGTGACCCTGCACGTCCACTGCTGTGAGGGAAACCATTTTTTTATAGACCCACACCAATTGCCTGCAATTTCCTTGATACCACATAACTTCTAATACTACTTCCTGCCCTCTGCCATGCCCCCAGTAGTCAAGAACACCTGTCCCTAAAGCTCACGCTCTCAAATATTATCAGTGGTACTCATGTCTGGCCCTCAAAGCCTAACAGTGAATGTTTTATTCAGTACCGATTTGGGGAACAGCAGCATTATCTAGCACTTGTTACTATCATCCCTTTCTTGGCAGCAGAATCCCTGAAATTAATTTCTTATCACTAAAGGAAGCCACTCTTTAGTACCTTTTGTGTGTATCCATGCTCATCAGCATTTAAGATATGGAATGGAATATGGAGTAAATGTGATCACTTGACCACCAGTTCAAAATTAGTTGTTAAGTTTGTTTGGGGGACTGTTAAGAAATCAAAGAAGTCCGAAGAAGTGTACTTATGAGTAGATTTATTCTTTAACAAGTTAAGGTGCTTCTACGGTATAAAAATATTCTGGGTTGATTGGCTGAATAGAAAGTGCACTCTCCGAATGTCAGGTTTGAGATTATTTTGGAGTTCTGATGAGCACTACAGCACTTCCCTATTAATCCTCATTACCGCACCTCCAAAAGCTAAATGGAAGAATGCCTGGCAAATAAGAGCAAGCAAATGCAACTGCCTGTGAATACACAGAAAATCTAATAAAAAGCATTAGCAAATAAAAAGCAATTGCAAAAAAGCCCTTTCCATACCAAGCATGCTCCACAAAAATACTCTCTTTGTAGCTTCTTTATATATAGATAGAACACGCAGCTCGGTGTTAAAACTAGACTAACTTAATTGGCAAACAGTTGGGCAACATTTAGGGATACGTTTTGGGTAGTAAAGTGTATGTATTCATTTATTTTTAAATTAATTTTATTTAAATGTTATTCTTCAACAGACCTAGTGTCAGAGAGATATTCCACTATATGTGCTAAATAATGTCTAGTGTAATGCCTACAGGTATATATTACCTCTCAAATCCCCCTAACAATCTTGTTTCCCCATTTTTCTACAGGAAGGTCAGGACCATCTCTGCTTGGGCATCATGCAGAGTCAGTGTCCACTTCCTGAACTGAGATACTGGCCCAGAGATGACAGTGTACAGTTTGTCCCCCTGCTGTTGCTTCTCACCTGTCAGGAGAAGTACAGCCAAAGCTCGCTTGGCTGTACTTCTCCTATGAATAACAGAAGTGCAGTTCGTTTTGCACTCCTGTGACCCGGTTTCTGCAGACAGCAGGCTGAAGCCCACTGTCGGCTGACTTCGCAGAGGCGGTCCAAGCTTGGGAAAGATCGCAACCATTTTGTCAGGATCCACCCACATGCCTGGACTGTCACTCGGCTCAGCCCTTCAGTGAGGCGCTAAAAGCCTGAGCCAGCCACTCCCGCCCCTCCACAGCTGAGCGCAGGGGGGCAGAACAGAGAGCCAGTGACTGACAGTCACTGACTCTCTGCTCAGGGAGCCACGAGAACCGAGCAATCGGCGGTGTTTGTCTTAGAGCCGGCGGGGGACAGATGCAACATTGGACCGATGCTGCATCCTACTAGCTAAGTATGATTCGAGAAAAAATCTAAATCGCAGACTTCTCTTTAACCAGTAGCTGACCGCCCACTGTCAAATGGCGGCGGAGCGGTGCAGCTACTGTGGCGGGCCGCCGTCATATGACGGCGCTCGCTTTTTGGCCACTAGGGGGCGCGCGCGTACCGCGGGAGGCACGCGCGCGTGCCCGTCGCGTAGCTGGGGACCTGATGCTCATGCCTGGCGGCCGCGATGCCCGGTAAGTGAGCAGGACGTGGATCGGTGTGTGTAAACACACCGATCCACGTCCTGTCAGAGGAGAGGAGACCGATGGTGTGTCCCTTGTACATAGGGACACCGATCGGTCCCCTCCCCCAGTCAGTCCCCTCCCCCCACAGTTAGAATCACTCATATAGGGAACATATTAACCCCTGCAGCGCCCCCTAGTGTTAACCCCTTCCCTGACAGTCACATTTATACAGTAATCAATGCATTTTTATAGCACGGATCGCTGTATAAATGTGAATGGTCCCAAAAATGTGTCAAAAGTGTCCGATATGTCCGCCGCAATGTCGCAGTCATGATAAAAATCGCAGATCGCCGCCATTACTAGTAAAAAAAAAATAATAATAAAAATGCTATAAATCTATCCCCTATTTTGAAGACGCTATAACTTTTGCGCAAACCAATCAATATACGCTTATTGCGATTTTTTTTTAACAAAAATATGTAGAAGAATACGTATCGGCCTAAACTGAGGAAAAAATTTGTTTAAAAAAAAAAAAAAAATTGGATATTAATTATAATAAAAAGTAAAAAATATTATGTTTTTTCAAACTTGTCCCTCTTCTTTTGTTTATAGCGCAAGAAATAAAAAACGCAGAGGTGATCAAATACCACCAAAATAAAGCTCTATCTGTGGGGAAAAAAATGATAAAAATTGTATTTGGGTACAGTGTTGCACGACCGCGCAATTGTCATTCAAAATGCGACAGCGCTGAAAGCTGAAAAATGGCCTGGTCAGGAAGGGGGTGTTTGTGCCTGGTAGGCAAGTAGTTAAAGTGGTTGTTAACCACTTCCCGACCGCCCCATGTAGATATACGTCAGCAGAATGGCACGTACAGGCAGAATCACGTACCTGTACGTGCCATTCTTCAGGCGGTTGGGGGGTCCGATCGGACCCCCCTCCGCCGGCGGGGACGGTCGGGATCGTGTCAGGAGCGATCCAGGACGAGGGGACGGCCAGTGGTTTCTGGCCACCCCCTCGCGATCGCTCCTGGCCAATGAAAAGCTTCCCCTTCCTGTCTATTGTATAGACAGGAAGGCGGAAGTGATGTCACGCTCGGTGCGCCGGTCTATGTGACCGGAGACGCCGAGCTGTGAACATGTAAAGGTTAGTGCACAACAGTACACTGACACCAGTACAGATAGGCACATATTCCACCCCCCTGTCACCCCCTGATCACCCCCCAGATCACCCCCTCCCCCCCCAGTCACAGTGTCACTAATTGCAGTGATCATTTATTTACTGATCACTGCATTTAGTGTCAGTGTGACTGTAATAACTGTCAGGGCAGTTAGTTTTAGGTCCAAGGTAGCCCCCTACCCCCCCTAATAAAGGTTTAACCCCCTGATTGCCCCAGTTAGTTATTTCGTTATTTAGGTTCCCCGTCAGGTTTTTATATAGCGTCAGGTACCCCCATATATTACCTAATAAAGGTTTTAACCCCCTGATTGCCCCTAGTTAACCCTTTCACCCCCTTTTGCCAGTGTCACTAAGCGATCGTTTTTCTGATCGCTGCATTAGTGTCGCTAGGTAACCAGTTTTTTTTTTTTTTTTTTACCGCCATGTTTATATAGGTTCATAAATAGGTTTATAGGTCAGGTACCCCCATATTACAACCTAAATAAAGGTTTTAACCCCCTGATTGCCCCTAGAGTTAACCCTTTCACCAGTGATCACTGTATAAATGTCACTGGTGACGCTGGTCAGCCAGTTAGTTATTTAGGTTCCCCGTCAGGTTTTTATATAGCGTCAGGTACCCCCATATATTACCTAATAAAGGTTTTAACCCCCTGATTGCCCCTAGTTAACCCTTTCACCCCCTTTTGCCAGTGTCACTAAGCGATCGTTTTTCTGATCGCTGCATTAGTGTCGCTAGGTAACCAGTTTTTTTTTGTATTACTGTTACGGGTGACGCTGGTTAGTTAGCTTGTTTTTTATACTGTCAGGGCACCCGCCATTTATTACCCAATAACGGTTTAACCCCCTGATCGCCCGGCGGGTGATATCAATTAGGTTTTAGGGTCTAATAAGGTCTGCGTCGCCCCAGGTTAGTGCCAGTACCGCAAACACCCACGCGCAAAGCATACACCTCCCTTAGTGGCACAGTATCTGAACAGATCAATATCTGATCTGATCAGATCTATACTAGCGTCCCAGCAGTTTAGGGTTCCAAAAAAAACGCATTGTTAGCGGGATCAGCCCAGATACCTGCTAGCACCTGCGTTTTCCCCCTCCGCCCAGCCCAGCCCACCCAAGTGCAGTATCGATCGATCACTGTCACTTACAAAACACTAAGCACACATAACTGCAGCGTTCGCAGAGTCAGGCCTGATCCCTGCGATCGCTAACATTTTTTTTGTGGTAGCGTTTTGATTCAGTCGCTTCAGTCAGGAGCTTTTTTACCTGTGAATCTCAAAAAAATAAAAAAAAATAAAATAGTTGTCGTTTTATTGTTCTCTCTCTCTCTCTCTATTGTTGCTCTTTTTTTACTCCATTCTATTCTGCAATGTTTTATTATGTTTTATCATGTTTTATCATGCTTGCTTTTCAGGTATGTAATTTTGTTTACTGTGTTTTAGTGTTAAGCATTTTTTTGTTTTTTTTGGTTTTCAGGTGCGCCATTCAGTTGCAACGCGGATTTATTTATCTTGACAGCAACAGCGTTTGCTCCCACGATACATAAAGCCGCGACTCCAACGCTGTAGGAGGTGATTTCACCACCACAGTTAAAAAAAAGAGCATATATGCCGAAGCATGGGGGCAGCAGGGGGGGGAGGAGCGATTGGCTCCTAATGCCACGTACATACGGTCGAAATTCCGACCGTGTGTACACGGCATAACTTTTGCGGGAGGATGCCCCCATGCATCGGCATATATAAATGGTGCATGTATGCCCATCATTAGAAGTGGGTGGATGAAGGGAGGTATTCTAATGGTGGGCACACCCACCAATCAATCTCTTTTTTTCGTTCAGCCAAGAGGCTGCATGAAAAAAAAAAGATTACAATATATGTCCAGTATGTTGCTGGACTTTGAATGGTTATACCAGAATGATGCCTGCAGGTTTAGGTATCATCTTGGTATCATTCTTTTCAGCCAGTGATCGGCTTTCATGTAAAAGCAATTCTAGCGGGTAATTAGCCTCTAGACTGCTTTTACAAGCAGTGGGAGGGAATGTCCCCCCTCCCGGATATAAACCGCGCCATTGGGAAATTGGGAAAGCATTTTATCACACCAATCTTGGTGTGGTCAGATGCTTTGAGGGCAGAGGAAAGATCTAGGGTCTAATAGACCCCAATTTTTTCAAAAAAAAAGAGTACCTGTCACTGCCTATTGCTATCATAGGGGATATTTACATTCCCTGAGATAACAATAAAAATCATAACAAAGAAAAAAAATGGAAGGAACAGTTTAAAAATAAAATAAAAAAGCTAAATAAATAAAAAAAAAAACAAAAAAAAAAAAAAAGCACCCCTGCCCCCCCTTCTCTTGCGCAAAGGCGTACACAAGCGTTGGTCTGGCGTCATATGTAAACAGCAATTGCACCATGCATGTGAGGTATCACCGCGAAGGTCAGATCGAGGGCAGTAATTTTAGCAGTAGACCTCCTCCGTGAATCTAATGTGGTATCATGTAAAGGCTTTTAAAGGCTTTTAAAAATGTATGTAGTTTGTCGCCACTGCGTGTTTGTGCGCAATTTTAAAGCATGTCGTGTTTGGTATCCATGTACTCGGCCTAAGATCATATTTTTTATTTCATCAAAAATTTGAGCAATATAGTGTGTTTTAGTGCATTAAAATAAAAAAAAGTGTATTTTTTCCACAAAAAATGCGTTTGAAAAATCGCTGCGCAAATACTGTGTGGAAAAAAAAAATGCAACACCCACCATTTTAATCTGTAGGGCCTTTGCTTTAACATTATATATAGTGTTTTGGGGGTTCAACGTAATTTTCTTGCAAAAAAAAAATATGTTTTCATGTAAACAAAAAGTGTCAGAAAGGGCTTTATCTTCAAGTGGTTAGAAGAGTGGGTGACGTGTGACATAGGCTTCTAAATGTTGTGCATAAAATGCCAGGACAGTTCAAACCCCCCCCCCAAATGACCCCATTTGGAAAGTAGACACCCCAAGCTATTTGATGAGAGCAATGTTGAGCCCATTAAATATTTTTTTTTTTTGTCCCAAGAGATTGAATAATGAAAAAAAAATATATATATATTTTTTTTACAAAAAGTTGTCACTAAATGATATATTGCTCAAACATGCCATGGGCATATGTGGAAATACACCCCAAAATACATTCTGTTGCTTCTCCTGAGTACGGGGATACCACATGTGTGGGACTTTTTGGGAGCCTAGCTGCGTACGGAACCCCAAAAACCAATCACCGCCTTCAGGCTTTCTAAGGGTGTAATTTTTTTTATTTCACTTCTCACTGCCAATCACAGTTTCGGAGGCCATGGAATGCCCAGATGGCATAAAACCCCCCAAAATGACCCCATTTTGGAAAGTAGACACCCCAAGCTATTTGCTGAGAGGTATTGTGAGTATTTTGCAGATCTCGCTTTTTGTCACAAAGTTTTGAAAATTGAAAAAAAGAAAAAAAAATGTTTTTTTCTTTACTTTCTTCATTTTCAAAAACAAATGAGAGCTGTAAAATACTCACCATGCCTCTCAACAAATAGCTTGGGGTGTCTACTTTCCAAAATGGGGTCATTTGGGGGGGGTTTTGTGCTATTTTGGCATTTTATGGCCTTCGAAACGGTGATAGGTAGTGAGGAGTGAAATCAAAAATTTGCACCCTTAGAAATCCTGAAGGCGGTGCTTGGGTTTCGGGGCCCCGTACGCGGCTAGGCTCCCAAAAAGTCCCACACATGTGGTATCCCCATACTCAGGAGAAGCAGCAAAATGTATTTTGGGGTGCAATTCCACATATAACTATGGCATGTGTGAGCAATATATCATTTAGTGACAACTTTTTGAAAAAAAAAAAAATCTTTTTTATTTTTGTCTTTATTCAATCACTTGGGACTAAAAAAAAAAATATATTCAATGGGCTCAACATGCCTCTCAGCAAATAGCTTGGGGTGTCTACTTTCCAAAATGGGGTCATTTGGGGGGGTTTTGTACTTCCCTGCCATTTTAGCACCTCAAGAAATGAAATAGGCAGTCATAAATTAAAAGCGGTGTAAATTCCAGAAAATGTACTCTAGTTTGTAGACGCTATAACTTTTGCGCAAACCAATAAATATACGCTTATTGGCATTTTTTTTTTACTAAAGACATGTGGCTGAATACATTTTGGCCCAAATGTTTGACTAAAATTGAGTTTATTAGATTTTTTTTATAACAAAAAGTAGAAAATCTCATTTTTTTTTCAAAATTTTCGCTCTTTTTCCGTTTATATCGCAAAAAGTAAAAAATAAAAATCACAGAGGCAATCAAATACCATCAAAAGAAAGCTCTATTTGTGGGAAGAAAAGGACGCAAATTTCGTTTGGTTACAAAATTGCATGACCGCGCAATTACCAGTTAAAGTAGTGCAGTGCGAAATTGAAAAAAGACCTCTGGTCCTTTGGCTGCCAAATGGTCCGGGGCTGAAGTGGTTAAGCCACCTATACCAAATCATGTAATCCCCTTTCTTACATGAAGATCCAATATTCAGTATGTGTGTTTTGTAAAAAATTATTCCGCTATATACCTTATTTACAGTGCCGCAGGGCGCTCACGTGACCTGCCAGCGCTCTCCCTCCTTGAGCTGTGTTTCCCCAGTGAAGTCAGCCGGGAGGAGAGGAGGAGAGTGGCGGGAGGTTACGTGAGTGTCCCGTGGTGTGGTAAATAAGGTATTTTGCTGAATAATTCTTACAAAACACACACACTGAACATTAGATCTTCATGTAAGAAAGGGGATTACATGATTTGTCACTGGTAATTTTAACAGCTATTGCAGCCGGAGGAGGGAGGAGGAGATGGCTAACACAGACACACAGAGGCAGGGAGGGAGGGGAAGAGGGAGAGAGAAGAGACAGCGTAAGACAGAGGCATGTAAACTGAACACAGTATCATGGATCAGTAGCCATGATTATCATGGTTAGCACACCAAGGGGGACACAGGAACTGGCAGGATCAACCAGGTTTTTTAGAACATAAAAAGGGACAAATGACACAGCACAAGCACTGTGCTGTGTATCCTGTAAAGGATTTTTTTATATTTTTTTTAATGATTACAAACACTTTAAGTTACAGCAGTCCCATTGAGTCACCATTAGAGGAAGGAAACACTGAGGAAATGCATTCTTCCTGCCTGCAGCCAACTAATAAAATCTTTCTTAAAAGACGCCCATCCTAGATCATAGCTGATACCCAGGCACAGTCACTTGACTCGAGTTTAAAGTGAGACTAAACTCCCCTATCTTTTACAGCTAGAGATGGGCTTGGGCGTGTTCGAAATCCCACATGCCCGATCCCACCAGGAAGCTGACACTGTACACCACTAATCACAGGCAGTGAGACATTTCCCGATCATAGCTGCACAGATCGAGAAATGTCTCACTGCCTGTGATTAACGATGTGCAGTGTCAGCTTCTTGGCAGGATTAGGCAGGTGTGATTTTGAACACGCCCGAGTCCATCCCTATTTAGAGCCATGGAAGCTGCCATCTTAGCCGCTTTTTTATCTGCAGTTGCATGGTGCTGCACATGTGCTCAGTTATGACAACTGCCATTTTGATGGTTTGACGGTTCAGTTGAGAGCAGAATCAGCTGTGACAGTTCTCATTCATGTAATGCCTTGAATGTAACTGTTTTGAGAAATAGTTAAATCAATGTATTTTTAGTTCCGCTTTAACGATTTCTTTTTAATGATCAAAGGTGCATTATAAAAGGTAAATGTGATATGTTCGGATTCTAAAGTTACTAGAGTTCCACTTTATAACTGTAATATAGCAGTTGGAACATTACACCTAATAATGTGGCTGAAAAAGACATATCTTTGCAAAAATAAGTAGACAGATAAATAGACGGGTGCGTATATACACTGATTTATACAGTATGTGCATGTCTTAAAGTGGAACTTAACCCTCCTATCGTTTTTATCCAAGGAAGCTGCCATCTTGGCCTCTGTTGGATCTTTAACTGCCATGATGCTGCACATGTGATCAGTTATGACACTAGTCATTTGATGGTTTGACAGTTTGGTTGAGAGCACAACCAATGTGACAGTTCTATTGATGGCACGCGCCTGGGAATGTAACTGTTTTTTTAACTAATCGATGGGTTTAGATCCGCTTTAATTTTTGCAGAATTCGCCTAAATATTTTGGTACATAAAACACAAGAATCTGCTTCAGATCAACATGCAAATGGTGATTCCAGTCAGAACTCGTCCAGTAGCTTATTTCTTCCAAACATTATTAATGGGTCGAGCTAAAAAGCTTTTTAAAATCAACCTGTCCTCATATAAACTGGGACAATGTACAGTGATCATCCCACTGTCTTTAATGAACAAGGAACGGCTTGCTTTTATATGTGTAGCAAGGAAGGAAACAAGAGACATGCCTAGAATTTTAGTAGGTTGTGGTATGAAGCAATGAACATAGAATATTGATACTGAGCATTGGGTATGTATTGTCTATTCGCCTGTAACTGAGCACTAGAGCAATGGGTAGCATTTTTAGTCATATATAGATATGAGTGAAATTGAAAGTTTCCAGCGAAAATCTGAAGATTTTGACAACATTTCTCTCCTTTGATAAAATTTAATGAAGTCAATAGGGAGGGCAAAACAAATTTTGTGTTTTTATGGTTTTTAAGAATGCAGTTGGTTTTTAATGGCCCCTAAAGGATACAGAAGATCCTTTCAAGTTTCAACTATCCTTTACCTGTTTATGCCAAAAATGGCCTCTTGTTTAATTCAATATTTTCATTTTTTTTTAAGCAAAAAGATGAAATAAAACATTTGAAAGCATCAATACAGAAATTACAATAAAATTCAGTAGGAAGTAGAAATCAGGTAGGAAGGAAAACTCAAATTCACAGAACACTAAAATAAAAAACCCTAAATACTTCCCAATTGCAACCTAGTGGTGCCTGCTAGAACCTGTGTTAGAATTCAAATTATTCACTGTGGAGCCCCTTGTATATAATTCCTAAACTGTACATGGTACTTTGCCTAAGTCAGGATTGGTTCTAAGCCCCTGTTCTGTTAATCTTTCAAATTCCAGAGCCTGTTCTGCCGACTATAGTCCTGCCATTTATCAGTTGAATGAAAGAGGTGTTACTTCGAAGCCAGGGATTAATCTCAACTTGAGTAGAAGCCAAGGTCCCAGGCATAGCCTGAGTTTAGGATCCAAGAAGCTTCGCAGAAATTATTTGATTAATAACAAAGCTATTTTTCACTGTAGATAATTATGAAAACTCAAACCCAGCCAGGTTAGGCTCACTTTAAGTTTGTACATGGTGATGTCCGGAATATGTGTCCATGGAAAAATGTATGTCCTTTAGAAAATGACCTAAACATATTGGGGTTGATGTAAAAAGGCAAATAGATTGTACTCTTGGCAAGTGCAGTTGCTCCAGAGCTTTGTAATTGAGGGAAACCCCTGCTGACTTCTATCATCCAATCATGTGCAGGCAAAAAATTATGTTTTATTTTTATTTTTCTATCATGTTATTGGGTATTCATTGTAAAGGGAAACCATTTACTAAGCTCTGGAACAACTGCACTTGCAAAGTGCACAGTCTATTTGTCTTTAGTAAATCAAAACCATTGCTATGTGGCTTGTTTGTTTGCTTCTTTTACTTATTCCACAATGATTTTGCATTCCATTACTGTTCAGGCAGACAGTCATCACTAGCCGGATGTATCTATATGGCTGTGAAAAATTGCTTTCAATACCCTATAGAAACTCATCAGATAGGAAAGTTCTGGCAAGAGTCTTTTTCAGGTTTCACTCTGCATCTGTGCAAGAACCTCTTAGCAAGCAAACCTAATTACCTTTTTGTAGGAAAGTAATCCCAGCTGTTAGTGTCATGGTAAATAAACCTCAATTGCGCAACAGTGTACGGTTTGTAATTACTTGGCCAGGCTTGTTACCATCTTTGTAGATATATGGAAGTGTAGATTTCATAAATAAAATGCCACGGAAAGGAATATATTAAAGCCATTTGTACGCTTTTTGTAAGTTTTTAGCAAGTTTAAGTGCACCTGCCATGAGAGAAGTAGTGAGGATGCTATCGGCGGTCTCCTTAAGAAAATGTTTCTTGCTTGGTTGTGTCTGGCTTCAAGACCCTGTACATGCATGCTGTAGATAAGTAACAAGAATAAGAAAGAATTAGAATTCCTTAGCTCTATAATTGTCTCAGGCCATCCTCTCCTCCCAAATGGGACTGTTGGTATATTTTCGCTTGATTGGCGCTTGCAGTCAATCGGCTGCAGCACTAATTTGTGTATTCTGGCAGTAGAGGAATCCCGCTGCCACAATACAATAGCGCAGAGGAGGGGTTCCCCATCCACCTTAAACAATGGGGAATTCGGTTTGGTTTTTTTGATCAACCGGCTGGCTGATCAAAAGAAAAAAAAAAATCATTTATCTATGTCCAGCTTTAGGCATACCAACTCTGACAAATGCTAGGGTTGATTGATGGGAAATCCATACTTGGCGCTGACCTCTGACTTTTTCTCCATCTTCTTTTTTATTATATGGAGGAGTAATCTTTGCCTGAGCCAATGGGCCTACTCCCAACACTGTATATGACTTAAAGTGGTGTTGCACCCCAAAAAAAAAATGCTTAAAAATTCCTAAAAAAAATGTAAAAAAAAATTTGGAAAAATATATTTTTTTAACTCACCTCTAAATGCCTGTTGCTAGGGGGTCCTTAGTAGTCTGCCTCCTTCAGTGCCCGGGCAGGTGACATCACTTCCCCCCGGCGCAGGAAAGGCTCCCTCCTTCCTGTCAGTCATCTGGGACACGTGACAGGTCCCAGATGACTGTGTGACCAATCGCGAGCGGATCGGGGGACGAGCGGAGCTTTGACCCCCCGCATCGCTGGACCCTGGAACAGGTAATTAAAAGTCAGCAGCTGCAGTATTTGTAGCTGCTGACTTTTAATTTTTTTTTTTTTTTTTTATGGATACTCCTCTTTAAGTACTATTAAAAGTGGTTGTAAAGCCTAAACATTTTTTACCTTTCACCTCTAACAATCGTTTTTTTTTTTTTTGCTAGAAAGATACTTAGAACCCCCAAACATTGTATTTTTTTTTTAAAGCAGAGACCCTAGAGAATAAATTGGTAGGTTTTGCAATTTTTTAAGTCACACAGTATTTCCGCAGCGTTTTTTCAAACGCAATATATGGGGGAAAAATACACTTTTTTAAATTTTTAATGCAAAAAAACACAAAACATAACCCAAATATTTTGTAAAATATAAAAGATGGTGTTATGCCAAGGAAATAGATACCAAACATGTCATGGTTTAAAAGTATGCACGCACGTTCAACGGTGATAAATTTTACTATCCATTGGCGATGCTTTAAAAGCCTTTACAGGTTACCTACCTACTTTAGATTTACAGAGGAGGTCTGGTGCTAGAATTACTGCCTATAATCTGATGTTAACGGCGATACCTCACATGTGTGGGACGATCGCTGTTTGTGTGAACAATGTACACTGTTGCTTTAATTTTTTTTTTTTATTTATCAATTTTATTGCTGTCACAGGGAATGTAAACATCCTTTGTGACAGCAATAGGCATGTGACAGGTACTCTTTATGGAGAGGTCTGGGGGCAAATCCCTCTTCTGGCCATGAAAGCATTCAATTCACCATTTGTAAATACTTTTGATTTTCCAAAGATTGCGCCGTTGACTTCCAGGTAAATCGGAAGTGATGTCAGGTTACCATAGCAGAGAGCCAATCAAAGCCAATCCCGGCTGGCTTTGTATGGGTCTCCAACGTGCCGGCTAGTAGCTTGGGCCTCCTGGTGGGAAGGGAGATCCCAAGAGAGCTGCGGAAGGGGGGGGGGCATCTCCTCCTGCTGCTTGTAATAGCAATCGAGCGGCTAGTTAGCTGACTGTTAGCAGCTGCAGGCATCACCCCGGTACAAGCACTTGAAGTCAAATGACGTACTAGGTAGGTGATTTGGCGGCAAGTGGTTATTCGTCTACCTCCCCATGTCCCAGTCTGAGTTATGCTGTACAGGGACTGCAAGAGGATGACATTGAGTAAAGATCTGCTATTTAAAGACCTAATGTGGCCCTGTCATCACAAGTTCACTTGTACTGTAAAACGCTTTGTAAAAATAAAAAAAAACAGTCTTTATACTTACCTTTTCCGGGGGTCCACATGTTAAAATGCTGCCACTTTGCTTCTCCCCTGGCCACAGCAGGCATTTGACACTTTGGTTGTGTTAAATACCTGTTACCCCCACTATGTGCTGTGTTTTCTCCTGTTGGCTGAACCTCCTGTTTTGTATACGGACTGCAAGTGACCCTTATTTTTCCATCCAGCTCTTGCATCTGTCTTTCTCACTCTTTTTCTAATCTCTCCTCCCTGTAACATGCACTCTCTACCTTTCCTTCTCACTTTTGTGTCCACTCTCCATAAACAGGCTTTCCTTCACCCCACTTCCCCACCCTGTAGCTTTTTCATATCACCCTCACTTCTGCCCTCTCCTTATTACTGCACTTATTACCTCCTGGCTCCTGCTAATTCTGAACCTACATGCAAAGAGAACCTGAACAGCACTGGGGCTTGTCCCTATATATAAATCACACACCCATAATACCTCCCTCAGCCGTCTGCTTTTCCTAAAGTCTGGAGATATACCAATCAGTCATACCATTATTACCACTGACGGGTAAAGTGAATAACATTGATTATCCCATTACAATGACACCTGAATGTCAGTGGGATATATTAGGCAGCAAGTGAACATGTTGTCCCTGAAGTTGATGTATTGAAAGCAGAAAAAAATGGGCATGCGTAAGGATTTGAGCAACTTTAATAAGGGACAAATTTTAATGGCTAGAAGACTGGGTCAGAGTAACTCCAAAACTGCAGCTCTTGTGGGATGTTCATGCTCTGCAGTGATCAGGACCTATTAAAAGTGATCCAAGGAAGGAAAACCAGCAAATATTCAGCCAAGGCTCATTGATGCACATGGGGAGCAAATACTGGCCAGTGTAGAAAGAGAACGGCATTGCTATTACTGAGATCAAAAGTGCTGCACACCCCGAATATATATGAAATGGAAAAGTTTCCCCATGGGGTTTTATTCCCAGCAATACATTAATTAAAGAAGTTCTCTCTTTTTAAAAAAAAGTATACATTTTTATTTAGTAAAAAACACAAAAAGGACATTGATGGTGAAGCACAAGTGAAGTGTGGGAGGGAAAAGGCAGGAACGTGTACATGAGGGGAAGGAGTTTGGGAGGAAACAAAAAAGAAGTGAAAGAGTGAGACAATGTGAAATAGAGATGCAAAAAAAAGGGGAAAATTAACGCAAATGCAAATGAAAAAAAAATAAGACCCCAAGAAAAAAAGGGGAAAGGGGAAGGTGAACAAAAACAAGGTGCACATGAAAGTGAGAGATAAAGTGACGTGAAATGTGAAGGAGATGCCAGTGTAGTCCAATCCAATAGAAGAGCTACTGTAGCTCAAACTGCTGAAAAAGTTTATGTTGGTTACACTAAAAAGGTGTCAGAACACACAGTGCATCTCGGTTTGTTGTGTGTGGAGCTTAATAGCTGCAGATCGGTCAGGGTGCCCAAGCTAACCCGTGTCCACAGCCAAAAGTACCTATAATGGGCACAGAAGCATCAGAACTGGTCCACAGAGCCATTGAAAAAAGTGGCCTGGTCGAGGGGCATAACTAGAACCTTCAGGGCCACGGTGCAAGAAACCATGATGGGTCCCCTTAACCCCTCCCCCTTCCATCCAACCCCCGGGCTTCCAATTTTGGGAGGGCGTCCATGGCTATCCTCCCAGAACTCGGCCTCCCGTATGCCCCCTGGGTCATGCATCCAGCACAATCACAGTGGCCCTTTACCATGTGATTAGCTGATCGCATGTAAACAGACCTGCTGGGTATCAGCAGCCCTTTCCTCCCACGCTGTGTCTGTGGGGATTTATGTCCCCCCTCTTCCTTCTGCCCCCCTCGTGCCAGCTATTTGATCCCTTTACATTAATTTATCTTTTATAGATATTTTTTACTTTGAATTGCTCCTGATGAGTGGATGAACTCGACGAAATGGGTAGAGCTGCTATATGCTACACCGTGCAATCATGTGCTTGAGATTCTCCAGGACTATGCATTTCATCAAAAAAATAATTATCTTCATTAATTTTAAGATCATTTATGTCTACCTCTAAACAATGTACTTTATATCAATATGTTTATCACTATAATTGTGGATCATGTTGAGATATGCATGTGTGTGTGTGTATATATATATATATATATATATATATATATATATATATATATATGAAATATAAAATATTAAGTTGATATCCATTGTTACCAATGTTACATTATTTACTATAAATATATATGTATATGGACGAGGAATCATCAGACATGTCTTTGCATATTTACCTTGCAGTTGTGCTTCATATAAAGTCCCACAACCTTTTCTCCTTTTTATGATCTATAGAATAGTCATGAGTTCAACTACAACATATAAATCGGGGGACATGTAGTAAAACAAGAGTTCATACAGGATAATTATCAATCACCTTAAACAAGAGGGAGAAGGATGACAAGAATTATAAAAATATTGAGGTCACCAAGAATAAATAAGTGGACCTTTCCCATTGGGAAAGTAATGATGTTCCCATTCAAAGCAATGATGAAAAACATAAAAAGTGTGTGATTGTAATTTGTTGACGTTAATCGAAGAACAGTTTGAAGAATTTGTATAGATATAAGGAAGAGTAAAATTCCATGTTTCCCCTGGACCAGCTACAGGTAAAAAAAAGAAAATAGTAATAATAACAATAATATTATTATATTATAATTAATTAATATAAATTTATATTTATAATTATAATTAATATTATTATTTTTTGCTGAACGCCTACCGTAAAACAGGAAGCTATTTTTTTGTATTGATTGAAAGCAAAACAAACATACTGTAACCCATTCTCCTCCTGGTTACTGTGAAATTTACCCTTCCAGCACTCTTCACCAACCTATTGGCCTGTCTTCACCAATCTGTAGCTAGCAGCAAAGGAAACAGAACAGTAAGGGGTGGGCTGCATAGCAACCAAGAAGTGACCCAGCTTTGTGCACTAACTGTAGTTTCCATCACTTTTCTTAGACTAGATTGGTTGAAAACAAGTCCGCAATTTTTTTTTTTCTGTGCAGTCCTTCAGCAAGTTGTTAATTGCATATGTCTGACATACAAGCAGTTGCTAAATGGATTGCCTGGAATCTTTATATTAACCACTTCAGCTCCAGAAGGTTTTACCCCCCTTCCTGACCAGGCAATTTTTTGCAATATGGCACTGCGTTGTTTTAATTGACAACTGCGCGGTCATGCGACGTTGTACCCAATTGATGGGCTTTTTTTCCCCACAAATAGAGCTTTCTTTTGGTGGGATTTGATCACCTCTGCCATTTTTATTTTTTTTGCGCTATAAACAAGAAAAGATTGACAATTTTGAGAAAAAAAACTATATTTTTTACTTTCTGCTATAAAACATGTCCCATAATAAAAATAAAAAAAATGAATTTCTTTACCAATTTAGGCCAACATGAATAAGCGTTTGTTGATTGGTTTGCGCAAAAGTTATAGCGTCTGCAAAGTATGGGATAGATTTATGGATTTTTTAATTTTTTTTTATTGTTTTTACTATTAATGGTGGTGATCAGCGGGACTGCAACATTGCGGCTGACAAATAAGTGACACTTTTTGGGGACCAGTGACCCCAATACAGTGATCAGTGCTAAAAAAAAATGCACGGTCACTGTATAAATGACTCTGGCAGGGAAGGAGTTAACATCAGGGGCGATCAAAGGGTTAAGTGTGCTCCTAGGGAGTGTTTAGCAACTGTGGGGGGGAATGGATGCACTGGATGAAAACAGAGATCCATGTTTTTCTCCTTAGCACAAACACAAGATCTCCATTTTCCTTTCTGGCAGATCGGTGATCTGCCTTGTTTACATGGGCAGACTGCCGTTCTGCCTCTCCTCGGAACGATCGCGGGTCCCAGCGGCCATTGGCTACCGCTGTGTCCAATCACAGCTGGAGCGGGGCTCCATTGGCGTGCGTGCGCCCCAGATCTCGTGCACAAAATCATGTACAGGTACGTAATTTTTTGCCGCCGGGCTGCCCTGCCGCAGTATATATGTGATGGGCAGTCCGGAAGCAGTTAAATAACATGTAGAAAAAAATGAACAGCAAGTCAAATACAAAATTGCTTTCAGCTACACACTAAAGTATTTACTCAAAAATGCATCAGATGGATATCAGGAGTAAAACAAGTCAGTGTCAAATACATTTTTTTTTTTTGCAGTGGTGCAAAAACCTAAAACGGAAAAACCATTAAGTGAACAAAAAATGTGCATGTGAAACACACACTAAAAAATGGTCTTAAGGGTGTGCTTTGTCCACCCCCCGAAAGGGAGAGATTGTATTATGAGGTATAAGAAAAACATTTGCTACATCAAGTTTCTAAAGACTACATGATTAAGTGAAATCCTTGTGCTAAAACTTTTATTACCTAAGTGTAGCTTAACCACTTCAATGCCAGACACTTTCACCCCCTTCCTGTCCAGGCCAATTTTCAGTTTTCACCACTGTCACATTTTCATCAATACATTTTAATTAGATTTAAGAGGAAATAGAAACATTACAAAATGTATATGAGGGATGTAGGACAAAGGTTACACATTACAAAAGAAGAGCTGCTATCCTATACACAATTTCCATGCTTTCTCGAATTTGGGGTAAGAGTTGGCTCTAATGGCCAGTGGGAGTTCATAAAAGTAATAGAGATTAACTAGAGCAGTCATTTCAGTTACGTTGGGGGCTAGAATTTTTCTCCACATTTTAGTGATTAGTGATTTGGCCACTAGTAGTACATGAATAACCATAGTTCGATGGTGAGGAGGGAAACGTTCCACACCTAGGTTAAGCAGAGCTAGAGCAGGATTAGGTGCAGTTAATATGCCAGTGAGTTTTGAGATTGAGAATTAGGCAGAACCTCTATCGCCAGAATCTGGTGAGGGTCTTGCATTGCCAAAGTATATGGAGAAGGTTGCCTACTTGCCCGCAACCTCTCCAGCATAATGAAGAATGGTTGGGGAAAAAATTTGCCAGTCTATAAAGGGGTGAGGTACCACCTCGATATGATCTTTTGATTTAGCTCCCAGTGATTACCCAGTGATTAATACAGTGGGATATACTATAAGTATATTGTATAGCCCTCAGCCATTGAGCGTCAGAAAAGGTAGACTACAGATCTGCCTTCCATCATTGCATAGGTAATGTTCCACAAAAGGTCCTTTGTGTTGAAGGAGAGAGTAATATAGGGAGATGCCTTTGAGTTTAAATGATGGGTTGGTATAGAACCGCCAAGCTGGAGGGTAGATAAAAAAATACATTTTGGGTGTTGTTTTCAGGAAGTGCGAAATGCACTAATATAAGAAATACTCAGAGGGGGTATCGTAAAGGACAAATCTGTGAATGGTTTAGGCTTACCATTTCTAAGGAGGCTTTCCACCCAACAGATTCCTGCAGAAAGCCAATGTTTAGTTTGTAGGTGTGGGATTAAGATATCTAGTATAGAAATTGGGGATAAGACCTCCTCGTTGTGCCTATTATGTACTAATTTTTGGGTGAACACTCGCCAAGCTATTAAAGCAGCTTTGATGGTATGGGGGGACGTGAGATAGATAATGGGGCACTATCACATTTTAAATGACAATTGCGTGGTCATGCAACACTGTACTTAAATGATTTTTTTTGCATTTGCCACAGATAGCGCTTTTTTGGTGGTATTTAATTTACTAAATAAATGAAAAAAGACCAAAAGTCTTGAGAAAAATAATATTTTCTTTGTTTATTCTATAATAAATGCCGCAAAAAAACAAAAACAAATTTGAGCTGGAAGGATTTTGTTGTCCATTTAGCTGCCTGGCACAGTCCACACCTAGATAATGAACTACAGGAGCAAATGCTTCAGTGTCATATAATACTGACATTTGACATTTTATATTATCACCATAATGTAAATAGATTTATGTTTCTTTGTCACTATTCTAATGTAAAACACAGAATTTCAGGAATGGAACTTCACTGAGATTTTTCTACCTGTATAAAGGTTCATGCACAGTCACACTGGGCTTTTATAGGTATATTTTATGCCTAGTGTTATTTCCCAGCGCTAAGGGAGCCACTCGTGCCACCCACAGTCTGCCATACAAGTGAATGGCTGTATGCAGCCAAGCTCTTGTAAACATTAATGCTTATTTGCACAAGCAATAACCCACGCATGCACGTCTTACATATATTTTCCGAAGCCCCACATGCACAAACTTTAAAGTATATGAAGCAGACCATATGATCTTTTAGTCTCTATCGTTTTGAGGTAACTGCAAAGTTAAAGGGTAACTACACAAATTGGAAAATTGGCAAATTAAAAAAAAATAACATAGCGTATACAATTGCGACACGAGTCATATTGTAATTGAATGGTATTAAAAAATTACCTTTCCTTTCAATCTGCAGCTCTGTCATTTTCTGTAAAATGCAATGCAATATAACGCAGATAACACAGATGGTGTACAGAATGCCCCCCAGAAATGTAATGCTTGTGTGATTGGCTTTACTGATTTTCCCAGAAGTCTGCACTAAGAGACAAGTCAGGTTTTAAGCATTCCCTGCAACAAAATGTAATTTTTGGTGAGATTGGCTCAAAGGGAAATCATGTCTAAAGGAATGCAGACTCTTAAACTTTCCTCATTAGAGTCCTGCAGGTGCAGCAGCTGATTGATATTGTAAAACTACTCCCATACAGATTTAGTCTACACATGGACACAGACAAACAAATAGCTATTCCTTCAGAATAGAAGAAGGTAGGAATCTGCAACCAAGTTTGTTAAAATCCCTGCAATGATCACCCAGAGAAGAATGTTTTTTTTTTTGTTGTCTTTTTTTGTTTTTTAAAGTGGAGTAACTCTAAAATGTAGCAAGTTACTGACAACTGCAACCAAGGAGTTCCACAAGGTGAATAGACAGAACTAAAGCAAGGAATGTTCAATGATGTACATTTCATTTATGTGTGTTCATGGTACAGATTCTACATGTTGCACAGCCAAACAATTACCTGTGTATAGTAGTAAGAGAACCTTGTCAAAGGAAAAGATCCATAAGCCGCACATCATGAAGCAGACCCATGTGCACGAAATGAGATGAATGGCAGCCTCAGCCTGGACTCCAGCCAGGGCACGACCCCAACGTTTCGCTCCGCCCCTTCAAGCTTAATCATCCCAAGCTCGCTGTCTCTGCCTGCAATCACAGCGGCCTAGTTGGACTTTACCTCTCTACTTGAGCGGCACCTAAATTGTGCGTTTTTTGGGTCACAGTAATGCCGCGTGCGCACGATCGGAAATTCGGCCAGCAAAAAGACCGATGAGAGCTTTTGGTCGAAAAATGCGACCGTGTGTATGCTCCATTGGACTTTTGCTGGCCAAATTCCCACCAGCAAAAGATTGAGAGCAGGTTCTCAATTTTTCGGTCGTAAAAAGTTTTGATGGGAAGTTCCGATCGTCTGTACCAATTCCGACACGCAAAATTCCTATGCATGCTCGGAAACAATTTGGAGCATGCTCAGAAGCATTGAACTTAATTTTCTTGGCTCGTTGCAGTGTGTACAACACCGCGTTCTTGATGGTCGAAAGCTCAGCGAACTTTTGTGTGTATTCAAGCCAAGCTTGAGCGGAATTCCGTTGGAAAAAACATCCAAGATTTTTCCGGCGGAAACTCCGCTCGTGTGTACGCGGCATAAGAGAACCTTCTTATATAAAACATACTGACTAACTGTTATCTGGGAGAACTATTATTGTGATTCTGCACCTCACCCATTTCTACAGACTACAGCAATATTGGCATGTCAATCCCAGCATCACTGGCCATCTCCCGCTAATACCTTTAGCCTCAACCACTGAGCCAATCATCAGCACCATCAATATTCACAAATAGCAATGTGCCTTTTATCTTTATCTTACTAAGCTGTTGAGGCAGAAGCATGGGCTGATATAGCTAAGCATTTGTATAGGGCAGATGATTTTTGTAGCATTTACTTCATGGAATACATCGGCCCATAACTCAAGCAGGGGGGTGTGCTTAGGTGAGAAAGCCCCTCCTCCAGATAAAAGAAGAAAAATGCCCATGAAGACTCCTGTGATGTATGACATCATTTTGGCTTAGGACAGAAACCAGGAAGCAACTGGAGAAATGTAAAAAAAAAAGGTTAAAACAAGTAAATATAATATACTGTACCTTTGTTTACTAATGCTAGCGCATAAAAAATAAATATAGTTAATGTTGATTGAGAAAGTTTAGTTCCTTTTTAAGCCTGCAGGATGGTAGTCCTCCAGATACGCAGTAATGCCATAACTCTAGGATCTGTTTATCTCCCAAAGTGTGAAATTCTTGTCAAAACTGGAAGTGGTCTTTACAAATGCGGTCCAAATGGAAGTGGCCTTAGGAATGGGAATATATGCATCCGGTTTTTGGATTACCCTGTTCTGCGCTCTAACAGGGTCCCTCCAGCCTTTGCGACTAGTCTCCCTATTGCACGATTTCAAAGCTGCACGTCAGTGCGACTTCGGGTGCAACTTAGAAGACATCTGTGCGCCTTTATGCACAGATGTCTATCCGAGTCGCACCCGAAATCGCCGAAAGCAGTGCAGGAACTAAATCGCATTACAAGTCGCTCCAATGTGAACGGGGGCTCAGTCACCCTCACTACGTACAGTGCAAGGCAAGTTATGATACTGAGAGACAGCTCACCGATTGGAGCTTTAGGGGACAGAGGGCAGCAAGTGAGAAGTATATAAGTAATCCTGCCTGTTCCTGTCCCCCTAGACATAAAGAGCATTTAACCCCTGCAGTGTGGGGGGCCACCACAAGGGTAGATTTAATCAAATTCCTGGAGTTGGACTTAAAAAAGTTACTAATATTTTTACACTTTTCCCAGATAATAGGGCAGATAGACATTTGTATCTTTAATCACTGTAAACAGGACTTTTCAATTCCCTAATCTTTTTAATAATGATATTATTATACATGACTTAATCATGTTGTTTAGTCTGTGTCTTGTGGTTAAAAACATCCTGTCTTAAATCTTCCATTTTAAGCAGTTGTTTTAAAGCTAGAATGAAAGGAATTTCCTACCGTAGCTGTAAGAATATTACATTTTGGAAAGCTGGTCAATTTGACCGGATTAGACATCTGCAAAGGCATGCTGCTATAGTCATATTTACAGAAAGTGGACTGGATTTGTTTGCAGTATGTCTGGATTCAGTCTGTCAGCATGCCTAATTCAAACTATTTGTTGCAACATGCAGGGCACAAGCAGAAAAGTCCCATTAGGCGCCATAATGTTTACTATTGGTGTCTTGAGGTCACCACAGTCCCTTTTTATGATGTGTGTGGCTTCTATAATACACACAAATACAGCAAATTGACATTGAAGGAATAAAAACGAAACTCTGGCATCACTTGATTATCACTGATGTCGCTAGTGCCTAGAGCAGGGGTCTCCAAACGTTCTAAAGGAAGGGCCAGTTTACTGTCCTTCAGACTTTAGGGGGGCTGAAGTGTGCCAAATGGCAGTAAACAATGCCCAAACTTTGGTATTAGGAGAATAAATAGTTGGTGTCAGTGGAAGGAATAGTGTCCCATTTTTTGTTGTCCGTGGAAAGAAATTATGCCCCATAGGTGGAGTCAGTGGAAGGGATAGTGCCCCACTGTTGGTGTCATTAGTAGGAATAGTTCCCCACTGTTGGTGTCAGTAGTAGGAATAGTGCCCCACTGTTGGTGTCAGTAGTAGGAATAGTGCCCCACTGTTGGTGTCAGTACTAGGAATAGTGCCCCACTGTTGGTGTCAGTACTAGGAATAGTACCCCACTGTTGGTGTCAGTGGCAGGAATAGTGCCCCACTGTTGGTGTGAGTGGCAGGAATAGTGCCCCACTGTTGGTGTAGGTAGTAGGAACAGTGCTCCACTGTTGGTGTCAGTGGCAGGAATAGTGCCTCAAGGATACAAAAAAGACACCACTGCCCCATCTATAGCTGGCCATGGCAGTAAGCAGTATTGGGAGGCTACATAAGGTATACACAGGGTCAGGGATAAATCCAAGGGAAAAACCAAGCTTACTTACCGACCAGCTCGTAGTGACCAATTAAACCTGTCTAACAGTATGCGTTAAAAGCAGGGGTTTAGTCTGCAGGCATTTGCAAATGCATGTGTAAGCCACAGAGCCTCGCCACGGCACCCTGGTATCTGTGGTACCTAACACTAACTTATAAGTGTCCCCACAGTGGAGGTACATGCATTCTGATGAATAGGTGAGGACAGGTGGACTGAAGGGGAGCCCATCCCTTCTTAAAGGTACAGGAGCACACTGAGCACCCAGCATGTAGCTCAATGGCTGCAAAGGTGTCAGTGCGTTTCCTGATCAATATAAACAACAGTGATACAAAAGCAGGGGTTTACTGTCCTTCAGACGTTAGGGGGCTGGAGTGTGCCAAATCGCAGTAAACAATGCCCGAACTTTGGTATTAGGAGGATAAATAGTTGGTGTCAGTGGAAGGAATAGTGTCCCATTTTTTGTTGTCAATGGAAGGAATTATGCCCCATAGGTGGTGTCAGTGGCAGGAATAGTGCCTCAAGGGCCAGTTTAAAAGCAAGCAAAGGGTCGCATCCAGCCCCAGGGACGCAGTTTGGAGAGCACTGATCCAGAACAATAACGCACAGGAACAAATCACAGACAAATTCCAGAAGTTTAAATCTTATCTACTGCCAACTGTACTGGCATAGGTAAAGCAAACCTGTACCATGGGCAAATAGGGGTGACCTGTATTGTACTATGCCCAATTAGGGACATTCCCAAACTGTGCTATGGCTAATTAGGGAATTATCTGAACTGTACCATGCCTGATTAAGGAAATACCCAAACTGTACAACGCTCAATTATGGATATACCCAAACTGTTCTATGCTCAATTAGGGAAATGCCCAAACTGTACTATGCCCAATTATGGAAATACACCAACAGTACTATGCCTGATTAGCAAAAAATCCAAACTGTTCTATGCCAAATTAGAGAAATACCCAAATAGTACTATGCCCAATTAGGGAAATACCCAAACTGTACTATGCCCAATTAGGAAAATACCCAAATAGTACCATGCCCATTTAGGAGCATACCTCTTCTATACTTTGCCCATTCATCCCCATGGGAGGAAAGGAAAGATGTCACATTCTCCCTAATACTTAGTGTCTCACTGGGCTCTAGTGAGCGATTAGGGTGACGCACTGACGGGCAAGTATTGGAAAGATGAGTATCAGCAGCAGAAGGGGGGGGGGGGGTCTATCAAGTGAACTTGTTACTCTGCCCTGATTGGGAAAAGTACAGATGTGCTTTAAGGAGGTGAGTACACCCAAAACTGATATTTTAGTTATAGGCATATGGTAATATTCTAATATTATTCTTTTTTTTTTAAACTCTTTATTTTACATTTTCTCTTTTCTTCATACATTACACTTCATGCATACATTAATCCTTGCTGTATAACATTTGCTCTGTTTACAATCATTTTCTATAACTCATATTATTTAAACATTACATCATTAACCTCCTAGCAAATTCCTCTTCTTCGCCCCCCCCCCCCCCCCCACCAAAGGAGAAAAGAAAGAAAAAAAATAAATAAATAAATATAATAAAAAATAAAAAATAAATAAATAAGTAAATAAATAAGAAAGAAAAAAAAAAAAAAGATAAAAAAGTAATAAATAAATAAACATATAAATAAAAAAAAAAAAAAAAAAATTAAAAAAATTGTTATGTCTCTCCTGTTGCCCCTCCCCCCCCCCCCCATCCCCAACTAGATACAACCTAGCTCTCTTCTTCTCTCTTTTTGTATGAGAAATAGGGTGCCCATGTGTCCCAGTATTTCTCTTCTTGCTCTTTCATTGCCAAAGTCAAATTTTCCATCTGTTGAATCTCTCTAACTCTTGCCCACCACTGAGCCCCCGTGGGAGGAGCCTCCCTTTTCCATAAGGCCGGGATACAGGCTCTCGCCGCCGTGAGTAGGTGCTTCAATAAGGATCTTTTATATTTATCAACCGACATAGGGACATCATTTAATAGAAATGCTGCCGGGTTTTCCCCAAGAGACACACCTGTAATACTGCTTATTGCTTCCTCTATCATTCTCCAAAATTCTCTAATTTTCCCACATTCCCAAAAAATATGCAGCATCGTACCCTCGGCTTCCCCACACCGCCAACAGACATTTGGTACCTGCGGGAATATGCCATGTAACATACTTGGAGTTTTGTACCATCTAGTAAGGATCTTATATCCCCCTTCCTGGTATCTACATGCTATTGACGTTTTATGGACCGCTCTAAGAATTTGTTCCTTTTGCATTTGGGAAAACAAAACCTTCAGTTCTTTTTCCCAGGCTTGTATAAAGCCTAGATTTTCCGGGGCCTCTGAGCCTATAATTACTTCATAAAAATATGACAGGGAGTGTCGCAAATTTTCACCATCTAAACATATCTGCTCAAATCTTGACAACCCCCGAATTTCTGGGTACATCCTATTTTTAGAGCGGATATAGGATCCTAGTTGCATTGCCCTGAAGTAGTCAACTAAACAAATCACAGACAAATTCCAGAAGTTTAAATCTTATCTACTGCCAACTGTACTGGCATAGGTAAAGCAAACCTGTACCATGGGCAAATAGGGGTGACCTGTATTGTACTATGCCCAATTAGGGACATTCCCAAACTGTGCTATGGCTAATTAGGGAATTATCTGAACTGTACCATGCCTGATTAAGGAAATACCCAAACTGTACAACGCTCAATTATGGATATACCCAAACTGTTCTATGCTCAATTAGGGAAATGCCCAAACTGTACTATGCCCAATTATGGAAATACACCAACAGTACTATGCCTGATTAGCAAAATATCCAAACTGTTCTATGCCAAATTAGAGAAATACCCAAATAGTACTATGCCCAATTAGGGAAATACCCGAACTGTACTATGCCCAATTAGGGAAATACCCAAATAGTACCATGCCCATTTAGGAGCATACCTCTTCTATACTTTGCCCATTCATCCCCATGGGAGGAAAGGAAAGATGTCACATTCTCCCTAATACTTAGTGTCTCACTGGGCTCTAGTGAGCGATTAGGGTGACGCACTGACGGGCAAGTATTGGAAAGATGAGTATCAGCAGCAGAAGGGGGGGGGGGGTCTATCAAGTGAACTTGTTACTCTGCCCTGATTGGGAAAAGTACAGATGTGCTTTAAGGAGGTGAGTACACCCAAAACTGATATTTTAGTTATAGGCATATGGTAATATTCTAATATTATTCTGAGGGGCTTTTTTTTGGTTGGTTTTGTTGAACTAGATGGACCTATGTTTTTTTTACAACCTGATAACGTATGTAATTATATAATGAACTCTATCTCAAACTGTTTACAGAGGTGCAGCACTGATTGATTTCTGTATTTTTAAGCTCAACTGATTTTCTATATCTATAGTCTTGCTTTTTCTGCTGCGTGCGTAACAAAACGAGATAGGATGTGGCTAATTCAGTCTGTCAATTTTACAAAAGATAGACAGACAGATCGATAGATACTGTAGATACTATAGATGGATGGATGGATACTGTAGATAGATAGCTGGATGTACACCAACAGCTTGTTTTATATGTTTTATATTCTCTTTTATATTCTCTTCAGCTTAAATACTCAGAAATTGTATACTTATATGCTGCCATTCCCCAAAAAAGCAACCTATAATTAGGAAGTGACAAGAAATAAAGGTGACTGACAGTTCCAATGACGTATAGCAGATATTTTTTGGCAGCACTTATCATAGAGATGAAACCCATCCCTGTACATGACATCTTATTATTTTATACATTATAGTCAGCACACTCTGACTGCACTGGATAATGATCACTAGAAAATGTTGTATAAAAGTAGTGCTGTGAAATCTGGATGATAACATATCTGATTTTAGTAAAATCTTTCTAAGAGCAAAAAAACGAATTCTTAAAGGCAATCCCTATCCAATATCAAAATGTCAGCTTTGTTTGTTTGTTGGCAAGTTGAATATTTTCCTGGTTTATTATATATCTCAGAGCCTTCAGTGAAAACATATTCCCAGTGGAATTACCTTGTTCAGATGTGAGGGTACAGAATGCAATACAAGCAGACATCTTGTGTATAAGAGTAAGGAGCCGTCATAAATGAACATTTGCCCTGTTATGCCCCCTATATTGTCATATAGTAGGGGTTAACCACCAACATTTTTCATGGTGTTGTACAAAGTGAAGTTTTGGGGCCCAAGTTTAAGCAATGCCATTTATTCTGAATGGCACCCCAACACACCTTGCCAATGGATGTGCTTTGTTGTGCAGTAACAAAAAAAATCCTACGTGCACTTTTTTTGGTGTGTTACAATGTTCACACGGTTAACATACTGCAGTGGTGTGATTGGGCACCCAACTGGCGCAATTGCAATGTAAACCAGTGTCACACCTACCTAGTTTTGTTGGTCTAGCACTACAGCTGGCTCTGTGTTCTTCACCTATAGCAGCCCCCTTTTCCATAGTCGAAGCCAGTGGTGTAACTAGAACCTTCAGGGCCCCGGTGCAAGAAACCATGAAGGGCCCCCCTGAACCCCAGCCGAGGCCCTTCCCTCCGAGTCCGGTGGTGGAATTCCAGGGCTCGGTCACAGGTACAACTTTTGTGAGCCCTGTAGTTCCACCACTGGTATCAGCAGTTTTTTTTATTTATTTTTTTCAATTCTTTAGGAGTCCCGTTGGGGGACTTTGGTGAGATATCAGAGGTCTAAACAGACCTATGATGTTACACCTTTGAGAGATGGGGTCCCTGTCCTTAGGGGACATATCTCCCAGAAAGAGCTGTCAACATCTGTGTATGACGGGGAGGAGGGGGGTGCTGGCAGACAAGCCTGCAGTGTCCTTTGGGGAGCCGGCTCTCATAGGGCTGCACTGTATCTGTGTGCTTAAAGTTTGTTTGCCCGGGAGAAGCATGCAGTGCAGTGTGAGCCGGACTCAGGGAGCGGAACTCTGGCTGGGGAGGACAGACACCGGACTGAGCAGCACTGCATGGAGCAGGAGAAGGGGACCCGGAGGAGCGGCAGAGGGGGAATGCACAACTTAAGAGCAGCCAGTGCGGTAGTCGAGCATGGAGCTCTGCTAGTCACCCCCCACCTCCAGCCACCCGTGCGCCCGGTGCCTAACCGCCTATGCTGCCACTGGCCATATGTAGAGGGGGCCACATGGGCCCCTTGCAGCACAGGGCCCGGTTGCGCTCGCGACTGCTGCACCCCCTATAGTTACGCCCCTGGTCGAAGCCTGCCTACTGGTACTTGGCTGCCTCCAGGTCTTATACACAATGCATGAGTCCCTGGCCACCACGCTGGTCCAGCCACGAGCTAAGCACAGCAGATAGGTACTTGCGGTTGACAGACAGGCTGATTGGTCCAATGGCAGTCTGGGATCAATGCTGTTCAGAGAGTAGTTAGAGTTAAATCCTTGGTCAAAAGGGAGCCATAGAGTAATCCAAAATTCAATCTGAGGCAGATAACACGGAAATCCAAACTAGCAGGCAGGGTGGGGATTAGACGAAGGCAAAGGTCGAGGTGAGGGAAGAAGGCAGGCAAACAGGCAGCTTGAAGCACATGTTGCAAACACTATCACAAGCATGACATAAGGGCTTGGCAGGCTTAAAAAAGGTTTGGTTTCCTTCCAGAGGCTTGTGTCTACATCAATCAGTCTGCAGGTGGGCATTCGGACAGGGAGAGTGCAGCTCAGCCAAAACTAGGATGCTGGATTGAGACCAGCATCTGCCATGGAACAAGAGCGTTACATACTCCTGACAACCAGGCCTTTAAATTTACATGAATCAGTAGTCTACATATCAAGATGGCCAAACTACAGACCAGAAATTTTGTACCTATTTAGAGCCAGAAACCTCCCTTTTGTGACCTAATACTTAGGCAATGATCTCATGGCCCTGAGGTTCTTGGGATCCTTGTGTGTGCATTACGTCATTACAGACTGCAGACAGTCCAATGTTTTTAATTAAACATGGACTAAGAGGATTGTCAAAGTACAAAACAGTTCTGAAGCAGTTCAATTATATTCTGTACATATTTACAAATGATTTACAGAACCAGCATCCAGCTTGGACTATGTATATAACATACCTGGCCAGTGCTCCTGGAAGCTAAAAGTAGACACTGCTACTCCAGTGATCTCAAATTGCTCCTGGGTCCAGCACCATAAGAACTCAGGAGGTTGGCTGCAGAGCATGGGCACCATCCAGAGAACTGCATTTTCTTAATGAATGCAAAGCAATCTCTGATTAGACAAGGTAGGGAGTGTGACATCACAGCCTCGCCTCTCCAACTCAACCAATCAGAGAATGCATTGCATTTATTCAGAAAATGCAAAGCATTGTCTCAATATTGACCGTGTTGAGCAGCCGACCTCCTGTGTTCAGATTGCAGCAGGGCAGTTTCTTAGTGAGACCCAGAAACGAGTGGAGTTCACTTTAGTAGCACTGTCTATTTCAGTGATTTCCAGCTTCTAGGGGCATCCCCCAGGTATAGTACAGTATATACATAGGTATATTGGTCAAAGCTGAACCAATGTAAATATGTATAATATAGCCTTATATGGAATTCATCTTTAAAGTGATATTAAGGGAAAAATTAATAAATAACAAACATATCATACTTACCTGCTTTGTGCAGTGGTTTTGCACAGAGCAGCCCCGATTCCCCTCTTATCGGGTCCCCCGCTGGCGTTCCTGGCCCCTCCCTTCTGTCGCGTGCTGCCAGAGCAAGCAGCTTGCTATGGGGGCACCCAAGCAGGCTCTCTCCCGAGCTGTCCATTTAAACACAGAGCCGCAGCTCACTCACCAATGCCTCCAGTTACTGTCTCAGCCAATGAGGAGAGGGAGTCCCAGGACAGTCAAGACTCTTGTACACATCGCTGGATAGAGAGGGAGCTCAGGTAAGTATTAGGGTGGTGCTGCTACAAACAGAAAGTTTTTTACCTTCAGCCTTTACAAAAACTTTAACTTCTGAAAATGTTACAGGTCTAAAGGGCTGTACACACGGGCCAAATATCAGGCGGCATTGGCCGGTTCAATAGAAACCAGCTGGGATTCAGCCCGTGTGTACTGCAGCCGGTCCGACAGAAGCCAGACATTTGACTGGCTTTTTTTAAGAATCATGTCCAAAAAAGGCTACCGATTGGCATCCAATCAGCGCTCTCAGCTGTCAGTACACAATAGCACAGCAGGGGAGATCACTGTACTAACATTGGATTGTTAGTACAGCGGCTCCTCCTGAGCTCTTCAGTTTTTTTTGTTCAGCCCACTGGGTTGAACGAAAAAATAACTACTCGTGCTTTGATCTAGATCAGTTGTTTTCAACCTCAGTCCTCAAGTACCCCCAACAGGCCAAGTTTGCGGGTTTTCCGTTATCTTGCACAGATGCTTTAAATCAGAGTCAATGGCTTGGTATTTTGGACAGCTATCTTTTCTTAGAGAAATTCCCAAAACATGGCCTGTTGGAGGTACTTGAGGACTGAGGTTGAGAACCACTGATCTAGATAAAGATAAGAAATCCTGACTTTTCTCTGATTTGTTGCACACTTTGCCTGGATCTGTAACTGAGAAATATTTAAAAATGGTAGCCGGGCTATTGGTATTGTCAGCAGGAGAGGTCAGCAATGGACTTCTCATGACAGGTGTAGATTATATAAACAGTATATGAATATGATGTACAAAATGATATAATGAAATTTCTATATAGAAAATATATTCTTTTTGGCAGAAACGTCTCATTCAGTAAACGTATCTGGACACATTCACTAAACACATGTGTATTTGTTCCTTGGGAAACAAGAAGAATCATTGATATTGCAGGAACTGAGCTCTCTTGATGGCAGAGAAATCCCCCTCGGCTGTAGAAGTGGGAGATTTAGTATATTTTTTCGTGGTGCTGAAAAATGAAGACAGAACACAAAACACCTTCCTCCAAGTTATAGTTAATTAAATCTGTAGATACCCATCATCTGAAGACTGCATTTTGCTTTTTAAAGGGCAAATACAGCCGGGGACATTTTGACTGTCTCTGCTGCCCAAGGCATCTCCATCATGACAGCCACCACTGCCTTCTCATCACAAGCTCCAATAGCATCTACAATGGCTGACAGGGGAGTGATATATTAAAGAGCAGCAAGGGGAGAGAATACTTGTTAAATTGCATCCTATCCCATTGTCAGCAGTGTTGCCAACCGTCAGTATTTTTACTGGCAGCCAGTAAAAAAGAGCCAAATTGCTCCTGCCAGTAAATGCCAGTAAAAAGAAAAGGTTGCCAGTAAAAAATATAACTGACACTCCGCTCGATCCGGAGCTGGCCGAGACCATCCGAGTGCCTGCTACAGTGTGTTCAGGTGGCTCTAGCAGAGGCGGTGCCTGAGCATGTCGTGTGATGTCATAGTGCAAGGGAGCCAAGCATAGCAGCCAGAGCCTCATGTGCGGGTCAGCGGGACAGGAGCAAGGCAGGCCGGGAGCGGGACCGTCAGTGCTGTTTAGACTGGAGTGGACTGAAGGGTCTGGCTTGGAGAGAGACTGTCACTGTGACTCAGGAGGGAATGTGTCGTGTCAGTGAGGTATCATCATCTGTGCTGCTGCACACTGCTGTAAGTGTCACTTTGAGAGTAAAATTTCATGCGTGCGCCTGCCATTCTAATTTCTTGCCCTCCTGTCCTTGAGCTACTTACTTATTATATCAAAAATAAAATAAATATATTTTTTTGCCTTATTATCTACCTTAACCGCTTCCCGACCGCCTCCTGCACATATACGTCGGCAGAATGGCACAGCTAGGCAAAAGCATCTATATAGACACGTCCCCTTTAATTGCCTAGCCGTGGGGTAGCGCTCGCGACCCGGTCAGGAGCTCCGTGACCACGGCCGCGGGACCAGCGGACCCGATCGCCGCTGGTGTCCCGCGATCGGGTTACAGAGCTGAAGAACAGGGAGAGGTCTGTGTAAACAAACCTCTCCCCGCGCTTCCTACACTGCCAGTCACTGATCGGCTGTTCCCTGTCATCGGGAAAGCCGATCAGTGACATCAGACGTCAGCCACGCACCCTAATGTAAAAAAAACACACGTCACAGACCATAACCCCTCCCCGCCCCCTAGTGGTTAACTCTTTCACTGCCAGTGTCATTTATACAGGAATCAATGCATTTAAATAGCATCGATTGCTGTATAACTGACAATGGTCCCAAAAATGTGTCAAAAATGTCCGATGTGTCCGCCATAATGTCGCAGTCACAATAAAAATCGCTGATCGCCGCCATTACTAGTAAAAAAAAAATATTAATAAAAATGCTATAAAACTATCCCCTATTTTGTAAATGCTATAACTTTTGCGCAAACCAATCAATAATCGCTAATTGCGATTTTTTTTACCAAAAATATGTAGAAGAATACGTATCGGCCTAAACTACTTATATTTTTTGGGTATATTTATTATAGCTGTATTTTTGTTTACAGCGCAAAAAATAAAAACCGCAGGGGCGATCAAATACCACCAAAAGAAAGCTCTATTTGTGGGAAAAAAAGGACGCCAATTTTGTTTGGGAGCCACGTCGCACGACCGTGCAATTGTCAGTTAAAGCGACGCAGTGCCGAATCGCAAAAAGGGGCCTGGTCCTTTGGCTGCAAATTGGTCCGGGGCTGAAGTGGTTAAATCAAATTGCATATTGTACTTGTTTGTAGCCTAAATACTTAAATTAGCATTTAAAAACAGTCATTTTTAAATGTCAGTAAAAACTTGGCTGTGCCAGTAAATTTTGGATGTCGTGTCAGTAAATTTCAATCTGATAGGTTGGCAACACTGATTGTCAGGTACTAATTACTTGTCACATATAGATTCATTAGTATAAAAAATAGTAACAAGCCTTCAAAAAAAAAAAAAAAAAACATAAAGGCTATCATGAATGTGTCCATATTTAAAACACTATTAAACCCAAAAACCAAAAATATTATATATTGCGGCTTACATTAGTTTTCCTTTTAATTTTTTTTCATTTTTATTTTTTTTACTTTTTTCTCTTTGTTTTTACCTGGAGATCTGGCCAGTAACACCCCTCTTGTATTAGAGTGTCCCCACTCCTAATGAAGGAGCACAGAGGGCACAGCAGCCGTGTCAGTCTGAGCGGGAGGGGAGTATTGGATGTGTTAGCTGATTTAGATACACTAACAAATTGAAGCCAAACTCCAGCTCAGTGGCAGGTGGTGCTGTACATTTTTTTTTGGGAGGGGGGGGGTGGGGGGTTTGGCGGCAAACAAAACACCCGTTGCCACCAATCCCCACCCAGTGAGTCGGTCGGTCCATCAGTCGTTTGGTCGCTCGACCGTCCCCTAGCAGCTTTGTGCTCCTTTCTCAACCTCGGCAGTGGTATCATCCTTGGCAGCTTCACCCTGCGTCTCTGGCTTCACAATGGCTTCATCCTCGGCGGCTTCGTCCTCGGCTTCCCTCCTCTTTCCCTCTGCAGCCAATACGATTGCTTCTCCTCTTGGCCAATCGGGTCTTAAGACCCACTTTCTGATTGGCCGGGAGGAGAATCGGGAAGACAATATCGAATATTAATTTGCAATTATCACACAACTGGATGGGCTCTGCGCCCTGAACTCACCCTTTTTTTGAAGCCATTTAGAGCCTCTGGCTCTAATCATGTGCTTCAAAAAAAAAACAGTGAAATCCATGCATTAGGGTGCCCTGCATGTAGATTAGGGTCTGGATGCATGGATTGGGGGGGCGGCGCCCCTGTGCCCCTAATGGACAAGCCGCCAGTGCTCCAGCTAATACATTGTAAGCTGTTACAGCAAGCAGTATTTTTCCCTTTGGATGCACGTTTTACATAAATAAATAAAAGCTGATCGTTATAAGCACCCCTGCTAGTGTTAAATGGTTTGTAAAGATCAGGTACGCGCTCACCCCCCCCCCCCCCAAAAAAAAGTGCCAAAACATAAAGAGGAGGGGGGCCAGACAAGTGGAGTCACCACTTTTGGGTGAAGTTCCGCTTTAACAAAAGATAAGTGAAATATTCTCTTTATTAAGGCTAATAATATACAAATTGGTTAATGTTATTCCTTTTTTTGCAGTGTTGCAGAAAAATAAGGCTCAAAATAAAATGTAATTATTATTTGAGGAAAACCAAAAGCAAATCATAATTATTAATGCTGTAGTTCTATTTCTCTGACATCCGTGTTCTATGGATCGTGTGATGCATTGGAGATAAATATATTCGGGATGATTAGTAGCTGTGAGGTTCTTTCCCACCCACATAAATCACTAGCTGTGAAAAAGGAGATCTCCCACATGACAGGCACTGAATGCAGGCAAGTGAGAATATTCACCTATGGATCTATCTATAGATGCAAAGAACAGTCAGGTTTGAATATGACTGAGTCACGCCAAAGGCACCCTAAATATAAAAAGCCAAAAGTTCTTTTTCCATCATTATTACATAATTAAGTTAATAAAACGACTTTATTTTCCATATTGTTCAGTAACTGTTTAGCAACTGGTTATTGCAAAGTAACGAGCAACCCAGCACAGTAAAAAAACTACCACTCACCATGGATTACGTGGAAGTTATATTATGTAAGTTCTAGCAGAGGCCAGCAAGCAGCTAAAAGTAAATATGAACCCTCGCCTTGTAAAATAACCCATTCAGTTTAAAATGGAAATGAAAAGCAAAACATTTGTGTATAGATAATTAAAAAAAAATATTTTAAACACCTTTGTTTTCCTATTTTATAAGTAATCGCATACCCTCTGTTCTCAGCTGCATAAAGAGCTTAGGGAGCTGGGGGAGGAGAAACAGTAGTACACTGGCCTTCCCAGTGAATGGCTGTGCGGGGGGATTGTCAGGACAAGTCTGATCATTGGAGGAGAGCAGCCTCTCATACCTCCCAACTTTTTGAGATGGGAAGGAGGGACACCTATTAGCAAAAGTATGATAGACATAGAACACGCCCCCTTAAAACCCTTTTTTATACCAAAAAAGATTAGTTAAACCCACAAGTGCTTTATTTACCACTACTATTCCTTTATATTGCCTTTTGAAATTTACAAATGCAGTCATTTAGAAAGGGTTAGCACTGGGAAACACCTTTTGAAAGATAAAAAGTGCATTTTATATAGGACTACCGTACATACTCGAGTATAAGCCGAGTTTTTCAGCACATTTTTTAGGCGGACCCCCCCCCCCCCCCAGCTTATACTCAAGTGAGGTTGCAGCCTCACTGTGCCCATCTGCAGCTGTACCTTTGATAACTAAAACAGCGGGTGTCTCCCGCTGTGTCATGCAGTCTGTTTGGCAGCCGACCATTGTAACAGAGCCCCACTGCCTCCTCGTCCATGATAGAGGAAAACTTTTACAATGCTAGGAAACTGTATCATTGTTCCGTCTATCACGGACGAGGAGGAGCCGGGGCATTGTTACAATGGAAGGCCATCGAACAGACTGAATGACACAGCGGGAGACACCCGCTGTTTTAGTTATCAAAGGTACAGCTACACATGGGCACAATGAGGCTGCAGATGGGCACAGTGAGGCTGTAGATGGGCACAATGAGGCTGCATATGGGCACAGTGAGGCTGCAGATGGGCACAATGAGGCTGCAGATGGGCACTGATGATACAGGTGGGCACAGTGAGGCTGCAAATAGGCACAGTGAGGCTGCAGATAAGCACAGTGAGGCTGCAGATGGGCATTGTTTACTCAGTAGCTGCTGCATTTCCCACCCTAGGCTTATACTCGAGTCAATACGTTTTCCCAGTTTTTTTTGGTAAAATTAGGTGCCTCGGCTTATATTTGGGTCGGCCTATACTAAAGTATATATGGTATATAGATCAGACAGGGGCGTAACTATAGGGGGTGCAGCAGTCGCGAGAGCAACCGGGCCCTGTGCTGCAAGGGGTCCATGTGGCCCCCTCTACATATGGCCGGTGGCAGCATAGGCGGTTAGGCACGGGGCGCACGGTTGGCTAGAGGTGGGGGGTGACTAGCAGTGGGGGGGTGACTAGCAGAGCTCCATGCTCGACTACCGCACTGGCTGCTATTTAGTTGTGCATTCCCCACACAACCTGTGTCCTCTGCCGCTCCTCCGGGTCCCCCTCTCCTGCTCCATGCAGTGCTGCTCAGTCCGGTGTCTGTCCTCCCCAGCCAGAGTCCCGCCCCTGAGTCCGGCTCACACTGCACTGCATGCTTCTCCCGGGCAAACAAACTTTAAGCACACAGATGCAGTGCAGCCCTATGAGAGCCGGCTCCCCAAAGGACACTGCAGGCTTGTCTGCCAGCACCCCCCCTCCTCCCCGTCATACACAGATGTTGACAGGTCTTTCTGGGAGATGTGTCCCCTAAGGACAGGGACCCCCATCTCCCCTGGGGACAGGGCCCAGTTCTCCCTAAAGGACAGGGACCCCATTTCCCTTGGGGACAAGGACCCCATCTCCTCTGGGGACAGGGTCAACTTCTCCCCAGAGGACAGGCACCCCATTTCCCTTAGGGACAGGGACTCCTACTTACATGGGGACAGGGACCCCATCTCCCCTAAGGACAAGGACCCAATCTCTCCTGAGGACAGGGACCCAATTTCCCTTTCCCTTCTTCCTCTTTGTCTCAAAGGTGTAACATCATAGGTCTGTTTAGACCTCTGATATCTCACCAAAGTCCCCCAACGGGATTCCTAAAAAATTGTAAAAAATAATAAAAAAAAAACTGCTGATGCCAGTGGTGGAACTACAGGGCTCACAAAAGTCGTACCTGTGACCGAGCCCTGGAGTTCCACCACCGGACTCGGAGGTAAGGGCCTCAGCTGGGGTTCAGGGGGGCCCTTCATGGTTTCTTGCACCGGGGCCCTGAAGGTTCTAGTTACACCACTGAGATCAGACTAGGATAAGGGACAAATGAGGAAAGAGGGACAGGGGGACTTTGTTCCAAACCAGGGACAGTCCCTTGAAATCAGGGACAGTTGGGAGCTATGTAGGCTGAGTTCCTAGTACAGCTAGAAAATCGACCCTGCTCTGCTCCCATGCCTAGTGTGGCAGGAACACCAGGGATTTCACACAAAGGAAGCAACACAAAGAGAACAGGATACTATTTCATACAAGTACATGGTACAACAGGCGTATATTATGAATTTGACATGTTGGGTTAACATATTCTCTAATAAAGCACACATACAGTATCTCACAAAAGTGAGTACAGTAAACCCCCGCTATATTGCGGTTCAGTTATTGCGGTCCCGGTATATCGCGGTATTTTAATTAGGACCTGTTATTCTGATATTGTGGTAATATTTCGCCATTTTCGCAGTTATATAATCTATTTTTTACTGTACTGTACAGTATACTGTACTGTTAAGACAATATTTTTGTGTTTTAAAAATCCTCTTGATCTCTCTCTCTATCTTTAATGTGTTTCTATTGCATAAAAGTGTGTTTAAAGACCTTTAAATGCTATTAAAAAATTAACAAAACATGCCTAGGGTGTATTTAAATAGGGTCTTTCTATTTTGCGGTTTTTCACTTTTCGCGGGTGGGTCCGGAACATAACCCCAGCGATGGAGGGGGGTTTACTGTACACCATTTACATTTTTGTAAATATTTTATTATATCTTTCCATGTGGCAACACTGAAGAATTTACACTTTGCTACAATGTAAAGTAGTGAGTGTACAGCTTGTATAACAGTGTAAATTTGCTGTCCCCTCAAAATAACTCAACACACAGCCATTAATGTCTAAACCGCTGGCAACAAAAGTGAGTACACCCCTAAGTGACAATGTCCAAATTGGGCCCAAAGTGTCAATATTTTGTGTGGCCACCATTTTTTTTTCACCACTGCCTCAACCCTCTTGGGCATGGAGTTCATCAGAGCTTCACAGGTTGCCACTGGAGTCCTCTTCCACTCCTCCATGAAGACATCACGGAGCTGGTGGACCTTGCGCTCCTCCACCTTCCGTTTGAGGATGCCCCACAGATGCTCAATAGGGTTTAAGTCTGGAGACATGCTCGGCCAGTCCATCACCTTTACCCTCAGCTTCTTTAGCAAGGCAGTGGTTGACACTGGAGTGTGTTTGGGGTCGTTAGCATGATGGAATACTGCCTTGCAGCCCAGACTTCGAAGAGAGGGGATCATGTTCTGCTTTAGTATGTCACAGTACATGTTGGCATTCATGGTTCCCTCAATGAACTGTAGCTCCCCAGTGCTGGCAGCATTCATGCAGCCCCAGACCATGACACTCCCACTGCTTGATTATAGGCAAGACACACTTGTCTTTGTACTCCTCACCTGGTTACCGCTACACACGCTTGACACCATCTGAACCAAATAAGTTTATCTTGGACTTATCAGACCACAGGACATGTTTCCAGTAATCCATGTCCACAGTCTGCTTGTCTTCAGCAAACTGTTTGCAGGATTTCTTGTGCATCTTCTTTTGAAGAGGCTTCCTTCAGACCAATGCAGACCAGTTTGATGCAGCGTGCAGCGTATTGTCTGAGCACTGACAGGCTGACCCCCCACCTCTTCAACCTCTGCAGCAATGCTGACAGCACTCATACGTCTATTTCCCAAAGACAACCTCTGGATATGATGCTGAGCACGTGCGCTCTACTTCTTTGGTCGACAATGGCAAGGCCTTTTTTTAGTGGCACCTGTCCTATTAAACCGCTGTATGGTCTTGGCCACCGTGCTGCAGCTCAGTTTCAGGGTCTTGGCAATCTTCTTATAGCCTAGGCCATATTTATGTAGAGCAACAATTATTTCTTTCAGATCCTCAGAGAGTTCTTTGCCACGAGGTGCCATCTTGAACTTCCAGTGAACAGTAAAAGACTGAGAGCAATAACAAATTTAACACACCTGCTCCCCATTCACACCTGAGGCCTTGTAACACTAATGACTCACATGACACATGAGGGAAAATGGACAATTTGGATGTTTTCACTTAGGGGTGTACTCACTTTTGTTGCCAGTGGTTTAGACATTAATGGCTGTGTGTTGAGTTATTTTGAGGGGACAGCAAATTTACACTGTTATACAAGCTGTACACTCACTACTTTACATAGTAGCAAAGTGTCATTTCTTCAGTGTTGTCACATGAAAAGATATAATAAAATATTTCCAAAAATGTGAGGAGTGTACTCACTTTTTTGAGACACTGTATGTGATCTGTTACCTGCCGAAACATTTGCAATTCTGTTCAACCAGTCATGTGATCTGTGCATTCCTGCCAGATAGCGTATGCCAGCAAATGTTGCTGTCTTCCAATGGACATCTCAACTCCAATAGTACCTCAGCCCTCCACTATTGCTGTTTTTACTTCATGGGAGCAATGGCATAGCAAGCGTGGGAAAGCGGGAGCAGTCCGCCCCAGGTGCAAGCAAGAAAGGGGTGCATTGATGATAGAGTAAAGAGTTTAAAATGAATCTATGTTTTACGCTAAACAACATCAGCAATAAAATTAGAGGAGCTGCTGGACCTTGCTATTTGTGGCATGTGCCCCAGGTCTTCTGATCAGTGTTTGGGGTCCACTCCAGCCACACCCAATTGGAATGCAACTGGTCCTGTGTGGCTTGATCCCCTGCCTGACAGTACCTGCATAGTTTCGGGACCAATTATAGAGACTCTCCTCTCTTAGACAAGTAACCACTAAAACCAATTAACTCTAACTGAGCTCCTATTGACCACCAATATAATTGGGGAATTTACCACTGATCACCAAAATAAGGCTAGACTTCATTACTGATCATTAATTTAAAAATGTCACTTCTACACTTATCACCAATGTACAGAGGCATTTCATCCCTGATCTAATTCAAGTGGACATGACACAACTGACCACCAATGTAAGGGGAGATGGGGGCTACTGTGACTACCAGCATATCGTGACATTCATCAGTTCAGCACAAATGTAAGTAAGCACTTCACAACTGAACTAAATTAAGAGGACAGGTCTTTAATGACTACCATTGTATACAAAGCACTTTTCTATTGACAAATGTAGGGGAGCACTTCTCCATTGATGACCAATGTACAGAGGGTATTTTTTACTGAACAACAATATACAGGGGCACTACACTGACGACCAATGCAATAGCTGCAATTTGTAGCCCTGTATCTTCTGCTACAATCTTGATAATCTGAATTTAAACTGTTCTTTCATTTTATTTTTATGCTTCAATTAAAGCGGTTATAAACACTGCTTGCTCACTTGTACCTACAGGTAAGCTTGCACTAAAGCATACCTGTAGGTACAAGCAATATCTCCTAAACGTGCACTGTTTAGATGATATTCACTACTTCTGCAGCTGGTGATGTCACCGGTGCATGCACATTGCGCCATGAAGGGACGGCATGCCGTTCCTTCAGAGCACTATGCCTCGGCCGTGGCTCCCCGAGCGCATGCACGGGAGTAACATCATCACGGCTCAGCCATTCAAACACCCGGAGCCGGCAAACCTGGAAGGAAGACCAGGTGAAGCTGGAAGCCCTGTCAGCTGTGACAGTGCTCTGCTGGAGGGCTTAATTTTAAGGTAAGTATCTTATAATGTGCCAGTGTGCAATGTATACTAGCACATTATACTGCTACCTTGCAGGGGGAAATATATATATATATTTTTTTTTTAAACGTTTCTACTGCTTTAAAGTGTATGTAAACCCTAACCCTAAACTTTCCCTTATGTGCTCGCTTTTGGCCTGGTAAAGAAAAAGTTTAGGCATTATTAATATATATTATATTATGACCTTTTTGCTCAATTTTCTGCCACCCTCAGACCACGCTTGGAGCAGTGGAAGCCCGTGGGTGACATCACTGCTCTAGGGAATTCCGTGCCGTTGTTGGTTCCACATATTACATAGAGGGGCCTGGGCTTTGTGGTGACGTGACTGCACAGGAAATTAGGTGTAAAATGTATTTACATTTCGATTTGTATTTCATTGTATGCAGCTTGATGGGAGGCATTGGGGATGGCAACATCTAAAATATAAGTGTTATAAGGCCTGAGCCTCTGCTTTAAATATATGATTTCAACCATTTTATTGTATTTGTTTGATAAGTGCATAAAATACCTGTTGATCATGTCAGAAATTCAAAGCTGTCCTGTGTCCTCTACACACTTTCTATGTTCTCTCAAAGAGATATTAATCCCTCTAAAGCCAGCCACAGACAGTTCAATCTCAGCCGGTTCAGCAAGGACTTGACGAGATTCGAACCATGTATGGGCAAGCTGAATGTACCCAAGTTGATCGATCTACTTGGGTACAACCAGCCTGTCAGATTTCCTCCCACTTGGAGAACATTGACTGTGTTGATAGAAGAATTGAGCAATCTGTAGTTCCAGGAAAGAAAATTGCTCCATCTATGGCTTTTAGTTCTTATCATGTACTACAGAATAAGCCTTAATGTTGTAGAGATCTGAGAGTAGGGAGGGTTCTATAGCTTAGCAAGTTAGCCCACACAAATGATGTTTATCGTCAGCCCACAATAAGAAATTAAGAGCTGAGTGCATTTCTGGAAGAACAGGCATTTTTCTGTACTTCTGCATCATTTTTAATTTTTTTATTTTTTTTCATTTTGTTTTGAACTCCATTTCCATTTCCACTCCTTTTGGAGAAATTTTGTAAAGAACGTAGAAAATCTCCTAAAACGAGTTACACATTGCAGCAAAATTTTACAGAAATTGTAAGCCTTTCCTGCTGCATCCAAAACATAAAAAAGGGCTGGAGTTCCACTTTAATATCTCATAACTTTTGATAAACTCAGATAATTGTGTTACTAGACATAAATGAACATTCTTGCCTCTCAGTCTTTGCTATCTTTAGGCAAAGTCTAGCATGGTTAATTCTGGTCTCAACGGGCAGTGCAACATTGTTGCATATTACAGGTATTTCCACTTTTCTAGTGACTTGACATTTTAGAGCAGAATTTAAAGCGGAGTTCCACCCTAAAGTGGAACTACCGCTCATCGGTAGTCTATGCCTCTTCCTGTCCCGCCTTGCTGTCTGCTGGGACACACACGAGTCCCAGAGACAGCGCGGATGTTTCTTATTGCACTGCGTGACTCGCGCATGCGCTGTAGGGAACTGGGAAGTGAAGCCGCAACGCTTCACTTCCTGATTCCCTCAACGAGAATGGCGGCGGCAGCAGCCGAGAACCGATCGATTTCTCAGCTTCGGCTGCCGACATCGCTGGACCCTGGAAGAGGTAAGTGTACATTTATTAAAAGTCAGCAGCTGCAGTATTTGTAGCTGCTGGCTTTTAAAAAAAAAAATTTCGGTGCAATCCCTCTTTAACCTACTATCGTCTTCCACTTTTGCTATTACTCTGCTTTCTTAAAGGCAATATTAGTAAAAGTGCGCATTTTCAACCAACTTTTTGTAAGTGCGTACCCTCTCTCATTTTTACATATCATTTCTTTGCCAGCCCTAAATTTAGAAACCCATTTTCTGGCACTGCTGGGAGAAAGAAGTTGCCCTGAACGGTTGCCAGCTCACAATGAATGTCTGAAACTATTTCTCATGAAAAAAAATAACCATTGATGACAGCATGTTCTATATCTGTGTCAAAAATACAGATAACAAGGATCACAGTGGCATGAGTAGGTTAGATTGCTAATGCCAACAACCCAGACTGTGAGAAATGCTACACTCAAAAAAAAAGAACACCCCGAGCAATACATCCAAAATCTACATCATTTTTAGTAGATATGCAAACGCACCATAAGCATCATTAAAGCAGTATTGAAGAACATGAGTGTTTAAATCAGGCGAAATCTAAATCGTTTTCTGCTTTCATGTGTCTTTGCATTATGCTTCCCTTTGGACACAATGCTGACTGCCCCTTTGTATTACATTGGAGGAGAAGGTCTGTGAGCTGAAGGACTAGGCCATTGCCATGCCAACAATTCCCTGCTAAACTCATCATGACCATTACAGCTCATACAATTGAGCTGGATATAGAACTGCATACACTGTTATGGTAAAGCCCAACTTAAAGCAGAGTTCTACCCTAAAGTGGAACTTCCGCTTATCGGATTCCTCCCCCCTCCGGTGCCACAATTGGCACCTTTCAGGGGGGAGGGGGGTGCAGATACCTGTATAATACAGGTATCTGCACCCACTTCCGGTGTTCTATCACCAAGTGTCCGGCTGTCACTAGGTGTCCGAAGTGTACTGAGCATGCGCAGCGCATGCGCAGTACGGACCATGAAGATGTTCGGAAATCGTCGGAAGATGAACGGCGCATGCGCCGTGAGTCGAGGAGAAGCCCCCACCATCCAAGCGGACATAGGGTTAGTCAAACTGGGAGGGCCCCTCGCGGGCTCGCTTCGCTCGCCACGCTTCGGGCACGGCCTCTCTGCGCTCGGCTCTTTTATATTCTAACTCTATGTCTACTTGGATGGTGGGGCTTGAAAGTGGACTCACGGCGCAGGCGCCGTTCATCCTCGGCAATTTTCGGAATCAGGGTGTCCTGTGTACTGCGCATGCGCAGTACACCTCGGACACTTCGTGATGGGGGACTGGTAATGATACAACACCGGGACTAGCATCCCCGCCTCTATCCGAGGATTATCCGAGGATGCCCCGTTGTGTCTTGGGAAACACAGTTCCCAGGACACAGCGGGGACCAATAGAGGTGTGCAGCGCGACTCGCGCATGCGCAGTAGGGAACCGGGCAGTAAAGACGTTGCGTCTTCACTTCCTGATTCCCTGACAGAGGATGGCGGCGGGGCAGCTGAGAGACGAGCAATCGCTCGTCATTTTCTGCCGACACCGCTGGAACCTGGAACAGGTAAGTGTCCATTTATTAAAAGCCAGCAGCTGCAGTATTTGTAGCTGCTGACTTTTAAATTTTTTTTCAGGTGGACCTCCTCTTTAAAATGTTACTAAACCCAGGACCCTGCATTCACTATATCTGGTCTCCCACAGTACAGAGAACATTAGTAAATATAAACTGCTAAATACCCTTTCTCATCAGCAGTATACAGCAGTCTTATGACTTAAGACTATCAGTGTCTGGTTAAAGCTTGTAGGAGGAGGTTTTTTTTTTGCTCTTTCTGTTCTATGAGGCTGCAGGACCCCCGACCCTCTGTTTGGACAGTGCTGATTGGTCCTGTGCTGATCACATGCACTCTTCCAAGAAAAAAAACTCTCTAGCAATACACACCAAACTGAGCATATGCAGCTTGTCCCCTAGCCTCTGTCTTATCAGGAGATAGAATGGGGACAGTGGGAGAATCAGAGAAAGTAGAATCAAACAACCTTTTTACATAATGCAGAGGATTAACCCCTTAGGTCCCACAGTGAGTATAACAAGCATGCTTTACTGCAGAGGTAGGCAACCTTAAAGAGGTGGACATCTACCTGAACAACACGGCAGAAGTCAAAGATCACCTGGCACAGCGTCCTCCTCATACCTGATTTAAGCCTCTAAGGCTGCTTTCACACTGGGGCGGTTTGCAGGCGCTATTTCGCTAAAAATAAAACGGAATTAAACCCATATATTTAACAAATTCCGCCACATGCCAGGAATGTAACTGTCACATTGGATGTGCTCTCAACAAAACTGTCAAACCATCCAATAGCTGGTCTCCTAAATGATCACATGTGCAGTATCATGGCAGTTGTAGATTAAACAGAGGCCAAGATGGCAGCTTCCTTGGCTGAAAACGATAGACGGGTTTACTTCCACTCTAAGCTATATATTATTATACAGGATTTATATAGCGCCAACAGTTTACACAGCACTTTACAACATAAGGGCAGACAGTACAATTGCAATACAGTTTAATACAGTAGGAATCAGAACTCGTTGTGGCTTACAATCTAAGAGGGAGGGTCAAGAGATACAAACGGTAATAACTGTGGGGGATGGGCTGATGGAGAAAATAAATGTACAGTTGTTAGGTGGGGGCTGGATAGGCCTCTCTGAAGAGATGAGTTTTCAGGGATCATCTGAAAGTGGGAGATAGTCTGACAGATTGGGGCAGGGAGTTCCAGAGGATATGGGAGGCTCTGGAGAAGTCCTGGAGGCCAGCATGGGATGAGGTGACAAGGGAGCTAGAGAGCAAGAGGTCTTGGGAGGAACGAAGAGAATGATATTTATGCAGACTAAATAAACAGGACTAAAAAGACAGACTAGAGCACCATGATAGTTTTCCTTTCGTTGAAGTGCTAGAAACCTTCTACTGGTTTTGCTACTAAAGCCGTAGTAGTCGGTAGTAAGGTAGTAAGATGCCCTGTTTGTAAAATAAGGAAGCATTTGTGGATCCAATTAGTGTCAGTTGCTATCCGAGGCTAAAATCCCAGTGACTTGCCCATAATTCCAGCCTAAACTAAACCAGAATGGTTTGCATAGCAAGTGAAAGATTGTTCTACAACATTTTTAGTTTAGCCTCTTGGTCATTAGTCCTTTGAAAAGCCTTCTGCTCCTTGTCATTGGATGTCAAGGAGCAATGTGAATATATAAGAACATATACAGAAGATCTATCATACATTCATGTGGACAGATTGCAGATTGCCTAGCTTTTTTTATATTATGTTTTTTTATAAAAAAAAAATAAAAAATTCTCAGCCTATCCTCAGACTATTTTCTTTCGTTTTTATTTCTTTTTATTAAATAAAATCCAAACATAGGCCGTTTCTGTAATATTCTTGATAAAAGACAAACATCTAACCAAAGTACATAGAGGAGACTAGCTACTTAAAATCTTCTATGGACAGTTTCCAAAATCATCTCATAACTAATTTCATAAACGTGTAATCTGTATGTCATCAGCTTCAAGTGATACTGGCCAGATGCAGCAGCTTCACTGCAAGGATGACAGTCCCATACCCCAAGAATCCGAAAGTGATTTACACAGAAGCAGCCCTTCTATGAACATAGAGGGAAAACAGATGTGTGTGAGACTACTGAAGATGACCAGGTCCTTTACTACCTTCCAGGGCCCCAGGTACAGGCAATGTGGCAGTAATATAGCCATAATAATTCCTGATGTAATGACATACAAATCGACATTCACTGTACCCTAGAGCAGTGATGTCACCCACGGGCTTCCACTGCTCCAAGCGTTGTCTGAGGGTGGCAGAAAATTGAGCAAAAAGGTCATAATATAATATATATTCATAATGCCTAAACTTTTTTTTTACCAGGCCAAAAGCGAGCACATAAGGGAAAGTTTAGGGTTAGGGTTTACATACATTTTAAAGCAGTAGAAAAGTAAAAAAAATAAAAAAACTTTCCCCCTGCAAGGTAACGGTATAATGTGCTAGTATGCATTGCACACTGGCACATTATAAGACACCTACCTCAAAATTAAGCCCTCCAGCAGAGCACTGTCACAGCTGACAGGGCTTTCATCTTCACCTGGTCCTCATTCCAGGTTCGCCGGCTCCGGCATGCCGTCCCTTCAGGGCGCAATGTGCATGCACCGGTGACATCACCAGCTGTAGAAGTAGTGCATATCATCTAAACAGTGCACATTTAGGAGATATTGCTTGTACCTACAGGTATGCTTTATTACAAGCTTACCTGTAGGTACAAGTGAGCAAGCAGTGCAAGCAGTGTTTACCACTTAATTGAAGCATAAAAATAAAATAAAAGAACCGTTTAAATTCAGATTATCAAGATTGTAGCAGAAGGTACAGAGCTACAAAATGCAGCTATTGCATTGGTGGTCAGTGTAGTGCCCCTGTATATTGTTGTTCAGGGAAAATACCCTCTGTACATTGGTCATTAATGGAGAAGTGCTCCCCTACATTTGTCAATAGAAAAGTGCTTTGTATACAATGGTAGTCAATAAAGACGTGTCCTCTTACTTTGGGGTCAGTTGTGAAGTGCTTACTTACATTTGTGCTGAACTGCTGAATGTTCCAATATGCTGGTAGTCACAGTACCCCCCATCTCCCCTTACATTGGTGGTCAGTTGTGACATGTCCCCTTGAATTACATCAGGGATGAAATGCCTCTGTACATTGGTGATAAATGTAGAAGTGACAGTTTTAAATTAGTGGTCAGTAATGAAGTCTAGCCTTATTTTGGTGATCAGTGTAAAGTCCCCAATTATATTGGTGGTCAATAGGAGCTCAGTTAGAGTTAATTGGTTTTAGTGGTTACTTGTCTAAGAGAGGAGAGTCTCCGATGCCTCTGGGGCATCACCTCTGGCTCTGCCAAGTACAATTGGTCCCGAAACTATGCAGGCACTGTCAGGCAGGGGATCAAGCCACACAAGACCGGCTGCATTCCAATTGGGTGTAGCTGGAGTGGACCCCAAACACTGATCAGAAGACCTGGGGCACATGCCACAAATAGCAAGGTCCAGCAGCTCCTCTAATTTTATTGCTGATGTTGTTTCGCGTAAAACATAGATTCATTTTAAACTCTTTACTCTATCATCAATGCACCCCTTTCTTGCTTGCACCTGGGGCGGACTGCTCCCACTTTCCCACCCTTGCTATGCCACTGCTCCCATGAAGTAAAAACAGCAATAGTGGAGGGCTGAGGTACTATTGGAGTTGAGATGTCCATTGGAAGACAGCAACATTTACTGGGATACGCTATCTGGCAGGAATGCACAGATCACAAGGCTGGTTGAACAGAATTGCAAATGTTTCGGCAGGTAACAGGTCACATACAGTGTCTCACAAAAGTGAGTACACTCCTCACATTTTTGTAAATATTTTATTATATCTTTTCATGTGACAACACTGAAGAAATGACACTTTGCTACAATGTAAAGTAGTGAGTGTACAGCTTGTATAACAGTGTACATTTGCTGTCCCCTCAAAATAACTCAACACACAGCCATTAATGTCTAAACCGCTGGCAACAAAAGTGAGTACATCCCTAAGTGAAAACATCCAAATTGTCCATTTTCCCTCATGTTTTATGTGAGTCATTAGTGTTACAAGGCCTCAGGTGTGAATGGGGAGCAGGTGTGTTAAATTTGGTGTTATCGCTCTCAGTCTCTTACTGTTCACTTGAAGTTCAACATGGCACCTCATGGCAAAGAACTCTCTGAGGATCTGAAAGAAATAATTGTTGCTCTACATAAATATGGCCTAGGCTATAAGAAGATTGCCAAGATCCTGAAACTGAGCTGCAGCATGGTGGCCAAGACCATACTGCGGTTTAACAGGACAGGTGCCACTAAGAAAAGGCGTAGCCATTGTCGACCAAAGAAGTAGAGCACACATGCTCAGCATCATATCCAGAGGTTGTCTTTGGAAATAGACGTATGAGTGCTGCCAGCATTGCTGCAGAGGTTGAAGGGGTGGGGGGTCAGCCTGTCAGTGCTCAGACCATATGCCGCACACTGCATCAAACTGGTCTGCATTGGTCTGAAGGAAGCCTTTTCAAAAGAAGATGCACAAGAAAGCCCGCAAACAGTTTGCTGAAGACAAGCAGACATGGATTACTGGAACCATGTCCTGTGGTCTGATGAGACCAAGATAAACTTATTTGGTTCAGATGGTGTCAAGCGTGTGTGGCGGTAACCAGGTGAGGAGTACAAAGACAAAGTGTGTCTTGCCTATAGTCAAGCATGGTGGTGGGAGTGTCATGGTCTGGGGCTGCATGGATGCTGCCAGCACTGGGGAGCTACAGTTCACTGAGGGAACCATGAATGCCAACATGTACTGTAACCTACTGAAGCAGAACATGATCCCCTCTCTTTGAAGTCTGGGCCGTAAGGCAGTATTCCATCATGCTAACGACCCCAAACACACTCTAGTGTCAACCACTGCCTTGCTAAAGAAGCTGAGGGTAAAGGTGATGGACTGGCCGAGCATGTCTTCAGACCTAAACCCTATTGAGCATCTGTGGGGCATCCTCAAACGGAAGGTGGAGGAGTGCAAGGTCTCTAAGATCCACCAGCTCCATGATGTCATCATGGAGGAGTGGAAGAGGACTCCAGTGGCAACCTGTGAAGCTCTGATGAACTCCATGTCCAAGAGGGTTAAGACAGTGCTGGAAAATAATGGTGGCCACACAAAATATTGACACTTTGGGCCCAATTTGGACATTGTCACTTAGGGGTGTACTCACTTTTATTGCCAACGGTTTAGACATTAATGGCTGTGTGTTGAGTTATTTTGAGGGGACAGCAAATTTACACTTTTATACAAGCTGTACACTCACTACTTTACATTGTAGCAAAGTGCAATTTCTTCAGTGTTGCCACATGAAAAGATATAATAAAATATTTACAAAAATGTGAATGGTGTACTCACTTTTGTGAGATACTGTATGTGTGCTTTATTAGAGAATATGTTAACCCAACATGTCAAATTCCTAATATGCGCCTGTTGTACCATGTACTTGATACTATGAAATAGTATCCCTTTCTCTTTGTATTGCTTCCTTTGTGTGAAATCCCTGGTGTTCCTGCCACACTAGGCATGGGAGCAGAGCAGGGTCGATTTTCTAGCTGTACTAGGAACTCAGCCTACATAGCTCCCAACTGTCCATGATTTCAAGGGACTGTCCCGGGTTTGAAACAAAGTCCCCCTGTCCCTCTTTTCTCCTCATCTGTCCCTTATTCTAGTCTGATCTATATACCATATATACTTGAGTATAGGCGACCCAAATATAAGCCGAGGCACCTAATTTTACCACAAAAAAATGGGAAAATGTATTGACGCGAGTATAAGCCTAGGGTGGGAAATGCAGGGGCTACTGGGTAAACAATGCCCATCTGCAGCCTCTCTGTGCTCATCTGCAGCCTCACTGTGCCCATTTGCAGCCTCACTGTGCCCACCTGTATCATCAGTGCCCATCTGCAGCCTCAATGTGCCCATCTGCAGCCTCATTGTGCCCATCTGCAGCCTCACAGTGCCCATCTACAGCCTCATTGTGCCCATCTACAACCTCACTGTGCCCATCTGCAGCCTCATTGTGCCAATGTGTAGCTGTACCTTTGATAACTAAAACAGCGGGTGTCTCTCGCTGTGTCATCCAGTCTGTTCGATGGCCTTCCATTGTAACAGGCTCCTCCTCGTCCGTGATAGACGGAACAATGATACAGTTTCCTAGCATTGTAAAAGTTTTCCTCTATCATGGACGAGGAGGCAGTGGGGCTCTGTTACAATGGTCGGCTGCCAAACAGACTGCATGACACAGCGGGAGACACCCGCTGTTTTAGTTATCAAAGCTACAGCTGCAGATGGGCACAGTGAGGCTGCAGATGGGCATAATGAGGCTGCACCCTCATCCGAGACCCTCACTTGAGTATAAGCTGGGGGGGTTCAGCCTAAAAAATGTGCTGAAAAACTCTGCTTATACTCGAGTATGTACGGTAGTCCTATATAAAATGCACTTTTTATCTTTCAAAAGGTGTTTCCCAGTGCTAACCCTTTCATAAAATTTCTAAATGACCGCATTTGTAAATTTCAAAAGGCAATATAAAGGAATAGTAGTGGTAGATAAAGCACTTGTGGGTTTAACTAATCTTTTTTGGTATAAAAAAGGGTTTTAAGGGGTTTAAGTGTTCTATGTCTATCATACTTTTGCTAATAGGTGTCCCTCCTTCCCATCTCAAAAAGTTGGGAGGTATGAGAGGCTGCTCTCCTCCAATGATCAGACTTGTCCTGACAATCCCCCCGCACAGCCATTCACTGGGAAGGCCAGTGTGCTACTGTTTCTCCTCCCCCAGCTCCCTAAGCTCTTTATGCAGCTGAGAACAGAGGGTATGCGATTACTTATAAAATAGGAAAACAAAGGTGTTTAAAATATTTTTTTTAATTATCTATACACAAATGTTTTGCTTTTCATTTCCATTTTAAACTGAATGGGTTATTTTACAAGGCGAGGGTTCATATTTACTTTTAGCTGCTTGCTGGCCTCTGCTAGAACTTACATAATATAACTTCCACGTAATCCATGGTGAGTGGTAGTTTTTTTACTGTGCTGGGTTGCTCGTTACTTTGCAATAACCAGTTGCTAAACAGTTACTGAACAATATGGAAAATAAAGTCGTTTTATTAACTTAATTATGTAATAATGATGGAAAAAGAACTTTTGGATTTTTATATTTAGGGTGCCTTTGGCGTGACTCAGTCATATTCAAACCTGACTGTTCTTTGCATCTATAGATAGATCCATAGGTGAATATTCTCACTTGCCTGCATTCAGTGCCTGTCATGTGGGAGATCTCCTTTTTCACAGCTAGTGATTTATGTGGGTGGGAAAGAACCTCACAGCTACTAATCATCCCGAATATATTTATCTCCAATGCATCACACGATCCATAGAACTAGGATGTCAGAGAAATAGAACTACAGCATTAATAATTATGATTTGCTTTTGGTTTTCCTCAAATAATAATTACATTTTATTTTGAGCCTTATTTTTCTGCAACACTGCAAAAAAAGGAATAACATTAACCAATTTGTATATTATTAGCATTAATAAATAGAATATTTCACTTATCTTTTGTTAAAGCGGAACTTCACCCAAAAGTGGTGATTCCACTTGTCTGGCCCCCCTCCTCTTTATGTTTTGGCACTTTTTTTTGGGGGGGGGGGTGAGCGGGTACCTGGTCTTTACAAACCATTTAACACTAGCAGGGGTGCTTATAACGATCAGCTTTTATTTATTTATGTAAAACGTGCATCCAAAGGGAAAAAAACTGCTTGCTGTAACTGCTTACAATGTATTAGCTGGAGCAGTGGCGGCTCGTCCATTAGGGGTGCAGGGGCGCCGTCCCTGCAATCCATGCATCCGGCCCCTAATTTACATGAAGGGCACCCTAATGCATGGATTTCACTGTGGTTTTTTTTTTAAGCACATGATTAGAGCCAGAGGCTCTAATTGGCTTCAAAAAAGTGTGGGCTCAGGGCGCAGAGCCCACCCAGTTGTGTGATAATAGCAAATTAATATTCGCTATTGTCTTCCTGATTCTCCTCCCGGCCAATCAGAAAGTGGGTCTTAAGACCCGATTGGCCAAGAGGAGAAGCAATCATATTGGCTGCAGAGGGAAGGAGGAGGGAAGCCGAGGACGAAGCCGCCGAGGATGAAGCCACTGTGAAGCCAGAGACGCAGGGTGAAGCTGCCGAAGATGATACCACCGCCGAGGTTGAGAAAGGAGCCCGAAGCTGCTAGGGGACGGTCGAGCGACCATGCGACTGATGGACCGACCGACTCACTGGGTGGGGGTTGGTGGCAATGGGTGTTTTGTTTGCCCGCTAAACTCCCCACCCCCCCCAAAAAAATGTACAGCACCACCTGCCACTGAGCTGGAGTTTGGCTTCAATTTGTTAGTGTATCTAAATTAGCTAACACATCCAATACTCCCCTCTCGCTCAGACTGACACGGCTGCTGTGCCCTCTGTGCTCCTTTATTAGGAGTGGGGACACTCTAATACAAGAGGGGTGTTACTGGCCAGATCGCCAGGTAAAAACAAAGAGAAAAAAGTTAAAAAAATAAATAAAATAAAAAATTAAAAGGAAAACTAATGTAAGCCGCAATATATAATATTTTTGGGTTTTGGGTTTAATAGTGTTTTAAATATGGACACATCCAGGATAGCCTTTATGTTTTTTTATTTTTTTTTGAAGGCTTGTTACTATTTTTTATACATAAGAATCTATATGTGACAAGTAATTAGTACCTGACAATGGGATAGGATGCAATTTAACAAGTATTCTCTCCCCTTGCTGCTCTTTAATATATCACTCCCCTGTCAGCCATTGTAGATGCTATTGGAGCTTGTGATGAGAAGGCAGTGGTGGCTGTCATGATGGAGATGCCTTGGGCAGCAGAGACAGTCAAAATGTCCCCGGCTGTATTTGCCCTTTAAAAAGCAAAATGCAGTCTTCAGATGATGGGTATCTACAGATTTAATTAACTATAACTTGGAGGAAGGTGTTTTGTGTTCTGTCTTCATTTTTCAGCACCACGAAGAAATATACTAAATCTCCCACTTCTACAGCCGAGGGGGATTTCTCTGCCATCAAGAGAGCTCAGTTCCTGCAATATCAATGATTCTTCTTGTTTCCCAAGGAACAAATACACATGTGTTTAGTGAATGTGTCCAGATACGTTTACTGAATGAGACGTTTCTGCCAAACAGAATAAATTTTATATATAGAAATTTCATAGCCCTTATAAATAGTATCATTTTGTACATCATATTCATATACTGTTAATATAATCTACACCTGTCATGAGAAGTCCATTGCTGACCTCTCCTGCTGACAATACCAATAGCCCGGCTACCATTTTTAAATATTTCTCAGTTACAGATCCAGGCGAAGTGTGCAACAAGTCAGGATTTCTTATCTTTATCTAGATCGGTGGTTCTCAACCTCAGTCCTCAAGTACCTCCAACAGGCCATGTTTTGGGAATTTCTCTAAGAAAAGATAGCTGTCCAAAATACCAAGCCATTGACTCTGATTTAAAGCATCTGTGCAAGATAACGGAAAACCCGCAAACTTGGCCTGTTGGGGGTACTTAAGGACTGAGGTTGAAAACCACTGATGAGTAGTTTTTTTTTCGTTCAACCCAGCGGGCTGAACAAAAAAAACTGAAGAGCTCAGGAGAAGCCGCTGTACTAACAATCTAATGTTAGTACAGTGATCTACCCTGCTGTGCCATTGTGTACTGACATACTTTCAGGGGGACAGCCCCCCAATAGCTGAGAGCGCTGATTGGGTGCCAATCGGTAGCCTTTTTCGGACATGATTCTTAAACAAAAGCCAGCCAAAAGTCTGGCTTCTGTCGGACCGGCTGCAGTACACACGGGCTGAATGCCAGCTGGTTTCTATTGCCGCCTGATATTTGGCCCGTGTACAGCCCTTTAGACCTGTAACATTTTCAGAAGTTAAAGTTGTAAAGGCTGAAGGTAAAAAACTTTCTGTGTGTAGCAGCACCCCTAATACTTACCTGAGCTCCTTCTCTATCCAGCAATGTGTACAAGAGTCTTGACTGTCCTGGGACTCCCTCTCCTCATTGGCTGCGACAGTAGCTGGAGGCATTGGTGAGTGAGCTGCGGCTCTGTGTTTAAATGGACAGCTCGGGAGAGAGCCTGCTTGGGTGCCCCCATAGCAAGCTGCTTGCTCTGGCGGGATGCAACAGGAGGGAGGGGCCAGGAGCGCCGGCGAGGGACCCGACAAGAGGAGAATCAGGGCTGCTCTGTGAAAAACCACTGCACAAAGCAGGTAAGTATGATATGTTTGTTATTTATTAATTTTTCCCTTAATATCACTTTAAAGATGAATTCCATATAAGGCTATATTATACATATTTACATTGGTTCAGCTTGGACCAATATACCTATGTATATACTGTACTATACCTGGGGGATGCCCCTAGAAGCTGGAAATCACTGAAATAGACAGTGCTACTACAGTGATCTCCACTCGTTTCTGGGTCTCACACTAAGAAACTGCCCTGCTGCAATCTGAACACAGAAGGTCGGCTGATCAACACGGTCAATATTGAGACAATGCTTTGCATTTTCTGAATAAATGCAATGCATTCTCTGATTGGTTGAGTTGGAGAGGCGAGGCTGTGATGTCACACTCCCTACCTTGTCTAATCAGAGATTGCTTTGCATTCATTAAGAAAATGCAGTTCTCTGGATGGTGTCCATGCTCTGCAGCCAACCTCCTGAGTTCTTATGGTGCTGGACCCAGGAGCAATTGGAGATCACTGGAGTAGCAGTGTCTACTTCTAGCTTCCAGGAGCACTGGCTGGGTATGTTATATACATAGTCCAAGCTGGATGCTGGTTCTGTATATCATTTGTAAATATGTACAGAATATAATTGAACTGCTTCAGAACTGTTTTGTACTTTGACAATCCTCTTAGTCCATGTTTAATTAAAAACATTGGACTGTCTGCAGTCTGTAATGACGTAATGCACACACAAGGATCCCAAGAACCTCGGGACCATGAGATCATTGCCTAAGTATTAGGTCACAAAAGGGAGGTTTCTGGCTCTAAATAGGTACAAAATTTGTGGTCTGTAGTTTGGCCATCTTGATATGTAGACTACTGATTCATGTAAATTTAAATGCCTGGTTGTCAGGAGTATGTAACGCTCTTGTTCCATGGCAGATGCTGGTCTCAATCCAGCTTACTAGTTTTGGCTGAGCTGCACTCTCCCTGTCCGAATGCCCACCTGCAGACTGATTGATGTAGACACAAGCCTCTGGAAGGAAACCAAACCTTTTTTAAGCCTGCCAAGCCCTTATGTCATGCTTGTGATAGTGTTTGCAACATGTGCTTCAAGCTCCCTGTTTGCCTGCCTTCTTCCCTCACCTCGACCTTTGCCTTCGTCTAATCCCCACCCTGCCTGCTAGTTTGGATTTCCGTGTTATCTGCCTCAGATTGAATTTTGGATTACTCTATGGCTCCCTTTTGACCAAGGATTTAACTCTAACTACTCTCTGAACAGCATTGATCCCAGACTGCCATTGGACCAATCAGCCTGTCTGTCAACCGCAAGTACCTATCTGCTGTGCTTAGCTCGTGGCTGGACCAGCATGGTGGCCAGGGACTCTTGCATTGTGTATAAGACCTGGAGGCAGCCAAGTACCAGTAGGCAGGCTTCGACTATGGAAAAGGGGGCTGCTATAGGTGAAGAACACAGAGCCAGCTGTAGTGCTAGACCAACAAAACTATTAGTAGGTGTGACACTGGTTTACATTGCAATTGCGCCAGTTGGGTGCCCAATCACACCACTGCAGTATGTTAACTGTGTGAACATTGTAACACACCAAAAAAAGTGCACGTAGGATTTTTTTTGTTACTGCACAACAAAGCACATCCATTGGCAAGGTGTGTTGGGGTGCCATTCAGAATAAATGGCATTGCTTAAACTTGGGCCCCAAAACTTCACTTTGTACAACACCATGAAAAATGTTGGTGGTTAACCCCTACTATATGACAATATAGGGGGCATAACAGGGCAAATGTTCATTTATGACGGCTCCTTACTCTTATACACAAGATGTCTGCTTGTATTGCATTCTGTACCCTCACATCTGAACAAGGTAATTCCACTGGGAATATGTTTTCACTGAAGGCTCTGAGATATATAATAAACCAGGAAAATATTCAACTTGCCAACAAACAAACAGAGCTGACATTTTGATATTGGATAGGGATTGCCTTTAAGAATTAGTTTTTTTGCTCTTAGAAAGATTTTACTAAAATCAGATATGTTATCATCCAGATTTCACAGCACTACTTTTATACAACATTTTCTAGTGATCATTATCCAGTGCAGTCACAGTGTGCAGACTATAATGTAAAAAATAATAAGATGTCATGTACAGGGATGGGTTTCATCTCTATGATAAGTGCTGCCAAAAAATATCTGCTACACGTCATTGGAACTGTCAGTCACCTTTATTTCTTGTCACTTCCTAATTATAGGTTGCTTTTTTGGGGAATGGCAGCATATAAGTATACAATTTCTGGGTATTTAAGCTGAAGAGAATATAAAAGAGCAAATAAAACATATAAAACAAGCTGTTGGTGTACATCCAGCTATCTATCTACAGTATCTATCGATTTGTCTGTCTATCTTTTGTAAAATTGACAGACTGAATTAGCCACATCCTATGTCGTTTCGTTACGCACGCAGCAGAAAAAGCAAGACTATAGATATAGAAAATCAGTTGAGCTTAAAAATACAGAAATCAATCAGTGCTGCACCTCTGTAAACAGTTTGAGATAAAGTTCATTATATAATTACATACGTTATCAGGTTGTAAAAAAACATAGGTCCAGCTAGTTAAACAAAACCAACCAAAAAAAAGCCCCTCAGAATAATATTAGAATATTTCCATATGCCTATAACTATAAAATATCAGTTTTGGGTGTACTCACCTCCTTAAAGCACATCTGTACTTTTCCCAATCAGGGCAGAGTAACAAGTTCACTTGATAGACCCCCCCCCCCCCCCCCCTTCTGCTGCTGATACTCATCTTTCCAATACTTGCCCGTCAGTGCGTCACCCTAATCGCCCACTAGAGCCCAGTGAGACACTAAGTATTAGGGAGAATGTGACATCTTTCCTTTCCTCCCATGGGGATGAATGGGCAAAGTATAGAAGAGGTATGCTCCTAAATGGGCATGGTACTATTTGGGTATTTCCCTAATTGGGCATAGTACAGTTTGGGTATTTCCCTAATTGGGCATAGTACTATTTGGGTATTTCTCTAATTTGGCATAGAACAGTTTGGATATTTTGCTAATCAGGCATAGTACTGTTGGTGTATTTCCATAATTGGGCATAGTACAGTTTGGGCATTTCCCTAATTGAGCATAGAACAGTTTGGGTATATCCATAATTGAGCGTTGTACAGTTTAGGTATTGCCCTAATCAGGCATGGTACAGTTCAGATAATTCCCTAATTGGCCATAGCACAGTTTGGGAATGTCCCTAATTGGGCACAGTACAATACAGGTCACCCCTATTTGCCCATGGTACAGGTTTGCTTTACCTATGCCAGTACAGTTGGCAGTAGATAAGATTTAAACTTCTGGAATTTGTCTTTGATTTGTTCCTGTGCGTTATTGCTCTGGATCAGTGGTCTACAAACTGCGTCCCTGGGGCCGGATGCGACCCTTTGCTTGCTTTTAAACTGGCCCTTGAGGCACTATTCCTGCCACTGACACCACCTATGGGGCATAATTCCTTCCACTGACAACAAAAAATGGGACACTATTCCTTCCACTGACACCAACTATTTATCCTCCTAATACCAAAGTTTGGGCATTGTTTACTGCAATTTGGCACACTCCAGCCCCCTAACGTCTGAAGGACAGTAAACTGGCCCTTTCTTTAGACAGTTTAAAGACCCCTGCTTTTGTATCACTGTTGTTTATATTGACCAGGCAACGCACTGACACCTTTGCAGCCATTGAGCTACATGCTGGGTGCTCAGTGTGCTCCTGTACCTTTAAGAAGGGATGGGCTCCCCTTCAGTCCACCTGTCCTCACCTATTCATCAGAATGCATGTACCTCCACTGTGGGGACACTTATAAGTTAGTGTTAGGTACCACAGATACCAGGGTGCCGTGGCGAGGCTCTGTGGCTTACACATGCATTTGCAAATGCCTGCAGACTAAACCCCTGCTTTTAACGCATACTGTTAGACAGGTTTAATTGGTCACTACGAGCTGGTCGGTAAGTAAGCTTGGTTTTTCCCTTGGATTTATCCCTGGCCCTGTGTATACCTTATGTAGCCTCCCAATACTGCTTACTGCCATGGCCAGCTATAGATGGGGCAGTGGTGTCTTTTTTGTATCCTTGAGGCACTATTCCTGCCACTGACACCAACAGTGGGGCACTATTCCTACTACTGACACCAACAGTAGAGCACTGTTTCTACTACCGACACCAACAGTGGGGCACTATTCCTGCCACTGACACCAACAGTGGGGCACTATTCCTGCCACTGACACCAACAGTGGGGCACTATTCCTGCCACGGACACCAACAGTGGGGCACTATTCCTACTACTGACACCAATAGTGGGGCACTATTCCTACTACTGACACCAACAGTGGGGCACTATCCCTTCCACTGACTCCACCTATGGGGCATAATTTCTTTCCACGGACAACAAAAAATGGGACACTATTCCTTCCACTGACACCAACTATTTATTCTCCTAATACCAAAGTTTGGGCATTGTTTACTGCCATTTGGCACACTTCAGCCCCCCTAAAGTCTGAAGGACAGTAAACTGGCCCTTCCTTTAGAACGTTTGGAGACCCCTGCTCTAGGCACTAGCGACATCAGTGATAATCAAGTGATGCCAGAGTTTTGTTTTTATTCCTTCAATGTCAATTTGCTGTATTTGTGTGTATTATAGAAGCCACACACATCATAAAAAGGGACTGTGGTGACCTCAAGACACCAATAGTAAACATTATGGCGCCTAATGGGACTTTTCTGCTTGTGCCCTGCATGTTGCAACAAATAGTTTGAATTAGGCTTGCTGACAGACTGAATCCAGACATACTGCAAACAAATCCAGTCCACTTTCTGTAAATATGACTAGAGCAGCATGCCTTTGCAGATGTCTAATCCGGTCAAATTGACCAGCTTTCCAAAATGTAATATTCTTACAGCTACGGTAGGAAATTCCTTTCATTCTAGCTTTAAAACAACTGCTTAAAATGGAAGATTTAAGACAGGATGTTTTTAACCACAAGACACAGACTAAACAACATGATTAAGTCATGTATAATAATATCATTATTAAAAAGATTAGGGAATTGAAAAGTCCTGTTTACAGTGATTAAAGATACAAATGTCTATCTGCCCTATTATCTGGGAAAAGTGTAAAAATATTAGTAACTTTTTTAAGTCTAACTCCAGGAATTTGATTAAATCTACCCTTGTGGTGGCCCCCACACTGCAGGGGTTAAATGCTCTTCATGTCTAGGGGGACAGGAACAGGCAGGATTACTTACATACTTCTCACTTGCTGCCCTCTGTCCCCTAAAGCTCCAATCGGTGAGCTGTCTCTCAGCATCATAACTTGCCTTGCACTGTACGTAGTGAGGGTGACTGAGGCTTAGCCCCCGTTCACATTGGAGCGACTTGTAATGCGATTTAGTTCCTGCACTGCTTTCGGCGATTTCGGGTGCGACTCGGATAGACATCTGTGCATAAGGGCGCACAGATGTCTTCTAAGTTGCACCCGAAGTCGCACTGACATGTGGCTTTGAAATCGTGCAATAGGGAGACTAGTCGCAAAGGCTGGAGGGACCCTGTTAGAGCGCAGAACAGGGTAATCCAAAAACAGGATGCATATATTCCCATTCTTAAGGCCACTTCCATTTGGACCGCATTTGTAAAGACCACTTCCAGTTTTGACAAGAATTTCACACTTTGGGAGATAAACAGATCCTAGAGTTATGGCATTACTGCGTATCTGGAGGACTACCATCCTGCAGGCTTAAAAAGGAACTAAACTTTCTCAATCAACATTAACTATATTTATTTTTTATGCGCTAGCATTAGTAAACAAAGGTACAGTATATTATATTTACTTGTTTTTAACCTTTTTTTTTTACATTTCTCCAGTTGCTTCCTGGTTTCTGACCTAAGCCAAAATGATGTCATACATCCCAGGGGTCTTCATGGGCATTTTTCTTCTTTTATCTGGAGGAGGGGCTTTCTCACCTAAGCACACCCCCCTGCTTGAGTTATGGGCCGATGGATTCCATGAAGTAAATGCTACAAAAATCATCTGCCCTATACAAATGCTTAGCTATATCAGCCCACGCTTCTGCCTCAACAGCTTAGTAAGATAAAGATAAAAGGCACATTGCTATTTGTGAATATTGATGGTGCTGATGATTGGCTCAGTGGTTGAGGCTAAAGGTATTAGCAGGAGATGGTCAGTGATGCTGGGATTGACATGCCAATATTGCTGTAGTCTGTAGAAATGGGTGAGGTGCAGAATCACAATAATAGTTCTCCCAGATAACAGTTAGTCAGTATGTTTTATATAAGAAGGTTCTCTTATGCCGCGTACACACGAGCGGAGTTTCCGCCGGAAAAATCTTGGATGTTTTTTCCAACGGAATTCCGCTCAAGCTTGGCTTGAATACACACAAAAGTTCGCTGAGCTTTCGACCATCAAGAACGCGGTGTTGTACACACTGCAACGAGCCAAGAAAATTAAGTTCAATGCTTCTGAGCATGCGCCAAATTGTTTCCGAGCATGCGTAGGAATTTTGCGCGTCGGAATTGGTACAGACGATCGGAATTTCCCATCAAAACTTTTTACGACCGAAAAATTGAGAACCTGCTCTCAATCTTTTGCTGGTGGGAATTTGGCCAGCAAAAGTCCGATGGAGCATACACACGGTCGCATTTTTCGACCAAAAGCTCTCATCGGTCTTTTGCTGGCCGAATTTCCGATCGTGCGTACGCGGCATTACTGTGACCCAAAAAGGCAAAATTTAGGTGCCGCCTGCCGCCAGTAGATAGGTAAAGTCCAACTAGGCCGCTGTGATTGCAGGCAGAGACAGCGAGCTTGTGATGATTAAGCTTGAAGGGGGGGAGCGTAACGTTGGGGTCGTGCCCTGGCTGGAGTCCAGGCTGAGGCTGCCATTCATCTCATTTCGTGCACATGGATCTGCTTCATGATGTGCGGCTTATGGATCTTTTCCTTTGACAAGGTTCTCTTACTACTATACACAGGCAGTTGTCTGGCTGTGCAACATGTAGAATCTGTACCATGAACACACATAAATGAAATGTACATCATTGAACATTCCTTGCTTTAGTTCTGTCTATTCACCTTGTGGAACGCCTTGGTTGCAGTTGTCAGTAACTTGCTACATTTTAGAGTTACTCCACTTTAAAAAACAAAAAAAGACAAAAAAAAAAAAAAAAAAACATTCTTCTCTGGGTGATCATTGCAGGGATTTTAACAAACTTGGTTGCAGATTCCTACCTTCTTCTATTCTGAAGGAATAGCTATTTGTTTGTCTGTGTCCATGTGTAGACTAAATCTGTATGGGAGTAGTTTTACAATATCAATCAGCTGCTGCACCTGCAGGACTCTAATGAGGAAAGTTTAAGAGTCTGCATTCCTTTAGACGTGATTTCCCTTTGAGCCTATCTCACCAAAAATTACATTTTGTTGCAGGGAATGCTTAAAACCTGACTTGTCTCTTAGTGCAGACTTCTGGGAAAATCAGTAAAGCCAATCACACAAGCATTACATTTCTGGGGGGCATTCTGTACACCATCTGTGTTATCTGTGTTATATTGCATTGCATTTTACAGAAAATGACAGAGCTGCAGATTGAAAGGAAAGGTCATTTTTTAATAACATTCAATTACAATATGACTCGTGTCGCAATTGTATACGCTATGTTATTTTTTTTTAATTTGCCAATTTTCCAATTTGTGTAGTTACCCTTTAACTTTGCAGTTACCTCAAAATGATAGAGACTAAAAGATCATATGGTCTGCTTCATATACTTTAAAGTTTGTGCATGTGGGGCTTCGGAAAATATATGTAAGACGTGCATGCGTGGGTTATTGCTTGTGCAAATAAGCATCAATGTTTACAAGAGCTTGGCTGCATACAGCCATTCACTTGTATGGCAGACTGTGGGTGGCACAAGTGGCTCCCTTAGCGCTGGGAAATAACACTAGGCATAAAATATACCTATAAAAGCCCAGTGTGACTGTGCATGAACCTTTATACAGGTAGAAAAATCTCAGTGAAGTTCCATTCCTGAAATTCTGTGTTTAACATTAGAATAGTGACAAAGAAACATAAATCTATTTACATTATGGTGATAATATAAAATGTCAAATGTCAGTATTATATGACGCTGAAGCATTTGCTCCTGTAGTTCATTATCTAGGTGTGGACTGTGCCAGGCAGCTAAATGGACAACAAAATCCTTCCAGCTCAAATTTGTTTTTGTTTTTTTGCGGCATTCTCTGCATTAAGGTAAAACAACCTGAGTACTGCTCCCCAACCCCCCCTCACCCTACAGTACCCCCTTATATTTACCTGAGCCTGGTATCGATCCAGTGATGTGGTCGAGAGCAGCAGCTCTCTCACTCCTTGTAGGCTCAGAGACAGCTCCCGCTGCTGTCAATCACAGCCAGTGAGGAGGGAGCAGGGGACAGGGCCAAGCCGCACTCTGTGGGTGTATGGAGACATAGAGCTGGCTGGGGAGCAACTTGCTATGGTGGGCACTTGGTGGGGGGAGCCAGGAGTGCTGATGGGGGACACGAGAAGAGGAGGATCGGGGCTGCTCTGTGAAAAATCATTATACAGAGCAGGTAAGTTTAACATGTTTGTTATTTACAAAAAAATAAGTGTTTACCCTCACTTTAAGCTGGCCATAGATGGGTATAATTTTGAATGAAAATCTAAGAAAGTTTCTCATTATGCTAATAATTACTTGATCAAATCGACATTCATATTTGACCGCAGTGACAAGAAAATTCGAAAGAGCATGATGAAAATTCTTTCTCAAATTAATTTCTAACAGTGTTTGTTGCTTTTGTTTGGTAAAGTCCATTCATTCCAAAATGAAAATGTTAAAAGCAAACAAAATCATTTGAACAAATTTTCATGCAAATTTTCTTAAGCACGTTTATTTGAGAATCGATGAATCTATGGCCAGCTTTAGCCACTTGCTGCCCGCTCTATAGCCGATATACAGCTACAGCACTGCTTCCTGGTTCTGTGAGGGCGTCCCTGGACATCCTCGCACATGCACGGCTCCCGTGCGCCCCCTGCGGAGTGCATCGGGCGTGCTATGTGCCCTATGTGTGCCTTGGACACAGAGGATCACAGATCGAGGTAAAGGGTCAATCACAGCGGCCTTTTACCAGTGTCCAGTCACAGCTGTTAGTGATGTAAACAGACTGAATCATCTTTGCTGGTTATCGACTCTCCTGTCCTAACACAGAGACAGCATGTGAGGAAAGGAGAGCTGATCTGTGGGGGGTCACAGTGAATACATTATTTACATTGACACATAGTGCCCTGATCATCAATGCAGCCCCATCAGTGCAGATTATCAGCACCCAACAGTGCAGCTTATCAGTGCCCATCAGTGCAGCTGAATCAGTGCCTCCTCATCAGTACCCATCAGTGCCACCTCTTTAGTGCCTATCAGTGCTCATCATTGCCACCTCATCAGTGCCTATCAGTGCTCATCATTACCACCTCATCAGTGCCCATCAGTGCAGCCTCATCAGTGCACATTGGTGAAGAAGAAAAATTACTTATTTGCAAAACATTATAGAATAAACAAAGAAAATATTATTTTTCTCAAAACTTTTGGTCTTTTTTCATTTATTTAGTAAAAAAAAAAAGAAAACCCCGGTGGTGATTAAATACCACCAAAAAAGCTCTATCTGTGTCAAATGCAAAAAAATTAATTTAAGTACAGTGTTGTATGACCACGCAATTGTCATTTAAAATGTGATAGTGCCCCATTATCTATCTCACGTTCCCCCATACCATCAAAGCTGCTTTAATAGCTTGGCGAGCGTTCACCCAAAAATTAGTACATAATAGGCACGAGGAGGTCTTATCCCCAATTTCTATACTAGATATCTTAATCCCATACCTACAAACTAAAAATTGGCTTTCTGCAGGAATCTGTTGGGTAGAAAGCCTCCTTAGAAATGGTAAGCCTAAACCATTCACAGATTTGTCCTTTACAATACCCCCTCTGATTATTTCTTATATTAGTGCATTTAGCACTGAAAACAACACCCAAAATTTCTTTTTTTATCTACCCTCAAGCTTGGCGGTTCTATACCAACCCATCATTTAAACTCAAAGGCATCTCCCTATATTACTCTCTCCTTCAACACAAAGGACCTTTTGTGGAACATTACCTATGCAATGATGGAAGGCAGATCTGTAGTCTACCTTTTCTGACGCTCAATGGCTGAGGGCTATACAATATACTTATAGTATATCCCACTGTATTAATCACTGGGTAATCACTGGGAGCTAAATCAAAAGATCATATCGAGGTGGTACCTCACCCCTTTATAGACTGGCAAATTTTTTCCCCAACCATTCTTCATTATGCTGGAGAGGTTGCGGGCAAGTAGGCAACCTTCTCCATATACTTTGGCAATGCAAGACCCTCACCAGATTCTGGCGATAGAGGTTCTGCTTAATTCTCAATCTCAAAACTCACTGGCATATTAACTGCACCTAATCCTGCTCTAGCTCTGTTTAACCTAGGTGTGGAACGTTTCCCTCCTCACCATCGAACTATGGTTATTCATGTACTACTAGTGGCCAAATCACTAATCACTAAAATGTGGAGAAAAATTCTAGCCCCCAACGTAACTGAAATGACTGCTCTAGTTAATCTCTATTACTTTTATGAACTCCCACTGGCCATTAGAGCTAACTCTTACCCCAAATTCGAGAAAGCATGGAAATTGTGTATAGGATAGCAGCTCTTCTTTTGTAATGTGTAACCTTTGTCCTACATCCCTCATATACATTTTGTAATGTTTCTATTTCCTCTTAAATCTAATTAAAATGTATTGATGAAAATGTGACAGTGGTAAAAACTGAAAATTGGCCTGGACAGGAAGGGGGTGAAAGTGTCTGGCATTGAAGTGGTTAAGCTACACTTAGGTAATAAAAGTTTTAGCACAAGGATTTCACTTAATCATGTAGTCTTTAGAAACTTGATGTAGCAAATGTTTTTCTTATACCTCATAATACAATCTCTCCCTTTCGGGGGGTGGACAAAGCACACCCTTAAGACCATTTTTTAGTGTGTGTTTCACATGCACATTTTTTGTTCACTTAATGGTTTTTCCGTTTTAGGTTTTTGCACCACCGCAAAAAAAAAAAAAATGTATTTGACACTGACTTGTTTTACTCCTGATACCCATATGATGCATTTTTGAGTAAATACTTTAGTGTGTAGCTGAAAGCAATTTTGTATTTGACTTGCTGTTCATTTTTTTCTACATGTTATTTAACTGCTTCCGGACTGCCCACCGCATATATACTGCGGCAGGGCAGCCCGGCGGCACAAAATGACGTACCTGTACATGATTTTGTGCACGAGATCTGGGGCGCACGCATGCCAATGGAGCCCCGCTCCAGCTGTGATTGGACACAGCGGTAGCCAATGGCCGCTGGGACCCGCGATCGTTCCGAGGAGAGGCAGAACGGCAGTCTGCCCATGTAAACAAGGCAGATCACCGATCTGCCAGAAAGGAAAATGGAGATCTTGTGTTTGTGCTAAGGAGAAAGATGGATCTCTGTTTTCATCCAGTGCATCCATTCCCCCCCACAGTTGCTAAACACTCCCTAGGAGCACACTTAACCCTTTGATCGCCCCTGATGTTAACTCCTTCCCTGCCAGAGTCATTTATACAGTGACCGTGCATTTTTTTTTAGCACTGATCACTGTATTGGGGTCACTGGTCCCCAAAAAGTGTCACTTATTTGTCAGCCGCAATGTTGCAGTCCCGCTGATCACCACCATTAATAGTAAAAACAATAAAAAAAAATAAAAAAATCCATAAATCTATCCCATACTTTGCAGACGCTATAACTTTTGCGCAAACCAATCAACAAACGCTTATTCATATTGGCCTAAATTGGTAAAGAAATTCATTTTTTTTATTTTTATTATGGGACATGTTTTATAGCAGAAAGTAAAAAATAAAGTTTTTTCTCAAAATTGTCAATCTTTTCTTGTTTATAGCGCAAAAAATAAAAATGGCAGAGGTGATCAAATCCCAATCTATTTGTGGGGAAAAAAAGCCCATCAATTGGGTACAACGTCGCATGACCGCGCAGTTGTCAATTAAAACAACGCAGTGCCATATTGCAAAAAATTGCCTGGTCAGGAAGGGGGGGTAAAACCTTCTGGAGCTGAAGTGGTTAATATAAAGATTCCAGGCTATCCATTTAGCAACTGCTTGTATGTCAGACATATGCAATTAACACCTTGCTGAAGGACTGCACAGAAAAAAAAAAATTGCGGACTTGTTTTCAACCAATCTAGTCTAAGAAAAGTGATGGAAACTACAGTTAGTGCACAAAGCTGGGTCACTTCTTGGTTGCTATGCAGCCCACCCCTTACTGTTCTGTTTCCTTTGCTGCTAGCTACAGATTGGTGAAGACAGGCCAATAGGTTGGTGAAGAGTGCTGGAAGGGTAAATTTCACAGTAACCAGGAGGAGAATGGGTTACAGTATGTTTGTTTTGCTTTCAATCAATACAAAAAAATAGCTTCCTGTTTTCAGTTTTACGGTAGGCGTTCAGCAAAAAATAATAATATTAATTATAAATATAAATTTATATTAATTAATTATAATATAATAATATTATTGTTATTATTATTATTTTCTTTTTTTTACCTGTAGCTGGTCCAGGGGAAACATGGAATTTTACTCTTCCTTATATCTATACAAATTCTTCCAACTGTTCTTCGATTAACGTCAACAAATTACAATCACACACTTTTTATGTTTTTCATCATTGCTTTGAATGGGAACATCATTACTTTCCCAATGGGAAAGGTCCACTTATTTATTCTTGGTGACCTCAATATTTTTATAATTCTTGTCATCCTTCTCCCTCTTGTTTAAGGTGATTAATAATTATCCTGTGTGAACTCTTGTTTTACTATGTCCCCCGATTTATATGTTGTAGTTGAACTCATGACTATTCTATAGGTCATAAAAAAGGAGAAAAGGTTGTGGGACTTTATATGAAGCACAACTGCAAGGTAAATATGCAAAGACATGTTTGATGATTCCTCGTCCATATACATATATATTTATAGTAAATAATGTAACATTGGTAACAATAGATATCAACTTAATATTTAATATTTTATATTTTTGAAAACGAGAGAACGGGAGTTTTAGGGACTTTAAGGAGACCTAGACCTGGTAAGGTCAGGTATGTCCATCCCTATGGGACTTTACATGAAATTATGGCCCGGTGAGGTCAAATATTTCCATCCCTTAATATGTTGAAAAAGAGGGGAATGGGGGATTTGGGACTTTATATGAAGCACGGAAAAGCAAATAGGTAGTAAGGCTGAACAAGGGAATTTTATTGGTATATAAAAATTGGTAAACATACATATACTGTTATTGTCAAGGTGGTTAGTAAACACAGTAACAATATCCATAATGATAATACAGTTGTCTCAAAAAGTGGCGACTGATATCACATAGTAAAACTTTAAGCACAATAAAACAACAGTAGACAATTGTCATAAAATTCCATAGTTCCAGCCATATTCAGAAAAGATAAATGGATAATTGTAAAATATTATTTGCCGGACCTAAGGCCTCGCTGAACCTGTGAGGGTAGTGATGGTATCGTAGCTTGGAGATCTCGATATGTCTAAAAATAAAACACGGCATTATACAGCTCTACGCGTTTCGCGGCTGACACGCCACTCGTCAGGAGCATGCGCGTGGTAAACTAGAAAAGATATTAATAAAAAATAGTAATCAGTAATTGCATAGTATACAAGGGTGAGGTAATACCCAAAGTGACACCGAAATGTCTACTTACTATTGGTAAATTTTCAGTCAAGGTGTGATGGCAGAGCGCCGAAGGCATCGAGGAACAACCCCAACCCGGGGGCCCTGGTGGACCGCCCAGCAGAGGCGCACAGGCAAACACAGACCCAGGCGGGCATGGAACTACGAGGCCTATATGTGAAGGTAGAAATTGGTAGAAGTGAAGTTATGGTCATTGAAGTGACTGAGAAAATAGAAAAGTGAGGGAAATTGCAGTGATAGTGAGGAGAGGAAATGTGGTGAGTAGGGAAATTCAAAACAATAACCAGAAAGTGAGGAATGAAAAAAATGAAAAATTATGAAATAAAATTAAAAAGAAGGGGGGGGGAGGGGGTGACTGAGGTTGAAAAGACCTGAAGCAAGTGGGGATCCAAGGTGAATTCCCAAAAGAGAATAAGGTGCAAAGGTAGGGTGTACCTGTATGGTCAAGGAAGACCGGGAGGAAAAGGGTTTCCAAATGTGTGTAGTCCAGTGTGTATAGAGCCTCGAGTGCCAATGACGCCCGGTCACGTGCCCCTATAAATTATTTTTAGACATATCGAGATCTCCAAGCTACGATACCATCACTACCCTCACAGGTTCAGCGAGGCCTTAGGTCCGGCAAATAATATTTTACAATTATCCATTTATCTTTTCTGAATATGGCTGGAACTATGGAATTTTATGACAATTGTCTACTGTTGTTTTATTGTGCTTAAAGTTTTACTATGTGATATCAGTCGCCACTTTTTGAGACAACTGTATTATCATTATGGATATTGTTACTGTGTTTACTAACCACCTTGACAATAACAGTATATGTATGTTTACCAATTTTTATATACCAATAAAATTCCCTTGTTCAGCCTTACTACCTATTTGCTTTTCCGTGCTTCATATAAAGTCCCAAATCCCCCATTCCCCTCTTTTTCAATATTTTATATTTCATATATATATATATATATATATATATATATATACACACACACATACATATCTCAACATGATCCACAATTATAGTGATAAACATATTGATATAAAGTACATTGTTTAGAGGTAGACATAAATTATCTTAAAATTAATGAAGATAATTCTTTTTTTGATGAAATGCATAGTCCTGGAGAATCTCAAGCACATGATTGCACGGTGTAGCATATAGCAGCTCTACCCATTTCGTCGAGTTCATCCACTCATCAGGAGCAATTCAAAGTAAAAAATATCTATAAAAGATAAATTAATGTAAAGGGATCAAATAGCTGGCACGAGGGGGGCAGAAGGAAGAGGGGGGACATAAATCCCCACAGACACAGCGTGGGTGAAAGGGCTGCTGATACCCAGCAGGTCTGTTTACATGCGATCAGCTAATCACATGGTAAAGGGCCACTGTGATTGTGCTGGATGCATGGCCCAGGGGGCATACGGGAGGCAGAGTTCTGGGAGGATAGCCATGGACGCCCTCCCAAAATTGGAAGCCCGGGGGTCGGATGGAAGGGGGAGGGGTTAAGGGGGCCCATCATGGTTTCTTGCACCGTGGCCCTGAAGGTTCTAGTTATGCCCCTCGACCAGGCCACTTTTTTCAATGGCTCTGTGGACCAGTTCTGATGCTTCTGTGCCCATTATAGGTACTTTTGGCTGTGGACACGGGTTAGCTTGGGCACCCTGACCGATCTGCAGCTATTAAGCTCCACACACAACAAACTGAGATGCACTGTGTGTTCTGACACCTTTTTAGTGTAACCAACATAAACTTTTTCAGCAGTTTGAGCTACAGTAGCTCTCCTATTGGATTGGACTACACTGGCATCTCCTTCACATTTCACGTCACTTTATCTCTCACTTTCATGTGCACCTTGTTTTTGTTCACCTTCCCCTTTCCCCTTTTTTTCTTGGGGTCTTATTTTTTTTTTTTTGTTTGCGTTTGCGTTAATTTTCCCCTTTTTTTTGCATCTCTATTTCACATTGTCTCACTCTTTCACTTCTTTTTTGTTTCCTCCCAAACTCCTTCCCCTCATATACACGTTCCTGCTTTTTCCCTCCCACACTTCACTTGTGCTTCACCATTAGACATGTGCAATTCATTTTGTTTTTTTTCTTTTTTCGTTTTTTTTCGTTATTTTCGTTTGTTCGTTTTCGTACGAATGAACGAATCATTCGAATCGTACGAATCCGAATAACGAATCGTAACGAATCGTTCGAATCGTACGAAACCGATTAACGAATCATTCGAATCGAACGAATCCGACAAACAACGAAAATCAGAAAAAAACTAATTAGAAACAAAGAATGTACTAATGAAGAAAATCCGAAAAACGAAAACGAACAAAAAAATTCGTACATTTGTAACTTTTTTTTTTTTTGTTGAATTTATATTTTTCCGTGTCCCTTACAATGGTGCTGCTAAACGTGCTTCGAATGGATTGAACAAAAAAATTCGTACATTCGTAACTTTTTTTTCGATTCGTAACTTTTTTTTTCGATTCGTAACTTTTTTTTCGATTCGTAACTTTTTTTTCGATTTGTAATTTTCCGTGTCTCTATTGAACCCAAAAATTCGTACATTCGTAACTTTTTTTTCAATTCGTAACTTTTTTTTTTTCAATTCGTAACTTTTTTTTCAATTCGTAACTTTTTTTTTCAATTCGTAACTTTTTTTTTTTCAATTCGTAATTTTCCGTGTCTCTATTGAACCAAAAAATTCGTACATTCGTAACTTTTTTTTTCGATTCGTAACTTTTTTTTCAATTCGTAACTTTTTTTTTTTTTTTTTTTTTTTCGATTTGTAATTTTCCGTGTCTCTATTGAACCAAAAAATTCGTACATTCGTAACTTTTTTTTCGATTCGTAACTTTTTTTTCCTGACAGACTCCATGGCAGCCTACGTGTGGGTTAACCCCGCCTCCTCTCCAATGCTATAGGACCCCATTCCCATAAATGAACACTCACCACTCCATACTGTGTTCCTTTTTTGTCCTCCTCCACTGACCTGCATGCTGTTCGCGTCCAGGTGGATTTCGGATCTTTGGCATACCTTTGCGGTGCAGCTCGGAGCCCAGCCATGGGCGGGCGGAGAGCTTAGAGGCTGGATGGTACCCTATGGTGGTGTGGGGGGTCGCCTCTGTATGCCCATCGGACGACCGAACGGAGTGCATCAACGGCTGGCAAGGTCTATGATTATTTCTCCATGGCAGTAATATTTGTATCTATATTTGTTGTATGTTTTATGGCATTTATTGCTGTCCCCTGTGGCGGCTGGAACGCTGGTGCGTTCCAGTTTGCTCGGCGCTTCCGCATTACGGGCGCCTCGGCAGGCCGCGCATGCGCATTGGTCACTGCGAAACCGAGGCCTGGTTCGCACATGCGCAATGGCGCGGCCAGGTCGGCGGCCGCGCAGGCGCCGTACGACCGTCTTCCCACGGCGCAGGCGCGCATCGGAAGAAGCGGTGACGTCACGGGCGGGGAATTTAAAAACCGGCTGCTGCTTCAGTCTCTCTGGGTTCTGTCAGAGAGTAGGAGGCAGCGCAGCCAGTTCCCCAGCCTTGGTCAGGTCAGTACCAAATATGTTTTTACTGCATTGGTTTATGCTTTGGGTTATGCTTACTCACTGGTTCATGCTCTGCACACTGGTTTAGGTACTGCACTCTGCACAATGATTTATGCTCTGCACATTGGATTTATGCTCTGCACATTTGATTTATGCTCTGCACATTGGTTTATGTTCTGCACAGAGGTTTATGCTCTACACATTGGTCTATGCTCTGCACATTTGTTGCACCTTGCACATTACCTACTCTGCACATTACGGTGCTGCACAAGCGATACTCTGCATACTATGGCCTTAGGTCCACGGTTTTTCTTTTACAGACCAGAAAAGACTGTTTTGTGACGTTCCTCGGTCCAGAGTATGGACAAATCACCGCCTTTAAGTGGCCAGCCCTCACGCACTAGGTATGTGCAGGTGAGGGAAGGGGGTTGAAATACAGCCGCATGGTTTGCGTTTTTTGTGATGCCATATTTCCCTTCCCCTGTATTTTTTGTCTCCAGCCCTTCCAGGTTGGATCCTCAGGATACAGACCTTGCCAGGCCACAATACCAATCATCTTCAAGATCCAGAAGAGACTCTTCGCATGGTTCTCACCACCAGAGGAGATGTTCACATTCCTCCTCCAGACACCGCTCCCACCGCCATGATAGCCGCTCTAGTCGTAGAGCCTGCTGGGGATGTGGGACTCGAGTCCCGGAGGGCAAGTCCTTGTGTGACTGATGTTATGCCCGGGCGGTCGGAGAAAAAGAGACTGAAAGCCAACGCATGGAAACTCTCGTAAAACGTGTGGTACAGCAATCGTTGAGAGATGTGGATACAGCGCACACGTTGAGCCAGTCCACAATTGCTACTGGCTCTCAGGTTGGTTCAGCCCGCGAGGATCCGGGTACCTCACAGCCTTATGCGGCCTCTAACGAATCTTCGGATGAGGATTTCATCGGTGAAGGGGATATTGGGGGCTTTGACTACGCTATGGTCTCACCTCTTATCAAAGCAATTAAAGAGGCCCTTAAGTGGGAAGACTCTTCTATCCCGCCAGCTAAACAGAAGAAGTTCTTCAAGCAGCTGGGAAAGGAGCGTCCAAACTTCCCCCTTCTGACAGAACTGAAGGATGTCATTGAAGAGGAGTGGAGTAAAGTGGATAAAAAATCTTCCATGACAAGTAAAACTGCCAGGTTATACCCCTTCAAAATGGAAGAAGTAAAACACCTGGAGAATGCTCCCCTTGTGGACGCAGCGTTAATGCGCCTAGCCAAACATGTGACTCTCCCATTGGAGGATTCAGTGTCCTTTAAGGATGGTCTCGAGAGAAAAATCGACCAGGACCTAAAGAGGATTTATGGACTTGCTGGTATGGCCTGTAAACCGGCCTTAGCACTAGCAGCCATGTCCAAGGCCATGGAGGCTTGGACCGAAAATGTGGACTCCTTTCTCAGGGGCGTGTCCGAAGAGCTGGCTAAAAATTCAGCAGCAGCAGAGCTGAAGCTTGCGACAGTCTTTCTGGGGGAGGCGTCCATTGATCTTATCCGCCTTTTGGCTCGCGTTATGTTGTCCTCGGTCACGGCCAAGCGGGCCCTGTGGTTACGGCCCTGGCTGGCTGACCCGGTTTCTAAGCAAGCTTGGTGCAAGATCCCCTTTGAGGGGTCCTCTCTTTTTGGCAACAAGCTGGACGACGCCATATCGCGGGCTACGGGTGGTAAGTCTGGCTTCCTTCCCCAGGACAGACGTGGCTTTGGGAAAAAGAAACCTCAGTTTAAGAGACGCAGCCCAGATCGCTCTAGAGACGCACGCTCTTACAAGCCCGGACGGGACTTCAGGAGGAATTGGAGCCGAGGTCAGTCTTCCTTTCGGAAGCCCTTTAAAGGTCAGACATCCAGTGGACGTGATCCAGCTAAGTCCTTCTGAGATCGCGCCCGCCCAGGCGGGTCGGGTGGGGGCCCGTCTATCCCTCTTCCGGCACGTTTGGGTGGCCTCGATCTCAGATTACTGGGTGGTCCGGACAGTCTCATCAGGTCACAGATGGACCTTTGCCAGTACTCCTCCCCACAGATTCGTGTCTACCCTTCTACCTCACTCGGCGGAGCAGAGGCAGGTGTTATTGTCATATGTGGACCTGTTGAAAGCTCAAGGCGCAGTGGTCCCAGTGCCAGAGGAAGAGCGGTCCCGGGGAATCTACTCCCCGCTCTTTTTGGTACAAAAGAAGAACGGGTCTTGGCGCCCAGTCATAGACCTGACCTACTTAAACAGGTTTATAAAACACGGAAGATTCAAGATGGAAACACTCTCGACGATTCAACAGGCTATACAGCCAGGAGATTGGATGATTTCAATCGACCTAAAGGACGCGTATTTTCACGTCCCAATAGAAGAGGAATTTTAAAAATTTCTAAGATTTTGTGTCGGTCAAGATCATCTGCAGTTTATTTGCCTCCCCTTCGGGTTGACGACATCCCCCCGTGTTTTTTCGAAGGTGCTCTTGGCCATAGTGGCCCTGATCAGGATAAAAGGCATACGTCTGTACCATTACCTAGACGACCTCCTGGTGCTATCCCAAAGCAGAGAGCAGTTACTGGTACATCGGGAACAAGTAATTTCCACTCTGTCCGGTTTCGGGTGGCTCCTGAATCTGGCAAAAAGTCACTTAGAGCCAACACAACGGCTAATATATCTAGGGGCTCAGTTCGACACCCTGCAAGAAACCATCTCTCTTCCGTTGGAAAAAATTCCAGTTATACGAGACAGGATCTCTCGGGCCTTGCACACCCGGTTTCTGAAAGCCTCTCAGTGTCTCAAAATAATAGGTACAATGGTCTCGACGACTCCTATGATCAAGTGGGCCCTGTGGAGGTTGCGTCCATTCCAGTCGGGCTTTCTCAGACAGTGGAAGTCAGGCGACAAAAATCAAGACATACACATATCCATGGCCATGAGGAACAGTCTCTTCTGGTGGCTCCAACGAAAGAATCTCCTGTCTTGTCACTCCATCGCTCCCATCTCGTGGGTCACGGTTACGACCGATGCCAGCGGGACCGGTTGGGGAGCCCTTTGCGGATCGAGCCTGGCTCAGGGCAAGTGGAATGCATGTCTCCCTGTTCCGGGTTCGAATGTACTGGAACTCCGAGCAGCCTGGTGTGCGCTCCGACATTTTTCTCATCTCCTGAAGGGGAATTCAGTATTATTAAGGATGGACAACACCACGGCGGTCTCATACGTGAAAAGGCAGGGGGGGCACTCGGAGCTCTACTCTTCTCCGAGAAGTAGATCCCATTCTATCATGGGCACAGAAGAATCTGGCGAACATATCAGCAGTCTTTGTTCCAGGGGTCCAGAACTCCCAGGCGGACTTCCTATCCCGCTCTCAGTTGGACAACAACGAGTGGTCCCTTCATGCTCAAACGTTCGAATGGATCCTGTCCTTAGGGGTCAATCCCGAAGTGGACCTATTCGCCTCCCCCTGCAATTTCAAGATGGAAAAGTTCTACACCCGAGGCCGCTGCTGCCAGGCCTTCGGGACGGATGCTCTGACGGACGTGTGGAGGTTCAGGAGGGCATACGCCTTTCCCCCACTTCCAGTGATACTCAGGTTCCTTCAGAGACTCCAGGGGGAAGCAGTGGACGTTGTAACAATAGCTCCCTATTGGCCCAACAGGCCTTGGTTTCCTCTCTTGGTCCAGCTCAGTGTTCGGAATCCGATTCCGCTCCCTCTCAGGCCGGACCTTCTCTCTCAGGGTGCCGTTCTGCACCCCTGCCCAGCACTTCTGAGACTGACGGTCTGGTTCTTGAGAGGAGGAGGTTAGAATCTATCGGGTGTGCCTCTAGAGTAATTTCCACCCTTATGAGCTCAAGAAGGTCAAGCACAAACAAAGTTTATGGAAGGATTTGGTCCAAGTTTGTGGAATTCTGTTCTTCTACGGAGAGATCTTTTGAGCACCCAGGAGTCCAGGACATCCTTAGTTTCCTGCAAACCGGCCTTGATCTTCCCTTATCAATAAGTTCCCTCAGGGTACAGGTATCGGCCTTGTCAGCCTTCTCCGGCATATCATGGGCAGTTCAGCCATTGATCCGTCAGTTCTTTCGGGGAGCAGCAAGGCTTAAGCCCCAAAGGAAGCCTAGATTCCCCAAATGGGATCTTCCCTTGGTTCTCGATTCAATTACTGGTCTAAGTATGTTGGGGCCTTCCCCTCTTTCTATTAAGGACTTTTCAGCGAAGTTGGCATTTCTGGTGGCTATCACTTCGGCCAAGCGAGTCTCAGAAATTGGATCTTTAGGGTCTAAAGAACCTTTTTTGACTTTTTTCCCGGACCGGGTTGTCCTCGTCCCCATGCTGGGTTCCAACCCAAAGGTATCCTCGGTGTTCCACGAGAATCAGGAAATTGTCCTACCCACATTCAAGGCTCCGGGATCTTCTGATATTCATCCTTTGGATGTTGGTGAAGCTTTAAAGGAATATCTTCAATTCACTGCTCCTTTCAGACGTTCTGACCATCTATTTATTCTGCATTCAGGCAGCAATAAAGGAAACAAGGCTTCAACCAGGACTCTGGCATCCTGGATTGTATGGACCATACAGCAAGCGTATAGGGCTAAGGGCTTGGCTCCTCCTGAGGCGGTGACGGCGCATTCCACCAGGGGAATGGCAGCTTCTTGGGCGGCAGCTAGACATGTGGCTCCTGACACCATATGCAAGGCGGCCTCTTGGGCCTCTATCAATACGTTTATGTTGCATTATTGTATTGAGCCAGCAGCTCTGTCTTCTGTAAATTTTGGTTTGAAGGTCCTATCGGCCGATAGGCCAAATTAAAATATTTTTTGTTCAGCATACCCACCCGTGTGGCCGGCTAGTTATTTCCCACACGTAGGCTGCCATGGAGTCTGTCAGGAAGAAGGAAAATTTATTATCAATACTTACCGTAATTTTTCTTTCCTGATGGACTCCATGGCAGACGGAGTTCCCACCCATGAGTCATATGAGTAGGCTAGTTACGGAACACAGTATGGAGTGGTGAGTGTTCATTTATGGGAATGGGGTCCTATAGCATTGGAGAGGAGGCGGGGTTAACCCACACGTAGGCTGCCATGGAGTCCATCAGGAAAGGAAAATTACGGTAAGTATTGATAATAAATTTTCCTTTTTTTTTTTCGATTTGTAACTTTTTTTTCGATTCGTAAATTATTAAAATGTAATAGCATACACATTACATCAAATTATGAATTATGCTCCGATTACGAATCTACGAATGTTACGAATGTACGAATAAATACGAATGCGTCTGAAAATTAAACTAACGAAAAAACGAATCAACGAAAAAATAACTCTCACGAATGTACGAATCGTTACGAATACGAACACCGACGACTTACGAATGTACGAATCGTTACGAATCCGAACAACGACGACTTACCAATGTACGAATCGTTACGAATCGACGGAAACTAAAAAAACGAAATGAAAAAAAACGATTTTTTTTCGGAAACGAAAATAAACAAATTTTTTTGTTGTGCACATGTCTATTCACCATCAATGTCCTTTTTGTGTTTTTTACTAAATAAAAAATGTATACTTTTTTTGAAAAAGAGAGAACTTCTTTAATTAATGTATTGCTGGGAATAAAACCCCATGGGGAAACTTTTCCATTTCATATATATTCGGGGTGTGCAGCACTTTTGATCTCATTAATAGCAATGGCGTTCCCTTTCTACACTGGCCAGTATTTGCTCCCCATGTGCATCAATGAGCCTTGGCTGAATATTTGCTGGTTTTCCTTCCTTGGATCACTCTTAATAGGTCCTGATCACTGCAGACCATGAACATCCCACAAGAGCTGCAGTTTTGGAGTTACTCTGACCCAGTCTTCTAGCCATTAAAATTTGGCCCTTGTTAAAGTTGCTCAAATCCTTACGCATGCCCATTTTTTTCTGCTTTCAATACATCAGCTTCAGGGACAACATGTTCACTTGCTGCTAATCAATGTTATTCACTTTACCCGTCAGTGTTAATAATGGTATGACTGATTGGTATATCTCCAGACTTTAGGAAAAGCAGACGGCTGAAGGAGGTATTATGGGTGTGTGATTTATATATAGGGACAAGCCCCAGTGCTGTTCAGGTTTTCTTTGCATGTAGGTTCAGAATTAGCAGGAGCCAGGAGGTAATAAGTGCAGTAATAAGGAGAGGGCAGAAGTGAGGGTGATATGAAAAAGCTACAGGGTGGGGAAGTGGGGTGAAGGAAAGCCTGTTTATGGAGAGTGGACACAAAAGTGAGAAGGAAAGGTAGAGAGCGCATGTTACAGGGAGGAGAGATTAGAAAAAGAGTGAGAAAGACAGATGCAAGAGCTGGATGGAAAAATAAGGGTCACTTGCAGTCCGTATACAAAACAGGAGGTTCAGCCAACAGGAGAAAACACAGCACATAGTGGGGGTAACAGGTATTTAACACAACCAAAGTGTCAAATGCCTGCTGTGGCCAGGGGAGAAGCAAAGTGGCAGCATTTTAACATGTGGACCCCCGGAAAAGGTAAGTATAAAGCCTGTTTTTTTATTTTTACAAAGCGTTTTACAATACTAGTGAAGTTGTGATGACAGGGCCACATTAGGTCTTTAAATCGCAGATTTTTACTCAATGTCATCCTCTTGCAGTCCCTGTACAGCATAACTCAGACTGGGACATGGGGAGGTAGACGAATAACCACTTGCCGCCAAATCACCTACCTACTTGACTTCAAGTGCTTGTACCGGGGTGATGCCTGCAGCTGCTAACAGTCAGCTAACTAGCCGCTCGATTGTTATTACAAGCAGCAGGAGGAGATGCCCCCCCCCTTCCGCAGCTCTCTTGGGATCTCCCTTCCCACCAGGAGGCCCAAGCTACTAGCCGGCACGTTGGAGACCCATACAAAGCCAGCCGGGATTGGCTTTGATTGGCTCTCTGCTATGGTAACCTGACATCACTTCTGATTTACCTGGAAGTCAACGGCGCAATCTTTGGAAAATCAAAAGTGTTCACAAATGGTGAATTGAATGCTTTCATGGTCAGAAGAGGGATTTGCCCCCAGACCTCTCCATAAAGAGTACCTGTCACATGCCTATTGCTGTCACAAAGGATGTTTACATTCCCTGTGACAGCAATAAAATTGATAAATAAAAAAAAATTAAAGCAACAGTGTACATTGTTCACACAAACAGCGATCGTCCCACACATGTGTGGTATCGCCGTTAACATCAGATCATAGGCAGTAATTCTAGCACCAGACCTCCTCTGTAAATCTAAAGTAGGTAGGTAACCTGTAAAGGCTTTTAAAGCATCGCCAATGGATAGTAAAATTTATCACCGTTGCACGTGCGTGCATACTTTTAAACCATGACATGTTTGGTATCTATTTCCTTGGCATAACACCATCTTTTATATTTTACAAAATAATTGGGTTATGTTTTGTGTTTTTTTGCATTAAAAAAAGTGTATTTTTTCCCCATATATTGTGTTTGAAAAACCGCTGCGGAAATACTGTGTAAAAACTGACTGACTTACTGACTTAAAAAATTGCAAAACCTACCAATTTATTCTCTAGGGTCTCTGCTTTAAAAAAAAAAATACAATGTTTGGGGGTTCTAAGTATCTTTCTAGCAAAAAAAAATGATTGTTAGATGTGAAAGGTAAAAAATGTTTAGGCTTTACAACCACTTTAATTGTACTTAAAGAGTATCCATAAAAAAAAAAAAAAAAAATTAAAAGTCAGCAGCTACAAATACTGCAGCTGCTGACTTTTAATTACCTGTTCCAGGGTCCAGCGATGCGGGGGGTCAAAGCTCCGCTCGTCCCCCGATCCGCTCGCGATTGGTCACGCAGTCATCTGGGACCTGTCACGTGTCCCAGATGACTGACAGGAGGGAGGGAGCCCTTCCTGCGCCGAGGGGAAGTGATGTCACCTGCCCGGGCACTAAAGGAGGCAGACTACTAAGGACCCCCTAGCAACAGGCATTAATCGGTGAGTTAAAAAAAAATATTTTTCCAAATATTTTTTTTAATTTTTTTTTAGGAATTTTAAGCATTTTTTTTTTTTGGGGTGCAACACCACTTTAAGTCATATACAGTGTTGGGAGTAGACCCATTGGCTCAGGCAAAGATTACTCCTCCATATAATAAAAAAGAAGATGGAGAAAAAATCAGAGGTCAGCGCCAAGTATGGATTTCCCATCAATCAACACTAGCATTTGTCAGAAGAGTTGGTATGCCTAAAGCTGGCCATAGATAGATGAGTTTTTTTTTTCTTTTGATCAGCCAGCCGGTTGATCAAAAAAAACGAACCGAATTCCCCATTGTCTAAGGTGGATGGGGAACCCCTCCTCTGCACTATTGTATTGTGGCAGCGGGATTCCTCTACTGCCAGAATACACAAATTAGTGCTGCAGCCGATTGACTGCAAGCGCCAATCAAGCGAAAATATACCAACAGTCCCATTTGGGAGGAGAGGATGGCCTGAGACAATTATAGAGCTAAGGAATTCTAATTCTTTCTTATTCTTGTTACTTATCTACAGCATGCATGTACAGGGTCTTGAAGCCAGACACAACCAAGCAAGAAACATTTTCTTAAGGAGACCGCCGATAGCATCCTCACTACTTCTCTCATGGCAGGTGCACTTAAACTTGCTAAAAACTTACAAAAAGCGTACAAATGGCTTTAATATATTCCTTTCCGTGGCATTTTATTTATGAAATCTACACTTCCATATATCTACAAAGATGGTAACAAGCCTGGCCAAGTAATTACAAACCGTACACTGTTGCGCAATTGAGGTTTATTTACCATGACACTAACAGCTGGGATTACTTTCCTACAAAAAGGTAATTAGGTTTGCTTGCTAAGAGGTTCTTGCACAGATGCAGAGTGAAACCTGAAAAAGACTCTTGCCAGAACTTTCCTATCTGATGAGTTTCTATAGGGTATTGAAAGCAATTTTTCACAGCCATATAGATACATCCGGCTAGTGATGACTGTCTGCCTGAACAGTAATGGAATGCAAAATCATTGTGGAATAAGTAAAAGAAGCAAACAAACAAGCCACATAGCAATGGTTTTGATTTACTAAAGACAAATAGACTGTGCACTTTGCAAGTGCAGTTGCTCCAGAGCTTAGTAAATGGTTTCCCTTTACAATGAATACCCAATAACATGATAGAAAAATAAAAAGAAAACATCATTTTTTGCCTGCACATGATTGGATGATAGAAGTCAGCAGGGGTTTCCCTCATTTACAAAGCTCTGGAGCAACTGCACTTGCCAAGAGTACAATCTATTTGCCTTTTTACATCAACCCCAATATGTTTAGGTCATTTTCTAAAGGACATACATTTTTCCATGGACACATATTCCGGACATCACCATGTACAAACTTAAAGTGAGCCTAACCTGGCTGGGTTTGAGTTTTCATAATTATCTACAGTGAAAAATAGCTTTGTTATTAATCAAATAATTTCTGCGATGCTTCTTGGATCCTAAACTCAGGCTATGCCTGGGACCTTGGCTTCTACTCAAGTTGAGATTAATCCCTGGCTTCGAAGTAACACCTCTTTCATTCAACTGATAAATGGCAGGACTATAGTCGGCAGAACAGGCTCTGGAATTTGAAAGATTAACAGAACAGGGGCTTAGAACCAATCCTGACTTAGGCAAAGTACCATGTACAGTTTAGGAATTATATACAAGGGGCTACACAGTGAATAATTTGAATTCTAACACAGGTTCTAGCAGGCACCACTAGGTTGCAATTGGGAAGTATTTAGGGTTTTTTATTTTAGTGTTCTGTGAATTTGAGTTTTCCTTCCTACCTGATTTCTACTTCCTACTGAATTTTATTGTAATTTCTGTATTGATGCTTTCCAATTTTTTATTTCATCTTTTTGTTTAAATTTTTTTTTTAATATTGAATTAAACAAGAGGCCATTTTTGGCATAAACAGGTAAAGGATAGTTGAAACTTGAAAGGATCTTCTGTATCCTTTAGGGGCCATTAAAAACCAACTGCATTCTTAAAAACCATAAAAACACAAAATTTGTTTTGCCCTCCCTATTGACTTCATTACATTTGATCAAAGGAGAGAAATGTTGTCAAAATCTTCAGATTTTCGCTGGAAACTTTCAATTTCACTCATATCTATATATGACTAAAAATGCTACCCGTTGCTCTAGTGCTCAGTTACAGGCGAATAGACAATACATACCCAATGCTCAGTATCAACATTCTATGTTCATTGCTTCATACCACAACCTACTAAAATTCTAGGCATGTCTCTTGTTTCCTTCCTTGCTACACATATAAAAGCAAGCCGTTCCTTGTTCATTAAAGACAGTGGGATGATCACTGTACATTGTCCCAGTTTATATGAGGACAGGTTGATTTTAAAAAGCTTTTTTAGCTCGACCCATAAATAATGTTTGGAAGAAATAAGCTGCTGGACGAGTTCTGACTGGAATCACCCTGATTTGCATGTTGATCTGAAGCAGATTCTTGTGTTTTATGTACCAAAATATTTAGGCGAATCCTGCAAAAATTAAAGCGGATCTAAACCCATCGATTAGTTAAAAAAACTGTTACATTCCCAGGTGCGTGCCGTCAATAGAACTGTCACATTGGTTGTGCTCTCAACCAAACTGTCAAACCATCAAATGACTAGTGTCATAACTGATTACATGTGCAGCATCATGGCAGTTAAAGATCCAACAGAGGCCAAGATGGCAGCTTCCTTGGCTGAAAATGTTAGGAGGGTTAAGTTCCACTTTAAGACATGCACATACTGTATAAATCAGTGTATATACGCACCCGTCTATTTATCTGTCTACTTATTTTTGCAAAGATATGTCTTTTTCAGCCACATCATTAGGTGTAATGTTCCAACTGCTATATTACAGTTATAAAGTGGAACTCTAGTAACTTTAGAATCCGAACATTTACCTTTTATAATGCACCTTTGATCATTAAAAAGAAATCGTTAAAGCGGAACTAAAAATACATTGATTTAACAATTTCTCAAAACAGTTACATTCAAGGCATTACATGAATGAGAACTGTCACAACTGATTCTGCTCTCAACTGAACCGTCAAACCATCAAAATGGCAGTTGTCATAACTGAGCACATGTGCAGCACCATGCAACTACAGATAAAAAAGCGGCTAAGATGGCAGCTTCCATGGTTCTAAATAGGGATGGACTCGGGCGTGTTCGAAATCACACCTGCCTAATCCCGCCAAGAAGCTGACACTGCACATCGTTAATCACAGGCAGTGAGACATTTCTCGATCTGTGAAGCTATGATTGGGAAATGTCTCACTGCCTGTGATTAGTGGTGTACAGTGTCAGCTTCCTGGTGGGATCAGACATGTGGGATTTCGAACACGCCCAAGCCCATCTCTAGCTGTAAAAGATAGGGGAGTTTAGTCTCACTTTAAACTCTAGTCAAGTGATTGTGCCTGGGTATCAGCTATGATCTAGGATGGGCGTCTTTTAAGAAAGATTTTATTAGTTGGCTGCAGGCAGGAAGAATGCATTTCCTCAGTGTTTCCTTCCTCTAATGGTGACTCAATGGGACTGCTGTAACTTAAAGTGGTTGTAATCATTAAAAAAAATAAAAAAATCCTTTACAGGATACACAGCACAGTGCTTGTGCTGTGTCATTTGTCCCTCTTTATGTTCTAAAAAACCTGGTTGATCCTGACAGTTCCTGTGTCCCCCTTGGTGTGCTGACCATGATAATCATGGCTACTGATCCATGATACTGTGTTCAGTTTACATGCCTCTGTCTTATGCTGTCTCTTCTCTCTCCCTCTTCCCCTCCCTCCCTGCCTCTGTGTGTCTGTGTTAGCCATCTCCTCCTCCCTCCTCTGGCTGCTATAGCTGTTAAAATTACCAGTGACAAATCATGTAATCCCCTTTCTTACATGAAGATCTAATGTTCAGTGTGTGTGTTTTGTAAGAATTATTCTGCAAAATACCTTATTTACCACACCACGGGACACTCACGTAACCTCCCGCCACTCTCCTCCTCTCCTCCCGGCTGACTTCAGTGGGGAAACACAGCTCAAGGAGGGAGAGCGCTGGCAGGTCACGTGAGCGCCCTGCGGCACTGTAAATAAGGTATATAGCGGAATAATTTTTTACAAAACACACATACTGAATATTGGATCTTCATGTATGAAAGGGGATTACATGATTTGGTATAGGTGGCTTAACAACCACTTTAAAGAGAAGTCTGCAATTTAGATTTTTTCTCGAATCATACTTAGCTAGTAGGATGCAGCATCGGTCCAATGTTGCATCTGTCCCCCACTGGCTCTAAGACAAACACCACCGATTGCTCGGTTCTCGTGGCTCCCTGAGCAGAGAGTCAGTGACTGTCAGTAACTGGCTCTCTGTTCTGCCCCCCTGCGCTCAGCTGTTGAGGGGGCGGGAGTGGCTGGCTCAGGCTTTTAGCGCATCACTGAAGGGCTGAGCCGAGTGACAGTCCAGGCATGTGGGTGGATCCTGACAATATGGTTGCGATCTTTCCCAAGCTTGGACCGCCTCTGCGAAGTCAGCCGACAGTGGGCTTCAGCCTGCTGTCTGCAGAAACCGGGTCACAGGAGTGCAAAACGAACTGCACTCCTGTAATCCATAGGAGAAGTACAGCCAAGCGAGCTTTGGCTGTACTTCTCCTGACAGATGAGAAGCAACAGCAGGGGGACAAACTGTACACTGTCATCTCTGGGCCAGTATCTCAGTTCAGGAAGTGGTGGACACTAACTCTGCATGATGCCCAGGCAAAGATGGTCCTGACCTTCCTGTAGAAAAATGGGGAGACATGATTGTTAGGGGATTTGATAGGTACCTGTAGGCATTACACTAAACATTACTTAGCACATATAGTGGAATATCTCTCTGACACTAGGTCTGTTGAATAATAACATTTAAATTAAATTAAAAATAAATGAATACACTTTACTACCCAAAACGTATCCCTAAATGTTGCCCAACTGTTTTCCAATTAAGTTAGTCTAGTTTTAACACTGAGCTGCATGTTCTATCTATATAAAATAAGCTACAAAGAGTATTTTTGCGGAGCATGCTTGGTATGGAAAGGGCTTTTTTGCAATTGCTTTTTATTTGCTAATGCTTTTTATTAGATTTTCTGTGTATTCACAGGCAGTTGCATTTGTGGGAGATGTTGTGTTTAGCTTGCTCTTATTTGCCAGGCATTCTTCCATTTAAGTAATGAGGATTAATAGGGAAGTGCTGTAGTGCTCATCAGAACTCCAAAATAATCTCAAACCTGACATTCGGAGAGTGCACTTTCTATTCAGCCAATCAACCCAGAATATTTTTATACCGTAGAAGCACCTTAACTTGTTAAAGAATAAATCTACTCATAAGTACACTTCTTCGGACTTCTTTGATTTCTTAACAGTCCCCCAAACAAACTTAACAACTAATTTTGAACTGGTGGTCAAGTGATCACATTTACTCCATATTCCATTCCATATCTTAAATGCTGATGAGCATGGATACACACAAAAGGTACTAATGAGTGGCTTTCTTTAGCGATAAGAAATTCATTTCAGGGATTTTGCTGCCAAGAAAGGGATGATAGTAACAAGTGCTAGATAATGCTGCTGTTCCCCAAATCGGTACTGAATAAAACATTCACTGTTAGGCTTTGAGGGCCAGACATGAGTACCACTGATAATATTTGAGAGCGTGAGCTTTAGGCACAGGTGTTCTTGACTACTGGGGGCATGGCAGAGGGTAGGAAGTAGTATTAGAAGTTATGTGGTATCAAGGAAATTGCAGACAATTGGCGTGGGTCTATAAAAAATGGTTTCCCTCACAGCAGTGGACGTGCAGGGTCACACTCACCTGAATTCACATCTGCCAAAGGACCTTCATCAGCCTCAGAGGATCTTCCCTCCCTTCCCATATTAATATTGTCACAGCTTTGGCGGGATTTTAACTTTCAAGCTAAAAACAGTTCCTGACTGATCCCCTCATTGGGCTTTGTGTAGTTGGGATGTCTGTGTTGAAATTATGGTTAGGGCAGACCTTGAATTCATGTTAATTGAGTTGTAAACTGTTATGCCGCGTACACACGATCGGAAATTTGGTCAGCAATAGACCCATGAGAGCATTTTCCGACCAAAAGCTCCATCGGACTTTTGCCCGGTCGAATTTCCCGCCAGCAAAAGATTAAGAGCATGTTCTCTATTTTTTGGTCGGAAAAAGTTCAGATCAGAAATTCCGATCGTCTGTACCAATTCCGACGCGCAAAATTCCTACACATGCTGGGAAACAATTCGACGCATGCTCAGAAGCATTGAACTTCATTTTCTCGGCTTGACGTAGTGTTGTACGTCACTGCGTTCTTGACGGTCGAAAGTTCAGAGAACTTTTGTGTGACCGTGTGTATGCAAGCCAAGCTTGAGCGCAATTCTGTCGGAAAAAACATCCAAGTTTTTTCTGACAGAAAATCCGCTCGTGTGTACGGGGCATTCGTTTTTAGTCTGTTGGACATCACTGTTGGATTTATTTTTATGTATCAAGAACGCTGTGCCAATGCCCTTTCAACAAAAGACTGGTCTAGTGTCTTTTTGAAAGGGGGTGGGGTAATTTATAGGCAAGCAAGGTATATTCCTAATGGTATTAGGACAGTTTTTGCCCTATATTCCTCAACAGTCAAGATTTGTTTGGTGACAAAATGTTGCATTATATGAGTAAGGGAGTCCTGTAAAGACCGTTCCTGATGGAAGATGTGCATGGATATCAGTCAGTAAAAATAGTGCTTTTCAGTAGTTATTGCTATAATGTGCACTCCGTTTACCCTCAGAACCTGTACACATTATTGTGGTGCGGTAATGCATGCGTTATTCCAATACAGGGTTCACTCTGACATGAACCCCAATGTACCGTCTCAGCGCACTTGCTTTGACCTGCCAAAAATGCCACATACCCACGTTTTGGTCTGTAAGTACTGCATTGGGCAAAGTAACGCACGATAACATGCCAACCAATGTGATAACTCAAACCAAGTTTTATGTTAGGCATTGCAGTCAGCTTCAGAAAGCTTTCAAAGTTCTTCTGGGGTCATGTATCACTTCATGATTCTGTTCTGTACCATCCTTCACCGAGGGACACAGAGGGAGGGGCAGAGAACCAGGGAACACAGATTCATGCTCAGGAAGAAAGGATGTAGTAGTTATTTAGCTAGCAAGGCAGTCTGCTATATGGCGCACAAGATACCCTTTGGGATGAAAGGTAGAGTCATCCAGCAAAATATTCATGTTCCACTGAAAAGAACCAAGCAATGGTTAAAAAGGTAGTGAAAGAGGGGCACTGGACACCGATTTTCACAGGTTATCAGAATGTGGACGTCATTAGTCAAAGTCATTACTTGAGCCCAACAGGTCTATATTAGGCAGCTCAACACAAGAAAGGGGGTTTCCCAAGGAGAGGACAGTCACCTGAGTGGAGACATCCAAATGTAATAGGTCAAAGAGAGTGCCAAATGAAAAATCCTTAGTTGTCCAAAGTCAAAGGACCCTTGCTAGTTCCACAGTGAACACCAGCACTGACTAGTGTATATGACAATGTTTCTCAACCTTTTTTAAGCCAAGGCACCCTTTAAAATTATGGACAATCTCGAGGCAATCTCAAGGCACCCTCCAAAATTATGGAGAGTCTTGAGGCGTCCCATTCTAAAATGTAAAAACGATTCTACTAATTTTACATAATGCAGCAACATCAATACACGTAGGACACCCACCATTAGAGGTGATTTATTCTTCCAAAGCAGATACACTTTTGTAAACTGGTACTGACTAGTATTCCAATGTTTCTCTTCTCCCTCAGTTTTTCTTCATCACTTAGATAATGAGACCCCAAAGCTGATGGAGTGAGGCAAGGGAGTGTCAAACAAGGAAGATATGCAGGCAAATGACATTCTCCTTATCAACTTATGATGTCATTGGTCGTTAGGAGGTTAGCAGCTAGAAGGTTCTGATGGTGTATGATGAAAACTAAACGTCAGGTTTTATCCACTCACCAGCTTGTATACAATTTTGGGGCAATGTTTTAGGCATTTTGCCAATGCAGCCCTGAAGAAACCTCAAGGCACCCCAGGGTGCCTGGGCATCCTGGTTGAAAAAGGCTGTACTATGACATACTCTACCTGGAGATCAGTCTGTTTAGGGGTACTTTTGAGTCCACCTAACATTCTGCCATTGTACCCAGCCTTGATGAAGGGTGATTGTGTGGCCCCCAAAACTCTATGGCTGTAATTTGCCCTGCTTGCTGTAACGAGTTGAACAATAATGATTTTGGACTCCTAAAGGTTTTTTATTTGTCTCTCTTTGACCTATTACACAGTGCCCATTAATGGCAGGGCTGACATTGCTGACCTACATGGCTATCTCTGGCTTTATTATTTTCTGAGTCACTGCCTGGAACAAGCATGCAGATCTGCAAAGTCAGAGTAACATCAGAGGTCCCAATTTGTTCCAGGTCTGTACATCAGAAAGTACTGAAGCCACCGGATCAAGATGACAGCCTATAACTCAGATTGTCAGAAACAGTTGTCAGCATTTGCAGTCTTTGTATTCTGTACAGTTTTCTTTTAAATGACTAATGACACAACGTCAGTGGCAGTACTACTTACTTCCAGTTCTTACATTAATCTGTTGACGTTGCAGAGTCTACGCTGTGCTGGATTAGCACTCAACTGTGCTACTGAGCTTTGACTATTAAAACAATTCCGACCTACATGTGTCTACATCTCACCATATCTCAAATGCAGATCACTGAACGTAAACAGAAGGGCACGTGACAAAAAATAGCTGTTGATTCAGACTTCGCACAGGACTAATTGAGGAATAGGCATTGCTTCTGTGGCACCTTTTCCTGCCATAGTAAGTGCAATTACACAGCTATTAATTAATGATTAACAATGTGCTTCAGGGATGGAGATGGATTCGACAACAAGCTCTTTGTTTCTGTCCCCATTTGTTAGATCTGCTTGATCAGGGTCAGTCTTGCTTGCTGTCAAGTGCAGATGCTGGATTGAAGTGCTCTTGAAATGTCATTTTAACCCAATCCTTCCAATCACCAAGGCTAATCCATCTGGCGGAATCTACTGGCCAGCTAAGAGGTTATTTCACGTGTGGTCTGGAATTTTTATGATTTTTCAAGTAACATGGTCATTAGAGATATCGATGGATCACATAGATATTTCACACTCATGCACATCCCGATCACTTTATTGTTGCTGCTTGCTAATCCCACAAGAAATGGAATCGTTTCCTTGTCAGCAAACACATGATTTTTTTTTTTTTTCATTGCTTATTCATGAGGAAAGGCGAACATTCTTCTTGTATAAGAGGATGCTGACTATGTACTCTAAGCATACAAATCAGGTCTCTTAAAGGGACAGGTGAATGCAAAGAACGAGAATGGTGGCTAACGAGGGCAAAATTCTCAAACCGTTGTGTTGCTGATTTACTACGGTACTATAATCATAAGGTTTATTGTTGAAAAGTGTCTCTTATTGACCTTAAATTATTGGCTATGCTGGAATGTAACACTTAAATATTATAGTAGTAGCTATAATATTAATATACAGAATGTATATACACACACATAAACACACTGTATAATTTATGTCAACAGTATCAGATATAAGAATAGTAATAATAATAATACAGCAATACTGAAACAATAACTCTCTAAGCATTTCCTGACTTAATAGTACATATAAATGCAAACTGCAAATAGCTTTTAACTCCTTCTACACCAACCTGTGCTTTGACATACTTTGCACGGTCTGCCATTAAAAAAACACCAAGACAAATGGGAAAAATGCACACGATAAATAACATGTTTTTAATGAACACAAGAGTTCTGATTGTAAACTACCATTGTTGAACGTACACAAAAAAACACATTTACCTTGAATGATCACAACAGGGAGGTCTTGGACACATATGTGGACATCACACACAGACACACATATAGGTTGACTGTGAGTACTCACAGTTCAGAATACAGGAAATGTAGATTGCCCATATTGTCTATATAGTTGGCAGGGCTTAGCCAAGGTAGAACCAATAAGAGAAGAGCCTTCATTTTTGAGCACAACGTTGATATGGCTTCCTCCTGACCAATTTCTTGATTGCTTTTAACCAAAAAAAAAAAAAAAAAAAGAAGAGGTTTCCAGTATTTTTTTGCAGTTGGTTTGCTGCTTTGTAATATCAGATGTAGCACATCATGGTTCTGATTGTAATTTCTAACTAAGCAAGGCAGGAAAAAAAAAACATTGACCTGTAAGAGGATTAGTTCATTTGGATGCTAGATTGCTAGAGATGTGGAAGGTTTAGAGACAATGCAGCATGGATGGCGAGACAGTGACTTATGCTGGGAAACAAGGCTGATGTAAGGTAAAGGGACCAGCCTCCTGCACGACACAGAGTGGTTCTTTATAAACAGCTGGTACATTTACATCACTGGCTAGAAGCAGATGGGTTGTGAGAGCTTAGGCAACCAACAAGCTCTGACTGCTTGATGCTGTGCAATGTACATATATACTGTACTGTGATGCAACCTCTTTAAGTAGACGAACCTTTGCAATCAGTGTATATTAATTGGCTCTGTAATATTTTAGGAAAATGATAATGTGTTCACAGAAAAATCTTAAGCCCTTTCGACTGTTAAAGTGGACAGCTCCACTCAAAACTGATATAACCATTTCGTTTCTGACAAGTTGGATGACATGCTGGTTTTAGGGTGGCCATAGGCATGGGAGCAGTCACAATTCTTGCCTGATGACATATTTGCACCACTGTTAATCTTTTGCTCCTCTCCATAGGAGTGAAAAGGATCAGACGCACTCGTTAGAAGATCTCACAAAGCAATAAAAAGCTCCATCAACCAACAAAAGTGCTTGTAAATGATAAATCATTAGCAATAATCTGATTATCACAGACATGCCCAAAATCAAAAGTGGAGGAAGAATTATCCCCACCGGGGTTCCAGCTTTGACCCATTCTTGTGGCCACAAAGGTAAATGATGTTGCCAGGTTCTTCTGACGGATTCACAGTATAGAAAGTGAGATCTCTGGAAAACCTAGCTTCAAGGGGGTAAAATCTTTGTATAGACTTGTGGGAAGGGGGCAAAGCAGGAGAATCTCAGCCCGAAGTCTCTGAGAAATATAAGAAAACTGTAGGAGGTTTAACCCATTGATGCCCACCAAAAACTGAAATCTAAGCTTTGGGTGACATTGAAACTGTCATATAATAATATTTATTGAATAGAAGTTGAATCTGAAAGAGGGTGTTTCAGTTTAAAATTTTTTTTTTCAAAAGTCAGCAGCTAAAAAAAAATTAGCTGCTGACTTTTAATAAGTACACTTACCCTCCCAGGGTGCCCGCAATGTCGGCCGCCGAGGCCGACATGCCCCTCGGCGCTCCGGTCCCAGCGCCGCCATCCTCACTAAGGGAAACAAGCAGTACAGCCTTTACAGCTTCACTGCCCGTTTCCTACTGCGCATGCACAGTTCCCAGAACACAGCGCGCCCCATTACCCAGAAGACATCGGTGAGGAGGACAGAAGACCGAACATCAACGAAGATCACCGCGGAGTAGGAAGGAGGCAGATTAGGAAGACTGCCTAGCAACAAGGATTTCCGTACAGGTAAAAAATAAAAAAAATTTCAAATGTTTTTTTTTTTTTTTTTTAAAGAATATTAATGCTCTTTTTTTTTTTTGGGTGACCCTCCACTTTAAGCTAGTCATAGATGCATAGATTTTTCTCATTTAGCCCATGGGTGGTACAAGAGAAATCTAATAGATCTCTCCATCTACACTAAACAACTTGATAGAGGAATCTTCCCTGCTTGTTATTGTATTCAGCCCCTGCCGCTGTCTGAATAACCGATGTCTGAATGAATAACCAATGTCTGACTGAATAACCGCTGTCTGACTGTGACTGATTGGATGCAAATACTGTTCAGTGGACAATTTTCCAGACAGCTCCCTCAATTTTTCAATTAAAGTTCATCAAGCCTGGTAGTATTGAATGGGCCACTCGCAGCTCGCATTCTGGACCATTCAGCAGGTATTGACCAAAAAATTGAGCTGTGTAAGGCAAAGCCTTATGCCGTGTACACACGGCTGGAATTTCCGATGGAAACAGTCCGATGGGAGCTTTTCATCGGATTTTCCGACTGTGTGTATGCCCATCGGTCTTTCTCTGTCAGCATTTCCGACGGACTTTAGATTGAGAGCCTGTTCTTCATTTTTCAGACGGAAAAACTTTCTATCTTAAATTCCGAACGTGTGTATGCAATTCCGACGCGCAAAATTCCGACGCATGCTCGGAAACAATTCGACGCATGCTCTGAATCATTAAACTTCCCTTTTATAGTGCCGTTGAACGTGTTGTATGTTTGTCGCGGTGTTATTGACCATCGGAATTTGGTGTGACCGTGTGTAGGCAAGACAGTTTGAGCGGAATTCCGTCGGAATTCTGACGCGAAAACCATCAGAGATTTTTCCGACGAGAATTCCGATCGTGTGTACGCTGCATTAGTATCTAAACTATAACATGTCAGTACAACATTACAAAGTCTTGTAATTCTTCATTAGATATATGTTTAATGCAGGAACACTGACCAACAGAGAACCAGAACGGCTTTTTTAACATATTATACATCGCCAATCTGATAATAACACTATTGTGACATTATTAGAAATGTAGTAGTATACTTTTGAGGGACAGTCTAGTCAAACACTAACCCCTTTGCGTTTAAGGGTAAAACAAATCTTGATGCCTAAGCACAATTTTACAACTTTGATATGCGTTAGTAAAACCGTATATATCATCACAACTACTTTTTTCAGGACAAATTGGGCTCTCATTTGGTGGTAAATGGCAATGGATCTCTCCTGATTTTTTTCATTATCAAAAGGATACCTGGCCCAAAATAGTAAAAAAAAAAAAAAAATATTCTTTTCAAATTTTGCTGTATATTTATTGTTACTACCATAACCTACTACCATACATAAAACACATTTACACTCACACTGATACCAATTTTAAATTCATTTTTATTTTTTTTACATCATGTCCAAAATATCCTAACCATGACCTTTGCCCCTTACTTGATCCAAACACTAACCCTGGCACTGACCTAAATCAAACATTGATCTAGGTATTTTTCTCTTTATTTTTTCCCCATCTGTTATTTGATGCAGTGAGGTGATTCTGCAGACCTTGCTCTGGATTGCGATGTGGGGCCAGTGGGTGGAGCTATAGGCACCCTGTGATGATATGCAAAGTAGAAGTCAGAGCTAGAGTGAATAATGTTGGCAGCTAGCAACGCAGGTCAATATACATAAACCTCTTAAATAATATACAGGGTGCAGCACCAAAATATAATGTGAAAACAATCTACAAGTGAAAAAAAAAAAAAAAGATGATTAAGCCCTCTTTAAACAGAGCATATAAAGCTTTAAAATAAAAATGCCATATCCAGCAACATAGCAATAAAACAATAGAAGTGCTCTCATAAAGATGGCTGCCGGTCCTGGAAATGAAAGCGGCGGCAGGATGTCAGCACGTAACTCCACACCAACATGTTTCGTGCCATAGCACAACTTCAGGGGACAATATCATGTCCCTGTGATGATAGATGCACACCTCACTGCAGAAAGTCCCCTAGTTTTGCCAGGGCTACACAAAGCCGATTAGCACTGTTGTGGTCATAGGTTGTCAGAGAAAAAAAACACACTATTTTATTTACCCCAGATAGCAAGAGCTGCCCTATAAGAAACAGAAACAGTCACGTGATGTGGCCTTCAGAGCAGAAAGGAGGTATTATACAGCTTTCTAACAAGCCTGGTTCACACAGCAGTAGGGCTTATTCACATAGGTGGTCAGGTAAGCAGTAAAAGTAGATAGTTAAGCCACGTTTTTACTGTCCCACCTAAAGAAAAGCATGCAGCTGCTTAGGGTTGTACATATGCCACAGTCGCAATGCTTTGCCTCACGGTTGCATCAAAAATGAAACAACATGTCATATTTCAGGGGTAGTACTGTCGCCAAATGCAGCCCATTTAAGCATATGGGTCCACGTAGCAACTGCCTGGCAACCACATACAATGCAAGCTGTTGCACCTCATCTTAAGCCCCATACACACGGTAGGATTTTCGCATGGATTCTGTCCGATCGGACAATGTTGTCGAAAAATCCGACCGTGTGTATGCACCATCGGACAGTGTACGTCGGATTGTCCGACGGACAAAGTCCTATCTCCTGCTGGATAGATTTTTGGACAACAAGGTCCGATCACACCAAATCCGATCGTGTGTATGGTAGTCCGACCGGACAAAGTGCTACGCATGCTCAGATCACATTAAAAGACCAAATATATTGGCTACTAGCCTCTACGTAGTCCCGTCGTAGGCAACAAACGTCACCACGTTCAGAATGATCGGATTTTCCGACAACTTTGTCCGACCGTGTGTACGCAAAACCAACATCAGACAAAGTATGACGGACATGGTCTGATGGACCTGGTCCTCGGATAATCCGCGCGTGTGTATGGGGCTTTAGAGTTAAAAAAACGAACTATAGACAAAATATTATATTAATATTTTGAATACAGTAAAGAAGGGTTATAACTCCTGTCTTGTTTTTTTTCCATCTGTGTCCCATTGGGGAGATTTACCTTTACTTCCTGTCCCACAGCCAAAACAGAAAGGGATAGGAAATTCCTGCAAATAAAGGGAATCCATTGGGGTCCCCAGATCACCAGAATAGAATGTCACATTATTGGAAGATTTCCCCTCTATTACTCTTCTCGTGACAGCCCAAAATGTAGCATTTTATTTCACTTTCACTTTCGATGATAATGGTAAACAGGACAAATATAGACAGTAAATTTCCCTAACGGGCACAAACAGCAAAAAAAAACCAACAGGTGTTCTAAGGCATCTCCGCTCTATCCAAAACTAAAAAAAAGTTTTACCACTCAGAAAAGGGAAGTCTATTGAACAAGCAGGATCAACCAGATATTTACTAACAATCTAAATATGCATGATAGAAAGGTTATTCAGCCAGGTACAGGCCATATTTTTAAAGTTAATGACACAAAAAAGAATTTGGGGATTTATTGACACCTGAGGGGCAAACATTTTGTTCCTCATGCAGTGGGGATGTGCCTGCACTGCATGGGTTAACTGCTTGTTTTTTCTAGAGGTAAGCACAAAGTTTATACTCATCTGATCCTCCAGAAAACTGTGCTCCCCCACGTCCAGTGGTGGACTGTTCCTGTTCTATTCAGCCTGCACTGGGCCTGATGACGTCAGGAGCAGTCCACTATTCAAGATCGCAGGAGCTTGGGGGTCCCGGGCCAGTCTTGTGCTGGGGGGATTGAGGAATTAAGTAAGTATATCTGCGCTCTCCGCTACCCTAGACACAACCAAGCAGTGCAGTGCAGGCACAGTCCCACTGCATGGGACAACAAAAAAATTCACCTGGAGTTCAGCTTTAAGTTTGTTTTAATATACTGCTTCTTTCATTGACCATGACCAAAGATTACACAGTACATTTAGGTATGGGGGAATAACCGCATGTGACAGTGTAGTCAACACCAGCGCTGTGACTGTCACAAGGGAAAGATACATAGTCCAGTGTAAGCTATGGCTTGAGAGAATCTTTTTTTAACTGGTTGGCTTTTTCTGCTTTCAGCTGCTGAAAGAAGCTATGGGAGAGCAAGGAAAAGATGAACATGTGCTTTGCTCATGCAGGACGAAGCAACAGATTCACTTTAATCCCCCCTTCAGCACCAGGAGCTTCTCTATCATAAAGGTGAACACCAAACCAGTAAGATGACTCTAGGCCCCTATTTCCTTCAGAAAGTGACCTTACAACAGAAAGAGTGCACCCTATATAGAGACCAGTACCAGTGTTTGGTCCAGGAACAGAAGGCCCCAGAAGAAAGGGTGGGAAGAATATGGCAGCTGGAAGTTTTACAGCCAGAAGAAGTGGCCGGTCTTCGAGCTTCAATGAAGTTGAGCTTGAACCAGCTGGGTCCTTACATTGTGTTAGAAGCTGATCCAAGTGGCGAGGAGGTTTCTGAAATAGTTAATAAATAGTTAGTAAATTAATCCCTGAAGTAATCTTGGTAAGAGTTTTGCAAGAGGCCTGAGAGTAAAACCTTGTAATCACACTATCTGTTTTTTTTTTGTTCAACTCAGGGGGCTGAACGAAAAAAAAAACTGAAGAGTGCGGGAGGAGATCCTGTACTAACAATCCGATATTAGTACAGGGATCAGCTGAGCTATTGCGTCCTGACAGAACAACCCCCCTGCCAGAACACACCAGTTAGCACTCGCAGTCACTGGCTGAGAGTGTTGATCAGATGCCGATTGGCAGACCTTTTTTGGTCATGTCCCTTTGACAGAAGCCCCATGTTCAGCCGAGCTTATGTTGGACCCGTTGCCATACACATGGGCCAAATATCGTCTGGTGTCTATTGAACCGGCCAATACAGCCCGTCACTGCCTGATTGTGTGCAGGGCTATAGTCTCAGTCAGTGTCTGCAACACCACTCACTCCCCTGTGAGGGCTGGGCTAGTGAACCTATCTGTTTTGGTGGTAGGGAGCTGAAGAAGAGATCCCTGCAGATAATTTCTATCCAGTGAACACTCCTGTGTCATCAGAATGGAATAACAGATTATAAGCCCTGCTACTGAGATGGCATGAACTATTCTCTAAGGAGGAGTTTGGTGTGTGATGTGCAAAGAGTACACAGCATTGCATACATCTATAGTAAGATAAGCCATTCAGGGTGAAGTGTTAAATCCTATTAGGGGATCTGAAAGATCTGAGAGTTGAAAAAAAAAACGGAGTCCAGAAATCCATATGCTTCTCCGGTAGTGGTCGCTCCAAAGAAGAATGGCTTGATCTGGATGTGCACTGACTTTCACGCCCTCAATCGTAGGACCATTCCAGACTAGTGTACCACCCCATGAAAAGAAGACATACTATAATGTCTATCCAGGGAAAAGTGGCTCAGTGTGCTGCACTTAATGAGTGAATACCACTAGATTCTCATACATCCTGAGGACAGACAGAAAAAAATGTTTATAGAGGGATTCACCAAGACAGTTTGCTGGACCCCTCAACAATTACATGTACTGAGAATTAGAGGAAGAGGACTATTTTTTTGACTTGCCAGACCAGGCTTGTGAGGACAAAGGGCCTAGAAAGCTATGGAAGTCAATGCAGGAAGAGTGATCCAAACAATGTAAACAGGCTTTCCAACAGCTTAAATGGAGCCCAACTTACACCCTAGTCTTGGCCTATGTTTCTCCACGGAGAGAACATGAACTGTGATTCACAAAGGCTATGTGGACAGAGTCAGAAAGACTCTAAAAACAGTTTATAATAAGGCTCTAACAGCTTCTTATGCTCAGGGACAAAAGAAAAAGAGGAGCTATTACTTGAGAGTTCAGGTTCATGACCTACAACCTGGTGACAGGGTGCTGTTGAGGAACCTGTGTCTCCCCAGAAATCCCGGAGTTCCCAGCAATACATCACCTGCAAGCAATTGCTAAGTCTACCCATGTTCCATATCCACTTTGAGGGGAAGACAGGTCCTTTAAATACTTGGAGCCATAACCACCCCTTGCCCTTAAATGAGGCTGTTTGGAGGCCTGCAAGAACTGAGCCACCCTCACTCTACTAACTAAGCTACCACCAGCAGAAGAAGAGGAGGATGACTGGGAGAAACTATTTTACATGGGAACATAGTGGCCATCTGAGCCTATGGATGCCGATGCCAGCACAGAAAACTACTCCAGAGGTCTTAGGTCTGATGCTCCAGAATTCGCACACTCTCCTCACAGAAACATCAGCCATCCAGCAACGCATGTGTGCAATGTGTGGGTGTTAAAGCCCACCTTTCTGCCGCTGCACATACTCTACAGTAAAAGTTTTAGAGCAACCCCATTTTTCTATTGAAATTTAGGCAGTTTAATGTCTCAATGTACTTTTGAAAATAAAGCATACAAATAAAAAATTGGACATAAAAAAAAAAAATCATGAAATAATTTTCCTTAACAAAATTTTATGTAATTTTTTGACTCATCAAAGTAGCCACCTTTTGCAGATATAACAGTCAAACACACTTGTGGCATTCTTTCTCCAACAGAAATCCAATATTGTTTATAAAGTTCTTGTTTATAAAGTTCTTGTAGGTTGCTTTTCTTTCACTCTTCTGTCCAGATCATCCCAAACCAGCTCAATGGAGTTTAAGTCTGGAGACTGTGCTGGTCATTTCATGATTTGAAGCCTATCGTCTTGTTCTTTTCTTCTAAAGTAGTTGTGACAAAGCCTGGAGGTATGTTTTGGGTCATTATCTTGCTGTAGGATGAACCCCAGACCAACTAGGCATCTTTCAGAGGGTAGTGCACTGGGCTGAAAAATGTTGTGGTTAGGGTTGTCCCAATACCGATACTGGTATCCTGACCGAGACTGAGCATTTGTGCGAGTACTTGTACTCGCATAAATGCTCCCGATGCCCAATTTCGATTATAAGCAAACGGAAGTCGGCGGGCGGAGAGGGTGGAGCAGAGTACGGTCTGGCAGCAGTAGAACTATGGGTAAGCTGGCCGCGGCAAGGATGCAGGGGGCCGCCACATATTCTGTCAAAAACGGTGACCAGAGCCGTCACATTCGGTAAAGGAAGCAACGTTCTGTATCTCCGTCGGAGGGTAAACATCACAACGCCCATCTTGGTACATCCTGCACTCGGCTGCAGTAAGCCATATAGTTCAGGCTGGGTGTAACAAGATGTCCGCTGCTGGCTTACCGCAGCCAAGTGCAAAGGTGTACCAAGGTCGCAACATAATTATTAGATGATAAATGTTAAATGGTATGAATGATGAGAGGCAAGGTAGAATTTTGCAATGCTATATACAGTGGTGTGAAAAAGTGTTTGCCCCCTTCCTCATTTCCTGTTCCTTTGCATGTTTGTCACACTTAAGTGTTTCGGAACATCAAACCAATTTAAACAATAGTCAAGGACAACACAAGTAAACACAAAATGCAATTTGTAAATGAAGGTGTTTATTATTAAAGGTGAAAAAAAATCCAAACCATCATGGCCCTGTGTGAAAAAGTGATTGCCCCCCTTGTTAAAACATACTATAACTGTGGTTGTCCACACCTGAGTTCAATTTCTCTAGCCACACCCAGGCCTGATTATTGCCACACCTGTTCACAATCAAGGCATCACTTAAATAGGAGCTGCTTGACACAGTAAGGTCCACCAGAAGATCCTTAAAAGCTACACATCATGCCGAGACCCAAAGAAATTCAGGAACAATTGAGAAAGAAAGTAATTGAGATCTATCAGTCTGGAAAGGGTTAAAAAGCCATTTCCAAAGCTTTGGGAATCCAGCGAACCACAGTGAGAGCCATTATCCACAAATGGCGAAGACATGGAACAGTGGTGAACCTTCCCAGGAGTGGCCGGCCGCCCAAAATTACCCCAAGATTGCAGCGACGACTCATCCAAGAGGTCACAAAAGACCCCACAACAACATCCAAGGAACTGCAGGCCTCACTTGCCTCAGTTAAGGTCAGCGTTAATGCCTCCACCATCAGGAAAAGACTGGGCAAAAATGGCCTGCATGGCAGAGTTCCAAGGAGAAAACCACTGCTGAGCAAAAAGAACATCAAAGCTCGTCTCAATTTCTCCACAACACATCTTGATGATCCCCAAGACTTTTGGGACAACATTCTGTGGACCGATGAGACAAAAGTGGAACTCTTTGGAAGGTGTGTGTCCAAGTATATCTGGCGTAGAAGGAACACTGCATTTCAGAAAAAGAACATTATACCAACAGTAAAATATGGTGGTGGTAGTGTGATGGTCTGGGGCTGTTTTGCTGCTTCAGGACCTGGAAGACTTGCCGTGATAAAAGGAACTATGAATTCTGCTGTCTACTAAGAGATCCTGAAGGAGAATGTCCGACCATCTGTTTGTGTACTCAAGCTGAAACGAACTTGGGTTCTGCAGCAGGACAATGATCCTAAACACACCAGCAAGTCCACCACCGAATGGCTGAAGAAAAACAAAATGAAGACTTTGGAGTGGCCTAGCCAAAGTCCTGACCTGAATCCTATTGAGATGTTGTGGTATGACCTTAAAAAGGCCGTTCATGCTCGAAAACCCTCTAATGTAACTGAATTAGGACAATTCTGCAAAGATGAGTGGGCCAAAATTCCTCCAGGATGCTGTAAAAGCCTCATTGCACGTTATCGCAAACGCTGGGTTGCAGTTGTTGCTGCTAAGGGTGGCCCAACCAGTTATTAGGTTTAGGGGGCAATCACTTTTTCACACAGGGCCATGATGGTTTGGATTTTTTTTCACCTTTAATAATAAACACCTTCATTTACAAATTGCATTTTGTGTTTACTTGTGTTGTCCTTGACTATTGTTTAAATTGGTTTGATGTTCCGAAACACTTAAGTGTGACAAACATGCAAAGGAACAGGAAATGAGGAAGGGGGCAAACACTTTTTCACACCACTGTATGCCCGCAGTCAGTGCCATCTATCAGTGCCAGCCATCAGTCAGTGCCACCTATCAGTGTCCATAAATGCTTCCTATTAGTGCCACCAGTGCCCATAAGTGCTGCCTATTAGTGCCATCTATCAGTGTCAGCCATCAGTGCCAGCCATCAGTCAATGCCAGCCATCAGTGCCCATCAGTCAAACTGTCACATAACATTAAAAAAAAAAAGTTTCGGTATCGGCGAGTACTTGAAAAAAAGTATTGGTACTTGTACTTTGTCTTAAAAAAGTGGTATCGGGACAACCCTGGTTGTGGTAATAGTTTTGGTTCAGGGTGCCACTTATTCTGTGCAAGTTGCCTACCCTGGATCCAGCAAAAGAGCCCCAGACCATCGACCTCCTCCATGTTTTACAGTTGATGTCACACATCCTTTCACCTACTCGATGGTGTAAAAAAAACCTGCATGGTGAACCGAATATCTCGAATTTTGATTCATCGTTCCATAAGACCTTCCCATCTTCAGTTGCCCACTGGTGGTGCTTCAGGGCCCAGGCAAGACTCTTTTTGCTATTTTGCCATCTTAGAAATGGATTTCTTCCAGCCACTTGACCTGTCAAACCTGCAGTTCAAAGCCTTTTTTTTTACAGTTGAAACTGTAACTTGCTTACTTCAAACAGTGTTAAGCCGTGCTTGAAGCGGATGTCCTGTAAGCAGCCTATTACACAAGCTGTTGACTTGTCTTCTGATTGTGTTGTGGCTTTGGGTCTGCCAGTCCTCCTCCTGTCAGAGTTTCCTTCAGTTTTACATTTTTTTTAAAGGGTTATAATGGTCTTCTGTCTTCCTTTGTTAATTGCCCTTTTCTCGCCATTTTGAGAGCAATATACTACTTCCTGTAGTGCAATATTGTCCAAATATTGCTCAAGAAGGTGTAGTAACACAGTCTGTTTTAACACTGCTTTTATACAGATAGAGAGCTTGTAAGTAATCAACAAAAGTTGGGACATTAATTATTAACAATTATTAACATAAACTTTCAAGGAAATTGCAGAACAGCTGTTGTTGTTCAACTGGTAGATCAAGTTGTTAACCCAATACTTCCTCACTGAAAAAGGCGTTTTTGGATAACTCTGAAATGTACATTATTTTTCAGTTTTTTGCCTAAACTTTTTTTCACCTCTGGCAGTTAAAATTTCTGTTTACATTTCAATAAAAACTGGAAAAATGGCGTTCTAAAAGTTTTTACTGGTTGTGTATGTGTTAGGTGGTTGTAAAGGGGTTAACAAAAAAAAAATTTAAGACTTTGCACACACTATTTGTTTTGCTGTACCTTGAATATATTCAGCAGATTTAAATGAAATATTCAGTTGGGCTTTAATGATTTTTTTTTTAATGACTACATAAAGTACTTAATAAAAGAAAAATGGTGGCTGTCATTACTTAACTCCTTTTGAAAATGCTAGTTATCCGTTTGTGTCTGGCTTCAATACCTCTACCTCAAAATGCTGCAAGTGCGTGTTTGAAAAAAACAGAAACCCTTATCTCTCTACTTGTCCCAGGTAGGGGACTCACCTTTGAAGCCAAAGCAAAGCAACTACAATCAACTAAAGCCTAGTACACACGGGCCAAATGTCGGGCGGCATTGGCCGGTGCAATAGAAATCGGCCAACATTTGGCCTGTGTGTATGGCAGCCGGTCTGACAGAAGCCAGCTTGGCCGGCTTCTGTCGACTGGTCATGACCAGAAAAGTTCTGCTGACCGGCCCCCAATCAGCGCTGACTGGAGTGTTCTGGCGCCTGGGGGGGCTTAGCTTTTTCAGAAGGAAAGGTCCTATTATAGGTTCATTTTAACTGTATGAAATGGTGCTCTCTGAGATTGGCTTTAAATATAAAGAACGGCTGCATAATCCAAATGCTTTATGGAACATCCGAAGGCAAGCGGATGGCTCATATTAATAAACAAGGACATGATCTTAGTCAGAATTCTTTTGTTATCTTCAAGAAAACACAAGAAGGCAGATTGCCTCAGCAATGACCTCAGCAATGGTCTTTAGGGAACATTCTTTTCACTGAGAAAGATAGTATGATGTGTAAGCCATCCATCCTGAAGTAATTCTTTCGCAAACAGCCAGTGGTGTCCTATGGAGCTGTGAATTTACATACACCGGATGCTTTTATTCCTTGATAAGCTATGGGGAGGAAAATACTGTAAAAAAAGAGAGATAGAAAATCTTAGAGCCAGCAGCTGTTTGAAGAGTTCCATCCATGCATTTTAGGTGATGGGAACTGCTGCTTGTAACCGGCTAATCTTTTGTGTAATGATATGTGCAGGGTATTGAAATTCTTTGTGTATTTGGATCTGCAGGCATACAGTTGTAACAATAATCAGGCTAGGTTAGTGAACAACTAAAAATAGCCCGTTTCCCAGCTATGCCGTGCTCCTAGAGCAAGGATTATTATATTCATTGATAGTAATTTAACGTCATTTGCCTTAAGGCTAGAAGATATTTTTCCAGTTGTGTTCCTGCACGTGTTCTGGATGTCTACTCTACATTTTCCGGATCAGTTAGTTATGCTAACATGTGTTATGGCTCATTAGAAGACAAATACCAAGACCACATGATGCCACACCGACAATTATTTTATGTGATAAGCTTTGTGCATTGCTAGCATTGGCACATTATTTGAGAGGACACACCTTCAATAAACATTCTCAGAGTGGTAAAGCAAAGTAGTATTTTTAGTGGACACACATTTAAAAATGTTTCTGCCATGTTTAGCTTCAAATAGATGTAACCCATAACTGAATAACGTTTAGGCTGGCCATAGATGGATAATTATTTTTTTTCAGTGGGCTGAACAAAAAAAAAACTAACAGATTTCTCTATCCACACAGCCCAACACTAATCAGTGTCTGCAGCCTATTGGTTGTAGCCACTGATCATGAAAGTCAGTTTGACAGTAGTCAATTGTTATATCGACTTCTGTTGAGTATCCACACATGAATAGAAAGTCAGCCGGCCCCTGCTGAACTGACCAAATTTTGATCCATCTATGGCCAGCTTTAGTTTGTTAAAGACATTCGATGAAAATGACCGCTTTTTTTTATGCCATGAATTTCAAACCACTGCCCCCAGGCTCCTGCAGCCCCGGCAACCTAAACTTATGTTACTTCTGTTTATAAACAAAGCAGCCATGAATTCCCTTCATCCTTAACCTATCCTTGTCTGATATAGATGGCAATACATTAAAAAAAAAAAAGTTCCCCCTAAAAATGTATACCAGACCTTTATCCTTGATGAGGGTCTAGTATGGATGTCAGAGATGCATGGGGTCCCCTTTGATTCAAGAATATGTATTTATAGGGAGTTATCCTTTGCCTTTTTTGTTTTTGGAGGGATACTACAGGTCTGGCATGAATTTTAAGGGGGAACCCCATGCAAAAAAATAAGAAAAAAGTGTGAGCCCCCAAAACCCATACTAGATCCCTATTTGAGCATTGAGCTAGAGCACTGAATAGTATAAACAAATGGAATTTTTAACAATAAAATACTGTTTTCCTTCTTTTTTTTTTTGTGTTACAGTGTTGCAGATTTCCTGCAGCCTTATTGCAGCCACATTCTGACTAAATGCATACCAGCAATGGCTGCATGACATTTCACCGAATGGTTTTCTAGTGGTGACAACAGTGGACCATGCTGTAATGTGTTGCACAGCCACTTGTAGTCTGTAGGTTAAAATTGCAGGAGCGCAACTGAGAGACTGACGGACAGAGCATGGTCACGACACGAAAGGAAGTACCTGAACAAGGACCTTCATGTATTATTTTAATAACAGCTGCAGATTAATAGTGCAAATTACTTTATGTATTACCATGTTTATTACCATGTTAAAGCTTATTGGGTTTAGATCTTTTTTGAAGTGACTGTCACATTTTTAGATGCTCAGGAGTCCATAGTTTTCAAATTGTTTTAAAAAACAGTTTACCTTGATCCAAGAAGAACCTATTGTGTGTAAATAAGTTCTGCAAGCAGCAGAGAATGATGTGGCTGTCATGCTTGAGTTAGATAAGCAGCATGGTGAGAGGTTTCTTATTTAAGGCAAGGAGGGTGAAATAGCACTTTTTATTAAAAGTGGACCTGTCTTTTAAGTCCCACAATTTGCTAGAACAAAGGCTACAATATCTCCACATGCCAATGTTTTAGATTTAAATACAGCATTAACCAATTAAGCCCCGGACCATTTGGCTGGCCAAAGACCAGAGCACATTTTGCGATTCGGCATTGCGTTGCTTTAACTGACAATTGCGCGGTCGTGCGACGTGGTTCCCAAACAAAATTGATGTCCTTTTTTTCCCACAAATAGAGCTTTCTTTTGGTGGTATTTGATCACCTCTGCGGTTTTTATTTTTTGCGCTATAAACAAAAATATAGTTACAATTTTGAAAAAAAAAAACACATTATTTTTTACTTTTTGCTATAATAAATATCCCCCAAAAATATCTAAAAAACATTTTTTTCCTCAGTTTAGGCCGATACGTATTCTTCTACATATTTTTGGTAAAAAAATAAATTGCAATAAGCGTTTATTGATTTGTTTGCGCAAAAGTTATAGCGTCTACAAAATAGGGGTTAGTTTTATGGCATTTTTATTAATAATTTTTTTTTTTTACTAGTAATGGCAGCAATCTGCAATTTTTATCATGACTGAGACATTATGGCGGACACGTCGGGCAATTTTGACACATTTTTGGGACCAGTGCTATAAAATTGCACTGATTACTGCAGTGAAGGGGTTAACCACTAGCTGGCTATGAAGGGGTTAAGTGTGTCCTAGGGAGTGATTCTGATGAACTGTTAGGGGGCGTGGCTACGTGTGACACATCACTGATCATAGCTCCCGATCACATGGAGCTATGATCAGTGACAGTGTCACTAGGCAGAACGGGGAGATGCTTGTTTACATTAGCATCTCCCCGTTCTTCCTCTCTCCCGCGGACATCGAGTCTGCGGGACCCGCGATCTTACTCACGGAGCTCGCGGCGGGGTTACGCACGCGCCACCACCGGCGCGCACGTGACCACACGGCGGCAAATTCAAAGGGACGTACCTGTACGCCTATTTGCCCAGCTGTGCCATTCTGCCGATGTATATGTACATGCGGCGGTCGGCAAGTGGTTAAGCCACAATATACAATAAGAATTGTGGCTCAATTCAGGCAACCTATAGGTGGGAGAGATCCAATTAGGAATTAAAAAAAAAGGGCACAACACTAAATTAAATGCTGTTTATTTAAGCTGCGTAACATTTTTAGGATGAAATTACATAAGAAATGGTGAGTTGCGTTCTTATTTTGGTAAATCTTTAGAACATCTCTTAATACTCATAAAAATCATTCCCTAAAAACGAAGTCAGTTACTGACCTAATACTAAATAAACAAATGAATATTAAATAAATCTTTTATCATCTTCTTTTTGCACGTTAGTGCTGCTGTTCTTCTTCAGTCTTTTTTAGCAACATGCACACACTCTAGCATCAGATACACATTATTGTTAGTGATGGTGGCAACTCTGCAATGCCAACATTGTGGTCATCATAGCTGCATGTTGTCTCTCTTGAGAGAATATGCAACAGGGTAACACAAGAGCATAACTGGGAAATAGTTGTCACCCCATAACAGGAAGAGTCTGAAAATGGACCTTAATAGCAGAATCATCAAGGATCATTTTAGTGGAAGAAAAAAAAGAAAGACTTTGGAAAATACATTAACATATACTGTACAGTATATGATAGTGTAGCTTGGGTATGGATCGCAACCTAAAGGCCCATACACACAATCAGACTTTTTGACAAAAAACATGAAAATTAGCTGTTTTGGACCAACATCCGACTGTGTGTACGCTCCATCGGACCAACTTTTTCAGTTTTCATCTGACTTTTGTTGGCTGTGCGAACGGACCAACTTTCTGCCAACAAAAGTCATATGGAGCAAAGTCTGATCATGTGTACACAAAACCATAGGACTTTTGTACAAACCAATGCAGAACCCATGCAAAAGATCAGACAACAATATAGAAGTTGACCAAAGGTGGCGGTAAAGAGCAGAAAAAACACGTGATTTGGTGAAAGTTGGCTGAAAAAGTCCTGCTGTGTTTATGCAATACAAGTTCAGGGCCGACGCCCTTTGTACAAAAATCCACAGGAAAGTTTGTACAAAGTCCTATTGTGTGTATGAGGCTTTAGCCTTATTCTAATTGATAGGATCAAATTAACAATATCGCAATGATACTGGCATAGATAATAGCTACGCACTGAAACAATTCTATGCAACCAAGGTACAACACCTTTATACAACATGTTACATCTGCTCTGGAAAACCTGTAATGAAATATCCACTTAAGGTTTTTCATAGATGTTAAACGATAGTCAGATGATACAGTAACTACTTAGTTGTTGCCATGGGTATGGTATGAAAACATAACATGAATATGAAAAATAGAGGAAGTCTTAAGCAATGTGAAACTGGAGCAGAGGGAATTGGCTCGAAGGTACAACAGAAACAATGATGCAGGTTTCTCTGAATACCTGCAAACACGAGATTAAAAAAAATCCTATCTGACTTCTGCATCACTCTTAACAGCATGACAATGCAATATTGTTAAGTGCCATAACATATTATGTTTCTCACTTGTTAATGTGTTGGCAGTAATGCTGCTATCATTGTGTGTGCATGGCACTGTTGGACAATTTAAATGGTAGAATGGTCTGGTACGATCATGGTGCTAGTGTTAGAAGACAGATATTTATTATACTGTATGTTTTTGGTCCACATAAACAACAGACCTTTCTCTGCCCCGAGTCCATGGTGAAGAACTTAACCGGACCGTACATTCCGACAGCTTCTCCTGCCCCTCTGCTCCAGGAATTCCTCATCAATGACCGTGTAATGATGAGGACTTCACCAATGACCTTGTAAAGGTGAAGTTCCCTCACAGCTCTCCCAGGCCTCCTCCTGCAATCAGCACAGCCCCTCCCCCAGATGGGGTGCCCTCCTGCTGCTGTCTAGTACTACATTCTTCACTTCACCCGGTCAACAACCGCTCCCAGTGGCCTGTTACCTCAGCTTATATAGGAGGCCCGCCCCCTGCCAATTCCAGTTGGGAATTGGTCAGGGCTCACACATGAGCTGCCTACCACTCCAGTTCCAGGCCCTGCCCCTCTTCCAGAACATTCTCCCTGGAAGCAGGGGAGGCACTGAAGCACAGGTGGTCACACCCACTGCTACACTAACCACTCCCTGCCTCAAAACAGACAGGCCTAACTCAAAGCATAGGCCTGCCTAATTTTACCTGCGCTAACAGTTTCCCTAGCAAAAACCCGATGCTAGCACCTACCTATGGTAGAGGGTGCTACACCAGTATTGCCAGATTGCAGGTTTGGGCATTTTTCCCCAAAATATCCTATTAATTTAAACAAGGAGCTGGTACCGCCATACCAGATGTAGCTGATTGCTCCCTGTAACATAAATAGTTTCCCCTCCCACCCTCATGTACTACCAAAACACTGTAGGAAAATTTGGGTTTTTTTATTTTTAAAAATGAATAATTTGCTGCTTCCAAATGCATCTCTGCTGATCATTCTGATCCATTAAAGGCCCTACATTCTGTGAGCATACCAACAGTGGCACTGGCATACAATTCACAATGATGCCATTGGGTCACGTTCAATGACATGAAAGCAACTTGTATGTTTATAAAGGAACCTTGGACACCGACCAAGTATTAATTGCCAGTAAGAACTGTGATTGCATTTATGACAATGCTTGTATGACTAGCAATTATTTTGCAACAATTAAGATATTTAAAATGTATGTTATTTTAACAGTGTTATTGTTACCATATCTATGCAGTAGTAATAATAATCCATCTATAAATAATCTTAAAATGGTGTACCTTCTATGGAACGGCTGCATATCTAAAGTTAAAAAAAAAAGGCTGCTGCAGGTATAAATGCAGGTATCTGAAGGTCCATATAACTGCAGCAGCCGGTAATTTAATGCTGGGCTGTTATGACAGGTACAGCTTCAATATTTCCAGGATGTATCAGAGCTTGCTTATACCTTGGGCTCCCCCACACATTTTTATAGGCCCATGCTGTCTCGCTGCCTAGAAGGAATGAGGTGGAGGGATGGATGACATCACAATCTCTACTTCATCCAATAAAATATTGCCTCGTATTCATTGAAAAAAAAACAAAAGAAAAAAACAAGACGGGCGGCACAGTGGTGTAGTGGTTAGCACTCTCACCTAGCAGTAAGAAGGGTCGCTGGTTCGAATCCCAACCACAACACTTCCTGTCTGGAGTTTGCATGTTCTCCCTGTGCCTGCGTGGGTTTCCTCCGGGTACTCCGGTTTCCTCCCACAATCCAAAGACATGCAGGTAGGTTAATTGGCTTCTGTCCAAAAATTGGCCCTAGTATATGAATGGGGACCTTGGATTGTGGGCTCCTTGAGGGTAGGGACCAATGTGAGTGTGTGATGTATAGGGATAGGGACAATTGTAGACACTCACTCAGGTTGAACTGGATGGACTGATGTCTTTATTCAACCTTACTAACTATGAAACTATGAAACTATAAGACGTTCTCCAAATGACGATGGTGTCAAGCGAGCGTCTCCCTATGGTCAGTCTGCAGAGGTGAGCACCTGAAGCAGTAATACCACAACGATTTTCCACATTCCTACCCTCCGGATATAAGATATGGATACTTGCATATGCACGGAGTATAAGATTCCTGGTGATCCGGCATTTTTCTTACTTCAGGTCTCGAATATTCCGGTTAAATGCTATCAAAAAACTATTTTAAGACATCTTCTTTGCGCTGCAAAGTCCTGCATCCCACTCTATTGGAAAAAACAAATACCGCCAACAGTGGCCGATTGGCTGCGTAAGGTAGTAGATATCTGTGGAATGGAGGACTTGTTAGCAGTGGAGAAACATGAACGGGACAAACACTCCTTGACTTGGAATGCCTGGAAACAGTTCATTGTATCCGAGGAGGGGATAGCCCTCCTTAGATAGGAGAGTTATAAAAGAGTGCTGTGCCCTATGGTTTAGGGCTGTCCAGAACCAGTGACACCTAATTTCTCCCCTCCTTTTTTTTCTTGGGAGGGGGGTTTAATTTATTTATTTATTTAAAAAAATTTTTTTTTTTTTTTTTGGTTTTTTTTTTTTTAGTTGTTTTTTTTTTTTCTTTGGTAAATAAGAAAAAGGGAAACGAGCGAGGTTGGGTTTGGTACTTGAACTTATTCTTTTGGTGTTTTTTTTTTTCTCCCTTCTTCTCTTCTCTCCATATGTTTAATTAGGAAATAACAGGGCGGTAGGCGAGTAGCTTTTTAAGCGACCTCGCTGTTCTGTACCATTATATATGAGAAGAATAAGATTTTAGTTGTGATTTGTATGTTGTTTTATCTTGGAAATGTATTGTATCAACCTGATCTCGCACGTGTGGGGTGCTAATAAAGATTATATTTGAAAAAAAAAAAAAAAAAAGATATGGATACTTACAGTACATCAATCCAAGTTTGACCACTGTAAGTTTGGGAAGAAAGATAATTCCTGCAGTTTCGCTTTAATTTCTTCACTCTTCAGCCCCCACCCAGACCCCAATTCACTCACTCACATTGGTTTGTACTCATTGTGACCCCCAGCCACCCAGAGAAGTATGAATCCAGTCATTAGGGTGTGGGAAACTTTAAGTGACAACATTACTAAATGACAAGCTGTCCTTTAATGGCAGCCCACCAACTGCTTTTGTCTACTTTCTAATCACTTCCCCACGACACTGTTCCACTGCCATTAGCGCATAAAAAATGCAGTATTTCTGATTATAGGGAATCATGTGACTCTCTATTTTTCCTCCCATGTGACGGCCAGTGATGTAAGTAACTCAGTTAAAATAAACGGAGTTACTTAACGCAGTTACTTTAGAGGGTAAAGAGTAATCTAACTGATTACTCTTCCCCTCATGGTAACTTCATTCCCATTACTTGGGTGGTGTTACCGCAATTACATCTACCGCCCGGGAGGCCTGCCGTGGCCGCACTGCCTGGCCGTTCGTTCCACCGTGGGGAGGGGGGCTTTCGCCCGCTGAGCTGAGAGGAGGCTGAGACTCAGAGAGACTGTCTGGACCGCCCCATCCCGCCCGCCTATCCAGAGAGAGAATGTAGGGAGGCGGGGAGGACACTGAAAAATGAAGTCAGCTCACCAGCTGACACCAATCGAGTGAAGGGGAGGGTCTCTCTCTATCTCTCCCCGTGAGGAAAGGCATTCCTGGAGGCATTCAAGTAAGTGACTGTCTGATGATTCGAATTGCAGTGCAATCGATCCATCCCAAGTCCTCCACCACCTCTGCTTCTTACTGATCCCATCCCTACCCACCCACCATCACTTCTACAACAGAGGTGATGGGGGGATAGGGTAGGAATGAGATCAGTGGTGGTGGGGGATGGGATCAGTAAGAGGCAGAGGTGGTGGTGGGAGAGGATGGCACCACCACCGCTGCCACCCCCCCCCCCCAAGTACCACCGCTGCCTGCCACCCCCCCCCCCCCCAAGTACACCACCGCTGCCACCCCCCCCAAGTACCACCCCTGACACCCCCCCAAGTACTGTACACCACCACTGCCACCCCCAAAGTACACCACTACCACTGCCACCCCCCCAAGTACCACCCCTGACACCCCCCCAAGTACTGTACACCACCACTGCCACCCCCAAAGTACACCACTACCACTGCCACCCCCCAAGTACCACCGGTGCCACCCCCCCAAGTAGCACCCCTCAAGTACCACCGCTGCCACCCCCTCAAGTACCACCGCTGCCACCCCTGTCACAGTTACTTTGCTGAGTAACTAATTACTTTTCCAATGTAGTAGTTACTAACGCAATTACTCTTTGGGAGAAGTAATTTGTAACTTAACTAATTAATTTTTTAAAGTAAGATGACCAACACTGGTGACGGCACAGATGCATGGTGATTGGCCCCTCAACACCCAGAAATGTCACATGAGCCCAGGGAGAGAGTCTTCTGCCCTAAGCTCCAATTCATAAAGTGGACACCTTAAATGGGGTCTTTTCTCTTATCCCAGTGACTGAATGGAGCAGCCGAATAAAAGGAAGTTTAAAAAAACTGGTGTGGCCGCAATTCAGATAAACCTTAAAAAGCCTTCTTCGGACTCCACCAGTTTGAACAACCTAAGACCCATCTCCTTTCTCCCATGTACCTCCAATCTCACTTTTGCCCACAACATTCCTCAGAAACTGCCCTGCTAAAAAACTCACTAATGACTTACTAACTGTTAAAACCAATGTCCATTACTCAGTACTCTAAGGCCCCTTTCACACTTTCACAACTCTAAAAGTTGCTTGATTTTGCCGTGACTTAAAGCAATGCCTGTGTAATCTTGAGGTCTATGGACCTCAAGTCGCATCAAAGTCGGACCAAAGTAGTGCAGGGACTACTTTGAAGTCGAACAGATATGAATGGTACTCATTGGAAATCATGGGGTACGACTTGTCATGCGACTTTGCAGTCCCAAGTCGCACAATTATGAAAGGGGCCTTAGTGCTAGAACTTTCTGCTGCCTTCGACACAGTAAACCACTCGCTCCTTCTGGAAAATCTTCATTTTCTTGGCCTCCAAGACTCTGCTCTTTCCTGGTTTCCCCTCCAACATATCTCCTTTAGCATCACCTACAATTCTACCGCCTCCTCTCCCCTTTCCATAGGGCGCCACCACGCTCTGTTGTCTGACTCGTTCTTTTCTCTATCTACAGCTTTTCCCTTCATCAGTTGATAACCTTACATGGCTTTAAACGCCATCTCTATGCTAACGACATCAACTTTTATCTCTCTACTCCTCAGCTCACCTTTTCAGTCTCCTTGTGCAGCACTACTAACTGACATATATCAGTATGGATGTCAAGCCATTTCCTAAAACGCAATCTTTCAAAAACTGAGTGTATAATATTTCTCTTTGTTTGTCCTGCATGTATCCATAGACATAGTTCAAACTTAAAAAAGTGTAGAAAGTGTTCACCCAGCCAATGTTCACTTGGTTTGGTGAATATACTAGAGTAGTAGTCTGAACATTTACCACCCCTTTAGTAAATCAACCCCACTGTGAAATAGGGATTAATAGGGATTAATTCACTTAAAAATACAGTCATATGCTGAGGAATGTAAATTTTTTTCATTTAAGTGAACTTCATAGTTTAGTAAGTCAAGCCCTATATGTAAACATCCCACCTTAAAAAAACAATACCATTTTTTACTCAGCAAAAAACATGCACATAGACTAAGTTAGATTTTATATGGAAATATATTTTCTTATAAGGGTTTGAGAATAGGGCATAAAGAGAATTTGAGCCTAACTGTCTCTGTGGGCAAAGAGGGCAAAGAGGGTGTTCGTTCTGCAGCCATGGCAGGTCATGTGATGGCTATGGGGCCCAGACAAATGTGGCTGCATAATGCATAATCCAGGCAGCAATAGTATTTGTCAAATAGTCAAATATTTAAGGATAATATACATATTTACAAATCTTCGTACTATTAGTGTTATTATAATACAGAATTTATATAGTGCCAACAGTTTGCTCAATTTCTACAATACAATTTGGTGCCAGAATTTCTTTCTACAATGAATGCTCAATTTGCAGAGTGGGCCATATAATGGTTTTGCAATAAGGGTTCTTCTTTTATAGTTATGCCCATACCAGAATCCCCCACTTGTATGACAGATATATAATTATAAAGAGAGAAACGAGTTATATGCAGGCATTATGCAGATAGATATACATTTATCCAAAAAAACAAAACAAAACAAAAAAAAAAAACCATAGAAGCCATCAGGTATATCAAATGGGATCCCATTGTAATTCCTATTGAGCATTACTGCTGAAAAAAGTTTTTCTCTGTTTTAAGTACTTTTGAAGTAAAATAGATGCAGCATTGTAGAATCTGTACCCAACAAAAAGCAGGTGTTGCATAGCACGCTAATGTAACCACATGCAAACCACACATAGATCCCTCTGTGGTACAAGGATTTAGTGAGCACTATTCTTTCTCTTCACAACAAATCCTTACTACAAGTATACACACTGCTGCATTATCTGTTTGGCAGGCTCTCATCCTGTCGGTAATGAACATGCAATAAACACAAATAAACTGACTGTAAGGAAGCAGCTTATTTTACATTTCCCAGGAGTCTGCTTATATGAGAGATAATTACAACCATAAATAAGATAAAGGTAATATTATGAAATCGCTCACAAAAAAGTGATCCTACTTCCGACATACGTGTGTGTTTTACACAGGAAAGTACATGCTAAGCTCCAGGAAACAATTATTTCAAATTTGTTTGTTAACAGTATTTAAAAGCTTTTTCTAGAAATTCTCTTTTGTGATACATGATACCCTGTAGCTGGTTTCCGAAATATGGTGAAAAAGAACAAAAAAGATTCTCACTGTAACCAATCTAAAGTTTTAGTTCCTATTTGCATTGAGAAAATAAAGTACACAATTGAATTGGCTGCTTAGGGTAATTAGTGCTTTTTTATCCATATTAACCAATACCTGTATTCATTTAGATCAGGGGTCCCCAAACTTTTTAGTACAAGGATCACATACTGATCAGAGCCTCCTTTGCTTTAGAGACCCCATTAGAGTCCCCATTTAATCAGAGTCCACCTTAAATCAGAGTCCATTTTTATTACGGGGTCCCCATCAAAGTTCTCCCTTACATTAGGGCCCCTTTACATCAAGGTCCCCATCAGAGTCCTCAATTACATTAGGGTCCCCATCAGAGTCACCCACTTACATCAGAGTTCTCCTTGCATCCATGTCACCATAAGAGTCCTTCCTTACATTATGGTCCCCTTCATTCCCCCCTTACATCAAGGACCCCACCAGTACCCCCTTATATAAGGGTCCCCCTTACATCAGAAGCAGAGACCACAGACAGCGTCTGTTGACCTTCACCCCCAATCTGTACACATTGAGCATATGCCACTGACCCTAGCTGTTGGCCAGATAAAATCTTGTAGCAGACCAGATGTGGCCTGTGATAGTTTGGAGACACCTGATCTAGAGAAACAGAGCAGATCTCAGTGTCTCCCAACACAAATAAAGGCCTATGAGTAAAATTTACACAACTGCATGAATACATTACGTCACAATATACAGCAACTACTCATATAACAAATTCCACAATTTATCTTTAACAAGCAGTTCCTGAGCCCCCAGCCAAACGACTGTGCCAAGGCACAACCTCTCAAAGCTGCCTAAGAAGTTCACAGAGAAAACTACTCAACAATGATGTCATCACATTGCTGCAGGCAGGAGGAAGCATTGTATCAAACTTTGTTGTCGGAAAATTTGAGATCCAGATCTCAAATTTTGTGTGACGGAAATTCTGATGGAAAATGTCCGATGGAGCCTACACATGGGGTCGGAATTTCCGACAACAAGCTCCCATCGAACATTTTTCGTTGGAAAATCCGATCGGGTGTATGGGGCATTAGAGTTTAGGGTCTGAGAGTACTAGGGTGGCCCAGTAATTCCAAATTAATCAAACTTGTTAACATCCTGTTCAAATACATACAAACTTTTAGAATACAATGATCACTTGCCAGTGGGATACAACTTACCTGTTCAGGAAGTGATCCTCAAGGTCACATCTTTGAAGAACATCATTACAATATTCCTTTAAGGGGCAAACAACCAAAAGTTTATCCAGCAAGTTCCTTACTAGCACAGTGGACTTTTTACAGGACTGTAGCATAACATGTTTCCTATCCATAGGACAGAAGTTCTCATGTATAAGGAAGTTTGTGAGGCAGAGGGTGCAGAATGTGTGACCACATGGGGTGTCCAGAGGCTGTACCAGTGCGTGAAGACAAATGTGGCAAGTTAGATCATCATCCACTTCTTCGGTGTACGTGTAAAAATGGTTTTCCTCTGTGGAATGTTGCTGTCCACATCCAGTACATAGTGACTGAGGAAGGGCATTATCCAATACTTCAATTCTGTCGCAGAATTCCATGGCTGATGTCCAACTGAAGGTATTATACTCCAAAAGGACTACTGGCAAAGCTACCACTGCAATAAGAATAGAAGATCGATGTGTTATAAAACAAGAGAAAGAAGACAAGAGAAGGAGAAACAGAATATTATACCCAACTAAAAATTCACCTGCAGGTGGAATGCAGTGTGCTAAAAAAAATGCTGTGGTCCTAAGATGCCCACAGACAATCGGTGGTAATTAAAAGTCTAAAGCAATATTTTTTCCCATTTGCCTATCACAGATATGCATGCTCATTTCCTATTCCCATTCTTAGAATGGAGCTAGATAAGCTACTGGCTAAAAAAAAATCAAACCTTAATGGTAGACATATATACTGTATACACTCACACACAGCGAGGTAACTGGGCATTTACAGATCCTCAAAACTGTACAATATTGTTTCATGACTTATTTCAGGTTTGTGGTCTGTACAGGGTGTTATATTACTAGTCCATGACATCCAGAATCACAGCAGCACCAGCAGCAACCTTAGGCTATTGGCATTGTATATTTCATTTGCTATCACAATATACCATTCAGTATAGCCATTGCTGGGGAATGTTGTTTGTTGCAATGTACAGCATTTCAAAGCTTAATTCTATGCCATTTCAGAAAATTTAATGAAAGACGACAGCTGCCCATTCAGTATATCCATGTTGCATTTTTATGTTGACTTTCTTACACTATATCCTACTGCAACAAATCACTTAGGAGTTACATACAGTATATACCAGTACAGAAGCTACAAAGGCTAGAGACGTACATTTTATTCAGTATGGGATTCACCCTGTATGTCATAGAGAGAGTAAGAATAATGGATTGCTCCCATTTCAGCAAACAGAAAGAGAGTAATAATCACCAGAGGGATCTGCGCTAAAGAGGAAACAACATCTAAACCAAGTGCTTCATAATACAGATAAGAAATAAAGAACATATAAATCTTTAGAAGCAGATTTCCAACTCCTAATACCAGGGAAGAATTTCCTAAAAAAGGCAGAGCATCTGATGTAGACTCAGTTGGCGAAAATGTAAAGGTTACTGTAACATTAGATGGGAATTAAAATATCCTGGCATATTTCTTGACTATCATCATCATTCCTTCAATGACATAATCAATATTTCTCTCCTGAGTAACAGATCATATTTTCCAGCAGCAGTAGAATGATATGACAGCCGAGTATTTCCAAAAGTTCTGACATCTTGCATGTACAGGATGCTAGAGCAACATATTTCATCATTTATTTGCATTTAAAATTCCACTACCATCTGCTCCCCAAAATCCCTTGATTTCTGTGCCTGAATATAAATGACAAAAGATTAGCAATGCTATTATTGCAATGATCTAAAAAAATTTGCACAGGTGCATATATTCATTTTATAATGAATGGAAAAGAAAAAATAAATGTGACTTTGTACAAAAAAAATAGCATCACTACACAACTGAAGCAGCCATCTCCTAGAGTAGACCATACAAGATTCCAAAAAGACCAGGGAATCGCTCATGGTGTAAAAAGCTTTGGGGAACATATATTAAGTCCTCCAACACACAGGCTAATCCATCCAATATACAAACCTCCTATACATTTCACTTGGTCAGGAGCTTAATCAGAAGGTCCAAATTTATAAAGAGGGAAAATTATCAAGAGAGTAGCATCATTGTTCAGTGCTTGACGTTTTAAGGAACTCAGTTTTGTAGGTTGAGTAGCTTAGGTGAAGATGTGAGTTTAGGGTGAAGATTAAAAGTAGGGTACACATTCGATCCCCTTAAACTTCTTCTACACATCTATATATTTGGCTCATAATAATGGTAAATGTGATGAGGACATCAGTTGTACATAGTGGTTAAATTAAAAAAATGGACACCAGGGAACCCTTTGTAAGGTTGTTCTGTTTCTTATCAATGACAATTATATTTCTGCCTATTCATTCCTGAGATTTACACAATTCTATCACACAGTGGTGACTTGAATTTTCTCTGCTGCAATTTTTTTTTAAACTATGGCTTGGGACTCAAATTGGGTTGAGAACATGTTTGGGATGGGTCGCCACTTGACTTTGTTATACTTCTGTGCAATAGATTCGTACAGAGCAGCCCTGATTCTCCTCTTCTCGGGTCCCCCGTTGGTGCTCATGGCTTCTCCCCCCACCAAGTGCCCCCACAGCAAGCCGCTTGTTATGGGGGCACTTGTGCATGCTTGCTGCCGAGCCGGCTCTGTGAGTTCATAAGACACATGGAGTGAATCTCAGCCATGCCCCCTCCTCACAGTCAGTGGGGCAATGGCTCCTGCTGCTGTATCTGAGCCAACGAGGAGAAAGAGAGCCAAGAGAGCCTCTACTCTCATGCACAGCGCTGGATCAAGAACGGGCTTAGGTAAGTATTTTTAGGGGGGCTGGGGGGGAGCTGCTTCCAGAAGTTTTTTTTACCTTACTGTATAGAAACTATCTACCCTTTGTACCACTTTAAAGGTGCATTTAAAGGTGCATCTGTGAATGTACCTGCACTTTAATTAGATAAGACAATCCCAGCAGGGGTTCCTGAGAGCAGGAAGCAGGCCAATTGAAAGCAATGGGAGGCTGCTGGCTCCTGCAGCAATTACATGTGAGTGATTTGCCTGGGAATCAGACTGCCTATGCTCAATCACTTTGATCGCTGTATGAGAGATTACATGCAAGAGGCTGTGATTAGCTGCGGGAGCTGGCAGCCTCTGATTGTCTTTCAATGTGTTTCCCTCCAGCAGATAATCACAGGAACCCCTGCTGTACTGTAGCTACGGAAGAGCTGAGTTTTCATGCTAAGCTGCTCTTTTTATTTGGACTACAAATCCCTCCTTCTCTCTCAACTTCATAACATAGGAAGGAGGGGTTGTGATGTCAAAGAAGATAGCTGAGAAGGCTGATAACATTGTTTGATATTTCAGTTCAGTGCACAGGAAGCTACAAATACACTGGATTTATGGCAAGATCATTGCAGATAATGCACTTAGCCCTAAAAAAATAAATGAATGCAGCCACCACATCTAAGGACGAGTAAGCTGCAATAGATTTTATTTTTTCTTGGGTTTTTATGTACTATAAAGTTAGGTCATGCCATGTGTTTAGACAATGATTGAGCAGCAGCAGCTGACCCCTCTGTCATTTTGCTTTCATCTCCTGCCAGCATGTTTCTTGTCAGCACATTTACAGAACCCATGATTGATCCCTAGTGTTCCCTCCCTTTTCCAGTCTGAGCGCTGCTGTACAAATATTGCAGGAGGCTGAAACCAAATCCAATTCAGGTGCCAACAATGCATGCTGCCTTCCATGGTAAATTGTAAATGGGCCACTGGAAGAAGCATGTGACACTAACACGTCAACCTTCCGTTACCCTCCTCTCTTCAACACAGTCATGCAAAGTTTCTAGTACATTTCTAATGTACTAGGCTGAATGGCAAGATACTGGGCGTAAGAAATTCTCATCCAGTCCAGACACACAAGAGACTTTCAGAGAGTGGAAGACAAACGTATCTCATATCTCAAAAAAGATTTCGCCAGTACAGTAGTGTGGGAATGTGTCTGAGAAAAAGCAAAGGCAATGCCTCCTCCAGCTAACTCCTTGTTGCAGACTAGAGCTAGTACTGATTGCATGTGCTTACAGTATGTATGTCTGATAAAAAATTTTGTTTTAATCATTCATTTATAACATTTTCCCAGGTACCTGTAGCTGTGCATGGGAGGTACAACGTTTTGCTATTTATTTTTCTTGAAAATTTATAAAACACAAACTAGTTTATGTTATAAATGATAAAGCTTTTAAATAAAGCTTTGGGGGGACTAACAGAAAATTCCTAAAGTTGCCCAGGTACCAGGCTGTGCAGGGCTTATCATTGCTCCTCTTCATGTTTCCACTCTTCCACTTAGGATGACCTAGGTGGTTGAGTTTACATGGTCTTTCCCTTCAGTAGAGACTACTAGAACAAATGCCTAGACCAGGGGCTCTCAACCTTTTTATGATTACTGACCCCCAAATGGATTGGCCAAGATGTCCATAAATCCATTTTGCCTGACTGTCAATATCATTAACAGGCTAAGTAGGTATTAATATATGATTTTAAAATATATGTCACTAACCTTGTTTTATAAATGGATAGCTTGGAACAGAACAGAATAGACAAAATAAAAATGTAATCTTATTTATATATGTAGCGCTGGCTCCTGACGAGCATGTGCTATGTGTTTTTGAAAATGAATATTCCTGCAACCATAGTTGGGTTTTAGGGCTAATTTTGCCAAATTATGATTTCAGTACCAGTCTAGCTGGATTGCACTTGGCCGTAGGAGTCGCTCTCACCGCCGGCAAGTGTGAGAACGCAGTTTAGCTGGGTGTATTGGATGCCATTCTTTCTCTCAGAACCAGCCCAGTGGGAGTGTTTTATCCTACTGTGATTTCTGGGAGAGGGTATTTAAGGTACTGAGATCACGTGGTTAGTTGTTCGGTTCCGGTCCAGAAGATATCTTCTGTCTGTTTGGTCCTGGTCTTCCTGACCAGCCCCCATGGCCTGCCTGGCCTGGGGTGTGGATCCATGCAATTCCAAGTCTCGGTGCTGGATAGCCCAAGGTGAAGCAACTGCAGGGACAGGCCTGAATGGATATCGGGGCCTAATGATTCAAGGGTGGTCTGGTGCCGTCTCATCAAAGGAGAGGCCCAGCAACTGGAGGAGCATCCAGGGGAGGATTCTTCAGGAGAAGGCCATGCACGAGGCTGGTTTCTCTGAAGGGGCTTGGAGGCTCAGTTGAAGGACACTTTATGGATCTACACTCATACGGTATCGCCAGACCGGCTGAGAGATAGTGGTACCGTATGATAGCTCTCTAAATTTGTTATGTCCCTCAGTTACACTCAAGTCTGTGGCAGAGACTTTTCCGCAAGTATTTTACATCCAAGTCTGTGGCAGAGACTTTTCTTCAAGTGTTCTACATTCAAAGAAAAAATGTAGCAGAACTAAGAAAATAATAAATTATATATTAACCCAATATTCAATCATTAGGTGGTAAATAGTGATAATTACCATATAAAAAAATTATGAAAAAAATATATAAATAGAATCAATATCAATGACATCTTGAAAACAATGATACTATTCTAATCCCAAGAATTATCAGATATATACCAATATTGTGTTAATCAAGAGTAAACATGTATAACACTCATAAGTGAAAAAGTAAATTCAATTAGTGAATTAGTGAATTTCTGAAAATAGTCCAGATAATGTGACTCCTCTGTGACCATATGCTAAGTAAATGAATCAAACAGTCATAAAAAAATAATAGTAATAATAATAAAAAATAAAAAAATAATAATAAAATTGACTTCAAATAGTGAAGAGATGAGTGAGAATTTGGATAGTCCAAAAAAATAGATCCACCACCAATGTGATCACCATAAGAATTTGAGGCTTACCAGCTAGCAAGCCTTTAACCTGGTCGGGGCCTTTGATTTAGAAGATACACCGAATGCCTCCTGTTCCAGACTCCTCTTTATGGTAGGGTGACCAGACATCCCCGGTTCCCAGGGACAGTCCCCGGATTGAGGATACTGTCCCTGGACCAAGTCTGTCCCCGGTTTTGTCCCCGGATTGTATTTGAACAGGGGCTGGGGCAATTTCAAAGACAGTCAGTGCAGAATTTAAAAAAAGAAAATTCTGAATTACACACCCCCGCTCCGTCGCTCCTAATAGCTTAGAGGGGGTGTATTTCTTTCCATTATCTGTGCCCCTTTCTGATGATCATGTGGTGGTCGGAGCGGAGGGAATATTTCTTCAGTTTCAGGTGCATGCCTATCCAGCTCTGCTCGCATGTTCTACCTTGGCTCAAGTCCCAGCCAGCTGCCTGCCTGCTTATCTCCTTGCCTTCCCTGGCGGAGTGATCTTCCTCCGCTCCCCACCCAGTAGTACCCGGGGCCGAAGAGTAAGACTTGACAGGCTGTGAGGCGGGCGGCAAGCGGCGATGGGCAGAGAGTCGCTGATTGTCGCCATTGCTAGTAAAAAAAAAAATATGTCCCCGGATTTCATTTAAAAAATCTGGTCACCTTACTTTATGGGATATAGTAGGAACTGCCAGAAAAGCACAGGGACCCACACTCCACCTTATGGAAGATTTATGCTGGCTCTCCGGAGCTCAGACGAAAAAACAAGGGCAATCACTGTCCAGAAAAAAATGATCTATGCAATCTTTTGTTGTTATATGAAATGTCAACAATTGCCAAATTATTAGCCCATAGCCAAAATGTAAAAAATTCTCTGGTCCATAGGGAATGCACTGGAGCTGAACTGGTCGTAAATACAATCTGCACACCTTCCAGCCTGTCCCCACTCTGCAGACAGAGTGGGGAAAGCATCAGTGTACACTATCAGTGTACACTAGCTTGGCTTACATACAGCAGCAGCACTCCAATCTAAATAATTTCAGTTTGAAAAAGGGCCATTTTCAGATAGCTTTAGCAACAACACATGTTCTTTCATCAAATGATAAAAGGCTTTGACTGGCAGATAGAAATTGACCAGTAGTTTGCTTTGTTGTCCTTGTTCTTGCCAATGCAAAACTGTTCTGCCACTGGCCAGTTTCTGTCAAGGTCTCATTAAGGCCTGGTTAACACTTGTACGAAAAACGCTCCGACATTGGGAACTCATGTGTCATGACGTGTGAAAATCAATGTTTCCCTATGTGGGCCGTCTTAACTGATCCGTCACAAGTCGGCCCGACTTTGAAAATGCTCCCTGCACTACTTTTGTCCGACTTTGATCCTACTTCAGCCCATTGAATATCACTGAAGTCGTATCAAAGTCAGATCCCTGTCTTAACTGATCCAACTTTGGCATGCGACTTGTGCTCTGATGATCTTGAAGGGGAACTCCACGCAAAATGTAAAAAAAAAAAAAAAAAAAAATGGCATGGGTTCCCCCTCCAAGACCATACTAGGCCCTTCGGTCTGGCGTGAATTTTATCCACTTTATGACCAGCCTCGTTTTGAGATTTTGGTGTTTACATGTTTAAAACAGTTTTTTTTTGCTAGAAAATTACTTAGCACCCCCAAACATTATATATTGTTTTTTTTCTAACACCCTAGAGAATTAAATGGTGGTCGTTGAAATACTTTTTTCAAACCGTATTTGCGCAGCGGTCTTACAAGTGTACTTTTTTTGGAAAAAATTCACTTTTTAGAATAAAAAAAAAAGACAAGAGGAAAGTTAGTCCAATTTTTTTTTATATACTGAAAGATAATGTTACGCAGAGTAAATTGATACCCAACATGTCACGCTTCAAAATTGCGCCCGCTCGTGGAATGGCGTCAAACTTTTACCCTCAAAAATCTCCATAGGCGACGTTTTAAAAATTATACAGGGTGCATGTTTTGCGTTACAGAGGAGGTCTAGGTCTAGAATTATTGCTCTTGCTCTACCGATCGTGGCGATACCTCACATGTGTGGTTTGACCACCGTTTTCATATGCAGGCGCTACTCACGTATGAGTTCGCTTCTGCACGGGAGCTCGTCGGGACGGGGCGCTTTAAAAATTATTATCTTTTTTTACTTGATTTTATTTATTTTTTCCCTTATTTAAAAAAAAAAATTGGGTCACTTTTATTCCTATTACAAGGAATGTAAACATCCCTTGTAATAGAAAAAAAGCATGACAGGTCCTCTTAAATATGAGATCTGGGGTCAAAAAGTCCTCAGTTCTCATATTTGGACTTAAATGAAAAAAAGAAAATGACAATAGAAAAATGTTCCTTTAAGAGGTACGGGGGGAAGTGACGTTTTGACGTCACCTTCGCCCTGCTTTGGTATAAAGACAGGTGGGGGCCATCTTCCCCTCACTCGTCTCCATACTCAGCACAGAAAAGGAACCGATCACCTCCGCTGCTACTGACGGCTCCGGTAAGCGGCGGAGGGCGCGGGAGAGCGGCTGGTGGGGGCACCTCTCCCGCCGCCGATAACGGTGGTCTCACGGCAAATCCACCACGGAGACCACCATTATCGTAAACACGACCAGCGCCTGAAGAGATGGATACCTCAGTTGTGACAGCAGCTGCTGCCGTTACGAGATATCCCTCTTCAAAAAAGGGACGTACATTGTGCGCTGGGCGTAAAGTGGTTAAGGGTAACCCCCTTGCCAAAAATCCATACCAGACCCTTATTCAAGCATGCAGCCTGGCAGGTCAGGAAAGGGGGTGGGGACGAGCGAGCGCCCCCACCTTCTGAACCGTACCAGGCCGCATACCCTCAATATGGGGGGATGGGTGCTTTGGGGTGGGGGGGCCTTGCCCCCCCCACCCTAAAGCACCTTGTCCCCATGTTGAGGAGGACAAGGGCATCTTCCCAACAACCCTGGCCGTTGGTTGTCGGGTCTGTGGGCGGGGGCTTATCGGAACCTGAAAGCCCCCTTTAACAAGGGGGCCCCCAGATCCCAGCCCCCACCCTATGTGAATGAGTATGGGGTGCATTGTACCCCTACCCATTCACCTAAAAAAAGTGTCAAAAATAAAACACAGTACACAGGTGTTTAAAGTAATTTATTAAGACAGCTCCGGCATCTCTTCTGATTTCTTTCCTCTTTGGCTCTTCTCCCTCCTCCACTGACGTCTTCTGCCTCTGCTGGTTCTTCTCCCCTCTCAGGGTCTTCTCTGCTGATGTCTTCTAGCCCTCTCCGATTCTTCTCCCTCTGTCTGCTGTCTTCTTCCTCTGCCAGGTCTTCTCCTTTGTCTTCTTGCTTTTTTGCTGGGTCTTCTCGCTCTTTTCCTGGGTCTTCTACCTCTGTTCTTCAGGCATTGATGCAACGCTCTCGCCCGCTCTAATGCTAGGTGTGCCACTACTTATATTGGCATGGGGCGAGGTCACCAGGTGAAGTCATATGGAGGCCCCACCCCCTTATAACATCACCACCCCATCATGCTACGGGTGATGATGTCATAAGGGGCGGGGTTTCCATATGACCCATCCATCCCACCCCAGAGCGAGAAGACAGCAGAGAAGACCCAGCAGAGGCAGAAGACAGCAGACAGAGGGAGAAGAACTGGAGAAGAACTGGAGAAGGCTAGAAGACATCAGCAGAGAAGAACCGGAGAGGTTGAAGAATCGTCAGAGGCAGAAGACATCAGCGGAGGAGAGCCGGAGAGGGTAGAAGAAATTAGAAGAGACGCCGGAGCTGTCTTAATAAATTACTTTAAATACCTGTGTACTGTGTTTTATTTTTGTCACTTTTTTTAGGTGAATGGGTAGGGGTACAATGTACCCCATACTCATTCACATAGGGTGGAGGCCGGGATCTGGGAGCCCCCTTGTTCCGACCCCAAAAACCAAAGGCCAGGGTGAAGAGGCCCTTGTCCTCATCAACATGGGGACAAGGTGCTTTGGGTGGCCCATGCCAGAGCGAAGGGCCTTGTATGCTCTTGGAGGGGGAACCCATGCGTTTTTTTTTTATTTGGCGTGGAGTTCCTAAAGATTCACACCAGACACAAAGTTCCTGCATTGTCAGGATAGAAGTCGGATCCCCGATCATTGAAGTCGGACAGATGTCGGACTTCAAGTCGCAGGACAATATCAGATCCACAGTCGTACAACTGTCGTGTTGTACCAGTGTGAACCCGACCTAAGAATCAAGAGACCACAGATGAGATACCAGCTTTAAATCAAACATTTTAATTAAGAGATAATTGAGTGAATTGTACTTGAGAAAAAAAAGTACAAGCAGGTGTTTAAAGAAGATACAGCTGTGTAAAACTGGCCAGGAGCAGGACCATTTTAGTCAGGGATAAAAAGCCTAAATGGTGTATACCTAACTTTTATTTATCTATGAGGATAGGGATTGCATTGATTGTGAGTTAGGCTGGGTTCACAGTTATACAAATTGGATGTGAGTTTCCCAGCATCCAATTCGCATAACAGGAGAGTGTGACCGGCTCGCAATGGAGCCAATTCACCCAGCTCCGGGGCAGCCACGGAGCACACAGCAGAAGGGTCCTGTGTGTCTTTGGCTCCATTTCAGGTCTGAATTCAGGCAAAAATTCAGACCTGATTCTCCCCTGAAACGGTGAACAGGGACACACTGGACCCCTGCTGCGAGCCGCTTGCCACACATAGTGTGAGTCCAGCCTTAAAGTGATGTGGTTTAGGAGCAAACAGTTTGATATGCGATATTCTGAGAACAAAAAGCAGTCTAAAGAACACATGGCCAGCTGTTACCATCTGTATTGCTTAACTTCATTAGAGAACAGTAAGGTCACCCACCTGACTATGCTATCTGACAGTAATTTTCTGGTTGCCTGGAGTTGTGTGCTGTGGTTTAACCTGTAAAGTGGCAATCCAAATCAGTGAGTTAGGTATAAACATTTGTCTTACATGGGCCTTTTTTTTTTATTTTTTTTGTTTTAACAATTTCGGTAACAGGGTCTCTTTAAGGGTAATATCTTATTCAGAAGTAGCAATTAAAATGCATAATGCATTGCTGTTTACATGTAAATAAAATCAATGTTAGGAAGAGAGTATTGGCAAAGTGACCTTGGAAATGTATAATTGCTGACAGCTATGTAAGCCATAGCAACCATTTAGCAGTTTAGTGAACACATATTAATTAAGGTGCAATTTGGCCGCTTTGTTGTATGCACCTCTGCACTCTTTGTACCATCCTAATAAATAAAGACCTTTGTATTTACATCTGCCTTGCAGAGTCATCCAATAAACTTATCAAGCAAGCAGAACAACCTTGAATTCTCAGAAAATGTTTAGTTGACAGACAATAGCACAGACATAATGCAGTAAGTAAACACAAAGCTTTCCTTCTGTATAGACATTAAAGCTGAGCTCAAGAAAAACAACATTGCAGTTAGTGTAAGTACCTGAATCTTTCTTTATATCTTTGTAAAGTAGACCTCAGAATGGAAGTGGGAGGGTCAGTAGTAAGAGCCAATCATGTTTTGCTGCATAAAAATTTGCTGACAAGCATTAAGATAACGAAGCATTCTGTGTGCAGCAGCCGCCCTCTCTGTCCAGCGATGTCCACGACCATCCGGGACTCTCCCTCCTGATTGGCTGAGACACAGCAGCGCCACCATTGTCTCTCACTGCTTTCAAAGTCAGTTAGCCATTCAGGAGAGAGAGGAGTGGGGCCAAACTGCAGCTCTGTGTCTGAATGGACTCACAGAGCTGCAGCTAGGCTTGGGTGCCCCCATAGCAAGGGGGCACTCAACAGGAGAGGGGGGGGGGGCAGGAGCACGAAGAGGGACCCGAGAAGAGGAGGATCAGGGCTGCTCTGTGCAAATCTACTGCAACAGAGCAGGTAAGTATAACATGTTTGGTGTTTTTATAGGAAAAAAAAAAACGAGACTTTACAATCACTTTAATGGATAAAAATGGCAGCAAGCACAGAACGTTATCAGCTCACAAGATCCCTAGTATCAACAGGTATTTGGTATATCTACTAAACAGATTTACAATTGAAAGTGCTTTGTTATATTAAACAGATCAAGAGAAATTTACCATTAAAGTATAACTAAAGACAAGCCTGTCAGGTTTTTATTGCTTTCTGTGTCCCTGGTTAGGGAGATTTACTCTCCTCATTTGTCCTGATTACCATCATCACCAAGAGTAAAGCCCCATACACACGGTCGGATTTTCCGATGGATTCTGTCCTATCGGACAATGTTGTCGGAAATTCCGACCGTGTGTAGGCACCATCGGACAGTTTCCATCGGATTGTCCGACGGACAAAGTCCTATCTCCTACTGGATAGATTTTTTGACAACAAAGTCCGATCACACCAAATCCGATCGTGTGTAGCGTAGTCCGACGGACAAAGTGCTACGCATGCTCAGATCACATTACAAGACCAAAGCTATTGGCTACTAGCCTCTACGTAGTCCGTCGTACGCAACAAACGTCACCACGTTCAGAATGATCAGATTTTCCGACAACTTTGTCCGACCGTGTGTATGCAACACCAACATCGGACAAAGTACGACGGACAGGATCCGACGGAACTGGTCCTCGGATAATCCGAGCGTGTGTATGGGGCATAAGGCTGGGTTCACACTGAAATCGGATACGGCTCACAGCAGGGGTCTGGTGTGTCCCTGTTCTCCTTTGGCCAATCATGGCTCGCACAGCAGAGCGCGCTGTGATTGGCCAAAGCATACAGGTCTGGTGCATGCTTTGGCAAATCATCAGACATCAATGCATTGCGATCTCGCAGTGCATTATGGGGTGTTCCACGGCGCTCGAATTTGCCGCGAACGCCCCATAAAGTTCGATATTCGCCGAACGGGCGAGCACCCGATGTTCGAGTCGAACTTACGTTCTAACTTACTTATGAGTTGACTCAAACATTGGGCTCATCGCTAATTACATTAACTAGCAGATTTAAATACATTAACAAATTGAAGCTGAAATCCAGTTAATACTTTATAAGCAGTTACAGCAAAAAGTTTTTTTCCTTTTTACATACATAAATAAAAGTTCATTGTAAGCACCCCGTCACTGGTAAATGGTTTGTCTCATCTCTGTAACTGATACATTCTGTTGGAGAACTTGTGCTTTTGAAAAACAGACTTAATTAGGCCCCTTTAACACAGGCTTTCCGATCAGGTCCGCTTGCCAGTTTTTCAGGAAGACCTGATTGGACCCTTTCATTCACTCCTATGGAGCGGCGGATGTCAGTGAGTGAGGACATGTCTGCTGAAACCCGTTGCTATCCGATCTGAACCTGTTCCGTGAAAGCCAGGCGAAGGGTGACCCTATTTTCCGACCGTCTGGCGGATCGGATGGGATCATATGAAGACAGACAGGTGGTCCGTTTTCATCCGATCTCCCTTAGATGAGAGCGAGGCTCTGACAGGTCCTTCTCTGCACAGTGAGCGGGGACGGACCTGTCATCCGCCTGCTCAGTGGGGATCAACGGAACGATCCCTCATTGAGCAAGCGGGGTCTGCCGATGTGAAAGAACCCTTACTGGGGTTGACTTATGCCTCGTACACACGTACGGACTTTTCCCGGCGGACCTAAGTCCAGCGGACAATCCGCTGGACTTTCCGGCTAGGTCCGCTGGACTTTCCGAGGGTGTGGACTTGCCCCACACACGCACGGACTTGTCCAGCGGATAATCCGCCGGCCAAAAGTCCGCGGGACTTTTGAAAATGAACGGACTTGCCCACACACGGAGCAGTCCGTTCATTTCGAACGTAACTTCAGGTTACGTAGCTAGCGTAGGCAGTAAATGCCGCCGCGCTAGCTCCGTGACCTGGCATGGATTTAAAGGGAATCCCCACGCCGAAAAAACGGCGTGAGGGTTCCCCCCAAATCCATGTCAGACCCTCATCCGAGCACGCAGCCTGGCAGGCCAGGAAAGGGGTGGGGACGAACGAGCGCCCCCCCCCCCCACCGGAGCCGTACCAGGCCGCGTGCCCTCAACATGGGGGGTGCCCTGGGGAAAGGGGGGCCGTGCGGCCCCCCCACCCCAAAGCACCTTGTCCCCATGTTGATGAGGACAAGGGCCTCTTCCCGACAACCCTGGCCGTTGGTTGTCGGGGTCTGCGGGCGGGGGCTTATCGGAATCTGGGAACCCCCTTTAATAAGGGGGCCCCCAGATACCGGCCCCCCACCCTATGTGAATGAGTATGGGGTACGATGTACCCCTACCCATTCACCTAAGGTGTAAAATGTAAAGTAAAAAAAAACACCCACACTTTTGAAAAAATAGTTTATTGCACTGCTCCGGGGTCTTCTTCCGTCTTGGGGGTCTTCTCGCCGGACTCCCCCGCCATTTACCAAGCTCTTTTACCGAGCGAGGGGAGTCCGGCTACCTTCTTCGTCGTCGCCGCCGTCTGGGGGTCTCGATCCGCCTTCGGGGGTCTTCTTCCGTCTTGGGGGTCTTCTCGCCGGACTCCTCCCCTCTCTTCTGCTCTTTTACCTAGCTCTTTCACGAGGGGAGGAGTCCGGCTACCTTCTTCGTCGTCGCCGCCGTCGTCTGGGGTCTCGATCCGCCTTCGGGGGTCTTCCGGGGGTCTCTTCTGTTCTTGCGGCGGTCGTCGTCTTCCGCGCCGCCGGCGCCTTGTCCTTCTTCTTGTCCTTCTTGTTCTTCTTCTTCTTCCGATGTTGACCCGTCGCTGTCTCTGCCCGGAATGCCTGTGCCGATCTGCGCTCGGACTTATATAGGGACATGGGGGACAGGGTCACATGCACATGTCACATGGTGACCCCGCCCCCTTGTGTTGTCACAGTCCCGGAGGATGCTGGGACTGTGACATCGCAAGGGGGCGGGGTCACCATGTGACATGAACATGTGACCCTGTCCCCCATGTCCCTATATAAGTCCGAGCGCAGATCGGCACAGGCATTCCGGGCAGAGACAGCGACGGGTCAACATCGGAAGAAGAAGAAGAACAAGAAGGACAAGAAGAAGGACAAGGCGGCGCGGAAGACGACGACCGCCGCAAGAACAGAAGAGACCCCCGGAAGACCCCCGAAGGCGGATCGAGACCCCCAGACGACGGCGGCGACGACGAAGAAGGTAGCCGGACTCCTCCCCTCGTGAAAGAGCTAGGTAAAAGAGCAGAAGAGAGGGGAGGAGTCCGGCGAGAAGACCCCCAAGACGGAAGAAGACCCCCGAAGGCGGATCGAGACCCCCAGACGGCGGCGACGACGAAGAAGGTAGCCGGACTCCCCTCGCTCGGTAAAAGAGCTTGGTAAATGGCGGGGGAGTCCGGCGAGAAGACCCCCAAGACGGAAGAAGGCCCCCGGAGCAGTGCAATAAACTATTTTTTCAAAAGTGTGGGTGTTTTTTTTTACTTTACATTTTACACCTTAGGTGAATGGGTAGGGGTACATCGTACCCCATACTCATTCACATAGGGTGGGGGGCCGGTATCTGGGGGCCCCCTTATTAAAGGGGGTTCCCAGATTCCGATAAGCCCCCGCCCGCAGACCCCGACAACCAACGGCCAGGGTTGTCGGGAAGAGGCCCTTGTCCTCATCAACATGGGGACAAGGTGCTTTGGGGTGGGGGGGCCGCACGGCCCCCCTTTCCCCAGGGCACCCCCCATGTTGAGGGCACGCGGCCTGGTACGGCTCAGGAGGGGGGGGGCGCTCGTTCGTCCCCACCCCTTTCCTGGCCTGCCAGGCTGCGTGCTCGGATGAGGGTCTGACATGGATTTGGGGGGAACCCTCACGCCGTTTTTTCGGCGTGGGGATTCCCTTTAAATCCATGCCAGGTCACGGAGCTAGCGCGGCGGCAGTAACTGCCTACGCTAGCTACGTAACCTGAAGTCACGTGCTAAATGAACGGACTTGCCGATGAGCGGCAAGTCCGTTCATTTCAAAAGTCCCGCGGACTTGCCCACTAACGGCGGGATTGTCCGCTGGACTTCCAAGTCCAGCGGATAATTTGAAAACAAAACCTGAAACTTTAGTCCGCCGTACTTTGGCGCCAAAAAGTCCGCCGGCGCCCACACACGAGGGGATTATCCGCTGGACTTCAGTCCAGAGGATAATCCCGCGGGATTGTCCCTTCGTGTGTACGCGGCCTTACTAAAACTGGAGAGTGAAAAATCTGGTGCAGCTGTGCATGGTAGCCAATCAGCTTCTAACTTCAGTTAAGCTTTGACAAAAAAACTGGAAGCTGATTCGTTTCTTTGCAGGGCTACACCAGATTTTGCACTTTTCGGTTTTAGTAAATCAACCCCATTGGCTGGATCACCAGATGAAAATAAAATAAAGAAAGCCTTAAGCCCCATACACACGATCGGATTTTCCGACAACAAAACCGTGGAATTTTTTCCAAAGGATGTTGGCTCAAACTTGTGTGACCGTGTGTCTTGCATACACACGGTCACACAAATGTTGGCCCAAAATTCAGAACGTGAGAACGCGGTGACATACAAGACATACGACGAGCCGAGAAAAAGGAAGTTCAATTGCCAGTGCGGCTCCTTTTGCTTGATTCCGAGCATGCGTGAACTTTTGTGCGACGGATTTGTGTACACACGATCGGAAATTTCGACAACAAGTTTTGTTGTCCGAAAATTTGATAACCTGCTCTCAAACATTTGTGGGCGGAAATTCCGATAGCAAATGTTCGATGGAGCATACACACGGTCGGACTTTCCGACAACAAGCTCACATACAACATTTGCTGTTGGAAAATCCGATTGTGTGTACGGGGCATAAGAAAGAAAATGAATGAAGCCATCTGCAATATAATAATTTTTTTTTTTTTTCTTAGTTTAATACCACTTTAAGGTTAATACTCAGTAACTGAAGTAGAAAAATTGAACTGGGGCTGTGTTTACCTGCACAAAGGTGTGCAATACCGAACAAGATAAGGAAAAAAGGGTTGCTGCTGCCATTATTATGGGAGAACCCCCATAAACATATGATGCAAAGAATAAGCAAGCTGCGCTACCCTATCCTGCCCATATACACCTGTATCAAATCAAATAAATAAATAAAATAGATATAATACTGATGTGCATGACTGTAAATATACAAATTAAGCTAGTGCTTAGTGCAATATACAGACAAGGTGTAATAAGTCCACACTTGTGCTCCATCTGTCTAGTGGTGCTGTCTTGTGGGGGGTGTAAATCTCAGGCCTGGATGGACAGAAATACAAGCATTTGACAACTTTCATCAATTCATTTAGCTGTGCATTTTGCTTTTTGCCTTGAGTTCAGCTTTAACTGTATACATTCCATGGCTACACCAGATACATCCATTCCCTATATACCCTTTACCTAAAAACATTTCACATTTATGCATAGAAAATTACGAAGTTCATTGTTATCTTATTCTCTGTACTGACATCACAAATGCATTGCAGGGGTTTGATGCATGTTGTACAAAGGGAGTATTTATAGTAAGATTTAACAACACGAATATTCCCGAGCAGTGCCTTACAGCATTCATAATGAGTGATTGCGTAATCATAATGTGTATCAAAGGAGAGGCCTTATCTTCATCAAGAGAATGCAGCAGATAAAATAAATAAAAGGCAAAGCAAATGTATGTAAGACAATTAGCTGACATGCCATGACCAATATCTCTATGTGTGCATTTTTTTGACATGCTGCTACAAACTCCTCTAGTCAATGTAATTTTACAGAACGATGTGCCTGCAACAGGCCCCAACCCGTTCCAAATAGTTTCGATTCCCACGCAGCAAGTTTCAACTATCTTTATGCCATTTCCCCCTTAAATAAATTAGAAAGGTTAATCATCTACAGAAGTATCAGTGTGTCCATTGTATCGCCATAATTACAAACATACAGAAATGACACGAATTCTGTTGAATCTAGTTAGCCACAGAACTTGTATAAATAGTGGCGTCACTAATTAAAGCAATGCATTGGCATCCCTAAGTTGAGCGTTCTTAATTTTATATTCTCTAAAAGTACAGGAGCGTGTTCTTGATTTTCTTGTAAAACAATAGAATCATACTGACTCATTCTTTGTCAATGGCTAAGTGACACTTGGCCTACAATAAACTACAGGTGATCCACACTCCACAAGTATTTATTTGTTCATGGCTGAAAGAAAATTGATCTTAAAAACGTCATAGAGGGATGTGATTTGTTTGTTTGTTTGTGATGTGTTTCAAATCCTAAGGCAAGCCATAGATCAGGGCTCAAGATTTCAAGTCCTGAGCCACTAGCCAGGCCTTAAGAGTTATCGCCACCAGTTTCCCCACTCAACTTCTACCCTATCCCGCCCCTAAACACGCCCTCTTAAATTATTGCATGAAATTACACTTTTATTTTGTTAATATTTTTTTTTTTGTAACTTAATTCTGCATAAAACATTTAAATCGGAGTTCCAGACAAAAATGGATCTCACGCTCATCTGATTCCCCCCTGGTGCCACACTTGGCACCTTTCGGGGGGGGGGGGGGGAGGAGGGGAGAGCGGATACATGTCCCCACTTTCGGGAGACCGGGTCACGGCGATCTACCTCAGCAGCTTGGTCCCCCTCCTCCTCCCTCCTCCTCTGCCAGCCAGTGAAAGAGCGCAGCGCGCTTCGCGCATATGTTGTAGGGGTCCGGGTGTGAAGCCGAAAGTCTAAACTGTCGGGTTCCCTTAGTAGCATTGGTCGAGGCAGCACCCCGACCAGCCGATCTGAAAGATCGCCTGTGGTGCCCACATCGCTGGACTCCAGGACAGGTAAGTGTTCTAATGTTAAAAGTCAGCAGCTACAGTATGTGTAGCTGCTGACTTTTAATTTTTAAAGGGGTGGGTGGACCTCTTCTTTAACAATATTAGCATAAAGGATATCGGTACCCATCAGTGCAGCTTCATTAGTGCCCATCAGTGCAGTTTATCAGCACCCATCATTGCTGCCTCATCGGTGGCCATCAGTGCAGCCTATTAGTGCCCATCAGTGCAGCATATTAGTGCTGCCTTATCAGTGCAGCCCCATCAATGCAGATCATCAGCGCAGCTTATCAGTGCTGCCTCGCCAGTGGCCATCAGTGCTGCCTCATCAGTGGCCATCGGTGCAGCCACAATAGTGGCAATCAGTGCAGCATATCAGTGCCCATCATTGCAACATATTAGTGCTGCCTTATCAGTGCAGCCTCATCAATGCAGCTCATCAGTGCAGCTTATCAGTGCTGCATCACCAGTCGCCATCAGTGCAGCCTCAACAGTGGCCATCAGTGCAGCATCAACAGTGGCCATCGGTGCAGCTTCATCAGTGGTTATCAGTGTCCATCAATGCAGCATACCATTGCCCATCAGTGCAGCCTATTAGTGCCCATAAGTACAGCCTCATTAGTGCCAATCAATGCAGCAGGGAGGAATCGGAAGGAGAGCGGGGATCTCCTGCTGTGATACAGCTTGCATATGAAACGCCAGTCACTGTCAAATAAAGTCCCGCCTCCTTGACCGGCATTGGACCAGTGTGTTGTCCATCATAGGTGCCGGTTCAGGAGGCAGGACTTTGTTTGACAGCGGCTGGCATTTCATATGCAAGCTGTATCATAGCAGGAGAACCTTCTTACTGCAATCCTGGTACCATTTGTAATAGGGAGGTTTTTAGTTAGCAGTGCAGTTGGTGTTTTGTGTAAGGCATCATGATTATTATATCTATGATTATACAGGATTTATGTAGAGCTATTAGTTTGCACAGCACTTAATATGCATGTACCCAGATCCCAGCAGTTGTGACAGGAAGCAGGGTAAATCCTGCTGGTGGGTTCTATGTTGGCTATTTTTAAAGGCTAGGCAATGTTGGCTTTTTGGCCCCCACTGTGACTACACATCCATAAACCAATGCCTGATTGGCGACTAAAACATATTACATCAGTCTCCCCAAATTGAGCTTCTTGCTTATTATTATTATTATTATTAGTTTACGCAACGCTTTACAATAAAAAGGGAGACAGTACAATTACAATACAGTTGGATACAGCAGGAATAGAAGGGCCCTGCTCATGGAGCTTACAGGGTGATGGCTGCAGGGGAGGATCTGATGGAGGGGACTCAACTACAGTTCTTAGGTGGCGGTGGGGTAGGCTTCCCTGAATAAGCGAGTTTTAAAGGATCGCCTAAAGGCGGACAGGGTAGGAGCTGACCGGACATACTGGGGCAGGGAGTTCCAGAGGATGGGAGAGGCTCTGGAGAAGTCCTGTAGGCCAGCATGGGAGGAGGTAACAAGGGAGCAGCAGGTCCTGGGAGGAGCGGAGAGGACGATTTGGGCGATATCTGCAGATGAGGTATTATGATTACTTATCCTAATTCACAGGCTGCCTCTCCAACAGGTGCCCCTTACACATTTATGCAAATATTCATATGTTTTGGGATGTTCATTTATCTAGACCCAACAGGCATAGATCTGTATTTGTTAAAGTCCTACACATTTGTAGCGGCCATAACCAGTAGGGGCGACCTTGAATTTTCTGGGCTTACCAATTACCTCCTCCTAGCTCATCGTTCGGTTTCTAGGGGTTCCCAGATTTAGTACCCAGTAACGTCAGAAGCTGACACAAAAGTCCTTTTGAGGATTTTTATTTTGCAGGGGTAACATCCAACGATAACACAGTCTCAGGTGGGAATAGAGGGCACGGGTGATAAAACTCAGACACTTAGAACTGCTGATATCAATCAAATGTCTCTTAGATAGCCCAGAGAGTAGCCACTCGCAACTGGGCGCTTCACTGCTGGATAAACCTCTAACCATAGATTTAGCAGCCAACATGTGATCCGGAGAACTTGCAAAAGTCTCTGCCACAGACTAGATTGTAACTGAATAAGTAGGAACCTTTCCCACAGTACCTGGATCTCTCAGCCTTCTAAGCAATACTGTGAGAAGTGTGGATACTCTAGTACTCTAGTGTCCATAAAACTCAGCTCCCAGGCTCTTACAGAGCAGCCAGCTTCTTGGCCCTCCTCCAAAGAGTCCTCCCCTGGTCACTTGCACGAGTTGCTGTGTCCCTCCAATACCGAGAGCACACCAGGACACCTCCGAATCCTCCTTCAGTTACTGGGCCTCGAACTAGCCAGTTCCAAGGCTCGGGAACGGACAGATCCCCACCCCAGACCATGAGGGCCTCTGGGGCTGGTCAGGGTGATCATGCTTACGGGGCAGCAGACACTCCTGGGTCCGGGACCCCTCGCGGGGCCGGTCCGGACCCCGGAATCAAAGAGCAAGCCGAAACCCTGAACACGTGACTTCAGCATCTTAAATACCCCTTCCCAGACTACACAGCGGGGCCAGACGCGCCCACTGATTGGCTCCGAGAAAGATGGGTACCTAACACGTCCAACCAGGCTTGGTTCTCAGCCTGTCACAGGTGCCTCACTGCACCTATGACCAGGCAGAACTTCAGTGCCGCCCAGCCAAACTAATGCCAAAGTAAAAGGACCTACAGAATTAACCCCCAGAACTCTGTTACGGTTCTGTAAAACTAGATTTACATTGAGAGGGCACACTTTAATAAAGTGTCAACGCTACACATTGAAACTGAATTTTTTTTTTAACTCATTGCAAATTATTACCGATGCAAGCACTTTTTGCCAGCAGTCCGAAAAGCGGGTCTTCATAAAGCACCCTAGATCTTTGGACGACCTGCTAGAGCTGCAATGCGAAAGATATCAAAGATCCTATCCATCTCCATACTATGCATAGCTGGAAATTTCACCAGTGCTTTGAAAAATAATAAAAGCATAATTTTAGCTGTGTATTGGTTCACATTAGCTGCACTTATTGTTTGGCTGTAGTGCTGTACTATAGAAAAGAAGGTTTTGTTACCAGTTCTTGGTAATCAACCCATCAGCACGTGGCTTTAAATAGTTAATATGCCTATTGCTCTAATTGTGGTATCTTTATAAACAAATACAGCATAATACAGTATTCAACTGTGTACAATGATGTTACTTTACCAAAGGTGGTTAACATTATATTAATATTTACCCAGTCAAGTCAGAAATAGAGGAATCACAACAGACAATGTATGTTCACAGCCAGAGCCAACTTTATACTGTATACAGAGAGAGACTGGAAGTCACACCACACCATTGTGGATAAGCAGGCGTTATTTTCATTTCCAGGGGTCAATTAAACCTACATATTCCACCTATAATACAGTTTTGTGACACACGCCCTTATTTACACTTAATAGCTGATTGCATGGGTTTTAGTTTTATAATTGTCTTGACATGTACCAAATGAGCAAACTGGCAGATTTCATAAAGGAAAACCCCTGCATTAGGCAATTATTAGGCAATTATTATAGAATGTAGTAAAATGGAATACAAGTTAATTTAAAGTACAGCTAAAGGCAAAACTGTTTATTTTTATTTTTTTGGATAGAGTGGAGATAGATTAGAATACCTGTCAGGCTTTTATTGCTGTCTGTGCCCCCATTAGTGAGATCCACCCTCTATTTCTTCTGTTTACCATTTATCATTATATCAACATACAGTGAAAGCCCAGGCCTTCTTCCACTATCTCGCACTATGGAGCTGGTAAATCTAACAATAACAAACACCATTCATTAACCACTTGCTTACTGGGCACCTAAACCCCCCTCCTGCCCAGACCAATTTTCAGCTTTTTCAATTATTTTATTTATTTTAGAGAGAACAGTTTCGAGAATATACATACGAAAGCATAATTTTCTACCATTATCAAGTAACTCCAAAATTAGTACATGACACAACGAAAACCCAATACAACGAAAAAAAGAAAGAGGGAAGGGAAAAAAAAAAATAAAAAAAAAAAAAAAAAAGGGGAGGGGAGGGGACAAGGAGGGGGGGAAAGGGTGGAGCCAGTCCAGGATATAACCTCCCAATGCCCTCGCCATTCGCAAGAGGGTCCAGACACCAAAGAAGGTATATTAATTTTCCCCAGCAAGGAGACTAAGTCCTTCCTCTGAGGTCATAAAAGTATTCCAGGATGCCCAGATCCTGGTGTACTTCTCTTTTTGATCTCGTGCGGAGAGTACCAAGTCTTCCAACTTGCTGATCTCCCTAACTTTATGCACCCACATCTGTATCGTCGGCGGCATCTCCGATTTCCACGTCAGTGGGATACATGCCTTAGCGGCATCTAATAGGTGGCAGATAACGGATTCTTTATAGGTCTTTTCTGATATATAGGAAGCATGGAGGAGATAGAACGCCGGGTCCTCTGGGACTACAATATCTGTGAAGATTTGGAGAATACGTCTGATTTCTGTCCAGTAGTTCTTTAGTTTAGGACATTCCCAGAAAATGTGTAGCATGGAGCCCGTGTCTTTCTGGCATCTCCAACATGTATCTACAGAGTCGGGAAAAAAAGTCTTCAATTTTTCTGGTGTTCTGTACCATCGCGTAAAAATTTTATAATTGGTCTCTTGTATTTTCGCACATATAGATGATTCATGTGTAAATTTAAGCATATGTTGTAATTGTATTGTACTAAAGGTTTTCCCGAGCTCTCGTTCCCATTCACGGACACACTTCAGGGAGTCAATTTCCCCTGCTACGTTTATCAATTCATAGTTCGCTGATAAAGTGTGTGACATTAATCCTGTCTCCGAGCAGTATTTCTCGAATAAGGTAAGGGGCCTGATAAATCCTCCCGGATCAGGGAGGGTGTTCAAAAAATGAGTTATCTGAAGGGCATTCCAGAATTTTAGTCTAAACATTCCCTCTCTTTCCATCAGTTCCGGGATCGTCCGCCATTTCCTGTCTCCTATGTAGCTAGACACTTGAATATAGCTTGTGTTACATAGATGCTTAAAAGCTCTATCTTCATTTCCCGGTGGGAAAAGTGGGTTCCCTAGTATTGGGTACAAGGGGGAGGTCTCTGGTGTTATATTCAATATTGGGAGCAAATTTGCACAGATTTTCACTGTATTACCTATTAGAGGATGTTTAATAAGTTCTCTGGGGAGGTATGTAGCACACCAGGGTGTTCTTCCCAATATAACCGGAAACTGGGCGTGCTCAATCTGGACCCAAAGTTTGAGGTCTGTGTGCCTGTTCCAATCTATCACCCTACTTAGGTGTGTCGCTAAGTAATATTTACGTATATCAGGTACTGCTAGTCCTCCATCTCTTTTAGGAAGTATTAATTGCCTACGCTGCAGCCTGGGTTTCTTGTGTGCCCATATAAAATCAAAGATTAGTTTCTGGCATTGTTTAAAGTATAGCGATGGGATTTTTATTGGGAGGGCCTGTAAAAGATAAAGAAATTTAGGGAGGATACTCATCTTGATGATATTAACCCGTCCTAGCCATGAATGTAAACCTGTTTTCCATTTACCCAGTAGAGTTTTCACATTCTGAAGCAGTGGGGGAAAATTTAGTTCAAAGATCTTGTTTATATCAGGTGGAATTAATGTACCAAGATATATAAGAGCTTTATCTGTCCATTTAAGCTTGAAGTTTTGTTTAAGTTGTTCAATTAATATCTGTGGGCAGTTAAGCCCCATTGCTTCTGATTTATTGAAATTTATACGGAGGTTAGAGAGTATACTATATTTCTCAAACTCCTTCATTAGGTTCGGAATCGAAATCAGAGGGTTCGTAAGCGAGAACAACATATCGTCTGCATAGGCCGAGATCTTATATTGTGTTTTTCCTATGTGTATGCCCATAATGTCCTTATTTAACCGGATCATGCAAAGGAATGGCTCTAGCGACAGGGCGAAAAGGAGTGGTGATAGTGGGCATCCCTGACGTGTCCCGTTTGCGATCTGGAAAGTATCCGACAGTACTCCATTAACTCTTACCCGTGCCGTTGGGCAGGAGTAGATGGAGTTTATCCAGTTCAGTATTTTATCTCCAAATCCTCCATATCGCAAAACTGCCACCATGTATCTCCAATTCACTCGGTCGAAAGCTTTCTCAGCATCTGTATTTATCAGTACTCCTTGTATCTGAGTTTTATTTACTATATGTAGTAGGTTGAGTGCCTTTATGGTATTGTCTCTTGCCTCGCGTTTGGGAACAAAACCTACCTGGTCTAGGTGTACTAAATTTGGAATATATTGTTGGATCCTATTTGCTAGAATCTTAGAGAAAAGCTTTAGGTCCAGATTGAGCAGGGAAATTGGGCGATAGCTCCCACAGGAAGACGGATCTTTTCCTTCTTTCGGTATCACCGATATATGGGCTAACATGGTCTCTTTTGTAAATGCCGCTGCCGAACCTAAAACATTGAAAAATTTAATCATATATTGAGCTAGAGGTTGAAAGAGAACCTTATAGTATTGGGCTGTAAGTCCGTCAGGGCCCGGAGCTTTACCCAGTTTAGTAGTTCTTACGGCACCCTGTAGTTCTTCCAATGTTATGGGCTTTTCCAGTTCTTCTCTATCTGCCTCAGCTAATTGGGGCATTCCCGACCGTACAAGGTAAGAGTCGATTTGGGCTTGAGTGGGGGATTTAATCTGAAGGTTATATAGGGATTCATAAAATTCCTGAAACTCCCTGGCGATATCGTATGGTTTTGTCACTTTAGGTTTATTCGGTGGTATGATTTGTGGTATATAATTCATTATTTTCTGTTCTCGCAAGGTTCTAGCTAAAAACTTCCCACATTTGTCCCCTGATTCGTACGAGAACCTCCTACAGGTTTGTAGTGCCGCCTTTGCTTTGAAATATAGGAGATCTGCAATTTGTATTCGTTTAACTTGGAGTTCTTTCTCTAGGGATATAGATAGGGTCTGTTTATGGCGGGTTTCCAGTAGCGCTAGTTCTTCTAAAAGTATTTTTAATTGTTCTGTCCGCTTCCGTTTAATTCTGGCCCCGTGCTTAATTAGTACTCCTCTAATGACCGCTTTATGTGCCTCCCATATAATTCCGGGATCACAGTCTAGGGTGTCATTCGCGGTGAAATAGAAATTCAATTCCTTAATTACATCGTCTAAGACTTCCTTATCCTGTAGGAGGCTCTCGTTCAATCTCCACTGGCTTGGTCTTTTATATAGAGGGTCTTGTAGTTCATATCTAATAAAAACAGGTGCGTGGTCTGACCATGTAATAGAACCTATCGTGGCTTCTCGTATCGAATGGAGTTGGGCATGTGGAATCAGAAAGTAGTCTATTCGGGAATAGGATTTATATTGTGGCGAATAGTAGGTATAATCTTTTTCAGTTGGATGAGATATGCGCCAAATATCAACCAGCTGATTTTTATGTAAACTCTGAGTAATGCGATTACGTGACCTACAGGAGATAGATGAAAGTCCAGAAGAAGTATCTTCAGCTGGGTTTAGTGGAACATTTAGGTCGCCTCCAATGATCACGTGGCCCTCTGCAAAATCGTTAAGTCGTTTAAATATTTTAGTCAAGAAGGGTTCTTGGTGATCATTGGGGGCGTAAAGTGTCACCAGTGTAGTTACAATGTCACCCACTTTACCTTTTACGAACAGATAACGTCCTTCGGGGTCTTTGGTCAGTTCTATATATGTCCATGGTATCTTTCTCGAGATGAGGATAGATACTCCTCTCGATTTTGCCTTTTGGTTTGTAGCGTGATAAACATTTGGGAATAGATGGTTTTTTAGAATGGGTACTTTGTCTTCTCTGAAGTGTGTCTCCTGTATGAATGCTATGTCTGACTTATAACGTTGCAGGTCATGTAGAAGTAGTCTCCTTTTTTCTGGTGTGTTTAGGCCTCTTGCATTCAGCGAGATCACACTGAGGGCCTCCATGGGCTGGCTCGAAGAGAGAAAGAGAGAGAGGAAAAAAAAAAAAAAAAAAAAGGGGGAGGGAACCACACAAATTCGGGGATTTATGGAGTGAAATCCCCTCCTAAAAAACTTTTAGCTATATGTTGCTAAAAAAATAGACGCTCACCGTTACAACCCGGTATCTGAGCGTTATCCTATGTGGGGTCGTGGTCCGAGGTAGTCGGGTTTAGAGCTCCGGGGTCATCCGCTTATCTTCAATATTTAATATTTTAGAACGAGTAGGGACCAAGAGTGAGATAGGAGGTAAGGGATTTTTAGAAAGGCAGTATGGGAGGGGGGGGGGGGGGGGGGGGGGGAGACACCGGGGAAGCCGGCCAGAGAGGGATCGTCTTGTTGGGTCATGTCTGTCTGCTCCTTTTAATATTCCTATTGTTACTCATAAATTATTCCTCACCTACTAACTGTATCCATCTACTTCCCTCCCAGGATTTGTACTGTTCAGTGACATTTTAATAGTCTCAGATTCCAGTTCCCGAGACAACAACAAAAAAAAAAAAAAAAAGAAAAAAAAGGCAGGGAAGGGAGAGGGAAGGGGAGGAGACACAAATCATAAACCAAGTTTCTTTGTAGAGCCTGTCACCAAATCATATTCATATTAGACAAGTTATCATCAATTTTGTTCGTAATAGTGCCCTTTCCTCTATTATTTATTATTGGTTCCACAGTTTTATCCTTCCTCCCAGACTCTACGATAATCCCTTTACTATCTGGCAGTATTCAGAAAAGAGGCAGTTGGTATCTATGTATCTGAATATATATATGTATGTATAAAAGGAAAAAAAAAAAAAAAAAAAATGTAATAATCTAAGTGAAAAAATGTTCCAGATAATTGTGATTTGTGTATAATTCCATAAAAAAAAAAAAAAAAAATAAAAAGGGGGGGGGGGGGAATTAAGCCCCCTTTATACTATTATTAGCTATCAAAATCTTTGGTGTATTATTATCGTGTTTTAGTCTAAGTTAAGAGTGAAATAATCCTAAACGAGAAAAATATTGATGAAAAAAGGAACAAGAAAAATTTCATGTTATTGGTGAGTGCTCTAAACCCTGTGTCTTAAGTGTAAAAAAAAAAATCAAAGGGGGGGAGAGGTCCCAAATTAACAAAAAAAAAAAAAAAAAAAAAAAAAAAATAAAGAAACCCAAATTTAATAAATAACTAGGTATCTTAAAAATCTCAGTGAAGAGGTGGTACACTCTGTGTGAAAAAAAAAAAAAAAAAAAAAAAAAAAAAAAAAAAAAAAAAAAAAAAAAAACAGCAAAACAAACGAAACAAAAAGTTATACCAAAAAAAAAAAAAAAAAAAAAAAATACATATATCTGTATATAAGCATATACGTAGAAGAGAAGGGGAGGGAGGGATATTGGGAATTATTGGGCCTATGAATTTCTTAGCTATATATATATTCTTAACTCTATGCATATTCAAAGTTGTTCACCAAAACAGCAAGCAGGTATTAATTGCTAAGAGGGAGAAAAAAAAAAAAAAAAAAAAAAAAAAAAAACGAAAAGAAAATAAATTGATTCAACAGGAGGTGCATACCTCATCTCAGCATTTTAATCCCTATCTATAGGGTCCTCTTCCCTCCCTCCCCCCATCTCTCTAAGACACCGCAAAAAAAAAAAAAAAATACAGAGGCAAGAGAGAGCGGGGGGAAAGCTGGGGGAAAGGGAGGAGAGAGGAGCTTAGTATCTTATCTCCCCCTTATATGAGGGGGCTAGTATCATGCTATTGACATATATTAAACCTCATATATTTAAGCATTCAAAGATTTAAGCATTGCGCCAATTCGATAGTCAATAATAATAATCCTGTATATATATATATAAAAAAAAAAGGGGAAAAGAGCAATCAAGAAAAAAAAAAGAAAAAAAATGAACAAAAATCTGAAAAAGAAGGAGATGTCTTTGACATCTATATCTGGCCTCTCCTCCCTGATCATACTTATCAAAGTTCCAAAATGTCTCGCTGGTGACCCGTTCCCCGAAAAACCCCCCTCCCTCACCCCGCCCCCCCCCCACACCACAGGGAGTCACTGTCCGTGCTTATCTATTGAAACTAATCTTGATCTCCATGTAGGTCTTGCGTTTTTCTTCTTTGAGGTGATCGGTGTATATGGGCGTCTCTCCTCCTTCCTTGTCTATCCACCACCCCCAAGCGTCTCCCTGTATATGGGATATGTAAGAGCCAGTTCGTTATCTGAATAGGGGGTACCTCCAGAAAGGTGAATAGTCCAGGGAGGTCTTCTGGAGTATAGACAGTATATGAAAATGATTCCCTACGGAATCTAACAGTCAGTGGGTATCCCCAACTATATGTACATCCCTGTTTCTTAGCTAGTTCTAGTAGCGGGCGTAAGCAGGCTCTGCGTTGGAGAGTAGCACGGGATATATCGGGTAAGATCTTAATGTTAGCCCCGTTAAAGTTCATGTCTCCTGCTTCCCAGGCTGCTTTAAGTATTAACTCCTTCTCTGAGTATCGATAGAAGCAGCAGATAACGTCCCTAGGCCTCTCAGGGTCCTTGGATTTTGGACCCGCACCTCTATGGGCCCTCTCCAGTTCTATTGACCTCTCAGGAGACTTCAATATCATCTGAAAAAGAGCCGTTAAGGTTACCTTAAGATCTTCATTTCCAGGTGATTCGGGAAGGCCCCGGATTCGAAGATTACTCCTGCGGCTTCTATCTTCAATTTGTTCAGTATAGAGCTGTAAATCTGCTGCCCTTGCTGCCTGGGAGGTCTGTGCTTTCTCCAGGGCGTCCGTCCTCCGTTCTACTTGAAGCATTTGTTCCTCGCCAGTCTTGATTCTCTCTAGCAGGGCCGTCGTTTCTAGCCTTACCGCTTGGATATCCTGGCGGTGTGTCTCCTCCAGTCGCCCCACCAGTGCCTCGATATCCCGGCGTGTAGGTAGCATGTCCAGCAGTAAACGGATGCTCCGGATATCTCCCTCCAGTCCCCCCTCCTCCTCCGCCCGCTCCCGGTCAGCTGTTTCCGGCCGGTCAAGCTGCGGCTGTGCCGGGTCCTGTGTCTCGCGGTCCCTCCCGGCATGCAGACCGGGAGCCAGCGAGTGTCCGAGTCCGCCATCTACGCCATGACCCGCGCGCCGGACGTCCAAGTCTCGCGTCTCGCATCTCTCGCCATCAGGTAAGCCGAGAATGTTTGTGAAGTTAAGTCCGCCATCGGTATATGCTGGGCCACGAGCGCCCGCTTCCTGCATCTTGTGGCTTTTTCCAGACGGTAAACCCAATGCTGCCGCGGTATCCGGTCTCTTAGTAGCACCTCCTCTCAGGCTGTTTACTCTTTCTGGTGTATTACCGGAAGGTTTTTGCGGAGGTGGTGAGAAATATTGTTGAATATCTCCTTGGCTAATGCGCGGGTGTACCTTTTCTTTCGCAGATCTGGTATGGTATCTATTACTTGTATTCATGCTGCGTTTTAAGCCGGGTTTTTTTTTTTTTTTTTAGCTGCTCCCTCACAGTCCTCTACTCAGGTCCAACACGGAGGTCCCGGAGCTCTATCAAAACGTGTCCTCACCCGACCATCTCAGAGGCCACTCCCCCCATCGACCTGGAGTCAATCATCGACCTGGAGTCCAATTTTCAGCTTTTAGCGCTGTCACTCTTTAAATGACAATTGCGCGGTCATACACTGTACCCAAATTAAATGTTTATCATTTTTTTCCCACAAATATAGCTTTCTTTTTGTGGTATTTGATCACCTCTGCGTTTTTTATTTTTTGTTAAAAAAATAAAAAAAACAAATAATTTTTTTTAAAAAAAATACAAAACCGTTTTATATTTTGTTAATAAATTTTGCAAATGGGTAATTTTTCTCCTTCATTGATGTACGCTGATGAGGCTACACTGATGGGCACTGATAGGCTGCACTGATGGGCACTGTGGGCACTGAAAGGCGACACTGATGGGCACTAATAGGCGGCACTGGTGGGCACTGATGAGGTGGCACTGGTGGGCGCTGAGATGTGGCACTGATGGGTGGCACTAATGGGTGGCACTGATGGGCGGCACTGATGGGCGGCACTGAATGGCATAGATAGGTGGCACTGATGGGCACTGATCGGCAGCACTGCTAGGTGGCACTGATGAGGCACTGATTGGCACCACTGGTGGGCATTGATAGGTGGAACTCGTAGGCATTGATAGGTGGCTCTGATGTACTGGGGGGCACTGTGGGCACTGATTGGTGGGCACTGTGGGCACATATGAGACGGCTTTGCCTCTCCCTGCTTGGGACCGATGTCCCTTCAACAGAAGCCGGTGCTGCCAGCGTGGGAAGAAAAAAAAAACGATTACAAATCCTCTGTTTACATCACGTGATCAGCTGTCATTGGCTGACAGCTGATCACGTGGTAAGGGGTCGCGACCGACCCCTTACTCCGATCTGTGATCACCCGAGTCTCATTGATTCGGTTGACCACAGCGTGCGCCATGAGCGCCCTGCAGGGGGGCGTGGCCAGCTTGCAAAGAGGAGGACGTCTATTGAGGCCCTGCCGGCAAAGCAGATCTGCACTGTAGCCGTCATCAGGCTATAGCGCGGATCTGAAGTAGTTAATCTCAGTGATTCTATAGTGTCAGCTGCTGCTAAAAATGCAATAAAATGCCCAAAAAAATAAAATAAAAAAACAGTTCATACAATATCGTGAAATATCCACAGGCACTTCAATGAGTACCCCTGATTACAGTACTAGCAGCGCTACCGTCATTTCTTATTATGACCAGCTTTCATATGATAAATAGCACATGAAAAAAAATACTACATCTTGGTAATTTTTGTGTTATTGAATTGTGTGCATTAGAAGTACAGGAGTGATAGTACTGTTATAATGGTCCTAATATGCTCTAGAAACCTAAATCACATGTTTGCTTATGGAGTCTACTATAGGTCAGATGTATTGTATATGCACCTTTAAGTGAGTAATATATCAACCTGGGCTCAGATATGCCCTATTTTGAATTCTAGGTATACAAGTTATGTGAATCTTTAAGCAGATTATGTATTGACCTCAAAGCTAAGTAGTGACGGCCGCCTAAGTGCAAGGTGCACTTGAGAGGTTAATGCTTAGGCTGCAACTTGTTGATATATAAACCGGAACGCCGCGCCAGAAGGCCACGGTGTCGGCGCTGGAGGAAGTTGTGATGATGAAACGCATCAGTGCGTAACCTTACGGTGACCGGAAGTGACGTTTTACGTTCCATGGCCAGGAAGAGACAATCGGAAGTAAGCGGTGGACGTAGGGTTACCACCTCATCCCTTTAAAACGAAACACATGTTAATTAGACAGTTTCTGAGGCTGATTAAGGTGGTAAATTAAACTCACTTGGTGCCTTATCTGCATTAAATTAGCCTCAGAAGCTGTGTAATTCATATGTTTTCGGGTTTAAAGGGATGAGGTGGCAACCCTAGGTGGACGCTGTAATCCTAATACACGAGAATCTCGGATCTCTCCTGTGCAGTGAATAATGCCTTTTAATGCTGATGAGATAAGAATCATCTTACTGTCAGATTTTATGGAGCCTGTCATTTGAGAAGAATAAAGGATAAGAAAACAGAATTACGCTATTGCGAGTTTTTTTTTTTTTATCCGAGTACCTATGGGATATCCAGTACATCTCTGACACCCTCCATGACGTGGATGACATTTGTTCGTAACATATCAAGGCCTGATGTGTTCTACTTTCTGGTGTGTGAGAACCCCTAAGGGGAGTGTGACGCACAGCTTGAGGAATCTGGTGTGAGGTACACATCTTCAATATGACATTAGGACCATCATCTGTGTCTCTCTGGACTACCATTTATCATTGTAAGGGAAAGTAACAGAAAATCCCCAATTTTATGTTGTCCCAGAAGTGTAATAGAGGGGAAATCTTCCAATGGGGACACTAGTTCTGGTGAACCAGGGGTCCCCAAGAGATTCCCTTAATTTCAGGGATTTCCCCTCACTTCTTAAACAGCAAGGGGTGTAGCCTTGACAGGAAGGGGTGGGCCATATTTAAATTAGAGGGTGCACGAGTTTAGTCAGGCCTAGGGCAGCACAAAACCTAAATACACTACTGGGTACTGTGCGTCCTGGTTCACCATTTCACGCAAATTTAGGGCTGAATTCGGACCTGAAACGGACAAAAAGACGCACAGGACTCCAGTGCAAATTTGCACCAGAGCCGCAGCGGAGATATGTGACATTCTCCTGCTATTGCGAATTGGAATAGTGTGAACCCAGCCTGACAGATCATGAAGGCTTCTATGACAGCAGCTACTACTGCAAAGCAATATTATCCAAATCAGTGTTCCTCAACCTTTTTACAGTCAAGGCACCCTTTAAAAATTATAGACAATTTTTAGGCACCCCATGCTAAAATGTAAAAACTATTTCAATACTTTTACATAATGCAGCACATAATGCACATAATTTACAAATGCAGCAACATCCACACACCATGATTTATTCTTCAAAAGCAAATGCACTTTTGCAAAGTGGTACTGACTGACTAGTATTCCAATGTTTCTTTTCTCCCTCAGTCTTTCTCCATCACTCAGGTAATGTGACCCCAGTGCTGACGGAGAGGGGTAGGGGAGGGTCAAACAAGGCTGCTGTGCAGGCGACTGACATCCTTCTTATCAAATAATGATACCATTGGTCGTTCAGCTAGAAGGTTGTGATGGTAACTAAAAGGCAGGCTTTATCTACACGCCAACCTGTATACAATTTTTGGGCGATTTTTTTGCATTTTGCCAAGGCACCATGGTTGAAAAAGGCTGATCCAGATCATGGTATATTATTATTACTAGTAGTAGCCACATTCAGTTGGACCCGTTTTGTAGCATTGTTTAATACTACAAAAGTCAAGTTACTACTGCCCATGCGCACTGCACTTTCTGAATGGCCCGACGACAGGGTGAAAGGAGGAGGGGGCAGATCTTCCGTGGTGAGATCGCTCCGAAGTGGGGGACAGGTACCTGTTAAAAGCAGGTACCCACTCCACTCTCTCCCGAAAGGTGCCAAATGTGGCACCGGAGGGGGAGGAGGCTGATAAGCGATGCTTCCACTTTAGGGTGGAACTCCACTTTAAATTTTGCAGGTTCAGTTGGGACTGGCTGAATTTCAATCTATCTATGGTCTAATTATGTAACTTGTGTGAATGGGGAAATCTGTTCATTTTTGTATTGTTTTAATCAGCTTGCTGGCTAATAAAAGAAAAAAAAAAAAAACTGATCTATATATGGGCAACCTTACCCTACCGCCCTAGGTATTGGGCCACAAGTGCCATTATAGTTAATACAGACCTATATGTTTGTATGAAATGAAAATATCTTCAGTTGCACTGAATTTTTGGTTGTTTGTGGCAGCCAGGTTCTTTATATGTTCCAAACCCTACGTTGATAAATTTGTTTAGTGAAGCTGTAGTCACTTCAATCATCCAATCACGTGCAAAGCTAATTCCTACTTTTTCTTTAGTTTCTCTACACAAGACCGGGTGCAAAAAAGCTCTCTTATCTAAGTGACATACAGTCACCATTTATGTGTCTCGTATGTAAAAGCCAAATTGATCACAGTGCTTAAAATACAACAGAGTACAGGTAGACAAGCCAGTCACACACTAAGCCCTGTCACTGCCTATGCTGGTTGCTCCAGTTGTACCACAGTTCCTATATCACAATGTTTCACTAGCTCATAATGCAGTATGACGTGAACACAGTATTAAAAAGTAACTTCTATAAACCTATAAATAAAATTTACTACTTTACCTTCATGTACAAAAGCCAGGGCTCTTAGGTTCTGGGATTCGCACAGCCATTTTTCTGAATATAGTTTCCTCAGAGTTGACGTGTTTTTTTCCAGACACAAGGTGAAAACACCTCAGGACTCTTCCTGTAAATGAATTAGGTTATTCTCACAAAGCATTTAATGACCTCACAGGGCACGCCTCTACAGGCAGGTAAGCCTTGCTGGAGAATGCTATTGATATGCAGATAGGGCAATGAAAGCTCTCACCTGGTTCTCTATGAGCAGGGCTCAGTAAATGTATCCGCAGATACAGTGATTACCAATTACGTCCTGTAATCTGTACAGCTCTTAGATTTACATGTGTACATGTAAATAAATGAGTTTTCACTTGTGCTGTTGTTGCCTTTAAAGTCCCAAACAAAGGGGGTCTTCTTTTTTCCTACATGTGTACATGCTTCACTTAGCAATATTTACTTTATTTGTATAGGCCTATCCAGAATTCATATGCAGCATTATTATTTTCTTATAAAATCAAGCTGGGTTTGCGTGCACACAAATTAGCACAATGGCAACATATACACAGGTTTGCGATTACTTCAATTCTGTATGACATTCTGCTTGCTTGCTTAAGCATTTGACAGTCACTAATGCAAATGTCATCCTGATCATCCAACTTACATGTTGGGACCTGTGAAATATTTTGGGGAGTTTCTTTATAGGGATTCTGGATCAGGTTAGGGGAGACCTGATCAAGCCTCTCCTCCATGCAGCTCTGTATTAACTACAAGATCACCTATTAAAAAAATTAAATGATGTAATAGGTACATGCATAAAAAAATGCATAAAAAAAGCTCTAAAAGCATTGTACAATGTGCTCTCAAAACAAATAAGGCACCAAAAGTTTGGGTATTTATTAAAATGCATTCACAGGCAGCAGTGCGTGCAATCACAAATGTGTATTTGCTCTAGCCAAAGCGTGCATATATGCACCATGTAGTATGACGTGTTTTTTTTAAAACAGTCACTTTTAGTGATGCCAAATGCAAATAGCTGATGAAGATAGCCCCAAACACATTCTGCTATTTGTTATTTTAGGTACGTTACTTAGTTGGTAAGATTGAATAAAGACACTAGTCCATCCCCTTCAACCTGTGTACTTTTTGTATGTGTGTTCATGTCCATATTCATTTCCCATATCCCCATATACTGTTTTCATTAAGCTGCAGTCCAAGAGTCTAAAACTATCAATACTTCCCGCTGACACCACCGATTGTGAAAGAGAGTTCCACATCCTTGCCGCCCTGACAGTGAAAAAACCCTTACGCAGCTTAACCTCCTTGGCGGTAATCCCGAGTCTGGCTCGGGTTGAGTTTTTTCTGCCAGGAGCGGTAACCCCGAGCCAGACTCGGGCTGCATTGCAGGATACAGGGGGAAGTTACTTACCTTTTCCCCTGGATCCTGCGATGTCTCCCCGCTGTGTGTGCGAGCTGTCCGCTCGCTCGATTCACACAGTGCCCGAGTGCCGCTGATCTCCGTTCCCTGCGACGTTCCGACGCACAGGACCGGAGATCGGCGCCAAATTCAAAAAAAAGTTTAAAAACACAACACATATACAATACTGTAATCTTACAGATTACAGTACTGTATACAAAAAATACACATCCCCTTTGTCCCTAGTGGTCTGCCCAGTGCCCTGCATGCCATTTTATATAATAAAAAGATTTTTTTTTCTGCCTGGAAACTGGAGATTGTCCATAGCAACCAAAAAGTGTCCCTTTATGTCAAAAGTGGTTTTAGACCAGCTAGAAAACACAGATAAAAAAATAGAATCACAATTTATCATCAAACAATAATTTAATGACAGCGACTATTCTGCAACTGAGCAAATTTCAGTGTTTTTGATTTGATTACATTATTGAATCATTTTTATATATATTTTTATTATAATTTATGATTTTGTGTTTCAAACTTTATCATACCCGGGATGTCTACTAGACTCTGGTTCGGACAGATTTAAGTGAGTTATTCATAAGAATTGCATGCCTACAATATAAAAACGCCAAATTTCCATGCAAAATAATTGTACCGCTTTCAGCACTAAATTCCGGACAGAATCATACCGCCAGGGAGGTTAAAAGTTAAACCGCTTCTCCTCCAATTTCATTGAGTGGCCCCGTGTCTTCTTACACTCCCGGAGACAAAATAGTTTTCTTCCTACGCTGGGATCACCATTGAGGTATTTCTATATCGCTATCACATGTCCTCTCAAGCGTCAAGTGAATTTAGTGCTTGTAGTCATTCCTCGTAGCTGAGGTCCTCAAGTCCCCTTTATTAATTTTGTTTCCCTTCTCTCTCCAGTTCCAGCACATGCTTCCTGAGGACGGCATACTCCAGATGTGGCCAAACCAGAGTTTAATAAAGTGTCAGGATTATACTTTTATCTCTGCAGTAAATTCACATTTTAAGTCCTGGTTCATATTGGTACGATTTGACATGTCAAAACGCATGTCAAATCGACGGCCATTGCTGGCAATGGCACCGTCCTAATCAGTGTGACGCTGCATTTGCAGCGCCGTACCAATTTCAAAATGTAGTTTCTGTACTACTTTTTGCGATTTCGGGCTGCGATTTACAATGACATCTGTGCAGAAAACTGCACAGATGTCTCTGAAATCACGTCCGAAATCGGGACTGACATGCGGGAGTCAAATCGTTGCAAGTTCAGCTTAACTCGCACGGCTTCATTCCCGCAGCTCAGCGTGAACCTGGGCGTATGCATGCTGCAGCTTGACACTGCATGCTATTGCTCAGTCTGTCTTCTACTAGGACCCCCTTTTTCCAGAGGTTCTCACCCTAACGGGTAAATTGCATTCATATTTTTAGCCCCCAAGTGCATCACTTCACATTTTTCAACATTAAATCTCATCTGCCACGTAGTTGCCCACCAATTATTTTATTTAGGTCTTCTGGTAAAGTTTCTTTATCCTGCAGTAAAGTTATGCCCTACTTATTTTTTATCGTCAGCAAACACTGAGATTGAGCTATTTATACCCACCTCTATATCATTTAAGAACAAGTTAAACAGAATTGGTCCCAGGACAGAGCCTTGGCGTACCTCACTTACCGCTCCAGACCAATCTGAGTACATGTTATTTATCACCACCCTTTAGATGCACCTCTGTAACCAGTTTTCTATCCAAGAACAAACCCCATGGTCCATGCCTACAGACCTCAGTTTGTAAATTAAGCATCTATGGGGGACTGTATCAAATACTTTTGCAAAAACCATGCTAATTACTACTAATGATAGTATTCTCCTCTGTAAATTATTGGATAAAGTCCCTTATCATCCCCTCCAATAGTTTACATACTATTGATGTTAGACTGACAGGCCTGTAGTTTCCAGGAATATATCTCTGCCCTTTTTTTTGAATATTGGTATTACATGAATAATGGTACCATTCCTGACAGTATGCTGTCAGTATGCTGTCATGTTTTTCTTTTTTTACTGCCCATTGGAATGCACTGGATAATACCTTTATTTATTATGTTTCTAAAGCACTCCTATTTTTCCTCAGTGTTTGAGTTTTCTAGGATTTGGTCCCCATTTAATATCTTTTAGTATTGAGGAAAGTTGTCTCGCTTTGAAATTTTGTGTTCTTGTACTACACTTGTGCCTTCTTTGTCCTATGATTTATGCTGAATATAATTATCCTTTGATCACTAGTTCTCAAGTTGTCCCATATTTCCACATCTGCAAGCAGATTTGAGCTATTTGCAATGAATAGATCCAGCAATGCATTTTTTCTAGTTGGGGCATCCACCAATTGGGACATGAAGTTGTCCTATAAGACATTTAAGAAATGACGGGCCTTTAATGAGTGAGCTGTTCCTTCTCAATGTCTGGATAGCTGAAGTCCCCATTATGATGACATTGCCAGGCCTTGCTGCCATTTCTATCTGTGATAAGAGGTCCTCTTTCTTCAGGTTAGGGGCCCTGTAACACTCACTATTAATTTCCCAATGGCTTCTTCCCTTTGAAGTTCCATCCACATGGATTCCACCCCCCCTTGCCCCATTTGCAATGTCGTCCCTCTCTTCCAACCATAAATTATATTTGATATATAGGCACACCCCTCCCTCTCTTCTACCCTCCCTGTCCTTCTGATACATTAATTCTCAATTCCAGCCTTGCCAGGCCACCAACCACCCCCACCCCCACCCCCTTTGAAGAATCCATGTCTCCATACTTGTCTTTCTTTCAGGTGTCTTTGGTCCAGTCTGACGAACTCAAAGCTTCTATTCACATTTTTCTTCCTCCAGCACTGGGCTGAACCTACATCCTGCAGAGCGCTGCACCGCATAATGCATGTTGTCACTTTCTGCAGCATTTTCTTCATAGCCCAGGATAAAATAAAGACTGCACTGTTAGATTATGTTAGACTAACCCAACTCTTTTTACTGCTCACATGCTGGGCTGTCTCCCCCTTGCAATGACAGCACACCACTCACTCCCACCCAAAACCATTCCCCCAACATGTTTCGCCCACAGCAGGGTTAAAACATGGGTGAGAGTGAGCGGTGTGCTGTCATTGCAATAAACCTTGGCTGGAGTTGGAACGTCATTGATGTGTTATTTGGATGGTGGATTGCACTATGAGATTATGCTTTGGTTGTTCAGTGGGGTTTTTGGGGGAGGGTCATTGCAAGGGTGTCATGCATTTTCTTTGGAAGGAAGAGAGGAAAGATCCCTGGTGCCGCACATCCACTAGAGTCCTATGGTGGTATAAGAGAGACAATCTCAGCCTGGGCTCCCACCAGAACATGCCCCCAAAACATTTAATTCTGCCTCGCGGAGCTTAGTCATGGGAAACATTGCATGGGGAGTCATGCATTTTCTTTGGCCTGACTTATTCTGCCTCATTATGTTATTTTGGAAAACAAATTTCTTCCTCTTCCTAATTATAATTGATACCGGAAATTGCTTACTATTTCATACATCTGCTTCCTTAAAGTGACATTGTTTCTGGAAAGAGATCCCCTATGAATAGACTGGTGCTTGTGGTGGTAGTCAGTCTCTGTACTTTAAGAGAAGAACCAGTTAATACCAGCGGCCAGTACAGGGGAGCACTACACACCATTACAATACAGTATCCATCTCAGTGCTTAGAAGATTTGCTTCACATTGTTTTTTATGTTTCAACTCATGCATGCATAACCCATATACCACCTATATATATGCTATTGAAGCAAATTTAAATATTGTTCCTGCAACAATCTTTGTATTGCTCTATACAATATATTAATTGCTGTATCATCTGGTTTTCAATTACCACTAAAGCATTTTGCATACTGCTTGCTATGCACGCCATTGCTGCTTAAAATGTCTATTACTATGTCATAACATCACTTATGTTCTTTATATGTAAGGTTTGAAATGTCTACAGTGGTGACATTATAAGTCTTTATAGAGGGGATAAACATTTTCTATGATGATTTTCTATGATGATATGTTTCCCCCACTTGCAAATCCTTATATGTCATACGATGTTATCATAAGGCCACACAGAGCGTGTCATTATTTATTTTTCTATGAAGCCATTTGGTATTTATTCTAGTGGGGGAAAAAATATATATATGATATAATAGTTTGGATTCATATGTGCATGTTTACAGGTAAAGATTTTTTGTGAGCCCATACCTATGGGGTATGATTTTGGAGGGAGTAGATTTTTAATGGGTTTTAAAAGGCTTGTGTATACCTACTTTCTTTTTTTTCTTTTTTTTTTGGTATTCTTTCGATCTATTTCTAGGTATATCTTTCCTTGGTTGATATATTTCACAGAATTTCATTGGGTCCATGTCTATAGACAGGCTATTTGTTCTCTATGTTAAATTTAGTCAATTAGATCCACTGTGCCTCATGATGTTGTTTGGGAAAACATCTTCCTAAATATTAATTAAATAAAAATAAATTTTTTCATTCATCTGCCTCCTTAAAGAGACAGTGGGGGTTATTTACGAAAGGCAAATCCACTTTGCACTGAAAGTGCACTTGGAAGTGCAGTCGCTCTAAATCTAAGGGGTAGATCTGAAATGAGTGCTGATTTTATCATCCAATCATGTGCAGGCTAAAATGCTGTGTTTTTTATTTTCCTTGCATGTCCCCCTCGGATCTACAGCGACTTTACTTCCAAGGGCACTTGCAGTGCAAAGTGGACTTTCCTTTAGTAAATAATCCCCATTGTGACCATACCCATGCAGGGTAAATTGACAAGGTTTTTGAAAAGAGCTCCCCCAAACTGCCATACTTACCATGCCAGCGCACCACCAATACTCCTTCCTACTTTTCACCTGGTGACAATAGTGCAACCCCTATTACAGTACTTGGGTCAAATAGCCAATCATTAGGCCTGAGTGCTGTCACAAGACTGGAGGAGTGACATCATTATTCCCTATGGTCACTGATACTGTGATTTTAGTGATGATAGAACCGGAGAAGGAGTGATTGAGGGATGAGTGGTTAGATAAGTGAAGGGGATTGGAGTGAACCTTTGTAGTGACACTATCACTTTGCCCTACATGAAAATGTAAGTGGTAAATGGAAATGGTAAGAGTGTCCCTTTAATTAGCTTTTTTTTTTCTACTTCTTTTTTTCTTGAATACTTAAAGCAATGCCCCCAAAGATAATGTGAAATTGCAAATGCTGTGGTCTTAGTTTTCTCTGCTTGAATTATATATAGGAAGGTATAACTGATATCCTAAATTTCACTTTATACTGGTGGTAATGCTGAAGGCATAAGTTCACACTGGGGAATCCAGCTGTGTAGGATATAAGTCAGCAAGATATACAAGTCCCAGTGTGGACCTCCATGTTTACACGGTATGTGTGGTACCCAGCCTAGATTCCGAATGTTGATTAAGGATGAAATGTCATGTTTTTATTGAGTATTGTATTTGGAATTAATGAAAGGGTCATCTTTATTTGTTAGCACTTCCTGAGAGATATCGGCTAGTCAGCTCCAGATGCTAAATTAGAAATGGAAGAAAAACAGGAGGAGGGACAGCTTGTTATTTCTCTGTTTCCTGCTAGTAGTATTTTATAACAATGTAAACAAATATATCATGGCTTTTCTCAATTCTGTTTTCTCTGAAACAAACGTTTAAGCTTTTCCGTTGATAAATCAAACTGTTCTTTGTGGTTTTTGTTCATTTACAAACAGATACAGTAACTCTGTATTTTGGATTCTCTTACAACATACAGTGCCTTGAAAAAAAAGTATTCATACCCCTTGAAATTTTCCACATTTTGTCATGTTACAACCAAAAATGTAATTGTATTTTATTGAGATTTTATATGATAGACCAATACAAAGTGGCGCATGTCATGATCGTGGGCCACCAGCGGACATCGAGCCTGCGGGACCCGCCTGCTAGCCTGCGATGATGGAGGGACATACGGGTACGCCTATTTGCGCAGCCGTGCCATTCTGCCAACGTACATCGTCATGCAGTGGTCGGCAAGTGGTTAAACAGACAATACTGCACTATTGGAGTCTTTGTTTTTTTTGCATGTCTGCACTTGCTGGTATTGGAGATATCTGATCTGGTCATCGCCCGGTGTCTGTGGAGGCTTCTGGTGGGAGACGCTCAGGACATCTGGACATCCTTTCATGGGATCCCTGATCCCCCTGAATAAGGGTGGTCACTGGCTTTCTGGTAAGCCTTTTACCTCACTGTGGTGACAGGTTTCACGCGGTCAAGTATTTGATCCAGGCTTCATATCTCACGTGGGATCTTTTTCATAAAATTACAGCCATTAATGACATTTTTCACATTCGCACTGTTGAATGATTTATTATTTGGCACTTTATATGTTACTGCACTTTATAATATAAGGTGTGTATCTATGTATTGTGTTGGTCACACATGAAATCATTATTGTATAGTAGTCACAGCTACTTTTGCACATTTGCACTTTATAGTTATTATATGCTATATTCACATTTGCATTATTTTGAATTGTATTTTTAGCGCTGCACTTTATATTTTCACATTTTGACATAGTGCCCAATATTTGGGTTATAGTTTTTTAGGGGGATATTTACTAAAGGAAAATCCACTTTGCACTGCAAGTGCACTTGGAAGTAAAGTCACTTTAGATCTGAGGGGGACATGCAAGGAAAATAAAAAAATAGCATTTTAGCTTGCACATGATTGGATGATAAAATCAGCAGAGCTTACACTCATTTCAGATCTACCCCTTAGATTTAGAGCGACTGCACTTGAAAGTGCACTTTCAAGTGCACTTGCAGTGCAAAGTGGATTTGCCTTTCGTAAATAACCCCCATAGTGTTTTGTTTAATTTTTACTAAGTGCGGATATTATTTTACACTTATTAACTTTGTATTGACACCCGCAGTTCGCATATGGCAGTGTGAACTGCCTGCGAGTTGGGTGCGATGAGGGAACCCATGTTGGATTCGCACGGGTTCTCACATTGCACCAGTGTGAACCGAACCTAATGCAGGCCATACATGGGTTAAATTCTGAACAAATTTTCTTTTGAAAATCAGAAATTTTGTGCGTTTTTAAACTAATGGTGCCACCTTTTGATTTGGAAATTGGACCAACTAAGCCTCCAATTTCACCTCATGTTGCTATAGAAAAGAAATTGTTGGAAATCTTCTTTTCTTTCCAGGTCACAGCTCATGCTCATTTATTTTTCGATTATATTTCTTGCACATTTTCTCCCATCATGGATTAGAAATAATTTTTTTTTTTTTTACATTTTCAACATGCCCGATCACTCAAATTCAAACGAAAATTCTTAATTACGATTTCCGAAAGAAAATTTGTTCGGAAATTTGACCCTTGTATGACCGGCATTACAGATTAATCTAATAACACTGACAATTCTGTTACTTAAGCTTGCCACATACTAGTACATTTATAAACAAATATTCCTATGTACTGAATTGTGAAAAAAACAATCAGCGTCAAAATAAATTACTTCCTCCTATAACAGGGTAAATTTGTAAAATTACCGATATATGTGACTGCACAGCTGCTGAACACATATGCCCTATACACACGAGCGGATTTTTCCATCGGAAAAAAACTTGGATGATTTTTACGACAGAATTCCACTCAAGCTTGGCTTGCATACACACTGTCACACTTTTGACCATCAAGACCGCGGTGACGTACAACACTACGACGAGCCAAGCATAGGAATTTTGCGCGGCGGAAATTGGTACAGAAGATCGCCGAACACCGGACCCGAACCTGAACATACAGTCAATTATTCGGGTCCAGGATCCGAACACCCAAAAGTCCGGTACGGACCCGAATTTTACAGTTCGGGTTCGCTCAACCCTACCCGTGACATATTGGGTATGTAGCTACAAACACAGGAACCTAACTACATGTCCTGGAACAGCCTACTGCTGCCCAGACAGTTGACTTTTACACAGGATGAATCGTGAGTCCATAGTCACACAAACTTAATCCCACCATAAAAGCTAATGGCTGCTCTCCAGTCTGTCTTGCACAGAAAACTGGTTTCAGGGTGGAACATCCTCCCTAAGCTTTCTGGTGGATTTATAGAGCCCAGAGTGTTGAATCCGCTCCAGCTGAGCTTGTTATCCCATCAGTGAGCCAAACAGGCTCACTACACAGCACAAAAAGAAAAACAATTTGTATACAGCATGAATCTGGGACAAATACACTATATTACCAAAAGTACTGGGACAACATCTGACTTCACACACACATGAACTTTAATGGCAACTCAGTCTTAGTTTGTAAGGTTCAGTATTGAGTTGGCCCACCCTTTGTAGCTTTAACAGCTTAAAGCTGAAGTAAACCCATCCATAAAACGGTATCATTTCCGGCACGTGCCGGAAATGTAACACTACCCATTGGTTGTGCTCTCAACCAAATTGTCAAACCATCCAATGGCTGGTGTCATAACTGATCACATGTGCAGCATCATGGCAGTTGTAGATTAACCTCCCTGGCGGTATGATTCTGTCCGGAATTTAGTGCTGAAAGCGGTACAATTATTTTGCATAGAAATTTGGCGTTTTTATATTGTAGGCATGCAATTCTTATGAATAACTCACTTAAATCTGTCCGAACCAGAGTCTAGTAGACATCCCGGGTATGATAAAGTTTGAAACACAAAATAATAAATTATAATATAATAAAAATATATATAAAAATGATTCAATAATGTAATCAAATCAAAAACACTGAAATTTGCTCAGTTGCAGAATAGTCGCTGTCATTAAATTTATTGTTTGATGATAAATTGAGATTCTAATTTTTTATCTGTGTTTTCTAGCTGGTCTAAAACCACTTTTGACATAAAGGGACACTTTTTGGTTGCTATGGACAATCTCCAGTTTCCAGGCAGAAAAAAAAATCTTTTTATTATATAAAATGACATGCAGGGCACTGGGCAGACCACTAGGGACAAAGGGGGTGTGTATTTTTTGTATACAGTACTGTAATCTGTAAGATTACAGTACTGTATGTGTACTGTGTTTTTAAACTTTTTTAAATTTGGTGCCAATCTCCGCTCCCGTGCGTCGGAACGTCACAGGGAACGGAGACCGGCACTGTGTGAATCGAGCGAGCGGACGGCTCGCTCACACAGCGGGGAGACATCGCAGGATTCAGGGGAAAAGGTAAGTAACTTCCCCCCTGCTTCCTGCATGCAAGCCCGAGTCTGGCTCGGGGTTACCGCTCCCAGCAGAAAAAGCTGGACCCGAGCCAGGCTCGGGGTTACCGCTAGGCAGGTTAAACAGAGGCAAATATGGCAGCTTCCTTGGCTGAAAACGATAGGGGGGTTTACTTACACTTTGAACTCTTCTGAGAAGGCTGTTCACAAGGTTTAGGAGTGGGTTTATAGGAATGTTTGACCATGCATGCTGAGAATCATAGGCTCATTTATGACCAACTAATAACCAATAGCTTTATTGAACTTTTCAAAAGTACAACTTTCCAAATGTACCAAACAACAATGCTAGCCACAGTATACCATGTGCACCCATAAAACATAAACTCATATAGTCTAAGAGGCCTGAACCCAAAATTTACCAAACAACAATGCCAGTCATAGTATACCGTGGGCATCCATAAATATAAACTCACATAGTCCAAGAGGCCTGTCCTTACCATCAGTGCCAGACAGGCATTAGACTGACCCCAGAATTTAACTTGAGGGCATAGCCCTTAAAGCAACATCAATTGCTGGCAAGGTCAAAACCGCCAGATGCAAGTCAGTGGTACACTGACGAGTGCCCTACCACAACCAGCACCTGCTCGACACCAGATTGTAGGCAGAGATTAACATATTTAGACCAATCATTTAAATGAGCCCCATCAGGTCTCAATAAATACGGTTATCTCCCTCAGGACCCCAGTGGCGGACAACAATGCCACCAATCCCGTGGACAAATGTGAAAACCTAGGCATTCACCTATTCAAACAGCTCGAAACAAGAACAAAGTATGTGATGGGCCAAAACCAGAAAAGGGGGGGACAATGTTGGACCAAACAATAGATTGTTAAAACTGGCACAACATGGAGCAATAACATGCTTAATAGAGGTGATTGAATCTACAGACCGGTAATGTCCTACATTGTTACTCCATACATGAATGATAAGAATGAAGAGGCCAGAAACAAACTGTCTCAGGTAATACCAACAGCCAGTGTAGGCCATGAAAACTGCGACAATTAAGTCTGCCAACTGCAAAGGAAAATTCTCCCCACAGTGTCAAAATTCGGCATGGCAAGAAGCCCCATAAACAAAGGAGTTAACGATGATCCAAAGTAATGCTGGAGAGAGATATGAAATTTGAACAAAAAGGCGAGGACAAATATATAGCAAAACATTTTAATGATTCCCACCTACCTAAAAGCCATCTCTGTTATCCGAAAAAACCCATCCTATGGGCAGCAATGGCAGCTCCAATAAGAAAGGAGTATATGGGAAAAATCATTAGAAGGCAAGACCAACTGGGAAAAAAGGAAGAAGACCCAAAAAAAATGGAATTTGTTGAGGTTGGAAGAATCAGCTGGAGATAAAAACAAAAAGATTCTGTTATCAGCACATCCACTGAGTTACCACCAACTGAGCGTTTGTCCTCAGAGAGAAGTTCACTAATCCTAAAGGTGCCAAAGAATGCCCAAGAAAAGGCAACTCTAAACAGGAGAGCCCTAAATGTGAAGACAGATAGAGGGAAAAATGGAGAGGATGGCGGTTAGGTTGTGCACAGAAAACTGGTGCTGAAAATCAGGGAAGCAAGTCAGATGTTTCCAGACCTTCAAAGCCCTCTGAATAAGAAAACTTTTGAGATGTCCTCCCAGCTGAATAGTCTGAGCCAAACAATACAGCAGGGGGAGCGGTACCCACCATCGAACACGCCCCAACTATATCCTGAAGGTGGCGGAGGTAGGAGAAAAAAGCCAAGTGCCTGTCCCACAGGGGGAAAGGGAGAACTCATTGACAGATGGAGACACCCATTCGTCACAAATTTGCCAGCAGGTTATCCAAGAGTTTTGTGAGGAGAGGCACGAATGGGGACTCAACAGGAGTCAGAAACGAGACTACACAAAAAGGGAAGGACAAGGAAAACACACAGCCGTTGCAGCCAAAAAGCAGAAGCGGGTGAATTGTGAACAAGAGGACAAATCAACAAAGGCATTAGCTACATCTGTAACCAAACAGTCAACTGAAGACATCCAAGAACCAGGAAAAACACAACAGGGGGAACAAAGGGTGGAGAGCATGCAGAGAGGCAGATAACCACTTGTATCACACTCATCAGTCCAAAAAAACACTCGTCTTCTCTGCAATTTTTCCACCGATTATTCCACTGACATCACATGAGGCAAGAGGTCTAACAGCATCATGTTACACAATGAATAGAGTGGGGCCCATAAGGCCATCCAAGGTTCAGCAAACCAGTCACTCTGGAAGAAAATGCCAAAACTACAGGAGCTGAATGTAGCCCTGTAAAACTCCAGCTGTGAGTTTAGCAATTCCTCCATTTATCGAAGAATGACCATTAGAGAGGTGCAAGAAGGACAACTGCGCTTCCAAGTTATCACATGGGGCTGATAATTTGTACATAATTACGTGTATCTGATATACATTTCAAGACGCCCACAGAAGGCACAGCCCATCAGATGTATGTGTAGTGTGAAAACAAGAAGGCTCAAAAAAGATTGAAGCTGCTACAGCCAGAGCGTCATAGGGTCCCGTGGGAATTTAACCAAGGATAGAAGCTAATTAACCCCGGGGAGTCGACAGACCATCTCCACAATGTCAATCTCAACGCCCAAAAGGACAGAAGATGAGCTGGACCTTCCGTGCTGTTGGGATGGAACAGTCACAGTGTACAGAAAGGAAGCGAAAGGCAGACTCAATGTCGGCCTTCACCAGAAGTGTAGGAGCACCAAATGCTGAATAAAAGTGGAGTATTGGTCCCAGGAATTCTCCTGATCAATGCCACCATTAACCGACAAGCCTGCAGGGAAAGGAAAGTGTTGTATAAGTTGATATATATATATATATATATATATATATATATATATATATATATATATATATATATATATATATGAGAAAAACATAGGGATTGCTGCAAAAAAATGATATTTAATAAAAAATATGAAAGATTACATAATGTCCATAATATGCACGGTACATATATATATATATATATATATATATATATATATATATATATATATATATATATATATATATATATATATACACATAATATATATATATATATATATATATATATATATGTATGTATACCTTGCATATTATGGACATTATGTAATCTTTCATATTCAGCAATTCCTATGTTTTTCTCATATATATATTTTATATATATATATATATATATATATATATATATATATATAAAATTAAAATGTATTTATTTTTCTGGGTACCCCCCATCTGAGGAGCATTAGGGGTGGCATGAAAGGGATCCAAAGCCCCTGATTAAATCCTGTATGTAAGATCCTAGCCTCCCCACTGAGAGGTCTAGCCAGAGCAACACCCTTGAGACGTTCACTGGCATCCTCTGTCTTTGGAGGATGAAACTTGGAACCTGGTTTGGCAGGTGGTATATTCCCCATTCATAAAGAGTCGACAAGCAATGGATAGGCACAGAAACCCCACAGCCAGTTCCTAAAATATAAGGAAGCTGCTTTGATTTTTCACCCTAAATATTACCATCAATGTTTTTATTTGTCAAATGCCTGTGTATCAAAAAGCACCAGCATCAGCACATCAGTAAACTCATAGTGCCATTTTTAAAATGTATTTATTTAATTCCCTGTGCCAAGCACAAATTGACAGGGATAGCTGCAAAGGGTGGGCCAACTCAATATTGAACCCTACGGACTAAGACTGGGATGCCATTAAAGTTCATGTGCATGGGACGTTTCTGACTTGCGGTATGTGAACAGCCTTTTTCCAGAGCTTCGGGCTGTGCTGAGATCCTACATAATCCTGCTCAGCCCTAAACCTCGCCTTCCACACCGAACCCACCCAGAATGATTGGGGGACATCTCAGGCAATCGACCATGGTAAAAATAGGGCAGAGCATGCAGCCATTGCACACACGGAAGGCTCGCTCGGTTCGCCTCACGAGGTCAGCTAAGATCGCGCCCAGGACATACAAGAGCAGCCGCGCTCTCCTGCTGCCGAAGGCCAGCCATGGGCTGAGGGAGAAACTGACTGGATGGATGCCACAGATCCCCTGGTGATTCCACTACCATCTCCCTCTACAGATGCAGGGGAGGGAGGCTCCAGATCACAGGTAGGAGAGCCTATGCTGTCCTAAATCATGGCGACCATAAAGAGTTGCTATACTTCCCTGTTAAAACAAATTGAGACCATCTGTGTGGACTTTGCCCTGCGGAAGGATGATGTGCACAAAATTATGCACCGGGTCACTAATACTGAACATCGTATTAATGCGGTTAAAGATGATTAAAACCCACTAATAGTGATGGTCCGAGAGGTGGTGGCAGACCACAAGTCCCAGGAAACCAAATAGGGAGATATAGAGGATTGGCTCTGTCGTAATAATCTACGCTTCCTGGGATTTCCAGTGGGGTCGGAGGGTAAACACCCTGAAGAATTACTGATATCCTGGATCAAACAGACCTTTGGAGAGGAATGTTTTTCCCATCTGTTCGCTATTGAAAGGGCTCACCGGGTCCTGCTGAGGGCCCCACCATCAGGCTGGTACCCCGGACCCCTGCTGGCCCATTTCTTATACTTCAGAGATAAGGAAATTATTCTACAAAAAGCTTGCAATATTCCTGAATTGCTGTACATTAATAATCGCATCACCATCTTCCCTGATTTTTCTGCAGCTGCACAGAAAAAAAGAGCAGCTTTCCAGGGTGTAAAGCAACGCCTGTGAGATCGTAGCCTACCATGTAGCAAGCTCTATCCGGCCAGGCTCAGAGTGGTACACAAAGGAAAAGTGCAATTCTTCACCTCTACTAAGGAAGCCAACAGATGTCTGGAATCTCTGGGTAGCACCTGAAATGAGTTAATTTTACTGCCTAGGAATGTTGAAGGGGGCTCCTCTTCGCTCAAGGTTGACTTTCAATGCTCACAATATGTGCCTTACTTTTGGATAAAAGATCCTTTTCGGTTCAATTGTTGTTTGGCTGACATAGATACTTCCTCAATCAATGCGGTTCACTGTTCGCTCTGCTGACTATTACGTTTTCACCCTCTTTTTCCTCTACGGCTGGATAAGGAAGGATTCCCCCACTAGGGTAACTTTGTTGTTTGATGTTTGGGGCAGAAGCCTGTAGTGTTGGTAGGGTGGGGGTGGGGATTGGGTTATGTGATCCTATGTTCTGAATCAGTACTTCTATGGTTTGTTGCTTTATGTTTTTTAGTATTTTATAATATGCACCCTATGTTACTATTGCCACCTACTGTATGATGAAACTGTATGCTTTCCAATGCTACCACTATTAAGTTTTCAAAGTTGCTCCCCTGGAGCCCTCTGCCAATCTACCGCTATGGTGGGTACTACATTATAGCCTTCTATTTTTAAATTCTTAATCTGTTATCTTGGAATGTGAGAGGCCTCAACTCCAAGATTCAATGTGCTTTGTTTTTAATTATATACAGAAACGCAAACCTCATATAATTTTTCTACAGGAACGCATTTGGTCGGTTCAAAAACCTTAGCCCTTCGGAAGGCATTTGTGAGCCACGCATTTCACTCCACGTACTCCAATTACGCCAGATGCGTTTCCGTTTTGGTGTCCAAATCCTTATTGTGTACCCCTAAAGATTTAGTAACAGACCCCTTTTGTAGGTACGTGATAATGATCCTTATCATTGAGAACTCATCTTATACCCTTTATGGCGGTATACAGTATGTTCCACCGCCATTCACGGTTACGATGTGGGACACTCTGATGGCAAATGTGCTCCAGGTAGCAGAGAGACCAATTATTTTGTCTGGGGATCTAAATGCAGTAATGTCTCCAAAAAATAGATCGCTTTTAGGCAGTATCTAAATGTAGTTCCCCATTGGAGACCCGTGTGAAGCAATATAATTTGATGGAGGCGTGGAGATGGAAAAACCCGGATGCTCATGTTTACTCGTGTTTTTCCTCTACATTTAATACTCTATCCAGATTAGACATATGTTTTGTGACTAGGGAGGTGCTGCCGAGAGTACTCGCAATTCAGTACCTCCCGGGGGCCATCTCAGACCACTCCCCCCCTGTTGTTATCTATGGCTACGGGCCAGTCGAGTGGATATACATTGTAAAGATTAAGCCCCTTATGGTTGAAGAAGGAGTGCTTTGAGAGGTAAACGGACGCTTCTATAGCCAATTTCTGGTCAGAAAACAAATAGGATGTCTCTTTGGGTATCGCCTTGGACTCCTTTAAGGCTACTCAGGGGCTCCATTTCAGGGGTAATTAAACAGCTCAGATCTGATAGAGAGTGGAAGGTCTGGAAGTGCGAACAGGTTACCACGATGGCTGAAGTGGAATATATTAGAAACCCTACTTCCACTAACTATAAGTCTTGGAGGGATAGTACTTGTCAACTGGATCTAGTGTTGGTGGAAAAGACTCAAAAAAAGTTGCTCTACCAATTGCAACGTATTTTCAAATTTGGTGATAATAACAGCAAATTACTGGCGTACCTGGCTCACTCACAACATCTATCCCCTGTTTTATAATGTACAACAAATACTCTGTACAGTGATATTGCCAATGCATTTGTTGAGTTTTACTCAGATCTATATTCCTCTAGGGTGGGCTATGGAGATGAGGAGGTTCAACAGTACTTAGCACCCATTCTCCTTCTTGAGTTAACAAGGGAGGCGGCAGCAGATCTGGATCAATCTCTCGCTCCAGATGAAATTATTTCCACAATGCTTTCCCTTAAGCCAAACAAAACCCCCTGGGCTTGACGACGGAGTGGTACGGCACTTACAAAGAATTTTTGGCAAAATATGGGCCGGTTGGATTACTTTTGTATCTGGGGACATAGAGGTGTAGTATATGTGGAGGTAGCTGAATAACTTAAGTATGTAAATGGACGGAATGAAGCTAATTATATACAGATATAGAGCTAAGTTTATTTGCACATTCTCAGAGGGGGGTGTGCATTTTTATAAAAATCTTTTTACATTTAGTTTATTTGCATAGCTTTATTAATAGGATGCTAACAGTGTATAGAATGACCCATACAATCTAAACATATGTAACCTGTATGAGAATGTCTGTTCATAGTTGTCATCCTTTGTAAAAGGTATGTTATGGATGTTGTAATCCTCATTTTTGAAATATGAATAAAATGTACCCTTTAAAAAAAAAAAAAAAAAAAGTTAATGTGCGTGTTAATTAAAGCAGGTGTCTCAATACTTTTGGTAATATAGTGTATATCTCCCATCCTGGACACAACCCAACGTTTTTCCTGGCTTCATGTCATACAAGGGATAGTTTATATCCCTTGTTATTTTTTAACTCTTTTTATAATCTTTAAACCGTTAGGAAGAATGCCTTTTACTTCCTGTCCCATAGCCACAACAAGAAGTGAGGGAAATCCTTCTAAAGTGAAGAAATCCTGATTGCCACCTGCGTCACCAGAACTAGCATCCCCATAAGAAACAATTCAAACTTGGGGATTTTCTTTTCTTTTTCACTCTCTGTGAAATTGATCAGCAGGGTGAATAGAAAGGGTGAGCCTCACTAACCGAGGACAAACACAGCAAAATAAAAATACCTGGCAGGTGTTCGAATCCCTTTCCACTCTATCCAAAATTAAAAACTTTAAGGATGAAGGAGTGTAATTCATTCATGAGGTCATCATATGGATCAGTTGATGGTTGAGGCCTTTCCGTAGTACTAGCCTACACTTCTGTAGAATATTGAATTTGTATTGCATCAACTGACTTTATTGCTAGACATAGTCATTTCTATGTAGGAAAATGTTGCTATGATGATCCTTATACCTTTCTAGTTATATCTATATCAATAAACATATTTGAAACATATTTAAAACCTGTTTTATATAAATCAACTATAAGCTACATTAACATGAGTCATTTTCCAAGAAACTCTTTGAACATTGGTTCTAGGTGTTAACATACAATATAACAATTTATTCCAACATACCAGCCAGGCAGAAAATATACTTGTCATTAAGTTCTGTGCGACGTCAAGTCCTGCTTTTCAGCAGTGGAGAAATAAATGAATCACTAGCAGTGTTGTCAAGTAGGCAGTCGTGTTCAAGTTTATTGGAATAAGAATGAAACACCAAATATTTTATGAATAGTTCAGTATAGCTGTTCCCACCTTTGGGATGCTGACAGACAACTAACATTTTACCTCCTGCAAAACAGACATTGTCTATACTTGTGATTAAATAATATGGTGTGCACCATATGGGAGGTCTTAATACTTACACAATCATAAGCATATGATAACGGTTGCTTTACTAAAGGTGAAAAGACTCTTCACTTTGCAAGGGAATATTTCCCAGAGCTTAGTGAATTTGATAAAGTTTCACTTTGCTAAGAATACCCAATCACAATGAAGTAAAGGAAAAAAACAACATTTTTGATTGCACATAATTGGATGATGGAAATTCAGCAAAGCTTCATCTTAATTAACTAGGCTTCGGGGAAAAAATCCTTGCAAAGTGAACAGTCTATTTTACTTTAGTTATCCAACCCCAAAGTATTAGGTGCAATGGCCATAAACATTAGCAGGTGGCAGGATATGCACCCAAGATCGAGCAGTAGGTGCTGCTACTGCCTCTTATAACAGCAGATATACAGATTTATATACACTGACAAATATATATAGCCAGTATTCTGACTGTTGTCAAGAATAGTAGGATCACCTTCCAGGTTCCAGCTTGTAAAAAAGACAGGTCTTCTATTTCTGGAGATGTGAACCCTATAAAACAATTTAGGTAAAGTAAAACAATCTGCAAAATCTTTACTAGCTATGGTTACTAAAAAAATAGCTAGTAATGATTTGATGGAATAGATACATGCTTTCTTAGGATATATTCATTTATTAAATGGTTGGGGCTTGTCCATCCTACATTTTGGCACTTGTCCAATAATGAATCTTGATTTGAAGTTCTGTGTTGTCATATAAAGAAGTGAAATTGACAGAAGCGACCAATCTTTCTTATAGGCTATCCTTTTGTAGCACTGCCCCCATAGGAGTCGCTGTTGTCCGGGTCCCCACTACTTGACAGCCAGTCACACAGCATTTTTTTCATTCACTCAAACACAGTAAACAGTCCTTGGCTTGTTTTTTATTTTTATTTTTTGTTCCATTAGGGGATGATTACTTGAATGGGGTGGAGAATTATGGGATGCCCAGCTTGAAAATGTCTAGAACACAGAACAAAAGGGGACAACTGTCCCCCCATTTTAGGCAGAAATCCTCTTCTTCCTTCCTCCTGCACAAACTTGGTTCACTATGTACTGCACCTGTTGATCACTCCGGTGGAATTAACAGTCTTTTGTCAATTCAGCAGCAGCCTATTACAGGCTAGGAACATCCCATCCCCTTGTGGATAAGTTAGCACATTGTGGAGTGAACAGCCTCCTTGTAGACACTGAGCCCAGTTCTACCACTGCAGAAGACTACCAGCCCACCTGGCTGCTTGCTTCCCCCAGTTCTCCTGACTGGCACACACACATGGGGATTCCCCAGGGCAAGGTTAGATGAAGACTTGGCACACCGCGGTCTTCAAGAGAGCACTATTACTAATGACAGTCTCTCCCTTTGTCTGTCCCTGCACCATGCTGATCTACTCACTGTCTCTGCTTGCTCTCTCCTGCTGCCGCTCTGGCATTAATCCCTCCAACTGTCTCCTGTGGTGGGATCCTTCCAGGCCAGCTTTCCCAAGTTCCAGCCTGGGGTAAAACCATTCCTCAGCAGGGGTACCTCAAGGGCCACCAACAGCCTCTCCTCAGCACTGCTTCTCCATCTTCCACCCAAACTCCTCTGCTGGCATGGCCCATGTCTTTATATGGGTTTTTCTCAGTCCCCTGCTAGGGCCACTCCTGGGGATTGGCTGAGGGCCCATAAATAATCAAGGCAGCTCCCCCCAGCCTCCTCCCACTATTTTCTAGAATATTTTCCAACATTCTAAAAACGGGGGGCGGGGGGCACCAGAGAGCTGCCAGGGGGAATCATCCAGCTCTGAACTCTTGTAACCCTGACCCAATTACAGACTCACCAGTTAACATGAGTCACAGCATAGTTTGCCAACTTTCACTACTAGAGGGTGCTACACTTTAAGACTGTGTGACCCATTTATGTAACCATCTTTATGTTTAAATGCATCCTAATTGCAATATTTTAGTAAGTTTATGAACTATCAAGATGTCTAAAGCAGACCTTGCATGAAAATACAGTCCACTTTGATGACAGCCCTCCATCTCCCAATAAAATATCTCTTACCAAAAGGGGACCAAAAGTTAGTAATTGTAGAAAAATACGAATCTTAGATCCTGACTTCCATCCAAGAGCAGCCTATTCTCTTAGGATTTCAAATATCCAGTTTTCCTGAGATTCAGTACTGAGGCATGGTGATACTACTGATGTTTCAGAAAGTGGACAGAAGCCCGGATCAGAAGTAAGCATTTTATTTTTCTCATTGCTGGCACCCTTATGTAAGAGATTTTTATTTGATAAATGAGGGTATGTCATTAAAGTGAATGCATTAATAAAACATTCCAGTCAAAAGTGAAAATAAAGCCTTGAGATGCATACAGAAAGTAAAGCCACCCTACTCAGTTCTTCGTGTTTTTATCCAGAAGTTTCTCAAGTGCATCAGTCCACCCCAGTTCCTTTTATTAATAATCTGGTGATCTGAGAACCCCTGCATTTGAAAGTAAACCTGACCTGTAAAAATATCAGTATTAAGAAGTTTCTTCAGCTATGACACCTGCCATTTCATGGCTTGACGTTTCCATTAAAAGCTAACATAAGCACACTAGTAACAGTAATGCCGCGTACACATGATCGGAATTCTCGTCTGAAAAACTGTGTTGGTTTTTCCGACGGAATTCCGCTCAAGTTGTGTTGCCTACACACGATCACACCAAATTCCGACCGCCAAGAACGCGGTGACGTCCACCACGTACGACGAGACCATAAAAGGAAAGTTCAGCACCATGTCCGGCACCCGTTGGGCTCCTTCTGCTGATCTCGTGTTTATCGCGTGTTAGTAGGAGTTTCGCTATAGACGATTCGTGTCTTTTCAGACTTGTGCTTCAGATGGTTCCTGCTCTACAGTTTGTGCTTGTCGGTGCGTATTTGCTTATCAGTGCGTGTAGTCAGTTCGCATTTGTTTGTCTTTGCGGCCTATATATTTATATATAGTATGCTTTGATTTTCAGGGCTTATTGTCCGCTTGTTGCTTGATTTGCATTTCGTTCTTTCAGGCCTTGCTGTTTATCAGTGCTTTCTTTAGTCCGTTCTGATCAGCCGACCGTTTAGAAGCGATGTTACGTGTACGTACTCGTCGTAGAGTTCGTGCTGTGCGGGGGCTTGGTGTTGGGGTTCTTACTTTGACACAAGCCCGGTCCATGAACAGGGCGAGGAGGAGTTCGTGGACCAGGAATTGGTTGCTCCAGCGTGACCAATTCTCGCACATGCCTCTGCTTCGTGAGATCTGTGAGAATAATCCTGATGATTTCAGGAATTATCTCAGGATGACGGACCCCGTTTTGCTGTCCCCTTATATTACCAGGCAGGATACCTGCATGCGGCAAGCCATCACTGCGGAGCAGAGGTTAGTTGCCACGTTGAGGTACTTGGCGACAGGGAGAAGCCTGCAGGACCTCAAGTTCTCGACAGGCATCTCCCCCCAGGCTCTGGGGATCATTATTCCAGAGACCTGTTCTGCCATCATTCAGGTCCTGCAGAAGGACTATATGAGGGTAAGTTGTATTCTTTAACATCACATTCTACATTCACATTGTCCTTCATGCATATTTTCCTTCACTTACCCCCCCCCCCCCAGCATGCTATTTGGGGCCCATATATACCTATAGTCTAGTCACTTAACAATGTATTTTGTCAGCTCCATTGTAATGCTTTACCCTAAACACCCCCTACAATGTGTACAAATGTTATAGTTGTCCTTAAATTCCTTCAGAGTGCCTGAGGCTTTGTTTTGTGGTGCCCAAAATCTTTTTTGAACCCCCCCTCTCCCAACTGCTCAGTCAGCTGATACCAATCCTCTGACTTTGCCAAACCCAATACACACTATACCTACCTCTATAGTGGTCATATGTATGGATTCATTTTTCCAAGCATGTAGTGCCAGGGCCTGCCTCACTACTTTCAAATGCTACTGTTTTAATTCTTCTCCTCCTATTATTATTGTGATAGGTAATAGCAGAATCCAAAAATGTGCTTCCATTTTCCTTTTTTTTTTACCTGTCCAGTGGGATGCCAATAGTGCTATGAAGGAGGGGCGGGCCAAACTATCAAACATTACTTCGTTACTCCATTACGTAGTGGAGAGGGTGGTTACCTGTCCAAAACATACGCCCCCCCCCCCCCCCTAAAATATTTACAAGGGGCCATCACAGGGGAGGAATCTGATAAGTGGACCTTATATTTTAGCCTTTAAATACTACAAGAAATGTTATACAGATGTTTGCCAACAATGTTTGTGTATAATCTGCTTGTAATGTTTATTATCAAATGTACTAATTATATTTTTCTTGTTTGATTCCACAGTTTCCTTCCACGCCACAGGAATGGCAGACTGTGGCCTCCCAGTTTGCCCAGCGGTGGGATTTCCCGAACTGCGGAGGGGCAATCGATGGGAAGCATGTCCACATCGTCTGACCACCCCATTCGGGGTCATACTATTTCAACTATAAGGGGTTCAATAGTATCGTGTTGATGGCGGTGGTGGGGGCGAACTATGAGTTCCTATATGTGGACGTGGGGCGGAATGGTCGGATGGAGGAGTCTTTTGCCGGACGGTTCTACCGACGTCTCGAGAGTGGTGGCTTGGGATTGCCACCCCCAGAGGAGAATGTCGAGGGACTCCCGTTTGTCTTCGTGGCAGACGAGGCGTTTGGTTTGGCAAACCATTTGATGCGACCGTTCCCCCAGAGGACCCTCACACCGGAGAAGAGGGTATTTAATTTCCCGGCTGGCCAGAGCCAGAAGAGTCGTGGAGAATGCGTTTGGTATTCTGGCCAGCCCGTTCCGCCTTTTCCAAACGGCCATAAATATTGCGGAATATAAACTGAACACCATCGTGGTATCATATTGCATCTTGCACAATTTTTTTAAACGGACAAACCCAAATTATGTGGTAACACTTGGGCCTGACGCTGGGCTACAATCACTCACGTCCCTGGAAGCGGCCCGTCCTGGCTTGCCCCCCCAAAGCGCCCGTGAAGTGCGGGAAAATTATTCTGAATATTTTTCGGGGAGGGGGGCCATTGCTTTGCCAGCAGTGCTTCAATAAATTTTACCTTTAATTATCTCGAAAAATCTTGCTTTGAATTTCCTGCTTGTGTTTTTTTTTTGTCTCCTATAGTGCACTTGTAGTGCCAAGTGGTTTGCACATTATTATCTAAACACCCATTGTCACTGTAAACACCAATTTAAACACCAAGAAATGGTATTGAAAGAAGAAGGCACACATTGTTGAGCAAAAAATTATTTTTTTACTCCGTACACATTCACATGTTTTTTCCATTTTTTTTACAAAAATAACAAGTTTTGTATTTTCACCCCAAAAAATTGGGGTTACGTTACATAAACAGCCATGTTTCCAAAAATAAAATACACAACTCTGGTGCATAACAAAGTTCTACGTAGAAAAACTTTTGAAGCCAAGATCACACATTACATTGTCCAAAATGTGTGGATCTTGCCTTCATCAGATGGGGTGCAGTCACCCCTGTAAAAGCCTAATTTTGAAGACTCACACAAATTTTCTGGCAAACTGGGGATTTACATCCTGATCCCATGCCTAATGTCAACATGTGCTATCTCCCATCATGGGGATCAATGTATGTGTTTTGGGGGTGCAACCCCTTCCTCTCACCGACTTGAGTTTTGAGGAAGGGGTTGCAGGCACAAAACGCGTACATTGATATCCCCTGATGGCAGATAGCACATGTTGACATACTGTGTGCAACTTCAAAATTAGGCTTTTGAAAATGTTGTAAACTTTTAAACAGCAAAAATAAAAGGTTGGACATTTTGGGAAAAATTAGATTCTCCCAAGGACATCAATCATGTTTTTAAGTTTAACTTCAATATCCCTAGTTTTTTTCCGAATAATCTCTAAATCCTGACTACAATACATTATGTCCTGGATTAGCCTTTGGGCACTGTCAGTGGTGAAATGATGTGACTGTGACTGTTCTTCCACAACCTGTACTTCACCTAAAAAAAAAAAAAACACACCATGTATTATAAATGGGCAGGCATACATGTCTTATTACCTGAATCTGGGGTGTCAGACACTCACCTGTTGTGGTCTCAATCTCGACCACTTCTCCTTCCTCCACATCCTCATATTCTGGTGGTGACCTCGGTTCCCTTTGTTCAGGAGATGGGCGGTCCCTGGGGACATGATATTTCCCGATTCTTTGCTCCCCTATGAGAATAAAATAAAAGGTATACTTAGCACACAGATATTTGAGCCAACAAATATGAATGATAAACATTGCTTGGAAGTGGGGGACAATTGTCTGTTTGGGCAGACTTCCAAGCTGAACACATGATTTATTCCCTTAATTCCTCAGGCTGGAATACTTACCTTTTTTGGATAATTTTCCCACCTGGAGACACCCCAAAGTATCCACTGGAGTACCTGTGTTTGAGACCCTAAAATGTGCACCTGAGTCCAGATGTGTAAACAGCTGCAGAGTGTCCTCTACATACATTACACTGAATGAAGATTGATATTCCTTCTAGGTTCAAACACATCTAGACATCAATGTCCTAAAAAACTCTTTTGGATAAATGTTAAAAATTGAAGGCCCTACAGTATTTAATCATTTATCTGTGAAAACATTGTATTTTGGATAAGGAACGAGGTTTACAACGAACGATTACTGCGTATGACCATGAAAGTAGCCATTTTGGACTGTACAAGACCTTATTAGGGGAAAACACATGGCGCAGCATGCAATATTAATAATAATAGGTACACACGACATAATATACTTACTTTTTCAAAGAACTTTCTTGATCTTCCTGTACTGATCGTGCTCCCTTAATTTGAGGTTCGACCATCGTTTCCTCAGTTGATCCTTCGTACTGTACAGACTCTTCACAACTTTAGTCATGATCTTGGCCTTTCTCATATTTGGGTTGGGGTACGGACCGTAAATTCCCATCATAGTCGTTGCTCCTCAAGATGTCCACCATCTCCATCATCTCCACAAAGGACATATTTGAGGCCTTAAATCTCCTCCTCGATCGTGACGTTTCAGGCTCCGGGCTATCCTCCTCCTCGTTACTGCTTTTATGCACCTGCTGTGTCTCCGCCATGTTCCGCTCCCACTGCAACGAAAGAGACTGGGCGGCGAATATTCTAGAAAGAATGTCAGGGGCGGGCGACGCGGGAGGAGATTCACGCATGCGCAGTGTATATAAAGCTTCAAACACGTGTGTGTCGTAACTACGTTCTGTGTGCATGGGAAGGAGGAACGGACGCCACGAAGAACGTCGAACAACGACGAACGTTAGAACGAAGGTAAGATTTGAAACTTTTTGGAGTCATGTGCGGCCTATACTGAATCTAGATTGATGCCTATATTGTGTTGAAAGATTATCCTGAGATTTTTATTTTTGTATTTTGTTTGGTCTTGCAGAGAAAATGCTCCCATTTAAGGACCCCGAATTCCTTGGGGAATTCATAGATAAATACAGGGATATGAGAAATCTCTGGGAGGTGAAAAACCCCCTGTACCACAATAAGCCAGCTAGGAAGGCAACGCTGGAGAAATTGCTTTAATTTGTGAAGACCCGGGTCCCCGATGCAGACATCAAATTTGTTGAGGCAAAAATAGGTAGCTTGAGAAGCACCTATAAGAAGGAGTTCCAGAAGGTCCAGAAGTCCCTGAGGTCCGGAGTAGCAGCAGATAAGGTGTATGTACCCAGTCTGTGGTACTACAACAGGATGAGGTTCATAGATGACCAGATGGAGGGCAGGGAATCACTTTCTACCCTTCCGGCACCCCTTCCCTCCAGCCTTCCAACCAGCCTTCCCTCCAGCCTTCCCTCTACCCAAGATGAGGCATCTGTGGACCAACCTGGGCCTGCCATACAGGAGGAGATTGAGGAGCCCAGATGGAGCCAGGTATAGGTTTTTTATACATAATTTATCTGTGCAAAAAAAAGATTGTTGGTAAGTAGATATTATTATTGCTAATAAATGAATGAAGTAACAAAAAGTGTTTCACATATTTATAGCCAGAAGTGGGCAAAAAAGATTAGGACAAGAAGGAAAAATGCTGGGCTCACAATGATAGTCTTTTCTATTTATTAACATTAAATTTGCAACAGTCATGAGCTGAAAATTGTGTGTGTTTGATGAACAAAAAACTAAAACTATGTCCCTTTTTCATACACAGGATGACCTCAGCCAGGACGAGGCTCTGGCTAGTGGCACACAGGAGGAGGCAGGTGGAAGTGTCACCCAGGAGGTGGCAGGGCCCAGTCACACACAATCGCAGATTCCTCCCCTCATCCTTCCCTACAAACGCCAGAGGAAGGGCACAAAAGCAGAGGAGGCAGCACTGGCCCTGATCAGGGAGGCTAATGAGTCCCTCAGATCCCCCATTGATGCTACAGAGGCCTATGGCATCTATATTGCCTCTAATTTGCAACAAATGGAGGAGGGCCAACGGCGAAAGTGTGAAAGAATAATTTTCGATACTATACAGATGGGGTTGAGTGGGGAAATGTCGGACAACCAACACCTCTGTTCTCTCCCCCATCCTCCTCCTCCTCCTCCTCCTCCTCCTCCTCCTCCTCCTCCTCCTGCCACAATGCCACTTCCAGAGCCACAGCCTCCAGGGAAGGCTACAGGGAAGGCCAGGAAGTGATCCCCTGCCTTCACGTCTCAAAGAACCAACATCCTGTTGTAGGACTACAAACTGGGTACATATACCATCTGCTGCTGCTCCGGTTCTCTGGGACTCCTGGACCTCATTGTCCTCCTTTTTATATGGACTTCTCAGCTACCAGTTTATTTGATGTCTGCCTTGGGGACCCGGTTCTTCACAAATTTAAGCAATTTCTCCTGCGTTGCCTTTATCTTTATTTTGTAATTATGATGTGAAATAAATTTTTATTTTGTTTTCAGAAAATGCTTGCCTATGTGTTTTAATACAAAGAGCAAATCAATTTATTTTGGGGGAGTAGGCAGGTACATTTCAAAAATACAATGTCAAAATTAACAAGGGACACCAACAACAAACAGGTTTACAAATAATACAGAATAAACCACTTCATTCTTCTAGCATTATAAAGAAGAGAATGAGCGGCGCATTGAAGAATAAAAAAAAACCCAGTGTGAAGAATCTGCTAGCTCCATTACGAACGCTAGTTTTACCAGACCGAGCGGTTCGGTCTCGTAGTGGATTCTGAGCATGCGTGATTTTTGGCGTGTCGGAATTGCCTACACACGATTGGAAAATCCGATAGAAAGGTTTTCCGTCTGAAAAATTGAGAACAGGTTCTCAATTCAAAGTCCGTCGGAAATTCCGACAGAAAAAGACCGTTGACCATACACACGGTCGGAAAATCCGATGAAAAGCTCCCATCGTACTGTTTCCATCGGAAATTCCGACCGTGTGTACGCCGCATAACAGTTACCATTAAAGGTGGGACCTAAATGTAACTGTTTTGGGAAACGGTTAAATAGGAAAGTGTTAGATCATTGGGTCATCAATTTCGATTCAAATGATCTTTGGACGTTTGTTGCGTTGGTGATAAAGGGATCTGAAAAAGATATCATTCCATAGCACAAGCTTCAGGAAGCCCATATCAGAAGATAGATCCATTTGAAACAGTGAAGGATACTGTGACGGAACCGCTTGGGGACCCCGACTAGGTGCTTCCGTCCTCCAAACAGCTCCTCCTGCCCTCCAAACCATTCCGAGCAGATCGAGAGCTAATACCAGCCCTTTTTACCCCAAACATCATACACAGACAAGGTGTGAGGTAAAATCCAAAGGAACTACTTTTATTGAAACACAGACACATACTTTATACCCTACAGGAGGACATCCCCCTCCTGATCATATGACCCTAACAATACAAACTGTACACAGGAATATAATTACCATAGTTAAACAACAGCCAACATATACTATAAACATTAAGTTAATTAAACAACTAACCACCTGGACAATTTTGTGATTAATCAGATATTCCACTCCAGGTCAAACTGTCCAGCATAAAGTACACTACACATTATCATAAGTTCAACATCCCCACCAGTGGTGGCCCATCCCCATACATGCGTCCGGCCCCCTGATCTACATACAATGATGCCGAACCATGGATTCCAATGGGGGGAGTTTTTTTTTTGACGCATGTGATTAGACCAAGAGGCTCCAATAGGCTTCAAAAAAGGTTGGCTCGGGGCGCAGAGCACTGCGCTCTGAGACCACCCAGTTGTGTGACAACAGTGAATAAATATTTACTATACTTCTACTAATCCTCCTCCCGGACAATCAGGAAGCAGATTATGAGACCCGTTTCCCTAATGGCCAAAGCACCAGGTGATCCTATTGGACACCTAGGAGGAGGGAGGAGGAGGAGAGAGGAGAGCAGAGAGCACGGCCGGAGGAGAAGACCCGCCGACCCACCAGTCGCCACTGATTGGCTCACACACAGCGGCTCTCCCCGGCTCGGACAGGGGAGGGAGGGGAGATCGGAGTAAGGTGGTGAGAAGGCGTCTGTCTCGCAGGAGGGATGGGCGCATTCCCCACATTTATTTCCCCAGGGAGGGGGTGGACCGGCTTGTCTCCCACTGGGGGGAGGGTGAGGGGGTCGGCAGTTGGGCCCCCCTGAATTATCGAGCACCAGCCTCCACTGATCCCCACAGTAGTTTGCTAGCAGACAATAGGTGTTAAATAGCACAATTAACAGTGGGTGAAAGACAGGTGGCATGAGCTGATGAGATTAACATCTGCTATGAGTCTCACAGTATGGAGCAGTCATTGCTGGAAATGTGGCATCTAGGCCCTTAACATGGATCTTGGGCCTAGACTCCCAGAGTCTGTGTGTTCTGGGGAGACACAAACCCGAATCAGAAACAAGACCACTCCAAGGATCCCCAAGGCACACACCTCCCAAAGAGCAGTGTTCCCCCAAAAGCCAGGACCAATAGTTAGTCAGGGGGTAAGAGTCTTGCCCCTAGTCCTCTCAAAAATCCCCTGTCCTGGTTAGGTCTGTCACAGATACTTACCCATTTGCTAGGAAACTTCCATTACAAGCAAGTCATGACAAGGAGTGTGAATCCCCTAGCTCTATGGATAAGGATATGGAAATGTAGTGGGGATCCACTATAAATGAGACCTAATATGAGAAGTAATGCTTTTATGCAGAGGCATAACTAGAACCTTCAGGGCCCTGGCTCAAGAAACCATGAAGGCTGAGCCTGGAGCCCTTCCCAGTGATCCCGGGGCCCCTTATTCCCACAGTGGGACCCTTTTACATGTTCTGTAGCAGGCCCCTTTCCTGCCATCTTGGGATGTCTCCAGAGTAGTGGAATGGCAGGGCCTGGTCCTAAGTGCAACAGTTGTGACCCTGGTAGTTCCACCACTGGTGTCAGTAGAACTGTGAATGAATGGTGTCAGTCAGTAGAGCAGTGGACAATGCCAATATAGCAGAGGACTTTGTTATAAGGGCAATGGACGTGTCAGTAGGGAAGAGGACTTTGTAGGGCAGTGGACAGGGTTAGTAGAGCAGTGGATGGGGTCAGTATTTTATTATTTTTGTTATTTTATTTTTTTATTATTTTTTTACCATTTTATTTATTTTCTTTTACAATTTTCTTTTTATTCTTTTAGGAGCCCCGTTGGGGGCTTTGGTGAAATATCAGGGGTCTAAACAGGTCTCTGATGTTTCACCCTCGAGACAGAGATAGGGTATTGAAGACACCGCCCTCAATCTCCACCTCTACACCCTCAGCTGTACAGAATGAATGGACAGAAATAGCTCTGTACAGAGCTTTTCATTAATTCACAAACCGAGGCATTGTAAACACTGTTTACTATGCATCAGTTATGAATGGACAGAGTCAGTGATCATTACAGATGAGTGTACCTGTACGCTCATGGTGGTGGGAAGTAGGGTCGCACCCATTTCAATACCGGTATTGGTGCCAATACTAAGCATTTACATGTGTATTGGTACTCGTGCTAATGCTCCAATACTAGAAACCGATACCTACAGGCTCTGTTCTTTCAGTTATGTTTTGATAATCTGGACAGGGTATATATTCAGAACTTAAAGAACTTATGGTAAGGATCAGTCAAAATGACTATAACCTGAGGTTCACAATGGAGTGTGACAGTAAAAGAGGGACATCTCTTGATATTCCAATTGAGGTGCAGGTCGGCTTACATCGGATCTATACAGGTAACTGCCATCATCAAATATCATCCGACATGCATCTATTTAAGACTCAAAAGAAAACTTTCTGGTCCAATCTAGAAAACAATGTAAAAGTCTTATGGGCTGGGGTTATAGCAAAAAAAAAAAATCTCAAGACAGCTTTTCAAAGGATTAAACCAGTGAATCTCTTATACATGAGAAAATATAAAGATCTATTTCTACTAACACGCATATTACACATTATTCTAAATACATGGTATAGTATGTATCTCTGCGCTTGCCTGGTGAATAAATAGGGCTAATGGAATACTGCGGCAAAGCACTGATAGGAACTATCGGATCCCAAGGAATTAAGGTAAGGTAAAGAGGTAGTGCTGCGCTGTATAATAAAGCTGTAGAGACTAAGGTATATTAAATAGGTATGCACACAAGTAAGTGCTGATTATGCAGAAGATAGAGGATGGTGTGAATTTTCTTTTTTTTTTTTTTTTGTGCATAAATCACATAAAATCGCATAAATGTGACATAGCTTAACCACTTCAGCCCCGGACCATTTGGCAGCCAAAGGACCAGAGGTCTTTTTTCAATTTCGCACTGCACTACTTTAACTGGTAATTGCGCGGTCATGCAATTTTGTAACCAAACGAAATTTGCGTCCTTTTCTTCCCACAAATAGAGCTTTCTTTTGATGGTATTTGATTGCCTCTGTGATTTTTATTTTTTGCGATATAAACGGAAAAAGAGCGAAAATTTTGAAAAAAAAAGAGATTTTCTACTTTTTGTTATAAAAAAAAAATCTAATAAACTCAATTTTAGTCAAACATTTGGGCCAAAATGTATTCAGCCACATGTCTTTAGTAAAAAAAAAAATGCCAATAAGCGTATATTTATTGGTTTGCGCAAAAGTTATAGCGTCTACAAACTAGAGTACATTTTCTGGAATTTACACCGCTTTTAATTTATGACTGCCTATTTCATTTCTTGAGGTGCTAAAATGGCAGAGAAGTACAAAACCCCCCCAAATGACCCCATTTTGGAAAGTAGACACCCCAAGCTATTTGCTGAGAGGCATGTTGAGCCCATTGAATATTTTTTTTTTTAGTCCCAAGTGATTGAATAAAGACAAAAATAAAAAAGATTTTTTTTTTTTTTTCAAAAAGTTGTCACTAAATGATATATTGCTCACACATGCCATAGTTATATGTGGAATTGCACCCCAAAATACATTTTGCTGCTTCTCCTGAGTATGGGGATACCACATGTGTGGGACTTTTTGGGAGCCTAGCCGCGTACGGGGCCCCGAAACCCAAGCACCGCCTTCAGGATTTCTAAGGGTGCAAATTTTTGATTTCACTCCTCACTACCTATCACAGTTTCGAAGGCCATAAAATGCCAAAATAGCACAAAACCCCCCCAAATGACCCCATTTTGGAAAGTAGACACCCCAAGCTATTTGTTGAGAGGCATGGTGAGTATTTTACAGCTCTCATTTGTTTTTGAAAATGAAGAAAGTAAAGAAAAAAATTTTTTTTTTCTTTTTTCAATTTTCAAAACTTTGTGACAAAAAGCGACATCTGCAAAATACTCACAATACCTCTCAGCAAATAGCTTGGGGTGTCTACTTTCCAAAATGGGGTCATTTTGGGGGTTTTATGCCATCTGGGCATTCCATGGCCTCCGAAACTGTGATTGGCAGTGAGAAGTGAAATAAAAAAATTACACCCTTAGAAAGCCTGAAGGCGGTGATTGGTTTTTGGGGTTCCGTACGCAGCTAGGCTCCCAAAAAGTCCCACACATGTGGTATCCCCGTACTCAGGAGAAGCAACAGAATGTATTTTGGGGTGTATTTCTACATATGCCCATGACATGTTTGAGCAATATATCATTTAGTGACAACTTTTTGTAAAAAAAATATATATATATTTTTTTTTTTCATTATTCAATCTCTTGGGACAAAAAAAAAAAATATTTAATGGGCTCAACATTGCTCTCATCAAATAGCTTGGGGTGTCTACTTTCCAAAATGGGGTCATTTGGGGGGGGTTTGAACTGTCCTGGCATTTTATGCACAACATTTAGAAGCCTATGTCACACGTCACCCACTCTTCTAACCACTTGTAGACAAAGCCCTTTCTGACACTTTTTGTTTACATGAAAACATATTTTTTTTTTGCAAGAAAATTACGTTGAACCCCCAAACACTATATATAATGTTAAAGCAAAGGCCCTACAGATTAAAATGGTGGGTGTTGCATTTTTTTTTTTTCCACACAGTATTTGCGCAGCGATTTTTCAAACGCATTTTTTGTGGAAAAAATACACTTTTTTTTATTTTAATGCACTAAAACACACTATATTGCTCAAATTTTTGATGAAATAAAAAATATGATCTTAGGCCGAGTACATGGATACCAAACACGACATGCTTTAAAATTGCGCACAAACACGCAGTGGAGATAAACTACATACATTTTTAAAAGCCTTTAAAAGCCTTTACATGATACCACATTAGATTCACGGAGGAGGTCTACTGCTAAAATTACTGCCCTCGATCTGACCTTCGCGGTGATACCTCACATGCATGGTGCAATTGCTGTTTACATATGACGCCAGACCAACGCTTGTGTACGCCTTTGCGCAAGAGAAGGGGGGGGCAGGGGTGCTTTTTTTTTTTTTTTTGGTTTTTTTTTTATTTATTTAGCTTTTTTATTTTATTTTTAAACTGTTCCTTCCATTTTTTTTCTTTGTTATGATTTTTATTGTTATCTCAGGGAATGTAAATATCCCCTATGATAGCAATAGGCAGTGACAGGTACTCTTTTTTTGAAAAAATTGGGGTCTATTAGACCCTAGATCTTTCCTCTGCCCTCAAAGCATCTGACCACACCAAGATTGGTGTGATAAAATGCTTTCCCAATTTCCCAATGGCGCGGTTTATATCCGGGAGGGGGGACATTCCCTCCCACTGCTTGTAAAAGCAGTCTAGAGGCTAATTACCCGCTAGAATTGCTTTTACATGAAAGCCGATCACTGGCTGAAAAGAATGATACCAAGATGATACCTAAACCTGCAGGCATCATTCTGGTATAACCATTCAAAGTCCAGCAACATACTGGACATATATTGTAATCTTTTTTTTTTCATGCAGCCTCTTGGCTGAACGAAAAAAAGAGATTGATTGGTGGGTATGCCCACCATTAGAATACCTCCCTTCATCCACCCACTTCTAATGATGGGCATACATGCACCATTTATATATGCCGATGCATGGGGGCATCCTCCCGCAAAAGTTATGCCGTGTACACACGGTCGGAATTTCGACCGTATGTACGTGGCATTAGGAGCCAATCGCTCCTCCCCCCCCTGCTGCCCCCATGCTTCGGCATATATGCTCTTTTTTTTAACTGTGGTGGTGAAATCACCTCCTACAGTGTTGGAGTCGCGTCTTTATGTATCGTGGGAGCAAACGCTGTTGCTGTCAAGATAAATAAATCCGCGTTGCAACTGAATGGCGCACCTGAAAACAAAAAAATGCTTAACACTAAAACACAGTAAACAAAATTACATACCTGAAAAGCAAGCATGATAAAACATGATAAAACATAATAAAACATTGCAGAATAGAATGGAGTAAAAAAAGAGCAACAATAGAGAGAGAATAGAGTGAGAGAGAGAACAATAAAACGACAACTATTTTATTTTTTTTTATTTTTTTGAGATTCACAGGTAAAAAAGCTCCTGACTGAAGCGACTGAATCAAAACGCTACCACAAAAAAACTGTTAGCGATCGCAGGGATCAGGCCTGACTCTGCGAACGCTGCAGTTATGTGTGCTTAGTGTTTTGTAAGTGACAGTGATCGATCGATACTGCACTTGGGTGGGCTGGGCGGGGCGGAGGGGGGAAAACGCAGGTGCTAGCAGGTATCTGGGCTGATCCCGCTAACAATGCGTTTTTTTTTGGAACCCTAAACTGCTGGGACGCTAGTATAGATCTGATCAGATCAGATATTGATCTGTTCAGATACTGTGCCACTAAGGGAGGTGTATGCTTTGTGCGTGGGTGTTTGCGGTACTGGCACTAACCTGGGGCGACGCAGACCTTATTTGACCCTAAAACCTAATTGATATCACCCGCCGGGCGATCAGGGGGTTAAACCGTTATTGGGTAATAAATGGCGGGTGCCCTGACAGTATAAAAAACAAGCTAACTAACCAGCGTCACCCGTAACAGTAATACAAAAAAAAAACTGGTTACCTATCGACACTAATGCAGCGATCAGAAAAACGATCGCTTAGTGACACTGGCAAAAGGGGGTGAAAGGGTTAACTAGGGGCAATCAGGGGTTAAACCTTTATTAGGTAATATATGGGGGTACCTGACGCTATATAAAAACATGACGGGGAACCTAAATAACGAAATAACTAACTGGCTAACCAGCGTCACCAGTGACAGTTATACAGTGATCACTGGTGAAAGGGTTAACTCTAGGGGCAATCAGGGGGTTAAAACCTTTATTTAGGTTGTAATATGGGGGTACCTGACCTATAAACCTATTTATGAACCTATATAAACATGGCGGTTACCTAAAAAAAAAAAAAAATGGTTACCTAGCGACACTAATGCAGCGATCAGAAAAACGATCGCTTAGTGACACTGGCAAAAGGGGGTGAAAGGGTTAACTAGGGGCAATCAGGGGGTTAAAACCTTTATTAGGTAATATATGGGGGTACCTGACGCTATATAAAAACCTGACGGGGAACCTAAATAACGAAATAACTAACTGGCTAACCAGCGTCACCAGTGACAGTTATACAGTGATCACTGGTGAAAGGGTTAACTCTAGGGGCAATCAAGGGGTTTAAAACCTTTATTTAGGTTGTAATATGGGGGTACCTGACCTATAAAACTATTTATGAACCTATATAAACATGGCGGTTACCTAAAAAAAAAAAAATGGTTACCTAGCGACAGCAGTGACACTAATACAGCGATCAGAAAAACGATCGCTTAGTGACACTGGCAAAAGGGGGTGAAAGGGTTACCTGGGGGGCAATCAAGGGGTTAAACCTTTATTAGGGGGGGGTAGGGGGCTACCTTGGACCTAAAACTAACTGCCCTGACAGTTATTACAGTCACACTGACACTAAATGCAGTGATCAGTAAAAAAATGATCACTGCAATTAGTGACACTGTGACTGGGGGGGGAGGGGGTGATCTGGGGGGTGATCAGGGGGTGACAGGGGGGTGGAATATGTGCCTAACTGTACTGGTGTCAGTGTAGTGTTGTGCACTAACCTTAACATGTTCGCCGCTCGGCGTCTCCGGTCACATAGACCGGCGCACCGAGCGTGACATCACTTCCGCCTTCCTGTCTATACAATAGACAGGAAGGGGAAGTTTCTCATTGGCCAGGAGCGATCGCGAGGGGGTGGCCAGAAACCACTGGCCGTCCCCTCGTCCCGGATCGCTCCTGAAGCGATCCCGACCGTCCCCGCCGGCGGAGGGGGGTCCGATCGGACCCCCCAACCGCCGGAAGAATGTCACGTACAGGTACGTGATTCTGCCTGTACGTGCCATTCTGCCGACGTATATATACAGGGGGCGGTCGGCAAGTGGTTAAAATTGCATAAAATTGCATGAAATCGCATAAAACATCATATTCAAAGGATAAATCCGTGAAAGGTGTGAATTTTTGTGCATAAATCACATAAAATCGCATAAACGTGACATAGCTTAAAATTGCATAAAATCGCATGAAATCGCATAAAACATCATATTCAAAGGATAAATCCATGAGAGGTGTGCAGAGGTGTATCAAGTGAGAATGATGTGGGTAAATCACATAAAATCATATAAAAATGACATCTCTTAAAATTGCATAGAAGCGCATAAAAATCGCATAAAGTTGCATCAAGCGTCACATTAAAATAAGGTGAATCTGTGATGGGCGTGCATAGAGTGCTGCGGTCAAGTACAAGTGATTAAAAAATATGACACATAAAATGGTCGCAATAAAAATTGCATCGGTGCATAAAATCAACTAGGTGGATAAGGATGTGTAAAAGGTAAGCATAGCCAAAAAAATTGAATACAATCAATAAATAAGTAATGCAAAAGTGCAAGAACAGTCCGTGGTGGTGAGCCCTTTCCTAGTGTGGGCAAAGTGTGGTTTGCTATGGCGCTGGTGACAAATCCTGGTGGGGTATAACGGTATCGGTGCTGGTGGTTATTGTGACCAGTAGCTGCAGGTGGTTCCTGATCTTCCGTGGAATATAGTAATGGATGTGCCCTTACCTTACCGCTGTAAGGTAACAGCGTGTATATGTGTTAGCTGGTTCTCAATGGGGCTTCTGTGTCCTATGGCGGGCGGCTCCCTTTAAATCCAGGTGTTTGGGCGTCTCTTTTACTGGGGTGTACGCTCTAGTTCAGGTGTATGTGTCTCGCAAAAATGGATAAGGAGAGGAAGGGTCTCGATAGTGTAGTACGTTTTTAAAAGGTTTTATTCAATACAAGTAAAATACAGTAAACTCACATTTATGTTGCTCAAAATTGCATGGGATAAACGAGCATCGAGCTCGTACCTCGCTTACGGTATCTAGTGTCCCTTTACGCGTATTCGTCACTGTCACATGACTTCTTCAGAGGTGGTTACTAGATGCCAGCTAACACATATACACGCTGTTACCTTACAGCGGTAAGGTAAGGGCACATCCATTACTATATTCCACGGAAGATCAGGAACCACCTGCAGCTACTGGTCACAATAACCACCAGCACCGATACCGTTATACCCCACCAGGATTTGTCACCAGCGCCATAGCAAACCACACTTTGCCCACACTAGGAAAGGGCTCACCACCACGGACTGTTCTTGCACTTTTGCATTACTTATTTATTGATTGTATTCAATTTTTTTGGCTATGCTTACCTTTTACACATCCTTATCCACCTAGTTGATTTTATGCACCGATGCAATTTTTATTGCGACCATTTTATGTGTCATATTTTTTAATCACTTGTACTTGACCGCAGCACTCTATGCACGCCCATCACAGATTCACCTTATTTTAATGTGACGCTTGATGCAACTTTATGCGATTTTTATGCGCTTCTATGCAATTTTAAGAGATGTCATTTTTATATGATTTTATGTGATTTACCCACATCATTCTTACTTGATACACCTCTGCACACCTCTCACGGATTTATCCTTTGAATATGATGTTTTATGCGATTTCATGCGATTTTATGCAATTTTAAGCTATGTCACGTTTATGCGATTTTATGTGATTTATGCACAAAAATTCACACCTTTCACGGATTTATCCTTTGAATATGATGTTTTATGCGATTTCATGCAATTTTATGCAATTTTAAGCTATGTCACATTTATGCGATTTTATGTGATTTATGCACAAAAAAAAAAAAAAAAAAAATTCACACCATCCTCTATCTTCTGCATAATCAGCACTTACTTGTGTGCATACCTATTTAATATACCTTAGTCTCTACAGCTTTATTATACAGCGCAGCACTACCTCTTTACCTTACCTTAATTCCTTGGGATCCGATAGTTCCTATCAGTGCTTTGCCGCAGTATTCCATTAGCCCTATTTATTCACCAGGCAAGCGCAGAGATACATACTATACCATACTCTTTGATCATATATCCCACCAATCTTTGCTGCTGCCATGGATGTGTTCGCATTTTTAGAAAAGAGACAGGTAAACTTAGAAGAGGTTTTTAACACCACCACACCTATTAAAAAGAAAAGCAGCGATATAGAAAGCCTCATGAGAAAACTAGGCCACAACATGGAGAAAAAAGTGAGTTTGTGGTGGGACATAACCACTTTTGAGCAATATTTAAAAGATAATATAACGCCAAGACGCCTAAGATGGGATATAACACCCAACGACGGCATCTTAGACCAGGAGTCCGTGGACGACTGGTTCAAATTTTTCAACACCAAAGGATTAGAACTACTAGCATTTCTACTAGAAAGAAAAAGGAGCAAACTGAAAACGATAGAAGCCGTAATAGCTGAAGTAAAAGAGGAACTCGATGCACATAAAGACAAAGCCGAATTTATCACCCTCACCACCCAACTCAATAAAGACCTCACGAAAAAGGACAAAGAGGTCCAACAAAGAAAAAGCAAGAAGTACAGTAGAGACTTGAACGATTTCAAAACTGACCATGTTTTCAAATGGCAGAGTCAACTAGACCTCGCAGATCCAATTTCCACATACTCCACACCGGAAAAAACAGTCAGAATGCACCCCCAGCACAATAATCCCGAGAACAACTACAGACCACAAGAACAATACGACAGAAATAGAAGGGAGACACCTAGACAAGGATACGAGGAAAGACAAGGAAATTATTACCACCACAATCAATATACCCCACATAGGAGCGACAACAGACCACAACAACAAGAACGCACTCCGCAGAACGGTTGGAAGAAACCCTTCTGGAAAAACAATTACAAAAAGAACAATGGACAGAACCAGTGGCATAAAAATCACCAAGAACAACGCGACAATAGACCGTACCAATACAACCAACGAGACAACCGAGGCCCTCCGGACAACAGGCACCGTCCACAAGAAGGATATGGACCCAGAACTAGAACACCTGAACGTCAATACGACAGACGGGACGGAGAAAACAGAGGACCACCATACCACCCCCCACCTCCCCCACAAGGAACATATCGCCAGAATGAAAGGAGCCCCATCAATACACATAACTACTATGCACCCCTGAATCATAGAGCCGACGAAGAGAGATCCGACAGACATAGACATTCCGATACAGACTACGAAAGGTCTTTTTTAGAGAGAGGGAGAGAGAACTACCCAACACGACAGAATGAAAAAGCATAAAATTGTATAACAGTTTTAATTCAAAAATGTACACAGTGAACACAGTGAACAAGGGAATGCTCAGAGGCATGGTATGTTTGCAATGAGGATACAATGAGTTGATACAGTTTATAACATGTCAGAAGAGCAAAAACATACAAAGCATTATGACAGAGGTATAAACTTGCTTGGTACATAGGGTAAGGAAGATGCCAACATGTTTCGGACTGTGGTCCTTTGTCAAGGCAATTTGTATCCTTAGAAACTCATCTAAATAGATGAAGGGTCATAAAGTTAGTCTCAATATATCAATACATTATATTTGCACTAGAGAAAATCTATATTGCTGGAGGAGATTTATCTCAGAAAGAGAAAGCACAGTGAGGTACTCACATGTCCTGCCAAAGCTCAATTGTTTGTCATATGGGGAGCCACTGAGCGTGGGATCCAGGGAATCAAGGGTATATGCAGTAAAACAAAGTGTACTTAGACACTAGGATATAAGAGACCTGCTGGGAACCCCCTCCGAATACAAGGTCCAACATACAGGATTTAGGGCTGAAAGCCCAAGTCCTGTATTGAACACAGTGGGTCAGCGAGTGTATCACTGTAAAATAAAGTAAAATAGGAATAGTCAGAACCAAGGAAAAACAAAGTGAGAGTATCTGGCTACAGAAAAGTAGACCTGGTATTTACCTGAGTATAATTTGTAAGTAGAGGATAGGAGGTCAACTCTGGTCAGTCAGCAGCATGAGACTGAAGCCAGAGTATGGAAGGTTTATATATAGTCAAGTAATGGACAACAGCTGAGAGTGGGTGTGTGTCAACTAACCTGAAGCCTCAGTGCTGATTGGCTGCTGTGTTGTTGGAGGGCGGGCGCAAGAAAGCGCTATGGTAACCCTCCAGTATGGACCTCTGACGGGGCGGTGCCGGGCGCGGCCGCGTCATGACGGCGCGGTCGCGTCCGGCGTCGTGACGTCACCGACGCGGGACAGACGGTCGCCAACTTCCTGGTGCGCTCCGCGGTGGAGCGCAAACAGGAAGTGGACCAGAGAGCTGGTCTATGGTGGAAGGCGAGGGGGTGACGCGTGCGCAGTGAAGCAAATGCGCACGCGCACCTGGTCTTACCCGCGCCGGGTATTCAAGGTAGAGGGGGGAAAACACAATGCAGGTGAAAATATACAATAAACAACCTAGTGGTATATATGGCTTGTAAAACATTGGGGGGAAGGGAGAAGAAAACATGTAACAATTTGATGCACAGTATGTAATACATGGATGAAAAAACATATGTCAATAAAGACAAGCATATATCAGTACATATACAGTATAAAGTACATGAACATATATTCCTATATGCTTATAAAGAGGCATCCAATCCACAGGGTAAAAATGTAATAATAATAATACAGGCAATGTGCATTGGGTGTGGGTGCTTGAACGAGGGAGACCATAAATTAAAGATCTAGTTCACAGACTCCGGTCTCGAAGCCCTCAAGATAAGGTTTAAAATTGAAGGCCTCGTTTAGGCCAGGAGGTATGGTGGCATTAAGATGGAAAATCCAACGAAGTTCGCTCTGAAGGAGCGCTTTGTTGTAATCACCCCCTCGATTTGGGGGGGGAATATGGTCTAGAGCTCTAAATGAGATCTTGGGAATAGTATCAGGGTGGACAATAGAGGTGTGTCGTCCCAAAGGTAAATCGGGATCTCTTTGGTTTATACTGGTAACGTGTCCATAAATTCGTTTCCAGAATGGTAATTTCGTCTTGCCCACGTAAAAGCACCCACATTCACATTCTAAAAGATAAACAATGCCAACAGAACGACAATTTACATAATGCTTAGGAAAAAGGCGTTGACCATTGGGTAAAAGGTTGTGTAGATTGGATTTAGGTAGGTATTTGCAATAATTGCAATTGCCGCATGGATACGGAAGAATCGAGACAATCAAGAAGGACGCCGGAAAGAAGAGAGGATGCAGAGGGGGCAAGAGAGCCCAAAAGAAAAAGAACATAAAAGGAGAAGGGATTTTTAATTTGAGCAAACAAGCCCTGTCCCACGAAGAAATCGGCACCTTAGACAAAGGTCTTAAATACGCTCCCGTAAAAAATCTAGATAAATTCCAAACTTATATCGGAATTCAGAAATACATCAGGAAACTAAACATTAAAAAATACATCATGAGTAACCCATACAAACCCAAAATCACAAATACTGACCAGATAACGCATAGCACCTTAAGAAACAGCTCAATTTTCAACCCTCCACTAAAAGACAACAGACATATAGAAGTCTTCAAAAGAATTGTCCTGGAAGAATTGAAAAACCTCAAGATCAAGAAACAAGAAGAACCGAAACATATAAAGAATGGGATTCGAAAACTAAGCAAACGGAAAGATATTGTAATCCGCCCTGCGGACAAAGGAGGAGGTATTGTCATTCTCTCAAAAGAACAATACCACACTTGCATGAACAACATGCTCAGCGATGAAGAAACATACAAGCTCCTCCTCAGTAACCCAGTTTTCAAATGTAGGAAGGCATTAGAACAAACAGTTCATCTAGGCCTGAAAAAGAATATCCTTAATAAAAAAGAAGCGAAATACCTAATCCCAGAATCCTGTCGAACACCCATCATTTACTGTCTCCCCAAAATACATAAAAACAACACAAATCCACCACCGAGACCCATAGTGAATGGCATCGATTCACTCACCGCGAGAATGGGCCAATACATTGATCATTTCCTACAGCCCGCTGTACAGAAAACTGAGGCATATCTAAGAGACACAAAACAGATGCTGCAAATTTTAGAAGAGGTCCCCAAAGGTAACCAACCCTGGTGGATGGCAACTGCAGATGTTGCCTCACTCTACACCATTATTATGCATCATCAAGCATGCGAGGCTGCCAAATGGGGACTCAGAAAATTCTCCACATTACCATGTAGTCAAAGGAAATACTTAATAAAATGTCTTGACTTCTGTCTGAAAAACAGTTTCTTCTGGTACAATCGCAACTACTACTTCCAGAAAACAGGAGTTGCCATGGGGGCGAAATTCGCACCTAGTGTAGCTGGTCTCTTCATGGCTAGATGGGAAGAAGAACGAGTCTTCTCCAAACTTCCGGAAGGCCTGCACACATACAGAAGATACATAGATGACATCGTGATACTATGGCAAGGAAATAAGGAAACACTCCTGGCTTTTTTGGAAGACCTAAATAAGAATGACAGAAATATACAACTCACGTGGGAAATTAGCAAAGAAAAGATAACTTTCCTAGACCTAGAGATCACACAAGAAGACAACACACTATCATCCAAAACACATTTTAAAGATGTAGATAGAAATAGCTATTTGCCATTGGAAAGTTGCCACCACAGAAACTGGCTTTGCAACATACCCAAAGGTCAACTGATGCGATTAAAAAGAAACTGCACCCACAAAGAAACCTTTAAAGCTCAAGCAACCAAGATGGGACAGAGATTTATAGAAAAAGGATATAACAAAGAATTTATCCAGAATAGAATCACGGAAGTAACAAATATGGACCGGAAAACGCTAATTAACGATAAACCCAAACAAACCACCACAGATACAGTACCAATAATCCTTGACTACAATATACAACACAAACAGATGGAAATGATCATTAAAAAGAACTGGAACATACTGCTTGCAGATAAACAGCTGCAAGAAATCCTTCCAAAAATTCCAAAATTCATTTATAAAAGAGCACCAACCCTTCGAGACAGGATAGTTAGGAACATTCCAGATCCACCGAACAAAGGAGGCCTATCATTTTTTACTGGTAAAGGGTTCTTTCCTTGCAAACGTTGCTACGCCTGCACAAGAACGAAACACCCTAAAGCCCCATACAACCGGAGACATGTCCGTCATACTTTGTCTGATGTTGAACATTCGGACAAAGTTGTCGGAAAATCCGATCCTGAACGTGGTGACGTTTGTTGCCTACGACGGGACTACGTAGAGGCCTATCATTTTTTACTGGTAAAGGGTTCTTTCCTTTTGTGCAAACGTTGCTACGCCTGCACAAGAAGAAACACCCTAACACAAAAAAGAAGGACTTCACCGCAACAAGCACAGGCAACAGTTACGAAATTAAAGACTTCATCTGTTGCAACACAGAGGGAGCTGTTTACGTATTGGAGTGCGACTGCGGGCTGCAATACGTAGGCCGCACAAAAAGACTCCTACCAATTAGAATAAAGGAACATGTGAAAAATATTCAGAGAGGCTATGATAAGCATAGTGTGTCCAGGCACTTTGCCACACATCATAATAAAGACCCATCACACATGAGATTCTGGGGAATAGAAGCCTACAAGAGACACTGGCGGGGTGGACATAAAGTTAGAACCATCAGCCAGTTAGAATCTAAATGGATACACACGCTAGAGTCCTTCGTACCCCAAGGATTAAACATCGATTTCGACTTAAATTGCTTCATAAGCAATTTTTAGGCCCAATCAGATCCAGTCACCCCCACACTCTCTCTTAGACGCCCTCCTCTGACACAACTGCTCTTTGCTCACCTATCCGGTTCGGAATCTTCACCACTGCTTCTTATCTTTTTTAGACACAGATATGTCTTATTCCCTTTTATGTATGTACATTTATATACACATGCATGCCATACTATGAGCAAACTACGTCGCTTCCGGTATGCAAATTTTAAACCAGGACAATTCTAACCAGGATTTTTACCAAGAATTTTACTCAATAAAATGCCACAATTTTACTACATAGAGAGAATTATATCTCCTTTATATATATATTTTTTTACTAATTTTTTTTACTAATTTTATTACCCCAAGATGTCGTATTATATCTATTGTCTTTATACCCCATTATGCTCATTTTTATATATATATATATTTTTTTATATACATATATATTCCTATGTCCTCGTTTATCCTTTTATTAAAATAAGGCTATATAGCCAGATTTAACTATGGTATATTATGTATGCCGTTAATCTGCAGCTAGCCTCCACTGTATGAATATACTTCTCCCTAGCAAAACAACCGAACTACTCCCGGTGACCAGAGAATACTCTTGGCCGTAGAACGGATGTTTACATTACAGACTTCCATTAAAATGGCCGCCGGGCCGGACACAAGACACAAAAAATAAATAAATAAATAAATAAATAAATAAATAAACAAAATGGCCGCCGAGACACTTCCGGGGGAAATGACCACAACAAAATGGCCACCGGCAATACCAATCAACAGCAAATAAAAGGACACTTCTGGCATCTAGTAACCACCTCTGAAGAAGTCATGTGGCAGTGACGAATACGCGTAAAGGGACACTAGATACTGGAAGCGAGGTACGAGCTCGATGCTCGTTTATCCCATGCAATTTTGAGCAACATAAATGTGAGTTTACTGTATTTTACTTGTATTGAATAAAACCTTTTAAAAACGTACTACACTATCGAGACCCTTCCTCTCCTTATCCATTTTTGCGAGACACATACACCTGAACTAGAGCGTACACCCCAGTAAAAGAGATGCCCAAACACCTGGATTTAAAGGGAGCCGCCCGCCATAGGACACAGAAGCCCCATTGAGAACCAGCTAACACATATACACGCTGTTACCTTACAGCGGTAAGGTAAGGGCACATCCATTACTATATTCCACGGAAGATCAGGAACCACCTGCAGCTACTGGTCACAATAACCACCAGCACCGATACCGTTATACCCCAACAGGATTTGTCACCAGCGCCATAGCAAACCACACTTTGCCCACACTAGGAAAGGGCTCACCACCACGGACTGTTCTTGCACTTTTGCATTACTTATTTATTGATTGTATTCAATTTTTTTGGCTATGCTTACCTTTTACACATCCTTATCCACCTAGTTGATTTTATGCACCGATGCAATTTTTATTGCGACCATTTTATGTGTCATATTTTTTAATCACTTGTACTTGACCGCAGCACTCTATGCACGCCCATCACAGATTCACCTTATTTTAATGTGACGCTTGATGCAACTTTATGCGATTTTTATGCGCTTCTATGCAATTTTAAGAGATGTAATTTTTATATGATTTTATGTGATTTACCCACATCATTCTCACTTGATACACCTCTGCACACCTCTCACGGATTTATCCTTTGAATATGATGTTTTATGCGATTTCATGCGATTTTATGCAATTTTAAGCTATGTCACGTTTATGCGATTTTATGTGATTTATGCACAAAAATTCACACCTTTCACGGATTTATCCTTTGAATATGATGTTTTATGCGATTTCATGCAATTTTATGCAATTTTAAGCTATGTCACATTTATGCGATTTTATGTGATTTATGCACAAAAAAAAAAAAAAAAAAAATTCACACCATCCTCTATCTTCTGCATAATCAGCACTTACTTGTGTGCATACCTATTTAATATACCTTAGTCTCTACAGCTTTATTATACAGCACAGCACTACCTCTTTACCTTACCATTATTCTAAATACAGTAACATTTTCAGGTATATACAATCCTAGACATTGGCATCTACTGAGGGATGACCCTTTAGTAGCTAAACATATAGGGAGAAGACCAGAAGTTACCTTTAGACAGGCTAGACCAATACAAGATTGTGCTACAAAGAGTTATATTGTAGCTGGGCCATAGAGATTACCCCAAAAAGACAGAGAAAAAGGCACATTTGCATTTGGTGCATGTAATCACTGTCCTTGGATCCTTGAAAACAAATGGATTAGATTTCCTACCTGCAATATGTGGATTCCACACCACTACATTAACTGTCAAACAATTGGAATAGTTTATTTCATGTTATGTTTATAAAGCCTTTTATGTAGGGAAGGCAAAAAGACCCTTATGGAAGCATATATACGTGACCATGTTTACCTGATCTTGAATGGGAACATTACCACATCTGTCAGTAAACATTTAGTGCTTTACCATAGCTTTGATGCCACAAAAAATAGTTTTTTGCTGTGGAACACATAAAGGGATCAAACAGAGGTGGTGATATTGACAAACAATTGCTCCAGCTGAAGACTAAATGGATACATATGCTTAATGCAACAATACCTCCTGGTCTAAATGAAACCATCAGTTTCAAACCATTTCTGTAAAAACCAGTGAGATCAGATATTGTTACCAAAGCACGTTGTTAATTTTGAATTGGTTATTAATTGTCACTGCCTTCATGGTTCATAGTTGGCCCATATAAAATGTAATGTACCACCTAAGATGTACGATATTGTTACTGTATGACTTTTGTAAGTTCTTGACAGTTGGGATGGGTGTGGGCTGAGGTATGGGGGATTTGTATGTGGGAGGTGCCCAGATTTGACCCGCCCCGGGATGAGGGAGTTATAACACTCGGGTGTGCGGCCACTTCTGATGATGTCTTGATGACAAAACGCGTAAGCTGGAGCTAATAGCATCATTACGTCACATCCGGTTTCGATCCGTGGAGCGCAGCGAGCTCCGGACTTCCTGGATTTCTAATGCTTGATGTCTTTTACCTGCTGTAAGTACAAATATTATTTTAAAATAAATACAGTTTACGGAATTACACTATGAAGGCTTCTTATTATCCCTACATGGTATCCTTGTGATCGAGGCATACAAATGCAGGCTACCCCTTGAGTGGGGAGATATAGCTGGTGAGTGCAATCACATAGGGGGAGCACGAGTGACACACGAACACCGCTTGCTTGTGTGGAGTTTGCAGCACCTTTGTTCAACTACAAAAGTCAAAGACTATATTTTTCATTTGCCACATTTTTTGGATCACGGTTTTCACCAGTGGACTTTTTTGAATTTCACTATTGATACATTTATGCACGTTTTATTCGATTTGTGAGCTATATATATATATATATATATATATATATATATATATATATATATATATATACACACACACACACACACACTCACACATATACATATACACTATATGGTTTGGTCACCACATAAAAATTTACGGTACTAATATTGTGTTTTTTGTAGACTGTTTTCTGCCTTTTTTTAATATATTTTTTGATGCTATAATTATGCACTTATTGCAATTTTGCACATTTCATGGATTATTCATTTTTATTGCAGTTTGTTTATTTGCTAATTTTTTGAGTTTAAGGTTTATTCTACTTCCATTTCCACTTACATTTCGCCTTGGTCAACATATTTGGAGATTCTCTGCTGTGTTCCTGTGAAAGACTTTGCCCAGCTGATGTCCCTTCTGATTCCTAATCCTGTTCTTCTGCCTCCGACTTTGGTGATCTCTGGTTTCCCGATTACTGGCCTGTCTGACTACCCGCTTTGGTTACCGATCCCTGGCTTATGTTTTGACCACGTTTACTGATCTGTACCATTTTTACCATGATATTAAACACTTGCCGCCCGCCATATAGCAAAATGACGGTGGCAAAGTGGTTGTGGTATCCTGACCATATGACGTAATCAGGATAACAATCTGCTGCGTGCCCCCAGGGGCACGCATTGCTGCGATCGATGTTGCGGCATGTCACTCTGACACACCGCAACTCTGATCTAGGTAAAGAGTCTCTGACAGAGACTCTTTACCACGTGATCAGCCATGTCCAATCACTGTTAATCGGCTTTTCCTCACTCACGTCTGACAGACACGAGTAGTGGAGAGCTGATTTGCTGCTCTCCTGACAGGGGGGGTCTGTGCTGATTGTTTATCAGCACAACCCCCCCTCACGGATGCCCACCCAGGACCACCAGGGATTCCACCAGGACCACCAGGGATAGCCATTACTGATGACCACCGGGTATGGCATCTCTGGTGGCCATGGGCCAATGTGTGCCCATGCATGATGCCAATGTGTGCCCACACATGATGCCAATCAGTGCCCACCATCAATACCTGCCAGTGCCTCCTAATCAGTGATGCCCATCAGTGCCATCAATCAATGTCCATCAGTGCCACCTATCAGTGCCCACCCATGCCCATCAGTTCCGCCTATCAGTGCCCATCAGTACCACCCATAAGTACCCATCAGTGCAGCCTTTCAGTGCCCATCAGTGTCGCCTATCAGTGCCCATCAGTGGCACCTATGAGTGCCCATCAGTGCTGCATATCAGTGCCCATCATCAGTGTCACCTCATTGGTGCCACCTCATCTGCGCTTATCAGTGCCACCTTATCAGTGCCCGTCAGTGCAGCCTCATCAGTGCCCATCATTGAAGGAGAAAACGTACTTACAGTTGCAAAAAAAAGTATGTGAATCCTTTTGGAATGATATGGATTTCTGCACAAATTGGTCATAAAATGTGATATGATCTTCATCTAAGTCACAACTAGGGATGGGCCCGGTGCTCGATGCGAACCCACGTTCGCATCGAGCACCGGGCGTTCGCTCGCTCGGCGAGCCCAGAACTATTTTGGCCGCTCGCATCACGTTCGTGTGATGCGAGCGGCCCCGCAATGCATTGCGGCCGGCGCGGCCGACGCAGTGCATTGCTGGCTGATGATTGGCCAAGCATGCACTGTGACCCCGCATGCTTGGCCAATCACAGCCCCGGAAACTCGAAGAGCCATAATTGGCTACAGGCAGGACGCCTGTAGCCAATTACAGCTCAGGGGCTGTAGTACACGCCCCCCCCTATAAAACGCCGCCACGCCGTCTGCGCCGGTCACATGCTTTCCGGCGCAGATTGAGCAGGCTGATTCAGTTACAAAGATTGATTGAGAAAGAGGGGCTTGTAGTGTGTTCGTGGCAGGCAGGCAGAGCTACTATATTTTGTTACCAGAAGCACCTATAGGACTTGTAGTGTGTTCGTGGCAGGCAGGCAGAGCTCCTATATTTTGTTACCAGAAGCACCTATAGGACTTGTAGTGTGTTCGTGGCAGGCAGGCAGAGCTCCTATATTTTGTTACCAGAAGCACCTATAGGACTTGTAGTGTGTTCGTGGCAGGCAGGCAGAGCTCCTATATTTTGTTACCAGAAGCACCTATAGGACTTGTAGTGTGTTCGTGGCAGGCAGGCAGAGCTCCTATATTTTGTTCCCAGAGGCACCTATAGGACTTGAAGTGTGTTAGTCCCATTACACACACAGAGCTATATTTTCTTCCCAGAAGCACCTATAGGACTTGAAGTGTGTTAGTCCCATTACACACACAGAGCTATATTTTCTTCCCAGAAGCACCTATAGGACTTGAAGTGTGTTAGTCCCATCACACACACAGAGCTATATTTTGTTCCCAGAAGAACCTATAGGACTTGAAGTGTGTTAGTCCCATCACACACACAGAGCTATATTTTGTTCCCAGAAGCACCTATAGGACTTGAAGTGTGTTAGTCCCATCACACACACAGAGCTATATTTTGTTCCCAGAAGCACCTATAGGACTTGAAGTGTGTTAGTCCCATCACACACACAGAGCTATATTTTGTTCCCAGAGGCACCTATAGGACTTGAAGTGTGTTAGTCCCATCACACACACAGAGCTATATTTTGTTCCCAGAAGCACCTATAGGACTTGAAGTGTGTTAGTCCCATCACACACACAGAGCTATATTTTGTTCCCAGAGGCACCTATAGGACTTGAAGTGTGTTAGTCCCATTACACACACAGAGCTATATTTTCTTCCCAGAAGCACCTATAGGACTTGAAGTGTGTTAGTCCCATCACACACACAGAGCTATATTTTGTTCCCAGAGGCACCTATAGGACTTGAAGTGTGTTAGTCCCATTACACACACAGAGCTATATTTTCTTCCCAGAAGCACCTATAGGACTTGAAGTGTGTTAGTCCCATCACACACAGAGAGCTATATTTTCTTCCCAGAAGCACCTATAGGACTTGAAGTGTGTTAGTCCCATCACACACACAGAGCTATATTTTGTTCCCAGAGGCACCTATAGGACTTGAAGTGTGTTAGTCCCATTACACACACAGAGCTATATTTTCTTCCCAGAAGCACCTATAGGACTTGAAGTGTGTTAGTCCCATCACACACACAGAGCTATATTTTCTTCCCAGAAGCACCTATAGGACTTGAAGTGTGTTAGTCCCATTACACACACAGAGCTATATTTTCTTCCCAGAAGCACCTATAGGACTTGAAGTGTGTTAGTCCCATCACACACACAGAGCTATATTTTGTTCCCAGAAGAACCTATAGGACTTGAAGTGTGTTAGTCCCATCACACACACAGAGCTATATTTTGTTCCCAGAAGCACCTATAGGACTTGAAGTGTGTTAGTCCCATTACACACACAGAGCTATATTTTGTTCCCAGAAGCACCTATAGGACTTGAAGTGTGTTAGTCCCATTACACACACAGAGCTATATTTTCTTCCCAGAAGCACCTATAGGACTTGAAGTGTGTTAGTCCCATTACACACACAGAGCTATATTTTCTTCCCAGAAGCACCTATAGGACTTGAAGTGTGTTAGTCCCATTACACACACAGAGCTATATTTTGTTCCCAGAAGCACCTATAGGACTTGAAGTGTGTTAGTCCCATCACACACACAGAGCTATATTTTGTTCCCAGAAGCACCTATAGGACTTGAAGTGTGTTAGTCCCATCACACACACAGAGCTATATTTTGTTCCCAGAAGCACCTATAGGACTTGAAGTGTGTTAGTCCCATCACACACACAGAGCTATATTTTGTTCCCAGAAGCACCTATAGGACTTGAAGTGTGTTAGTCCCATCACACACACAGAGCTATATTTTGTTCCCAGAAGCACCTATAGGACTTGAAGTGTGTTAGTCCCATCACACACACAGAGCTATATTTTGTTCCCAGAAGCACCTATAGGACTTAAAGTGTGTTAGTCCCATTACACACACAGAGCTATATTTTCTTCCCAGAAGCACCTATAGGACTTGAAGTGTGTTAGTCCCATTACACACACAGAGCTATATTTTCTTCCCAGAAGCACCTATAGGACTTGAAGTGTGTTAGTCCCATTACACACACAGAGCTATATTTTGTTCCCAGAAGCACCTATAGGACTTGAAGTGTGTTAGTCCCATCACACACACAGAGCTATATTTTGTTCCCAGAAGCACCTATAGGACTTGAAGTGTGTTAGTCCCATCACACACACAGAGCTATATTTTGTTCCCAGAAGCACCTATAGGACTTGAAGTGTGTTAGTCCCATCACACACACAGAGCTATATTTTGTTCCCAGAAGCACCTATAGGACTTGAAGTGTGTTAGTCCCATCACACACACAGAGCTATATTTTGTTCCCAGAAGCACCTATAGGACTTGAAGTGTGTTAGTCCCATCACACACACAGAGCTATATTTTGTTCCCAGAAGCACCTATAGGACTTGAAGTGTGTTAGTCCCATTACACACACAGAGCTATATTTTCTTCCCAGAAGCACCTATAGGACTTGAAGTGTGTTAGTCCCATTACACACACAGAGCTATATTTTGTTCCCAGAAGCACCTATAGGACTTGAAGTGTGTTAGTCCCATCACACACACAGAGCTATTTTTGTTCCCAGAAGCACCTATAGGACTTGAAGTGTGTTAGTCCCATCACACACACAGAGCTATATTTTGTTCCCAGAAGCACCTATAGGACTTGAAGTGTGTTAGTCCCATCACACACACAGAGCTATATTTTGTTCCCAGAAGCACCTATAGGACTTGAAGTGTGTTAGTCCCATCACACACACAGAGCTATATTTTGTTCCCAGAAGCACCTATAGGACTTGAAGTGTGTTAGTCCCATCACACACACAGAGCTATATTTTGTTCCCAGAAGCACCTATAGGACTTGAAGTGTGTTAGTCCCATCACACACACAGAGCTATATTTTCTTCCCAGAAGCACCTATAGGACTTGAAGTGTGTTAGTCCCATCACACACACAGAGCTATATTTTGTTCCCAGAGGCACCTATAGGACTTGAAGTGTGTTAGTCCCATTACACACACAGAGCTATATTTTCTTCCCAGAAGCACCTATAGGACTTGAAGTGTGTTAGTCCCATCACACACACAGAGCTATATTTTCTTCCCAGAAGCACCTATAGGACTTGAAGTGTGTTAGTCCCATCACACACACAGAGCTATATTTTGTTCCCAGAGGCACCTATAGGACTTGAAGTGTGTTAGTCCCATTACACACACACAGCTATATTTTGTTCCCAGAAGCACCTATAGGACTTGAAGTGTGTTAGTCCCATTACACACACAGAGCTATATTTTCTTCCCAGAAGCATCTATAGGACTTGAAGTGTGTTAGTCCCATTACACACACAGAGCTATATTTTGTTCCCAGAAGCACCTATAGGACTTGAAGTGTGTTAGTCCCATCACACACACAGAGCTATATTTTGTTCCCAGAAGCACCTATAGGACTTGAAGTGTGTTAGTCCCATCACACAGAGATCCTATATTTTGTTCCCAGAAGCAACTATAGGACTTGAAGTGTGTTAGTCCCATCACACAGACCTTTATTTTCTTCCCAGAAGCACCTATAGGACTTGAAGTGTGTTAGTCCCATCACACAGAGCTCCTCTATTTTCTTTGCAGAAGCACCCATAGGACTTCTAGTGTGTTAGTGGCATCACACAGAGCTCCTATATATTCTTCTCAGCAGCACCCACAGGACTTCTAGTGTGTTAGTGGCATCACACAGAGCTCCTCTATTTTCTTTGCATAAGCACCCACAGGACTTCTAGTGTGTTAGTGGCATCACACAGAGCTCCTCTATTTTCTTTGCAGAAGCACCCACAGGACTTCTAGTGTGTTAGTGGCATCACACAGAGCTCCTCTATTTTCTTTGCATAAGCACCCACAGGACTTCTAGTGTGTTAGTGGCATCACACAGAGCTCCTCTATTTTCTTTGCATAAGCACCCACAGGACTTCTAGTGTGTTAGTGGCATCACACAGAGCTCCTATATATTCTTCTCAGCAGCACCCACAGGACTTCTAGTGTGTTAGTGGCATCACACAGAGCTCCTCTATTTTCTTTGCATAAGCACCCACAGGACTTCTAGTGTGTTAGTGGCATCACACAGAGCTCCTCTATTTTCTTTGCATAAGCACCCACAGGACTTCTAGTGTGTTAGTGGCATCACACAGAGCTCCTCTATTTTCTTTGCAGAAGCACCCATAGGACTTCTAGTGTGTTAGTGGCATCACACAGAGCTCCTATATTTTCTTCTCAGCAGCACCCACAGGACTACCGACTACAATGGCTGGAAGACCGCCAAGGGGAGGCAGAGCGTGCAGAGCCAAGAACACAGGGCAGGCAGGCTCTGTTTCTAGTGGACGTGGCCGTGGACGTGGACGTGGTCGTGCATCGTCATCAGCACGTGGCCATGGGACACGCGCGTCTTTGTTTTCGGCAGCTGGACATGTGGAGCCGCATCATGCTGAAGGCTTGGTAGAATGGATGACCAAGCCCTCCTCATCCTCCTCATCCTCTCTCACCCAGGCTCAGGGTACTGACAGAGCATCATCAGCCACCCCTTCCCTAGACCCACCATGTCCTCCTGAGGAGTCCCCCGAACTCTTTGAGCACAGTGTTGGGTACATGCTCCAGGAGGATGCCCAACGATTCGAAGGCTCGGATGACGATACCCAGCTTGAGGAATCTGGCAGTACAGTTCCACCAGCTGCAGCTTACTGCCAGGTTTGCTCTAGTGGTGAAGAGGGAGGGGATGATGAGGTCACTGACTCCACGTGGGTGCCTCAAGGGAGAGAGGATGAGGAGGAGGACGAGGAGGAGGAGGATGCGGCGTCACATGTCCAACGAGGCAGGATGCCCCCTGGAGGCCAGGTAGAGGCCAGCACAGCAACTGTACAACACCGCAGAGCTCCGCCTGTGCAGGGCGCTGCCTCTGCACGTTATCAGAAAAGTTCTTTGGTGTGGGCCTTTTTTGAGACGAGTGCAGCAGATCGCACCACTGCTATTTGCAATATTTGTCTCAAGCGTATCTCGCGTGGCCAAAACATCAGCCGCTTGGGCACGACAAGCATGACCAGACATATGGCGACCTGCCATGCAGCTCGTTGGCAGGCACACATAAAAGACCCACACCAAAGAACTAAGCGGACCTCTCCTTGCTCCTCCTCAGCTGGGATCTCCATCCCCACTACACCTTCAGTCCTCTCTGAAAGCTGCTCTGAGAGGACTGAAGGTGTAGAATTCGGTGTGTCACAACCAAGTACTTGCAGTACACCGACGTCCGATTGCAGCAGGCAAATTTCCCTGCCCCAGCTGCTGGACCGTAGAAAGAAGTACACTCCCAGCCATCCACATGCCCAGCGGTTGAATGCTAGCCTTGCTAAATTGCTAGCACTTCAACTGCTGCCTTTTCAGTTGGTAGACTCGGCCCCCTTCCGTGAGTTTGTTCAATGTGCGGTTCCTCAGTGGCAGGTTCCCAAACGCCACTTTTTCTCGCAGAAGGCGATTCCGTCTCTCTACCGGCATGTGGAGGGCAATGTCCATGCCTCGCTGGACAGGGCGGTCAGCGGTAAGGTGCATATTACCGCTGACTCATGGTCCAGCAGGCATGGACAGGGACGGTACCTTTCTTTCACGGCCCATTGGGTCACTCTATTGGCAGCTGGGAGGGATGCAGGACAAGGTGCAGTAGTGTTGGAGGTTGTTCCGCCACCACGCCTCCAAAACGCGACTACTGCTACTGGTTGTGACACACCTCTCTCCTCCACCCCCTCCTCTTCTTCTTCCTCCAGTGCTCTGTCCTTGGAACCAGCGGTGCTCCGTAGGCGTACAAGGGGCTACGCAAGTACGCAGGCAAAAAGATGCCATGCCGTGCTTGCGCTGGTGTGTTTGGGGGACAGGAGCCACACTGGGCCAGAGGTTCTGGCAGCTCTGCAGGGGCAGGCCGAGAGGTGGTTGACGCCACGTCAGCTTAAGCCAGGAATGGTCGTTTCTGACAATGGCACCAACCTCCTCTCCGCCCTGCGACAGGGGCAGCTCACCCATGTGCCCTGCATGGCTCACGTCCTCAACCTGGTGGTGCAGCGGTTCTTGGGCAGGTTCCCAGGCTTACAGGATGTCCTGAGGCAGGCCAGGAAAGTCTGTGTGCATTTCCGCCGATCTTATAATGCCAGTGCTCGGCTGACTGAGCTGCAAAAGGAGCTGAACCTGCCCAAGAACCGCCTAATATCTGACATGCCCACCAGGTGGAACTCAACGTTGGCCATGCTGCAGCGACTGCACACGCAGCAGAGGGCCATCAATGAGTACCTTTGCGACTACGGCACCAGGACAGGGTCAGGGGAGCTTGGTTTTTTTTCCCCACGTCAGTGGAGCATGATCAGGGATGCATGCACTGTCCTCTCACCATTTGAGGAGGCCACGAGGATGGTGAGCAGTGACAGTGCATGCATCAGTGACACTGTCCCTCTTGTCCACCTGTTGGAGCATACGCTGCGTGGGATAATGGACAGGGCACTTGAGGCAGAACAGAGGCAGGAAAAGGAGGACTTCCTTGCCTCTCAAGGCCCCCTTTATCCGGACAGTGTTCCTTCTGTCCCACCCATCACACAGGAAGAGGATGAGGAGGAGGAGGAGGAGGAGGAGGAGGAGGATTGTGTGAGCATGGAGGTGGAGCCTGGCACTCAGCATCAGCAGCAGCAGTCTTTTAGGGATGATGTACAGTCCCAACAAGCCAGTGGACTTGTACGTGGCTGGGAGGAGGTGGCTGGCGATCATGTCATCCTCAGTGACCCAGAAGACTCCGGACCGAATGCCTCAGCTAACCTACGCTGCATGGCCTCCCTGATCCTGCAAAGCCTGCGGAAGGATCCTCGTGTTCTTCAGATCAAGGAGAGGGACCATTACTGGCTGGCCACTCTCCTTGATCCGCGGTACAAGGGTAAGGTTGCGGACCTTATCTTGCCGTCGCAGAGGGAGCAGAGGATGAGACATCTCAGGGAGGCCTTGCAGAAAGGTCTGTGCAACGCGTTCCCAGAAACTGGGAGGCTACAAACTCCTGGTCCTGGGCGACGAGTTGCTGAGGCTTCGGTCAGTGGCAGAAGGAGCGGTGGGGAAGGTGGACGTCTGACCGATGCGTTCAGACAATTTTTTAGTCCGCAGCCCCAAGGTATGATCGGTTCCAGCAACCATCGCCAGCGTCTGATATACATGGTGCAGGAATACCTTGGGGCAAGGTCAGACTTGGACACCTTTCCCACCGAAAATCCTCTGGCTTACTGGGTCCTGAGGATGGATCACTGGCCAGAGCTTGCACAGTATGCAATTGAGCTACTGGCCTGTCCTGCCTCCAGCGTTCTTTCCGAACGCACATTCAGTGCTGCTGGAGGATTTGTGACTGATCATAGGGTGCGCCTGTCCACCGCCTCGGTTGATCGACTGACATTCATCAAAATGAATCAGTCTTGGATCACCACCAGCTACCAGGCACCTGAGGCGGATATAACCGAATAATTTTTTAATGTCACATCCCTTCAAGACTGCCTATGCTGATGCTGAGTGACTGTCCTCTTATGTTCACTGACTATCCTCTTCCTCCTCCTCAATGATCCATGCCACCACACCAGTGCCTAAGGCACAATTTTTCAGCCCCTGTTTAACAGGGGCGTGTACTTACAATTTTTTAAAAAAATGCTTCGCAACACGTGTGACTGCTGTGCTCCAAGTACAGTCTCTGTGAGGGCCGTGTTGCAGTGTTGTGGCACCAGCACCAGTGCCTAAGGCACAATTTTTCAGCCCCTGTTTAACAGGGGCGGGTACTTACAATTTTTTAAAAAAATGCTTCGCAACACGTGTGACTGCTGTGCTCCAAGTACAGTATCTGTGAGGGCCGGGTTGCAGTGTTGTGGCACCAGCACCAGTGCCTAAGGCACAATTTTTCAGCCCCTGTTTAACAGGGGCGTGTACTTACAATTTTTTAAAAAAAATGCTTCGCAACACGTGTGACTGCTGTGCTCCAAGTACAGTATCTGTGAGGGCCGGGTTGCAGTGTTGTGGCACCAGCACCAGTGCCTAAGGCACAATTTTTCAGCCCTGTTTAACAGGGGCGTGTACTTACAATTTTTTAAAAAAAAATGCTTCGCAACACGTGTGACTGCTGTGCTCCAAGTACAGTATCTGTGAGGGCCGGGTTGCAGTGTTGTGGCACCAGCACCAGTGCCTAAGGCACAATTTTTCAGCCCCTGTTTAACAGGGGCGGGTACTTACAATTTTTTAAAAAAATGCTTCGCAACACGTGTGACTGCTGTGCTCCAAGTACAGTATCTGTGAGGGCCGGGTTGCAGTGTTGTGGCACCAGCACCAGTGCCTAAGGCACAATTTTTCAGCCCCTGTTTAACAGGGGCGTGTACTTACAATTTTTTTAAAAAAATGCTTCGCAACACGTGTGACTGCTGTGCTCCAAGTACAGTCTCTGTGAGGGGTTGCAGTGTTGTGGCACCAGCACCAGTGCCTAAGGCACAATTTTTCAGCCCCTGTTTAACAGGGGCGGGTAATTACAAATCTTGATCTAATAGTTCACAGCAGGGCCCATTCCTGCGCCCACCAAGAGTAACTATGAGGGCCTGCAGTCTTGTGGCAACACCGTCCACCACCACCGCCAAAGGCCCAATTTTTCTGCCCTGTTCATCAGGTGCTTGCAATTACAAATCTTGATCTAATAACTCACAGCAGGGCCCATTCCTGCGCCCACCAAGAGTAACTATGAGGGCCTACAGTCTTGTGGCAACACCGTCCACCACCACCGCCAAAGGCCCAATTTTTCTGCCCTGTTCATCAGGTGCTTGCAATTACAAATCTTGATCTAATAACTCACAGCAGGGCCCATTCCTGCGCCCACCAAGAGTAACTGTGAGAGCTTACAGTCTTGTGGCAAAACCGTCCCACCACCACCACCACCACCCCCAATTTTTCTGCCCTGTTCAACAGGTGCATGCAATTACAAATCTTGATCTATTAACTCACAGCAGGGCCCATTCCTGTGCCCACCAGTCTTGTGGCTACACCAACATCTAATAGGGCAAATTTCTGCAGAGTATATACGCCAGGCCCCTACTTTCAAACATCCAACTTACAAACGACTCCTACTTGCAAATGGAAAGAGAAAACAGGAAGTGAGAGGAAATCTACCCCTAGGAAGGGAAATTCTATCCTGTTAGATTTAATTTGGGAAAAAGGTATCTCCTCTCTACTGATACTTTATCACCAATCCTTGTTTCAATTAAAACCCCACTTTTCCAAAAACATTTGTCATTGGGACGGAAAGTGAGGTGACATGTTCTGAACAGATGTGCAAAGACAGCAAATGTTACAGGGGTGATAACCCCTCCCTATGTTCTCCAAAAAGCTTAAAAATAGATTTTTTTGGGATGGAGCTACACTTCATAATGTACCTGTTCAGATTCTACTTAAGATCAAACCTAAAGCCGCAAGTGGTTTTAAATGGCTTCTTTTTTTCCTTTACAAATGTCATTTTGTGCAAGGACAGTTCTAAACACGGGAAACACATGCCACTTCACAGGCATACTTTAGACACCCCCCAGGTACCATATTTAAAGGAAAATTTCACTTTTTTTTTTTCACTTTATGCATCATTAAAATGACTGCTCCCGAAAAAAACGTTAGTTTTTTAAAAGTTCTTTTTGCATTGATATATGTCCCCTGGGGCAGGACCCGGGTCCCCAAACCTGTTTTATGACATTAACATGCATATTGGCCGTTGTAATTAGCACTTTTGATTTCGAACGTTCGCGTCCATTATAACGTATAGGGTTCGAAAATTCGCGCGAACTTTCGGTCCGTTCGAAGGTTCTGGTTCGAACCGAACCCGGGGGTGTTCGGCTCATCCCTAGTCACAACAATAGACAATCGCAGTCTGCTTAAACTAATAACACACAAAGAATTAAATGTCACCATGTTTTTATTGATCACACCATGTAAATATTCACAGTGCAGGTGGAAAAAGTATGTGAACCCTTGGATTTAATAACTGGTTGAACCTCTTTTGGCAGGAATAACTTCAACCAAACGTTTCCTGTAGTTGCAGATCAGACGTGCACAACGGTCAGGAGTAATTCTTGACCATTCCTCTTTACAGAACGGTTTCAGTTCAGCAATATTCTTGGCCCTGACGCAGCAAAGCAGCCCCAAACCATGATACCCCCACCACCATACTTCACAGTTGGGATGAGGTTTTGATGTTGGTGTGCTGTGCCTCTTTTTCTCCACACGTAGTGTTGTGTGTTTCTTCCAAACAACAGGTGCTTTTGTGCAAACTGTAAACGTGCAGCAATGTTTTTTTTGAACACCAGTGGCTTCCTCTGTGGTATCCTCCCATGAAATCCATTCTTGTTTAGTGTTTTACGTATCGTAGATTCGCTGACAGGGATGTTAGCATATGCCAGAGACTTTTGTAAGTCTTTAGCTGACACTCTAGGATTCTTCTTCACCTCATTGAGCAGTCTGCGCTGTACTCTTGCAGCCATCTTTACAAGACGCCCACTCCTAGGGAGAGTAGCAGCAGTGCTGAACTTTCTCCATTTATAGACAATTTGTCTCACCATGGACAGATGAACAGCAAGACTTTTGGAGATACTTTTATAACCCTTTCCAGCTTTATGCAAGTCAACAATTCTTAATCGTAGGTCTTCTTTTGTGCGAGGCATCATTCACATCAGGCAATGCTTCTTGTGAAAAGCAAACCCAGAACTGGTGTGTGTTTTTTTATAGGGCAGCTGTAATCAACACCTCCAATCTCATCTCATTGATTGGACTCCAGTTGGCTGACACCTCACTCCAATTAGCTCTTGGAGATCTCATTAGTCTAGGAGGTTCACATACTTTTTCCACCTACACTGTGAATGTTTACATGGTGTGTTCAATAAAAACATGGTAACATTTAATTCTTTGTGTGTTATTAGTTTAAGCAGACTGTGATTGTCTATTGTTGTGACTTAGATGAAGATCAGATCACATTTTATGACCAATTTGTGCAGAAATCCATATCATTCCAAAAGGGTTCACATACTTTTTTTTGCAACTGTATATACAACATTTTATAACAGAAACAAAGAAAACATTTTTTTTTCACAATTTTCGTTTTTATTTTGTTTAGCAAAAAATAAAAACTGCAGAGGTGATCAAATACCACCAAAAGAAAGCTCTATTTGTGGGAAATGATAAAAATGTTGTTTGGGTACAGTGTAGAATGACCACGCAATTGTTAAACAGCGCCAGCGCTGAAAGCTGAAAATTGGCTTGGGCAGGAAGGGGGGAAAGTGCCCTGTATTGAAGTGGTTAAAATTGCATTAAAAGGGATTAACTCCAGAGATAAAATGATAATTCTCCCACTCTACAAGACTCTGGTAAGGCCACATCTGGAGTATGCCATCCAGTACTGGGCACCAGTCTTCAGGAATGATGTGCTGGAACTGGAGAGAGTCCAGAGAAGGGCAACAAAGCTAATAAAGGGACCTTAGTTATGAAGAAAGATTACAAGCACTGAACTTATTCTCTCTGGTGAAGAGACGCTTGAGAGGGGATATGATTTCAATGTACAAATACAGTATTGGTGACCCCACAATAGGGATAAAACTTTTCCGCGAAAGGGAATTTAAAAAGACACGTGGCCATTCACTAAAATAAGAAGAGAAGCGGTTTAACCTTAAACTGCGTAGAGGGTTCTTTACTGTAAGAGCGGTAAGGATGTGGAATTCTCTTCCACAAGCAGTGGTTTTCGCAGGGAGCATTGATGATTTCAAAAAACTATTAGATAGGCACCTGAATGACCATAAAATACAAGGATATACAATGTAATACTGACATAAAAGTACACACACAGGTTGGACTTGATTGACCTGTGACTTTTTTCAACCTCTATGTAACTAACTAAAAGGTGTGATTTTTACTGCATTTCTGTCTCAGTCTGATTCATGGTTCCTGACAGTAGGCGAAGGCCATTAATTCAGAAGATGCAGGCTATCCACCTAGTGGTAATATATTTTCCAGATTGAATGAGCAGGACCACCGCATAGATCAGTTTTCCATAGCATTACAGACGCTCCTGGTTCGCACTGCTCACCTGGATCCTCCCATTGTGGCTGTTCCGGTACAACCAGTGTTGCAGGCTGTCTCTGCTGATGTCTCTGTGCAGACACCTGCCTTGAATATTACCTCTGTAAGAGGTATGTCTGGTTCCGCTCTTCTTCCCCAGAGATTTGGGGGCGATCCAGTTCAATGCAGAGGGTTTCTCAACCAGGTTGGGATATACTTTGAGATGCTGCCCCAAGCGTTCCCCACAACAGAAGCAAAGTTGGCTTCCTTATTTCTTTGCTTTCTGATAGAGCCTTGGCCTGGGCAAACCCTCTATGGGAGATGCAAAAACCCATTGTCCTGAGTTACCCTGAGTTTGTGGCATCCTTTAAAAGGGTATTTGATGTTCTCACTCATTCCACTTCTGCTGCTAAGAGCCTCATGTCCATCAAACAGAGTATGAGAACTGTTGCTAATTACGCCATTGAATTCCGTACTCTGGCAGCGCAGGTTGCTTGGAACAATGAGGCCCTTGTGGCTGCTTTTTCTCATGGTCTCTCAGGTAACATTAAAGATGAGATAGCAGCCCGAGACATACCTACAGATCTGGAGAAGTTAATCACGTTTGCCATTCTCATTGACTCCAGACTCTGAGAGAGACCTTCCTTTAAGGAGCGCTTTAGGAAGCCTCCTGTATGTTTGGCTCCTAGCTTTGCATTCCCACGCTTGCCCCCCTCATCTCCCATGACTCCTGGTATCCAGTCTGCCAGTAAAGTAGAACCCATGCAGTTGGGCTTCACTTGTCTCTCTGCGTAGGGCTGACCATGGCTGTAGGGGCTCTTCACTATGAGATAATCCAATTTCAAGTCACTTCCTCACCTCATTACCCGGTGGTCATTGGTTATCCTTGGTTACAGAGGAACAATCCCTCTTTTGATTGGAATTGTGCTGAGGTTCTTTTCCTTTTTAAAAAGTGATTAAGGTCTCGTGCACCTCCTTACTCTCCTCCTTGCCAGAAGAGTACCGCAAATTTAGCGATGTTTTCGACAAAGGTCAAGCCGGTAGTCTGCCTCCACACCGGTCGTATGTTTGTGCAATTGACCTTCAACCTGGTGCCATGCCCCCTCGTGGCCAGGTCTACCCTTTGTCTGTCTTGGAGGATAAAGCAATGGAGGACTATGTTGGGATTCACTTTCTTGAGGGTTCATACGCAAATCCTTGTCTCCTACCAGTGCTGGCTTCTTCTTTGTGAAAAAGAAGAGTGGTATACTGAGACCTTGTATCGATTATAGGGGTCTCAATCGCATCATCATTAAGGGTGCTTATCCGATTCCATTAATTACAGAATTATTTGACCGCCTCAAGGAAGCAACGTTTTTTTCAAAGCTAGATTTGAGAGGAGCATACAATCTCTTGAGGATCAAGGAGGGTGATGAATGGAAAACTGCCTTTAATACCAGGACAGGACATTACTTATTTCTAGTAATGCCATTTGGTCTCTGCAACACTCAGTTTTTCAGAAATTCATCAACGATGTCCTCCGAGATATGTCGTAGCAATGTGTGGTGGTTTATCTCGACGATATTCTCATATATTCAAAATCCCTAGAGAGCCACCACTCAGATGTTTCCTGTGTGCCACAGAGGTTGAAAGATAATAACCTGTATTGCAAGTTGGAAAAGTGCGAGTTCCATCGTGAATAGGTTAAATTTCTGGGTTATGTAATTTCTAATGCCGGTTTTTCGATGGACCCAGAGAAACTATCTGCAGTTCTACAGTGGCCTCAACCCATAGGTCTACATCCCCTACAACGTTTTCTTGGCTTTGCCAATTATTTTTGGAAATGTATTCGTAATTTATCTTCTCTGGTCAAACCCCTTACTGATATGACCAGGAAGGACGGCAACCCACAGAATTGGTCTCCAGATTCCATTAACCTCCCTGGCGGTGTTCCCGAGTCTGGCTCGGGTTCAGTTTTTTCTGCCAGGAGCGGTAACCCCGAGCCAGACTCGGGCTGTGTTGCAGGATACAGGGGGGGAAGTTACTTACCTTTTCCCCTGGATCCTGCGATGTCTCCCCGCTGTGTGAGCGAGCCGTCCGCTCGCTCGATTCACACAGTGCCGAGTGCAGCTGATCTCCGTTCCCTGCGACGTCCCGATTACACATTACAGTACTGTATACACAAAATACACATCCCCTTTGTCCCTAGTGGTCTGCCCAGTGCCCTGCATGTCATTTTATATAATAAAAATCCTTTTTTTCTGCCTGGAAACTGGAGATTGTCCATAGCAACCAAAAAGTGTCCCTTTATGTCAAAAGTGGTTTTAGACCAGCTAGAAAACACAGATAAAAAATTAGAATCACAATTTATCATCAAACAATAAATTTAATGACAGCGGCTATTCTGCAACTGAGCAAATTTCAGTGTTTTTGATTTGATTACATTATTGAATTATTTTTATATATATTTTTATTTATATTATAATTTATTATTTTGTGTTTCAAACTTTATCATACCCGGGATGTCTACTAGACTCTGGTTTGGACAGATTTAAGTGAGTTATTCATAAGAATTGCATGCCTACAATATAAAAACGCCAAATTTCCATGCAAAATAATTGTACCGCTTTCAGCACAAAATTCCAGCCAGAATCATACCGCCAGGGAGGTTAAAGCCTTTGAGTCTCTCAAAGCTGCCTTTTTTTTCAGCTCCTGTGCTGGCACATCCTGATCCTGCGTTACCCTTCATTCTTGAGGTTGATGCGTCTGAGACTGGAGTAGGCACCCTTCTGTCTCAACGTCCTACCTCTGAGAGAGCTATGCATCCCTGTGGCTGCTTTTCTAATAAATTGTCTCCTGCAGAATGCAATTACGTGATTGGGTCAGAGAACTGTGGTTTTTAACATTGCCATATTTCATATAATGTTTTATATTAATAAAATTTGCAATTTTTTCAATCTGCCTCCACAAAGTCATCTATCTCATCCAAAGTCCCACTTTTCCTTCTCTTTTCTAGAGAATTGTTAGCTATCATTTTAGCTCTTAAGGAATGGAGGCATCTCATTGAGGGTAACACTGTGCTGGTCCTCATTTTGACTGACCATAAGAATCTCACATTCTTGTCAGAGGCAAAACGCTTATCGCCCAGAAGAGTGCGATGGGCTCTTTTTCTGTCAAGCTTCAATTACGTAGTCTCATTCTTACCCGGTACTAAGAATATAAGTGCTGATGCATTGCCACAGCAGTTTTCCTCCTCCTTCAAGATAGAGTCGGTTCCTACTCCTTTGATACCTCCCAATTGTATTCTAGCCACTATTCGCAATAGTCTTACTTCACCTTTGGGTGACAGAATTCTTGCTGCTCAGATCCATTCTCCTCCCAAGAAACCTTGTGGCAGCTGCTTTGTCACATAGAAACTCTGCAATGCTTTTCTCCAGACTTACCATTCTCCCAAGGCAGCTGTTCACCCAGGGAAGAATCAACTAATTTGGTCTATTTAGGGAGTGGTTTCGGCATGAAGCAGTGAGAACGCTTCTCCTGGGAGCCCTGGCACCGACACTAAATTTAACAACTTTTAACACACTATATTACAACCTCTCTCATATGGCCAGTATGGGCAAGAGAACGGGTAAGACCCTGCCCAAGAAGAACCCTTCTACAGGCTCCATTAAGTGCTTCCTAGCCACGGACTTGGCGTACTGAGTACTGAGAAGGACAGCCTAGGCCCTCGCCGCATGGTTTAGGTGCTGGCTCCGCCACCCGTCATAGGCTGATTCCAGGCACCGCTCTCCAGTATCCTCTGTCGGCTCGGATGGGATAGGAGCTCTCCCAGACACTCAGGAGTTGCATAACTAGTAAGCGCTCTCCCCGCCAAGTCGGACCTGGCCTACATGCTGCCAGGGCCGGACTGGCCTACCGGGATACCGGGATATTTCCCGGTAGGCTGCCTGCCCTGGGGCCGCTTTAATGCTGCTGTGCTCCCCTGTTATGCTCCTGTGAACACGGAGCTGGCCGGGTCTGTGTTCGGCGGCCGCTCCGTAACACGGTCCCGCCCCCCTAGACCGGCTCATGTGGAGCCCCCACCAGTGCTCTCCAGTCCCCCGTGCTTTCCACCCCTGTACTTTCTGGCCCCCATGGGTGCTCTCAAGCTCCCCCCATTGCTCTCCACTCCCCCCTGCTCTTTGTACCCCCCAGTGCTCTCCAGCCCTGTTTTTCTGCCCCCCCCCAGTGCTCTCAAGCTCCCGTCCAGTGCTCTTCGCCACCCCACACTCTTACCCCCCCAGTGCTCTCAGCCTCCCGTGCTCTCCACCCCTGTTATTTTTGCCCCCCCCCAGTGCTCTGCACTCCCCACCCCTGTGATCTTCACTCCCCCCTGCTCTTTGCCCCCACCCATGTGCTCTCCAGCCCTGCCAGTACTCTCTGCTCCCCCTTCTCTCCAGCTCCCACCCAGTGCTCTCCACTTCCCCAGGACCAGGGGACAGGCTGACTGGGGCCGGAAAGTGAGGACGGCTGAAGGTGCAGGTGGCCCAGGACCACTCCATCTCACAGAAAACAGATCCTCTGGAAGGAACACTGTCCCCATCCAAAACGAGAACAGCCCCTGCTTGCTGCTGGCCATCATGGATATCCTGCTGCATGCAAGGTACTGTACCCAGCATCAACAACACACCTTCCCACAGACAGGGAATGCAGACTGGGACATGGGGCACAGGAGGGGCTGCAATGATGGGCACAGTGAGGCTGCATTCATGGGCACAGTAAGGCTGCATTCATGGGCACAGTGAGACTGCTTTCACGGCACAGTAAAGCTGCATTTGATGGGCACGGTGAGGCCGCAATGGTGGGCACGGTGAGGCCGCAATGGTGGGCACGGTGAGACCGCAATGGTGGGCACAGTGAGGCCGCATTCACGGGCAGAGTAAAGCTGCATTTGATGGCACAGTGAGGCTGCATTTGATGGGCACAGTGAGGCTGCATTTGATGGGCACAGTGAGGCTGCATTTGATGGGCACTGGCGAGGCTGCATTTGATGGGCACAGTGAGGCTGCATTTGATGGGCACTGGCGAGGCTGCATTTGATGGGCACTGGCGAGGCTGCATTTGATAGGCACTGGCGAGGCTGCATTTGATGGGCACAGTGAGGCTGCATTTGATGGGCACTGGTGAGGCTGCATTGAGCTCTTGTATCATGTCTGCAGTCTCTGACCATCTCCTCTCCTGTATCATGTCTGCAGTCTCTGAGGGAGTCTGAAGAGGAGTCAAGAGTGGGATCGCCGCCAGGATGGGGGTCATGGGAGAAGTCAGACGTGTGTGGACTGTGGAGAGGAGACTATAGGATAGAACCAGAGCCACCAAGCTGGAGCCGACTGACTGAGCCCTGCTTGGTGCACCTGAGAGGGGGCCAGTGACAGCACCGCCAGGCGAGTCTGAAGGGGGGTCACTGATGTAAGGGGGGAGAGAGTACAATAATGTGAGGGGGCACTGATATAAAGGGTTTCCCCCTTATATCAGTAACCCCCCCCCCCCTTACCTTAGTATATTCTTTCTGCGGAATGTGGCCCCCCCCCCCCCCCCACGTTCTGAGTTCCTGGGGTCCCCCTTGATGATTGCCAACTTTTAACTGGAATTTGCTTATATATATCCCTATGTGATTTCATATCTGTCTTTTTTATATATAATACACTCTTCAAATGTGCTTTAAAATGTATGGTTTTCCCTTTCTTGAACCAGAAAATAATGACGTTATGCTGTTGCGCTGGATTAATAATGCTGTGGGGCTGGTATGAAATTTTTTCCAGGGCTGAATTTTATTCCCAGTCCGGTCCTGCATGCTGCTCAGCCTTAAAAAGGAAGTCTCCGCGGTCCAAGTGCTAGAACAAGTGGGGGAATCGGGGCATCGTCTTGATCACCAGGCGGCAGCCATTAGAGGCCTGCAGTCTACCACCCGCAACCTCTCCATCACCCACAGAATGGCTCTTCACAAAATCAAAGGCCAGGATAACCGCAATAGGCGGAACAACATATGGATCAGGGGCCTACCAGAGGCGACAAGAGATGATGATCTTCCCGCCTCGATCTGCGGCATCTTCAATAGTTTACTGGTCAACCCGGCAGATCACCCTTTGAAACTGGACAGAGTACACCGGGCCCTCCGACCCCGCAACTTGTCTTCAGACACCCCGAGAGATATTATTTGTAGGGTCCACTACTTTGAAGAAAAGGAGCTCATCATGCGGAAGGCGAGGGAAGCAGCCACCCTTGAATTTAATGGAGTCACCCTGTCTTTCTTCCCTGACCTGGCCAGGAAAACCCTGAAATGCCGGAGGGCTCTCAAACCCCTAACAGATAAGCTGCGCTCTGCCTCTATCAACTACCGATGGGGGTTCCTGGCTGCCCTCGTAGCAAACAGAGATGGTAAAATGGCTATTCTTCGCTGCCCTGAGGACAAGTTTTGCATTAATCTCAGCATCGACCCACCGGAAATTCTTGGCTGGCAGGATGCCATCTCTCCACTTCCTAATACTTCTGAAGTACACTGGCAGAAAGTGTCACGGAAATGCCGCTCTGCCACACCGGGCTCTTCACCACAAATGGGCTATGTAAGAGAACTGTTAAGATGCGCCCAGCGCGCACATGTGCGCATGCGCACGCCTACGGGCAACGGTGAAATTATATGCGCACCAATGTGCGCAATCACGGGCAGCAGAGTAATTCCACGCGCCTTAATGCGCATGCGCGTGCACGTGCGGGAGCATGCACAAGCGCGCCCCTAGCAGTAATTGGCGCCAGACGGCCTATTTAAAGGATGCTCTGACTTCTGGAAGGTGCTGACTGGTCTTCAGCTGTGTCCTGATATTCTGAACCCTGTTTAGGGGCCGACTTGATTCCTGTTGCTGAACTTGGGTCGGCTTGATTCCCGTTGCTGAACTTGGCTTCCCTCGACTCTGCTTTGGACTCTGATTACTCTGACTACTGGTTCCTGATCCCGGCTTTCCTTCTGACGTTGCTTCTGCTTATACCTTGGTACCTCGCTGCCCGCTTGTTGCTGAACCCGGCTATCCCTGTGACCTTGCTTCTGCCTCCTGCTTGGCTCCACGCTGTCTCCGAGTGCCTGTGCTGGCTGACAATCATCTTAGCTTCCCTGGGTCCAGCTCTTCACCAGATGCCTTACCTGCACCTTCAAGCCTGCAACTCTACTTACAAGTTCTGCACGCAACACCTACAGGCACTCGTGTTCCTCCTGACACTAGCTACCATCTGTTCCACCTCCAGTGGGGCTGGGGCCGGAGATACAAGAGAGGCCGACCTCGTCATTTCAGACTGCTACCAGGTACGTGGCAGGCTAATTCCCTATAAAGCCGATTTGTTACTCCGGAGCAGGGTTTTCACCCCTGAATACCGCAAGCATCACCCAGATTGCTATGTTTAATCTTGCAGTTTCTTCTGTTCGGTTGGACAATTAAATCACTGCTTGTCAGGGGCTTATAGTTGTGACTTTATATTGCTAATTATAGGATACACGCTTTAGGTGATTTGCCTGCAACTATATTTTATTATTGCAGAATTGGTTTTATGTTCAGTGCTGGAGCACTCAGATGGTGCACATAACTGTTTGACATGCACGGCCTGAGGCCCGGGCTACATTACCCCCTCACGGTGCACCATATGGCCCTATGCCCCTGTGTTATTGCCCTCAGTTGGGTGATCTGCCTGGGGGTGTCAGGCCCTGTGCCTGCCCTGTCTATGCACCGCAAGGCTTTGCGTGCATACTCTGGACATATATATATATATATGTAGCCAGTGGCGGCTGGTGCTCAAAATTTTTGGGGGGGCGCAAACAAACAGCCTCACTGTGCCATCAAACGCTGCCACTGTGCCCATCAAACGCTGCCACTGTGCCCATCAAACGCTGCCACTGTGCCCATCAAACACTGCCACTGTGCCCATCAAACACTGCCACTGTGCCCATCAAACGCTGCCACTGTGCCCATCAAACGCTGCCACTGTGCCCCAAGTGCTGCCACTGTGCCCCAAGTTCTGCCACTGTGCCCCAAGTTCTGCCATTGTGCCCCAAGTTCTGCCACTGTGCCCCAAGTTCTGCCACTGTGCCCCTTAAGTGCTGCCACTGTGCCCCAAGTTCTGCCATTGTGCCCCAAGTTCTGCCATTGTGCCCCTTAAGTGCTGCCATTGTGCCCCAAGTGCTGCCATTGTGCCCCAAGTGCTGCCATTGTGCCCCAAGTTCTGCCATTGTGCCCCAAGTTCTGCCATTGTGCCCCTTAAGTTCTGCCATTGTGCCCCAAGTTCTGCCATTGTGCCCCTTAAGTGCTGCCATTGTGCCCCAAGTTCTGCCACTGTGCCCCTTAAGTGCTGCCACTGTGCCCCCTGCCTGCCCTCTGCACTTACCTTGTCCCGGTGTGCAGCTGGTGACGGTGTCAGGCGACGAGCGGTGTCTCCGTCGGATGTCTTCTCCCGCGCTCCTCCTGTCTTCTTCTGCTGTGATTGGACGCTAGGTGATTGGACGCCTAGCGTCCAATCACAGCGCCTGTGACTTCAGCCAATCAGGTGACAGGTAACAGACCTGGCAACCTGATTGGCTGAGAGGCGGGTCTGTGTTAGGGAAGCGATGTATTCGCTTCCCTAACACAATACTGTGTAATCAGCGAACGCACAGCCGTGCGCCCCCTGTTTACACTTAGGGAAGCCTATTAGAGCACACCGCTCTAATAGGGTCCCCTATTAGAGCTTACAGCTCTAATAGGGGCGCTTCCCGCAACACCCCCCCCACTGTAATTCAGATGCCCGGCGCCCGATCAGGGGCCGGACACCTGAATAGGGGGCGGCAGAGGTGACAATAGATAGATTCATGCAATGCATGAATCTATCTATTGGTGATAGAGCGGTGCATACTGCAGTGCACTGTGCAAGGCGCCCTTAAAGGGACATGTTTAAATAAATGCTTTTTCTTTTTTATTTTATTTTTTATTTTTTTAACTGCAAGGGGGGGGGGGGGGGGGCGGCGCCCGGGCGCCCCCTATGGACGGGCCGCCACTGTATGTAGCGCTGGCTCCTGATGAGCAGGCGCTATTGTTTTTAAAAAATTAAGTTGCCTGAAGCCACAGTTGGGCTTCAGGATGATTTCTCTAAATTTCTGGTTTCAGTACCAGTCCAGCTGGGCTGCACTGGGTTCTCCTTAACCGCAGGTGTCACTGTCACCCCCGGCAAGAGTAGAAACGCAGTCTAGCTGGATGCATTGAATGCCACTTATCTCTTGGAACCAGCCCAGTGGGAGTTCTCTAAAGTTCTCTAAAGAGAACTGTTTGGGTGGAATTTACACGGTAGAGGTTTTTTTTTTTGGGACTGCGCCATTTTAACAAGGGGTTAATTGTGGGCCACAGACTGTGGGTGGAGTTGAGAAAAGCCTGCAAGTTGCGTGACCGGAGGAACCAGTGGGAGGAGTCTTGCCTGTTCTTTTCCTGCACGAGGCACCGCGTGAGTGTGTCGAAGGAGAAAGAAGGAAGAGTCTGATTCTTTTCTTTGCTAAAGAAAAATGTTCCGGATGCCAGGAACACCATCCATGATGGGACCCAGGATGTTCTCAGTGGGAAACGCCACAAGTGTGAGACTGCCTGGGACTCTGCTTATGGATACAGGAATTCGCCTGAGACCGCAGGGGCGTTTTGTACTGTACACGACAGGAGATGTCGAGGCCCTAGGAATGCTCTGCAACAAGTGCGAGGGACTGGTCGCAAGTCTCCGGCCATTTGTCCGATGCCTGCAATTCGGAGAATACTTATTTACAGTGGAGCAACCCACCGTGCTGCCTCGTGCATATCAAATGGACTGGGCCACGGGCATCGCCACGAGGAGTCTGCTGCATATGCTCCTGTGGCGAAGCCTGCATCTTGTAGACCAACTACTACTACTACAACCAGTGTTCCAGAGGGAGATGGTGCTGCTGCTGCTACCACCGGAGGAGCCACTCTGGAAGTCACGGACACTGCTTCGTCCACTAATACTAAAATCCCTACACCTGCTCACAAGAAGGTAGGGTACGTGAAAGCCTCCTGCGGCCGAGGTCAAGGCCTACCTCAGACCTTACCTGGATCGGATCGGGGAAAGTGATCGCTCCCAAGGAATCCACGACAGATACGGGTGAGAACTCTGGGGGAATTGTAATTAGTGGGACTGTATGTAGATATTTGCCAGCAGAAGAGTTGCGGGACTCAGAAATAGATTCCCTGTCTGATTTATCAGGGGATGATGACTTGTTCGAGACTATGTCCCAGGAAATGTTATGGGCTAATGCAGATGATGTGGCTGCAACATGTAATGTGTCTGGCTGGCTAGCCTTAAATTCGGGGAGTGCATCGCCTCGGGCGGGAACCCCTACAACCATTAACGAGACTGTACCCAAAAATACCAGTTTGTCCGGGTCCAAGAGTTTGCCCGTTTTTGCTATGGTACAAAAATCACCTGACTCTTGTGTGCCTCGCGGGGATGGAAGTGCCCGAGCCCTGCCTATGCTCGCACGGTCCCAGCGGCTGCTGAACAAGCGGGTGGCTACTGAGTACAGTTTGGAAATTTCTCTATGTTCCCAGGGAAATCATGCAAGAAATAGAGCAAAACAGAGAGCATTGGTATGCCAGTAATGTGTGGGACTATTTGAAGGTACCAAAGCCTTTTAGGAAACAAGGATGTTCCTCCAGTATGTATGAACGTTTCACCGGGTGTCTTCAGCACTGGAGCTTTGGGAGACATATGTATTCCGACAAAGCTGTCATTTGCCGGCCGGGAAAAGACAACATAATATACTTTATTACCACCATGGATGACAAGGGGAAAACATTATCCTTATCAGATCCCCGGTTTTATTCGTAAAGTAATCACAGAGACTGTGTTTTTTTTTTTCCTGCTTGAAAAGAAAAGTGTTTTTGCAAAAGTACAAGGACTGTGGGGCTAGTTAGATAGTGTCAGGTTTCTCAAAGGAAATCTCTGTGTCAAGGTCATCTACCGGCCACAGCACTTGTATGACTTGCATTTAGTCGCTCTTGCCACTATATGGTGGGAGTTTGCACAAAAAAGTTGGACAATTGCACAAAGACACATAGGCCAAATACACTGGAGAGAAAGTCTAATTTTCTGCTGGAAAGGGGATTTTGCCTCCTATAATTGTACATTTAGTATGTTTTTTTTTGTTGTTTTTGTGTGCTTTGTTTCAGGAATCACCAAGATCATCTATCAACCTGCCGGAGAGTGGGTGATGTAGATAGTCAGGTATTGGGGTTTATGTGTGATGTGACTCGTTTTATGTCAACTGTTCAACATATTGTATGTTCATTGTTTACCCTTCCTTTCCATCCCTCATCCCAATTTTGAGTTCAGGTACCCGACTTTAAGGACTGAAAGTCTTTATTTTTTTTCTTTCCAGACGATGAGGACATCGTCTAAATGGGAGAGGGGAGTATGTAGCACTGGCTCCTGACAAGCAGGCGCTATTGTTTTTCAAAAATTAAGTTGCCTGAAGCCACAGTTGGCCTTTAGGATGATTTCTCTAAATTCCTGGTTTTAGTACCAGTCCAGCGGTAAGAGTAGAAACGCAGTCTAGCTGGATGCATTGAATGCCACTTATCTCTCGGAACCAGCCCAGAGGGAGTGTTTTCCTGCTGTGAATTCTGGGGGGTGGTATTTAAGGTACCGACGCCATGTTGGCGGGGGATTATTTTCTGTCTGTTTGGTTCTGGTGGTCCTCCTGACCCAGCCCCATGGCCCTCCTGGCCTGGGGTGTGGAACTATGCATCCTGTGGCCCGAGCGAAATTTGGAGCCTACTGATTCAGGGATGGTCCGATGCCGTCTTATCTGAAGGGAGAGGCCCAGTAACTGAAGAACCCCAGGGGAGGACTCTTTCAGGAGAAGACCCTGCACAAGGCTGGTCTCTCTGAAGGAGCCTGGAGACTTAGTTGAATGACGCAACCTGGATCAACATTCATACGGTATCTGTGGAACAGTATTATTCTCTGGATTCTTCTAATATCTTCACCCTGTAATTTAAGTACCTGAACTCACCCCTAACCCTCTACGCTTTATTAAGAGACTTTGTCTTTTTTCTAAATAAATAATCCAAAAGAGGATTCAGTGTCAGTTTCAACATTCTTTGGGCCACTTTCCATGGGATCCCCAAGATGGAGAAGCAAGCAAGTGAGGTAGCGGTAAGCCCAAATAAAACCAATAGCTCCTTCGGGGGTCAGTGCTACATATATGTTTCCGTTAAAGTTTCTCAATTGACTTTCTCAGTTCCTGTTCTATGCTCTCTCTTTTCCTCTTTTTGCCCTTTTCACTTTCCTGTTTTCCCTCCCCTCCTCTCCTCCCTGCCTCCACGCCAGACACCTTGGTTGTTTATTTGCCACGAGTCTCCCGATGGTTCCAATGGCCCCCGGTAAGAGACATAATCTCTATAGAGAAATTGATCTCTTGCAAGGGGACATTGTTTTCTTGCAAGAAACTCACCTTACTCACACTACCTCTTTTAAGCTACTGTATATTCACAACGGTACCCAACATGGCTCTACAGCCTTTCAGATGTTAATAAGGCAAAGGGTGTGGCCATTGGATTCCCTAGGGGAACCTTTACATTGGAAACAACACTGAGTGATCACTCTGGAAGATATTTATTCTTGAGGGGCAGCCCGGGTAACATGCCTTGCACTTTAGCAAATATTTACGCCCCCAACCATGCTCAAGCAGGTTTCTTAGCTGGCACGCTTACCAAATTAAAAGAATTTGCTCACGGATGCATTCTCCTAGCAGGGGACTTTAATACTCCCCCTGGAACCTACAACTCATGGATATTTGGAGGGCAAAACTGAATGATTCCCTTATCTTCGAAGACATTGACAAAAAACTGATTGCAAAACTCTCTCTGCTCTAAAGACAATATGACCCTGGATGTTTCACCTGGTGTACTCTGGGAATCTCATAAGGCACATATACATGGGAAGCTCATAGAACTCGGTTCTAGGAAGAAGAGAGAGAGAGAACACATCTACAATCACAGCTAATCCAGGAAATAGGAGCCTTAGAGAAGAATCACAAAACCTTACACTCCCTGACACTCTACCACTCTCTGACTTTGAAGAGAGAAGAACTAAAAACCCTCTTACATTCAGAACGAAAAACCCAACTCCGCATAGTCTCCCAACACTTGTACAAATGGGGTAATAAGCCCAGTCGGCTCCTTGCTAGCTCACTACAACAGAAAAAAATCTGCCTCTTTTATTGCTAAAATCAAGACACCCTTTAGAAAATTCTGATCCTTCTACCAGCAACTTTATCACTTTCGTAATACTACAGCAGATAGGGAGACTAGGGAATCCCTTATTCAAGAGTATCTTACACAAGCTAACCTACCGAAACTCCCTGCATCTGCTCTGGAAACCCTGGAAGGGAAACTCACTGCCTCAGAAATACGAGTGGCACTTAAGGCCATGGCTGTGGTAAAGCACCAGGCCCTGATGGTCTAATGATAGCTTATTACTGCACCTTCACGGACATAATACTTCCCCGACTAACGTCCTATGCTAACTCGGTTTCTGCAGGCAGTGCCCTCCGACCAGAAACTCTCCACTCTCACATCACTGTACTTTCTAAACCAGGCAAAGATCCCGGGCTCTGTGGCAGTTATAGACCAATCTCCTTATTTAATTTGGATGCCAAATTATACGCTAAAGCCATTGCGATCCAGCTCATGCCCCTGATACCTCAATGGATATCAAGGAACCAGATTGGATTCATCCCAGGTAGGGAGGCTTGCGACAATTCTCTGAGAACATTATCCCTGATTTCTTATGCTTGTAGGTCTTCCCAGCCCACTCTTCTCTTATCTACAAATGCTGAGAAAGCGTTTGATAGGGTGGACTGAGAGTATCTGATGTCGACTTTATCTCACCTAGGCATTGGCCCGTCCATGCTAACGAGAATCTCAGCACTTTACAGATTCCCTACAGCACAGCTACACATTAACGGCACTCTTAGTGAACCCTTTACTTTGTACAACAGCACTCGTCAGGGCTGCCCCCTTTCACCTATTCTTTTCGCCCTCTCCCTGGAACCATTCCTCTCGACAGTACGGAATAACCCCAACATTCACGGAATTAAAATAGGCACCACAGAGCATAAGTATGCGGTGTACGCTGACAACATATTATTCTATGTCCAGCAACCCCTTACCTCCCTTCCCAACCTAATGGCGGCCTTCACAAAGTTTGGAGTCATCTCCAATTTTAAAATAAACCTATCCAAGTCAGAAAAACTAAACGTCTCAATCCCGCATAAAACAGCAGATCAATTAAAACCATCCTTTCCCTTTAGTTGGCAACCTCACTCACTAAAACTTACACCTAACCCAGCCTCTCTATTCCATGTTAATTTCATCCCTTTACTGAACTCGATTAGAGCGGACCCCCATAATTGGACCCAGCTATTACCCTCTTGGCTGGGAAGAATTAGCGTTGTGAAGATGAACATCTTACCCAGGCTGCTTTTCTTATTCCAAATGATACCTTACAAGATCCCCCTGGGGTTTTTCTCAGTGTTACAATGCTTAATATGCAAGTACGCCTGGAACCACAAACGTCCCGAATTGACATAAAATTGCTCATTAAACCTAAAAGAGAAAGGGGCCTAGCTTTACTAGACTTTAATAGTTACGTCTTAGCGATCATATTGAATAGGATATCGGACTGAAAATACCATAAGGACCCTAAACTATGGGTTCAACTAGAACTCGACCTAAGCGGTGTGGACTTGTTCCCTATGCTCTGGATACCTAGTAAATTCTGCAAACTGTCCTTAACTACTTCACAACTTACCAGGTCCTCCTTTGCGATTTTGGACTCAATGTGCAAAACACATAAGTGGCTTCACAATTCTCCTATAATGCAACTAACGGGACATGACTATTTCCCTCCGGGAAACCTCGACCCTAAGTTCCGCGATTGGATCTCTATGACACCAGTCCTTCTCCACCAAGTGACAACGCCCAATAGTATCTCCCACAGTCTCATTGATGGATCAGTGGAAATACCATCAGCTCTCCAGATTCGTCAAATCTCTACCTCAACCACTACACTCTCTTTCAGATCTAACTCCGGTGGATAGAGTCCTTGTCGATGATCAACCACCTGAGAAACCTATCTCCTACTTTTACCAGGCACTATTGTCACTATCTTCAATGGTCCAATCCTCATTCCTATCTAAGTAGGAACAAGACCTACAAAGTCCTCTCTCAGAAACGCAACATTCAATGATCCTTCAATTAACCCACATTTCTTAAATATCCTCCAAAACTGCAGAGGTTAACTACAAAATGTTGACAAGATGGCACTATACCCCAGTGGTACTTCACAAAGTCCATCCATATCAGCACTATGTTGGCAAGGATGTGGAGAGCAGGCAACCCATGCTCACATCTGGTGGTTCTGCCCACTCATCCGCACATATTGGTATACTATACTGTATTGGATCAAAGAGATTCAGGGCTCTGCAGTCCCCAATTATCTATGGGTGGTACCGTTTAATTGTGCATGCAAATCAGTAGGACCATATAAAAAAATCCATAACCCCTTACCTCTTGAATGCGGCCAAGGCGCTTATACCCAGACTTTGGAAACAGACCATTCCTACATTACGCTAATGGCTAATGGAGGTAGACCATATATAACATATGGAAGATATTACTTACTTACTTCCTTAGAAATAAATCCGAATTATCCAAGAAGATATGGTCTTGCTGGTTTGCCTTCAAATTTTCTTCCACATATGTGGAAATTACATCTCAAATTGAGTAAGCAGATGACTAGTTACTTACTTTAAAAGTAGGTGTCGTACTGAGGCAGGATAACCTACCCCCTCCCCCCCTTCCCCCTCTCACCTCTACCTCATTTTCTCTTCCCTCTTTCTCGCTATCCCCTCCTACTCTTTCTTCCTGTTTTCTTTGTCGATACCTTCCTTGTGAGGCATGTTATACCCTTATATGCTTTTTGTTCTCTACTGAACCAATGAGTCGTGCTGATCTATGCTTAATGATCGGCCCTTAGTTCCCATTCTCTCCATGTTTACATATACTGCTCTCATGAGTTATCCCTATTCCAGGTAGATCTCCGTGTTTATTGAATTTGCCAGCTGGGGAAATTTACCTTTATTTCATTGTAAATGGTTTCATACTTTTTAATAAAAATGTATTACGCAAACTCATTTGGTCTATTTCTCAACAATTCTGGTGTCCCAGTCTCTGCACTTATGTAAACACCTTCGTAGCTGCTTGTTCCGTGTGTGCTCCGAGTAAAACACCACGACACCTTCCATTGGGCCTCCTACAACCCATAATCAATGGAGAGAGGCCTTGGACCCACTTGTTTATGGATTTTATTGTGGAGTTACCCAACTCCCAGGGCAACACAGTTATTCTTGTGGGGATTGACCAGTTCTCGAAGATGTCACATTGTATTCCACTTAAGAAGTTGCCCACATCCAAAGAACTGGCATCCATTTTCACTCAGGAGATCTTTTAGTTACATGGGCTACCCAAGGTTATTATCTCGGACAGGGTTAGCCAGTTTGTGTCCAAGTTTTGGTGAGCCTTTTGTGCACAGTTGGGAATTCAGTTTTCTGGGGCCGCAGAAGGAGCCAATCAAGCCTTGGAGCAGTTTCTACATTGCTATATTTCTGACCACCATAACAACTGGTCAGACCTCTTACCTTGGGCGGAGTTTGCTCACAATAGTGCCGTCAATGCTACTTACAGATTGTCTCTGTTTATGGCGAATTATGGGTTCCAGCCATCCATGTTGCCTGACACATTTGTTCCTCAAAGAATTCCTGCGTTACAGGAGCATCTCCGTGATCTCCATTCCACTTGGGTGCAGACCCAAGAGTCCTTGAGACGTGCCAGTGAGAGGTACAGACTCCATGCTGACCGCCGACGCCTACCTGCGATTTCCTACCAAGTTGGGGAGAGGGTCTGGCTGTCATCTCAAAACCTACGACGGAGGACACACCCTAAAAAATGCATTACATTAAAGATGGTGCTGCTATAGGAGCATACAAACAGAACAAGAGATAATGGGGTACTTTGACGCAGTAGTGGGCTTAAGCACTGTATAGCCATATGGTGTGACCAATTCCCCATATTTTTGCTTAATATGTTCAGGTGCTTTAAATAGCCTTGCAGGATTTAAATGTGATTTTTGTATGTGTGCACTGTAAACTCTTGTTCTGTTTGTATGGTCTTATAGCAGCACCATCTTTAATGTAATGCATTTTTTATTGTGTGCCCCCCCAAGTCTTTGTTTGTCTGTTGTATGGGTCCTGACCAGATCCCTTGGGCTGGAGCACTCCATACTTCCACCATTACCTCTAATTAGTGTCCACCTGAGTTATAGTAGGGAGTCCTTTTAGTTCTCCCATAAAGAGGAGTGTATTTCTCCCATGGTTAAGAGAAGCAGGATCTTTCATTCTATGAATAGTGTAGGACTAATAATGGGGTACTTTGACGCAGTAGTGGGCTTAAGCACTGTATGGCTATATGGTGTGACCAGATCCCCATATTTTTTGCTTAAATGTTCAGGTGCTTTAACCACTTCAGCCCCGGAAGATTTGGCTGCTGAATGACGGGGCCATTTTTTGCGATTGGGCACTGCGTCGCTTTAACTGACAATTGCGTGGTCATGCGACACTGCACCCAAACAAAATTGGCGTCCTTTTTTTTTCCACGAATAGAGCTTTCTTTTAGTGGTATTTGATCGCCTTTGCAGTTTTTATTTTTTGCGCTATAAACCAAAAAAGAGCGTCAATTTAGAAAAAAACACAATTTTTTACTTTTTGCTATATAACAGCAATTTTTTTCTCCGTTTAGGCCGATATGTATTCTTCCACATATTTTTGGTAAAAAATAAAAAAAAATCGCAATAAGCGGATATTGACTGGTTTGCGCAAAAATAGCGTCAACAAAATAAGGGATAGATTCATAGCATTTTTATTATTATTTTGTTTACTAGTAATGGCAGCGATCTGCGATTTTTATCGGGACTGCGACATTATGGCGGACACATCAGACATTTTTGACACATTTTTGGGACCATTGGCATTTATACAGCGAACATTGCTATAAAAATGCACTGATTACTGTAAAAATGTCACTGGCAGGGAAGGGGTTAACACTAGGGGGCGATCAAGGGGTTAACTGTGTTCCCTGTGTGTGTTTATAACTGAAGGGGGAGGGGACTGACCTAGAGGAAATGGAAGATTGTGGTTCCTAGCCATTAGGAACACACGAACTGTTACTCCTCACAGAACAGGTATTTGTGTGTTTACACACACGTCCCTGTTCTGCCTCTTCGGCTCAAGATCGCTCGTGGCCATCGGTCATCGCGACCGTCGTCCATGAGCATCGGCACCCCCGCAGTGCAGCGGGCGCATGCCCGCCTGCTATCCCGATCCCGCGAGCCGACGTATAGCTACGGCGGTTCACGGGCTCATGTCGACCTGCCACAGTAGAATGACGGCGGCTGGTCGGCAAGTGGTTAAATAGCCTTGCAGGATTTAAATGTCATTTTTGTATGTGTGCGCTGTAATCTATTGTTCTGTTTGTATATTCTTACAGCAGCACCATCTTTAATGTAATGCATTTTTTAGGGTGTGCCCCCAAGTCTTTGTTTGTCCCTCACTGAAACTGGCACCGCTGTATATTGAGTCTTTCCCTATTCTCAATAGGATCAACCCAGTAGCCTATGCTTTAGAGCTTCCTTCCAACATGCAAATTTCTAATGTATTACATGTTTCCTTATTAAAACCTTTGGTGTGCAACCGCTTCACCACCTCGGTACCACGTCCTCGTCCAGTTCAGGCTGAGAACCATGAGGAGTATGAGATATAATCTATCATTGACTCCCATTGGTTTTTTGGGCGCATACAGTACCTTGTTCATTGTAAAGGGTACCGTCTGGAGGAATGCTCCTGGGTCTCATCCTCGGGCGTACATGCTCCTGTCCTCCTCTGTGCTTTCCATAGACGTTTTCCCCTCAAACCTGGTGCCCCTTCTCTGTACTCAGACTGCTCAGCTGCCGGATAATTGTCAGCAATCATTGATCCCTCAGTGGCTCACCTGGTTATCATTATCTGCTCGTCAGTCCCGCCTACAGCCAGCCGCTTCTGGCTATTTAACCTGCCTTGTTCATTCCTTTCCTGCCTTTGCCTTGGTCAACATATCTGGATATTCTCTGCTGTGTTCCTGTGAAAGTCTTTGCCTGGCTGATGTCCCCTCTGGTTTCCTCATTACTGGCCTGTCTGAAACCGCTTTGGTTACTGATCCATGTTTTGACCACGTTTACTGATCTGTAACATTTTTACCATTATATTAAAAGGCTTGATTTTTACTGCATTTCTGTCTCAGTCTGATTCATGGTTCTTGACAGTTTGTTACTTTGAAAAAAATGAGACTACATCAATCACTTTAAGCTTGAAAAAACACGCAAAAACAACCAAAGATGCTCTTTTCAAGTGTTAATGAGGTCCAAGTGCTGGTTGCAGTAAATCAGACATCTCAGGTTAGGATTAACTGAGTGAACATTCAGTTATTTATAGTATATACTGTGGTGGCTAGTTAGAACTGGTTGTTCACTTATTATTATTGATATTATTATACAGGATTTATATAGCGCCGACAGTTTTCGCAGAGCTTTACATTGTTAGGGCAGACAGTTACAATGCAATTCAATACAGGAGGAATCAGAGGGCCCTGATCATTAGCGCTTACAAGGGAGGGTCAAGTGATTTAAAAAGGTAATAACTTTGGGCAATGAGGTGATGAAGAAAATAAAAGTGCAATTGTTAGATGAGGGCAGAAAAGGCTTCACTGAAGAGAAAAGTTTTCAGGGATCGCCTAAAAGTGGATAGAGTTGCAGATAGTTGGACATTATGGGGTAGGGAATTCCAAAGGATGGGAGAGGCTTGGGAGAGGTCCTGGAGGCAAGTATGGGAGAAGGTAACAAGGGAGCTAGAGAGCAGGAGGTCTTGGGAGGAACGGAGAGGAAGATTTGGTTGGTATTGAGTCGCATGACACACTTATTGTATTTCTTTGGAGTTGCTCTTTAACTAACTGCTTAAAACAGAGGCTATTTTATTAAGAAAATGAAAAATCATAATTTTATTCTTATTTTTTATGTTTTTTTTTCTTTTGCAAAGTACATTGGTCTTAGCGTTAACAACATAAACACATAGCACAAAAACAAACAGTAGAGAGGAAAGACGTGGGGAACTGCTTTTGTTTGTGTTTTCTAAACGAATGGGTAATGTTAGCTAGGGTTGTCACAATACCGATACTAGTATCGGTATGGGTCCCGATACCGAGTATTTGCAGGAGTACTTGTTTTTGTGCAAATGCTCCCAATGCCTAGTCTGATAATTGGACACTCAGGGATGATCTGTACTGTGGCGGGGGAAGTTATAATCACTGATCTCTCTGTGTGGCTTTCATTAAAGCAGCTGACAGCCGCTTCTCCTCCTCTCCCCACCGCTGCTTTAAAGAAAGCCACACAGGGAGATCAGGGATTATAACTTCCCCCACCGCCGCACCAATTATCCCAAGTGTCCCCTGCATCCTCCTCTGTGCTCCTCCATGGGCTCCTCCGACCCCCCCCTTTCCACCTCCGTTCCCCCTCCATGTGCTCTTTTGGTCCCCCCGTCCTCATCTGTTCCCCCTCCGTGTGCTCCTCCTTTCCCCCCCTTCCTCCTCCGTTCTCCCTTTGTGTGCTCCTCTGACCCCCCCATCCTCCTCTGCCCCCCCCCCGTCCCAGATCTTTCAGGATGGAGAGCGGAGGAAGGAGCTGGTAAATATGAAATTTACCAGCTCCTTCCTTTTCTGAATGCACACTGACTCTGTCCATTCATAACTGTCACTGAGCATCATAAACTGTGTTTACAATGCTTCAATTTATGAATGGGGAGGAGCTGCTGTCTCCTGTCCATTCATGTTCAGTGCAGCTGAGGCTGCTGAGAAAGGGACTGGGGAATCTCTATCCTCAGTCCCTTTCCATGTCTCAAAGGGAAGATTTTATGGGTTTAGACCCCTGACATCTCACCAAAGCCCCCTATCCCCCAACGGGGTTGAAAAAAAATTATAAAAAATAAAATAAACGTTGTAATAAATAAATATTGTAAAGTAAAATTGTAAAAAATAATAATAAAAAAAAAAAAAAAAACACTGATACTGACTGTCCACTCCCCCCTCAAAAAAAGCATTGTAAAAAAAAAAAAAAACTACGGGCACAGTCCATGCCTCATCAGTGCCCATCAGTGCTGCATATTAGTGCCACGGTCACTTGACATTATGAAAAAGGATCAGTAATCGGTATCGGCAAGTACTTAAAAAAAAGGATCAGTACTTGTACTCGGCCCTAAAAAAATGGTATCGGGACAACCCTAATGTAAGCCACATCCTATTTCTAGATCTTAATGTTGTGAACAAGCAAGATTTTCCTGCATTACCAGATTAATTATACAAAGCAGCAAGCTCACAATTTTGTAATCAACACGTTCTGTTGGATGTTGTCATCAATTTCTTCTCTTGTGCCCGTGTTTAGGAGTGCCATGCTGACTCATTTATACCCATTCTAATGGCTTGATATGTAGGCACTTAGTTGACAAACAAGACTTTAATATCAAGACGCAAGCAACATCTCACCACTGCTAAGACATGGTGCACGTGTGGCAATATTAATGAGGGATTAAGCTACATTATAGGTAAATTCCAATTAGCTGTGGAATAGTTCAAGAACAGTACTCCTAGTCAGATAACAAATATAGCTGAGAATATGATCTGGTGGTGTCAATTCACTAAACAAAATGTGTTATTGCCAGTGTTGGTCATCTTACTTTAAAAAAGTAATTAGTTAAGTTACAAATTACTTCTCCCAAAAAAGTAATTGAGTTAGTAACTCAGTTACTACATTGGAAAAGTAATTAGTTACTCAGCAAAGTATTTTATATTCTTAGGGGCGGGTCTAGTATTACTGTAAGCAAGGGGCGCGTTCCCCCCTGCACGTCTATTTCCTATCAGTTCTGTCTGTTCCCCCTCTGTACACCTGTCCCCCCCCCAAACTCACGGATCAGATCATTTTTCGGATCAGCAAATAATAATTGAATTTGCAAAAACCTGTGAAAATTCCACCACCATAAAGCCCCCACTGTAATATCCACGTCATCTCCCCCACTGTAATATCCACGTCATCTCCCCAACTGTAATATTGGCTGAGTATGGCTGGGTACGGCTGAGCATGGCTGGGTATTACAGTGTATTGCAGAGTATGGCTGGGTATTACCGTGTATTGCAGAGTATGGCTGGGTATTACCGTGTATTGCAGAGTATGGCTGGGTATTACCGAGTATTGCAGAGTATTGGCAGGGTGTTGCAGAGTTGCAGAGTATTGGCAGGGTGTTGCAGAGTATTGGCAGGGTGTTGCAGGGTGTTGCAGAGTATTGGCAGGGTGTTGCAGAGTATAGGCAGGGTGTTGCAGAGTATTGGCATGGTGTTGCAGAGTATTGGCAGCGTATTGCAGAGTATTGGCAGCGTATTGCAGAGTATTGGCAGCGTGTTGCAGAGTATTGGCATGGTGTTGCAGAGTATTGGCATGGTGTTGCAGAGTATTGGCATCGTCTTGCAGAGTATTGGCAGCGTATTGCAGAGTATTGGCATGGTGTTGCAGAGTATTGGCAGTGTATTGCAGAGTATTGGCAGCGTGTTGCAGAGTATTGGCAGCGTGTTGCAGAGTATTGGCAGTGTGTTGCAGAGTATTGGCATGGTGTTGCAGAGTATTGGCATGGTGTTGCAGAGTATTGGCAGCATATTGCAGGGTATTGGCAGCGTGTTGCAGAGTATTGGCAGCGTGTTGCAGAGTATTGGCATGGTGTTGCAGAGTATTGGCATTGTGTTGCAGAGTATTGGCAGCGTATTGCAGAGTATTGGCAGCGTATTGCAGAGTATTGGCAGCCGATCTCTCCCCTCCACTGTACAGATCTGTACACAGAGGGGAGAGAGGAACCGGCGTCATCTTGACGCTGGTTTGTTTACAAGTGATCGCTCCGTCATTGACGGAGCAATCACATTGTAAACGGCCGATGGGTGCACCAAGATGGCCGCCGCTCCAGAGCTAGGCCCGAGCCGTGGCCGACGGGTGCACCAAGATGGCCGCCGCTCCGGAGCTAGGCCGAAGCCGCGGCCTTTCCTAAGGCCCAGGCCGCGGACGGCTCAGCGGATCGCGGCGGGTAATTGCGGTAACACCGTCCCAGTAATGGGAACGGCGTTACCGCGAGGGGAAGAGTAATCAGTTACGTAACGCCGTTTAGTTTAATCGCGTTAGCTACATCACTGGTTATTGCATGTCTTGTTCCTACCATAACCTTATGTATTGCTACCCCCATATGATTGCTGGATAGGATGGATCCTCTGTTCTTTGCTTTGACCTTCTCAAGAACCTCAGCCCCTCTGACATACAAGGTTGAGTGTACAAACAATATCACAGGAAATCACTGAAAGTAATGCCTAGTTCCCAATAGTAGTGACATGTCAAAGAAGATAGTCACCAAGTCAGGCAGCAGGGTTGCCATCCTCCCAAAGTAAAATTTACTGACATGACAAAAAAAATTACTGAGAGAGACAATTTTTGTACTGGCATGACAGAATAAAATTTATTTGCCACGCCAAATTAATGCCAGGTTAAAAAAAATTGCCAAAATTACAGTTTTCTGTACAAATATCAATATTTAAGCAAATATCAATAAGCAGCTATTGCAAATGTGCTTAAAGCGGTGTTCCAGCCGCCATTTTTCTTTTTTTAAAAGTCAGCAGCTACAAACATTGTAGCTGCTGACTTTTAATAAGGACACTTACCTGTCCAGTGAGCCCGCAATGTTACCCCCCCCCAGGCCGATCCGTCCATCGGATCGGGTGCTGGCGCAGCCATCTTAACGAAGGGAAACTTCACTGCCCGTTTCCTACTGCGCATGTGCAAGTCGTGCAGCGCTTTGTGAATGGCCCTGTTGTTTTCTGGGACACACACATGTCCCAGAAGACAACAGGGAAGCTCACCGAAGAGGAGGAAGCGCTGCGGAATAGGAAGAGGCAGATTAGAAAGACTGCCTAGCAACAGGGGTTTCTGGTAAGTAAAACATTTTTTTTTTTCAAATGTTTTTATTTTTTGAGAATGTTAATGGAATTTTTTATTTTAGGGTGGACTTTAAGGTATAACAAAAAGCAAAAAGCACATGTCTCCTTTTTCATGAAGTTCAGGTTATTATAACCCAGCATAGGTCCTCCGTTACATCAGATTCTGCAGGGTTCCCCTTTATAGTGCAAGGCGAAACTCGGCAGACCCTGATGTAAAAGGGAACACTGATGTAAAGGAGAACTCTGGGGACTCTGATGTAATGGGGAATGCTGCGGACTCTGATGTAAAGGGAAACTCTGATGTAAGGGGGTCTCTGGTGATAAGAGCCCCCCCCGCCTTACACAAAAGTCCACAGAGCTCTCCTTTACATCACAGTCCACAGAGATCTCCCTTACATCAGACTCCAGAGTCCCCCTTTACATCACAGTCCAAAGGGTTCCTCTTACAGTGTAAGGGCCTTTAAGCTGGTTGCAGCACTGTATTTGTAGAACTGCTGTCTCCTATGGCAAATGAACTTGTAGGTTGACTTCAACACAGAACTGTACACACACCAGACTTGGTATGCCCGTTGTGTAGGACCTGGCCTCCATCTCACAGCCTCCCACTGTAGCGTTTCTCACTGAGCTCCTAGTCTTCTCACCAGACCTTCAGATCCCAGCCACCTGCTGGATCCCTTGAACTCTTCCAAAGCTAACCCGCTGTACACTCCAAGTGTCACCCACACTACCTGCTGGGTCCCTGGCTTGGCTCTCTGCTAACCCGCTGAATCCTCTTCATTTTTCACCCACGCTCATGCGCTGGATGCCTGTCTTGAACGCTGAAGCTTTCCCAACTTGTTCACTGTCCTCGGCTAGTGAAAAAGGCTGCTCTGATACACAAACCTGGCCTCTGATAACAGGAGTAGTTGTCCCTTACTGGCGATGGTGTCCCCTTTATCTCTGACCGCTGGTTCTCACTTGCCTCTGGTATCAGGAGTGGTCGTCCCATGTGGCAACTGCTTTTCCTTCACCTTTGGCAACACTCGGTTCACCGTCTGGCTGAACCTCTGCATTGATCAGGCTCCCCTCGGGCTGAGCCTCTACACGGGTGGCTAGGCCTCAGGCTTTGGCCTAGCCTTCAGCTGCTGCTTCACATACAGCCCCCCAGGCCTCAGCCTGGGGCTAAAAGAACACTGATCACCTGACTCATTCCCCTTAAATAGACTCTCCCAACATGCTTAGCCACAAATATGATTGGCTGAGAAATTATGTCTATTCACAACCTGAACTCACTGTAGTCTTGTCATTCTAATACCAAAGGCAGCAGTACCACCTATTGACAGAAGAGAGAAATGTACCAGATTCAGGCTTAAGGTAAAAAAGTCAGAGGAAACAACTACCAATTAGCCAGGCTAATTACCGCCTAGCATAACTAAATTTGTCAGCAACCCTCTCTAATAGGTCAGGGGAAGAGGCACGTGGGGGGAGGAAATATTATAAGCTTGGTTTTGGACAAGTTGAGCCCACTCCCATATTACCTCCCTCACCATCCTGCTTCTTCTAACCTCTGGAGATATATCCCCAAACCCTGCGCCTCCATCGTTTAACTGTACCCCATGCACCCATCACCCTGCACCCTCTGGCAGCAGCCGCAATCAACACAATTTAGTTCCCATTTCAATTCTTCCCAAGACCAGACTCACCTCTCTCCATGACCTATTTATCGCCAACTCATTTAACCTACTCGCCATTACCGAAATCTGGCTTGACGAATCCGACACTGCGTATTCTGCTGCCCTATCCCATGGTGGTCTTCTCTGGACTCACTTCCCCAGATCCAATGGACATAAGGGAGGAGGTGTCGGAATACTTCTAGCCCCACATGGCACTTTTAGCTACTTCAGCCACCTCCCTCTCTGTCACTCTCCTCTTTCGAAGCACACTGCATTCATCTTTTCACTCCAATTTCTCTAAGGATAGCCGTGATCTACAGGCCCCCTGGACCAGTATAAACCTTTCTTGATGACTTCTCTGCCTGGCTACCCTACGTTCTTTCCTCTGAAATCCCCACCATCATTCTCGGGGATTTCAACCTATTAATACTAACAATCCTGCCCCTTCCAAACTTCTCAGCCTAACCTCCTCCTTTGATTTGAAGCAGTAGATACATGCTCCTACTCACTCCGAAGGCAATATCCTTGACCTCGTTTTCTCTCACCTTTGCACTCCATGCAACCTCTCTAACTATTCATTCCCTCTCTCTGATCACCACCTTATTAGTTTCACTCTCTCCCTCTCCTTCACCTCCTCTCCCTCCAACCGCCTTAAAGTTACCCGCAGAAACCTACGTCATCTCAACCCTTCTCTTCTCTACTCTGCTATCGAGAACCTCTACGACAAAATATCACCCCTATCCTGCACCAACCTAGCCACTCCTGTCTACTACGCTTCACTTCTAGCCTCACTGGACTCACTGGCCTCCCTCACTACACACCGAATCAAGCCCCGACCCCTTCAACCTTGGCAAACAGATGCTACTAGAAGTCTGAAAACAATGTAGTCGTATTCATGAGTGCCTGTGGCGTAAGACCAAGTCTTAGAGAGATTTCAACCAATATAAATCTGCCCTCCAAAAATACAATTCCAGCCTCCTCTCTGCTAAGCAGACCTATTTTATCACTCTCATTAGCAACTTATCATCCCGTCCCCGTCAGCTCTTCTCTACCTTCAACTTTCTACTTCGTTTTCCACCGCCTCCACCCGCCAACTCACTCACTGCCCAGGAGATCGCCAATCACTTCAAACAGAAGATTGATACAATTTGTGCAGAGATCTCTACTGTTCTGATACCCTCCACGCTTTACACTTCATGCCCACAGGCACAATCATTATTTACCTCTTTCAACCCCACCACTATAGACGAAGTTGCTAAACTACTTGGTAATGTCCACCTTACCACTTGCCCTCTGGATCCTGTTCCCTCACAAATGCTACGTTCACCCTCTGGCTCTATGCTACACTCTCTAACCCACATCTTCAATCTTTCCCTCTCTTCTGGCATCTTCCCCAACTCTCTAAAACATGCACTTGTCAGACCCATACTTAAAAAGCCCTCACTGGACCCATCCAATCTTAGCAACCACGCCCCATCTCTTTGCTCCCCTTCCTATCCAAACTCCTCGAAAGTCTGGTCTACAATCGACTGAGCGTCCACCTCGCTGATAATAGCCTTCTTGATCCCCTTCAGTCTGCATTTCGTCCTCAACACTCCACAGAAACTGCTCTCCTAAAACTAACAGAAAAAGGTTTTTTTTCCCCTGGGTTTGTGGACTTTTGATTGGCACTACTATGCTTTCCCAAAGAAAAGTATATAAATTGTAAAGGTAGTAACAAAATGTTTATTAAAGTATAGAAAATTTAAAAAGGAACATAGGGGTCATATATGACATACACAATAAAATTGCATCAAAACAGTATATATAGCCTTATATGTAACATTAGACCAGACGCGTTTCGGAGTGGGCAGATTCCTCCTTCTTCAGTGGTCGTAGTGTAGGGTCTATAATTTATACGTGTGTGTTGATGCAGAGATGGGAAGGGTTGTTCCCCCTTTATAAAAACAGGATATAGACAAAAAGCATCGGCACAACAAAGGGTGGTTAGGTCGCAAACAGAACCTCACTTTTCACATAGGCAATAGTATATTTTGTTCTCACGTGGAGAGTGGTCTAAGTGTATCGAAGTTTCAAGACACTGTGAGATCAAAATGTCCCCATGGGGTATAATTGCGAATTTCGAGAGGCTGGGAGGAGTCGAGCGGGTGAGGACCTTGGTTCTGCTGGGGTCAACAAAATAAACCCAATCAAACCTCTTGTGTATTACAGAGAGAGTATAGCCGTTTATTCCTCTGGTGGTGCTGTCAGACAGCTTTATACAGGTTTATTTTGTTGACCCCAGCAGAACCAAGGTCCTCACCTGCTCGACTCCTCCCAGCCTCTCGAAATTCGCAATTATACCCCATGGGGACATTTTGATCTCACAGTGTCTTGAAACTTCGATACACTTAGACCACTCTCCACGTGAGAACAAAATATACTATTGCCTATGTGAAAAGTGAGGTTCTGTTTGCGACCTAACCACCCTTTGTTGTGCCGATGCTTTTTGTCTATATCCTGTTTTTATAAAGGGGGAACAACCCTTCCCATCTCTGCATCAACACACACGTATAAATTATAGACCCTACACTACGACCACTGAAGAAGGAGGAATCTGCCCACTCCGAAACGCGTCTGGTCTAATGTTACATATAAGGCTATATATACTGTTTTGATGCAATTTTATTGTGTATGTCATATATGACCCCTATGTTCCTTTTTAAATTTTCTATACTTTAATAAACATTTTGTTACTACCTTTACAATTTATATACTTTTCTTTGGGAAAGCATAGTAGTGCCAATCAAAAGTCCACAAACCCAGGGGAAAAAAACCCTTTTTCTGCTCTTTTCAATATCGGATGTGGCACACACCTTCTAACTTCTCCCAAACCCTGTGAAGTCAGCTGACCGACCCCAATTTTGTCTCCTAAAACTAACAAACGATCTACTAACGGCCAAAACCAATCGACATTATTCTCTACTCCTACTCCTGGACCTCTCTGCTGCCCTTGATACGGTTGACCACCCCCTCCTCCTCAAAAAACTCCACACCTTTGGTCTCAGTGACTGTACTCTTCGCTGGTTCTCTTCCTACTTATCCAACCGCACCATTAACGTTTCTTACAGCTCTACTTCCTCCTCTCCTCTTCCTTTCTCTGTTGGGGTGCCCCAAGGTTCTGTTCTTGGACCTCTCCTATTTTCAATCTACACCTCCTCCCTGGGTCAACTGATAGCCTCCCATGGCTTGCAATACCACCTCGCTGACGACACCCAAATCTATTTCTCTACCCCTCAGCTCACTCCCTCTGTCTCCTCACGTATCACTATTTTACTATCAAATATATCAGTCTGGATGTCACACCACTTCCTCAAACTCTATCTATCCAAAACCGAACTTATAATTTTTCCTCCCCCATATGCCCCTTTCCCTTCCCCTGATCTCTCTGTCAAAATCGATGGCACAACTTTAAGCCCATCCCCACATGCCAAGGTTCTAGGTGTAGTCCTGGACTCTGAACTCTCCTTCAAGCAACACATCCAATCACTGTCCAAATCCTGCTGCCTCAACCTCCGTAACATCTCCAAAATACGCCCTTTTCTAACCAATGACACAACAGAGCTCTTAATTCACTCACTGGTCATCTCTCGCTTTGACTACTGCAACTGCCTTCTTATTGGCTTACCTCCACATAGTCTATCATCTCTTCAATCCATCATGAATGCTGCTGCCAGACCTGTGTCTGGTTGAGCACTGTGAATTCTGGGAATGAATACAAAGCTTCCACTGACTGGCTGAGCTGGAGGTTGTGATGTCATTCACCTGCCTCTCAGCTAAGCATCTGGGTTGGGATAGGAAGTAAAAACAGTTTTACCTCCCCCAACCTCCCACCTAAATGATTGCATGCAGCCGCTCAGCGTTGTACATATACCGCTGCAAAAAATTGTGTGCAACCTATTCAAGTGAGTGTGCATCACCTCTTGAATGTCTGGCAGCTGCTGCTCTACCATCCTCTGAAAAATGCTCCACTGTGGACTGCCTTTCAGAGGGGTGGCAAGGTTTGTCACCCTTGTGAACACACCCTGGTTGTACTAAAATCTTTTACCCCTTCTTGCCTAACCCCAGCGTCCCTTTAACTGGACTATATGCCTGGGGGATAGAAATGTTTGCGCAATCATATGACAACTGTGAGCTCTCCCTGAGCACAGAAACCTCTGCTGCCCATATATGTGGCATGTGGGCATTGAAGCCCACCGCCTGTGCTGTTGTACAAATTCATTATATGGATGGCAACAGCTTAATTAAATAAAATGTTTTGACTTGCAGTTATACTTTACCATATAGCACTCCAAACTCTTATTGGGTTTATTTTTGAGACTGTTAAAGTGTTACTAAACCCACAACAGTAAAATCAGTCTGTATATGCAGTAAAGCATGCTTGATATACTCGCTGTGGAACCTAAGGGGTTAATCCCTTTGTATTATGTAAAAAGGTTGTTTGATCCTCTTCTCTGATCCCTTGTGCTTTTTTTTTTAATGTCCCCAATCCATCTCCTGATAGTACAGAGTCTTGGGGACACTCTGCACATGCTCATTTTGGTGTGTATTGCTGGGAAAAAAAATCTTTGGAGGGTGCATGTGATCAGCACAGGGCCAATCAGCATTGTCCAGACGAATGGTCAGTGGTCCTGCAGCCTCAGAGTAGAATGAAAACTCCTCCTACAAGCTTTAACCAGTGCTCAGCTGGACACTGATAAAAGTTACAAGACTGCTATATACAGTACTGCTGATCAGAAAAGGTATTTAGCAGTTTATATTTACGAAAATAATTGCATTTCCATGTTCTGTGTACTGTGGGAGACCAGATATAGTAAATGCAGGGTCTGGGGTTTAGTAACACTTTAAATAAAAAAATAAAAATGGAATAAATTGCAGCTTACATTCCTTAGATGTGGTGGCTGCATTGGTTTTCTTCCCAGGGTGGCTACACTCACTGCTTCTTTGCTGTCTGTTGAGGGATCCATGGTTGCCACCTGAGTGTAACTTCAAACATGTCTGCCTTTGTTCATCTCTATTACATAGGAGTTGATAGAATTAGTAGTTTACACAAGAAGGATGGTTTCAGATCAGCTCACAGGAAGTGACAAGGACACTGCATTTCTAGCATTACCAACGGGTATTCTGTACTTGCTGAAAATATTCCTAAACTGAAAAAAGAAAATTCATGCAGGCACCCAATCTAAGCTGGTAAGCTGCAGTATATTACATTTTTGTGCTTGTGTTTAGTCATCCTTTAAGCACAGAAAATATGTTTTTTCCCCCTTGCACAGTATGCTAAAGAAAGTTCTGAACACACATTTTTGCTGGTTGAGATACGGGCAAGATTCACAAACTCCTAGCATACGTTTATACATTCTAAATTCCCAGACCTATAAAACTAACAAATATAGTTCCTTTATAGCTCATATGGCACTGCAAAACATTTGACCATACGCTACATAATAAAACCTTCACTCTAATAAGGATATTTTACCTAACGTAAAACAATCTCCTCTGAAAATTGTTCAGTTCTCAGTTGTCGAAACATCAAAACCAACAATTGTTGGCCACTTACCAAAGCTGTATATTTCTCTAACAGGCTTCAAAACTATTTCAATTTATTTATTTTTTTTGTCTAATTTAAGCAAATGCAATTGAAAAAAGGATGAATTACACCTTAACCCGCCACTGAGGAGATACAGTATCTGAATTATCTTTATTAGATTGCAAGATCTTTATGGAGGGTTCCGGATCCTACTTGTTTGTGCACTTGTGCTTATTTTAAAGCCTAAGACTCCTTACACATGGGATGGGCTCCCTTGGAGATCGCCTGCTTAGCAGGAAATCTGCCTGCTGGTCTCCGCTGAGCAAGCGGATGGCTGGTCAGTGTCCGCTTCATTTATGCAGAGCAGACACAGCCCGTTCTCCTCTATGGGTGGTTGGTTGTAAACTGACCGCCTGTCTGTTTACACCAGACTTCCATCCAATCTGCCAGACAGACAGGGAATGGATCCCCATTCATCTGTTTTTAGCAGATAAAATCAAATTGGATGTCAGCAGGTGTCAACGGACCAGAGGGTAGTATTGGGGGGAATAATTGGTAGGTTGACTAAAGCACATAAACCCGAGGTAAGTATAGTAACAAGTCCTATTTGCAACCTCAGAACACCCAATAAGAAGACAGCATGCGACCGGTCTAAATTACGTGGCATGTTCACCAATGCCAGGAGCCTGGCGGACAAGATGGGGGAACTAGAGATACTGTTGTACAAGGATTTCAATTTTGTGGGAATTTCAGAGACTTGGTTCAACAGCTCTTGTGATTGGCTGGCAACCATTCAAGGGTATTCCCTTTATCGCAGGGATAGGGAGGGAAAAAAGGGGAGGGGTATGCCTGTATATCAAGAATAATGTACAAGTAAATGTGAGAGATGACATCACTAAGGGAGCTAGGGAGGAGGTGGAATCCTTATAGGTAGAGGTCCAAAGGGATAAAGCTAAGGAGAAAATAATACTGGGAGTATGCTATGGGCCCCCTAACCAGAGGGAGGAGGGGGAGACTGATCTCCTATCACAATTTGGATTAGCAGCAAGGATGGGAAGTGTTATCATAATGGGGGATTTTAATTATCCAGACATAGACTGGGCGGAGGGAACCACGCATTTGTCTAAGGCTCGCCAGTTCCTAAATGTCAGGACAATTTCATGGGGCAGATGGTAGACGCACCAACTAGAAACAAAGCCTTACTAGACCTACTGATTACCAACAATACAGACCTGGTCACGGATGTGGAAATAAAGGGCAATTTAGGAAACAGCGATCACAGGTCAATAAGCTTTAGTATAAATCACACAAATAGGAAACATAAGGGGAATACAAAGACACTGAATTTCAAAAGAGCCAACTTCCCTAAACTACGAACCTTGTTAGAAGATATAAATTGGGATAAAATCTTAGGAACAAAGAACATGGAGGAGAGATGGCTTTGCTTTAAGAGCATATTAAATAAGGGCATTAGCCAGTGCATCCAATTGGAAATAAATTTAAAAGAGCGAACAGAAGTCCTGGATGGCTTAACTCCAATGTGAAAAAGGCATATAAAAGCAAAGGAGAAGGCCTTCAAAAAATACAAGGCTGAGGGATCATCATCAGCATTCAGACTTTACAAAGAATGCAACAATTGGAGAAAAACACCTGGGGCTGCTCCAAGCATGCCTGGTTTAGAAAGGAATTAGGACTATCATGGTACCCATAGATAGAGCAGGGGATTGTAATAAAATTAACAATTTATTTAGGAAAAAGATATGATTAAAAGAAATTGTACATAAATTGATTAACTGTTAATGACAACTGTACATGGTAAATACAGGAGGAGTCAATTACACCATCTCATTACATGTAACTATGAAAATATACTTACCTTATAGATGGTATAATTGACACCTCCTGAGGAAGCAACTACAGTCGCGAAAACATGTAGAGGACCACGTCAAGTCATACATCTCAGATCCCCTTACGACCAATGGGGTTCATCTGTTCCTTTGGAACCATTTGTATTTACCATGTACAGTTGTCATTAACTGTTAATCAATTTATGTACAATTGCTTTTACTCATGTCTTTTTTTTAAATAAATTGTTAATTTCATTTAAATCCCCTGCTCTATCTATGGGTGCCGTGATAGTCCTAATTTCTTTCTAAACCAGGGGCATACTTGGAGCAGCTCCAGGTGTTCTTCTCCAATAGTTCACTCCAAAGGATGATGGTACCTGCCCCTACCTCTAGATCTAACTGATCGAGGCAACCCTTTCTATTCAAAGAATGCAACATGAAATGTAAGGGTGCAATTAGAGCAGCTAAGATAGAACACGAAAGACACATAGCGGAGGAGATAAAAACAAAAAAAGAAAAAGAAATTATTTAAGTATATAAATAGTAAAAGGGAAGGAGGACAGACCATCTTGGCCCCATAAAGAATGAGAAAGGGAATATGGTTACAAAGGATGGTGAGATGGCGAAGGTATTGAATTTATTCTTCTCCTTGGTCTTCATGATGGAATCGGGGGGGGGGGGGGCTTCAGTAACCAAAACTGCATTGTTTATCCTCATAACACATCACAGGAAGCACCCTCATGGCTAAGAGGAGCAGAGGACAGAATTAGAAATAGACTTGAAAAACTTAACATTAATAAGTCACCAGGACCAGATGGCTTGCACCCAAGGGTCCTTAGGGAACTTAAGTAACTGCCAAACCATTGTTCCTAATTTTCACTGACAGTCTACTGACTGGAATGGTACCAGCTGATTGGATAAAAAAGTAGCACAAATGTTTAGCCTTTGTTCAATTTGGAGAGGTTTCCTATCATTTTCAGAACCATGAATTCCTGAGTCTGCAGTCACCACACTCATCACACTCCCATATTACCTCCCCCACCCTTCTGCTTCTCCTAACCTCTGGTGATGTATCCCCAAACCCTGGGCCTCCATTTAACTGTACTCAACACACCCATTACCCTACACCCTCTGGCTGCAGCCACAATGCACACAATTAAGTTCCCATTTCTCTTCTCCCAAAGACCAGACTCCCCTTCTCTTGCTTCCTTTGGAATGCCCGCTCTGTCTGTAACATACTCACCTCTCTCCATAATCTCTTTATCACTTAGACCAGGGGTCTTCAAACTATTGCCCTCCAGTTGTTCAGGAACTACAATTCCCATCATGCCTAGTCATGTCTGTGAATGTCAGAGTTTTGCAATGCCTCATGGGATGTGTAGTTCTGCAACAGCTGGAGGGCCGTAGTTTGAGGATCCCTGACTTAGACCCTTTTCACACTGAGGCGCTTTGCAGGCGATATAGCGTTAAAAATAGCGCCTGCAAAGCACCCTGAAACAGCGGCTCCATTCACTCCAGTGTGAAAGCCCGAAGGCTTTCACACTGGAGTGGTGCGTTGGCAGGGCATCAGAAAAAGTCCTGCCAGCTCTTAAAGCACCCCTGCCCATTGAAAACAATGGGGGAACGCTGCTATACCACTGGCAAAGCGCCGCTGCAGCAGCGTTTTGCGGGCGGATTTAACCCCTTTTCAGACGAATAGCGGTGCTAAAGCGACAGTAAAGCGGCGCTAAAAATATCGCCGCTTTACCGCTGATGCCCGGGGCGGCTCAGTGTGAAAGGGGTCTAACTCATTTAATCTACTCTCCATTACTGAAACCTGGCTTCATGAATCCGACACTGCATCTTCTGCTTCCCTATCTCACGGTGGTCTTCTTTGGACTCACTTCCCCAGACCCGGTGGACTCAAATGAGGGGGTGTTGGAATCCTTTTAGCCCCACATAGCACCTTTCAGGTACTTCACCCACCTCCCTCTCTGTTACTCTCCTCATTTGAGGCACAATGCATTCGTCTCTTCTCCCCAGTTTCTCTGAGGATAGCTGTGATCTACCTGCCCCCTGGACCAGTATCAACCTTTCTTGATGTCTTTATTTATCATTACTTCCCTCTTTCAACCCCACCACTATAGGTTGCTAAATTACTTGCTAATGTCCATAGTACCACCTGCCCTCTGGATCCTGTTCCCTCGCAAATGCTACTTTCACCCTCTGGCTCTATTCTACACTCTCTAACCTTTTCTTCAATCTCTCCCTCTCTTCTGGCATCTTCCCCAACTCTCTAAAACATGCACTTGTCAGCCCCATACTTAAAAAGCCCTCACTGGACCCATCCAATCTTAACAACCTACGCCCCTTCTCCTTGCTCCCCTTTTTATCCAAACTCCTTGAATGTCTGGTCTACAACCGACTGAGCGACCACCTTGCTGATAATAACCTTCTTGAACCCCATCAGTCTGTATTTCACCCTCAAAACTCCACAGAAACTGCTCTCCTAAAACTAACAAACGATCTACTAAGGGCCAAAACCAATGGACACTATTCTGTACTCCTACTCCTGGACCCCTCTGTTGCCTTTGATACGGTTGACCACCCCCTCCTCAAAAAACTCCATGCCTTTGGTCTCTGTGACTGTACTCTTCGCTGGTTCTCTTCCTACTTATCCAACCGCACTTTTAGCGATACTTTAAATTCTACTTCCTCCTCTCCTCTTCCTTTCTCTGTTGGGGTCCCCCAAGGTTCTGTTCTTGGACCTCTCCTATTTTCAATCTACACCTCCTCCCTGGGTCAGCTGATAGCCTCCCATGGCTTCCAATACCACCTCTATGCTGATGACACCCAAATCAAATTCTCTACCCCCTCAGCTCACTCCTTCATTCTCCTCACGTATCACTAATTTACTATCAGATATATTAGTCTGGAGGTCACACCACTTCCTCAAACTTGATCTATCCAAAACCGAACTTATCATTTTTTCTCCCCCTCATGCCTCTTCCCCTGATCTCTCTGTCAAAATAAATGGCACAACTATAAGCCCATCCCCGCATGCCAAGGTCCTAGGTGTAGTCCTGGACTCTGAACTCTCCTTTAAGCCCCATATCCAATCACTGTTCAAATCTTGCCACGCAACATCTCCAAAATATACCCCTTTCTAACCAATGACACAACAAAGCTCTTAATTTACTCCCTGATCATCTCTCGCCTCGACTACTGCAACTCCTTCCTCATTGGCTTACCTCTACATAATCTATCCCTCTTCAAGCCATTATGAATGCTGTTACCAGACTCATCCACCTTACCAATCGCTCTGTGTCGGCTACTCCTCTCTGTCAATCCCTCCACTGGCTTCCAATCACCCAACAAATTGAATTCAAAATACTAACAACTACTTACAAAGCCATCCACAACTCTGCCCCCAACTACATCACTGATCTAGTCTCAAAATACCAACCTAATCATTCTCTTCATTCTTCTCAAGACCTCCTGCTCTCTAACTCCCTCATCACCTCATCCCATGCTCACCTCCAGGACTTTTCCAGAGCCTCTCCAATCCTATAGAACTCCTTACCCCAATCTGTCTGATTATCTCCTACTCTATTAGCTTTTAGACGATCCCTGAAAACCCTTCTCTTCAGAGAAGCCTATCCTACCCACACCTAACAACTGTATTTCGATTTTCTCCATCTGATCATGCTCCACAGCTATTACCTTTATGTTCCTCTTGACCCTCCCTTCTAGATTGTAAGCTCTAATGAGCAGGGCCCTCTGATCCCTTCTGTATTGAATTGTATTGTAACTGTACTGTCTGCCTCATGTTGTAAAGCGCTGCACAAATTGTTGGCGCTATATAAATCCTGTATAATAATAATAATAATAATAATATATTGCATCTTATTAGTCCTTAGACTAGTTGTGGCTGGATCAGTTTTCTTTTTTCCTTTATTTTCACTTGGGGATTCTGCCAGTATTACGATGTAGGGTCCTTTTATAAAATATTCATTGGATGAATGTAACACACATTCATGTAGGCAGGACAAATTTTCCCTGTATTTTCTCTAATAGATGATTTTCTATGATCGTCAGCTCCATCTATTGACCAAAATGTGGTATAGTTTTCTGAAATATCGCAAAGAAAAAATGTACCAGCCATTAGATGGAGCTGAGGAACCTCTAAAATATATACCTCTATAGCCCCCTGTGAGGTGTGTTGCCCCCTCATTGAACTGACCTGAGCCGCCTTGCAGGACACAGCGAGCAGCACATGGTTGGAGTACCTGATCTGTCTGTCTCCGCTTAGTCCCGCCACCTGGCTCAGTACTTTCACAGTTCCACCTGGCAACTGAATTTGTTCACCTGCTCCCACAGCCTCCAGTTCTCGCACTGCAAGTCGGTGACAGACTGGAAGAAGGGCCCCGCTAGGCACAGCACATCCTCCAGCTGCCTCTCCACCCTGCGCCTGAACTCCATCATCTCGGCTTGCAGCCCCTGCACAGTCCCCCCTAGCAAACATTCCCTCTCCTCCTCCAGTACACTGCTGCGCACTGGCCACACTCACACCTCCACCATGGGCTTCATGCTGGCGGGCGATGAGAGGCGGCGATCACGGTTTTGGTCTGACTTCAGCTGCAGTGAGCGGCAATCACTATCGTCCTGTGAATGACCTTGTTTGGTGCTGAGATCTCAGCTCACTTCCGCTGTGTACAGGTGCATCGGTGTGTAGGGGGGACAGCAGCTCCAGAGGTGACATCCACCGTGGATGAGGAAGTGACAGGACAGGAATGTGATGGAGCCCACACCAGCCTGGGGCACTATGAGCAGCTCCTTGTGACTAATTTCTGTGCTCCTCTAAATGTTGCACCCAGGGAAACGGTCAGGGCTGCCCCCCCATGCTACGCCACCGACCGTGGCTGCGTCCTAAGTGGCAGTGTGCCCTAGGAAGCTGCCTAGTTTGCCTAGTGTTATCACCGGCCCTGTTGGCCTGCACAAATGTATGTGACATTTGTCAAACAAATGTTTTATAAATGGACCCCTTTCTATCCTAGCGTGACATTGCTCACTCGTATCCATGGAGTAGCAGGGCTACAGAACCCCCCACACCCTCTTTTTTAAAAATATAATTTAGAGCCCTTTCACACAGGCTGTCCAATCAGCTGCCTGTTAGTTTTTCAGGCAGACCAAATCAGACCCTTCAGTCTCAGAGCAGCGGATGTCAGCGGACACATGTCACCCGCCGCCATCCGATCTGATCCTGCCCGCAAAAAAAAAATTCTATTTGCATTCTATTTTGCATCCGTCCAGTGGATCCCCCATAGAGGAGAGCCGAACTGTGTCCATGTCCGCTCTGCACAGTGGAGTAGACAAGGACCTGTCATCCACCTGCTCGGCAGGGATCAGTGGAATTCACGGAGGCGCCGTGTGAAAAAGTCCTTAGGGGGACGGGCTCTGTAGGCCTCAGAGATAGCTGGGAAAAATGTAACTTCTAAGAGTGCAGCATAGGCAGAAAGCATAGGGAGCTATGAGTTGACAAGATTTCTGGCAGGATTAACAGGTATTTTTTGCAATGATCAAACATATGTAATAAAATAATTTCAATGTTATTGTTAGTGTAGCGGGGTCGTTCCCCTTTTAGGGGAGAAGACTACATTCCCCATAATTCCCCAGGCTCCCGGGAGGCTGTTTGTTTCCGCCCGAGAGGCTGGTGGGGGAGGAGATAAAAGGGAAGAGGAGAGACCGCCTCCTCCTCTTCTGACTGGGCTGGTGACACAGACACTTCTGAGTGAGGAGACACCTGTGCGGACCGGGATTGCTGAAGGCCTGAAGCCTGGGCCTTGCAGCAGACGGAGAGAGACTACTCCCCCTCAGTGTCAGCAGCAGCGGAGCGGAGACTTTTGCCTACACACGGTCGGACAGAGAGAGGACCGGAGCGCAGGGGCTGTGACGGAGGAGGCCGGACGCCGCCAGTGGAGGTCCCGGAGCTGAGGACGGTACCCCAGGAGTGGTGAGCGAGCTGAAAGGCTCATCATACGTTGTCACATTCACTTCTATGCCTATTGAACTGCCAAGGCACAATTACCTCAGAGCAGCAGATTGTTTCTTTCTGTGGATTACAAACACACCATTTAAAGCTACATGTGCACCACCTCTACAGTTCTCTTGCCGGTGAAGAATACTGTATTTTCTCAAGGACTGAGCTCTAGTGCTAGGGATCAGGCCTGATCCATTAGATAGTCGCAGTTAGATTTGTTGCACCTCAGAGGTGCATAGCAGACGGTCGCACACGTGGCGCTCCGTTCCCCATTACTATCCTGATACATATGTGTACATGTTTAAGTGCATATTGCAGGGACCTGCTAATGTGTTGTAAGTCAAATGTTTGATGCATGTTACTATTTCTTTTCTTACTGCCAAAGTAAAGCCAGTTATTTCAGTCAGCAGTTTGCTTGCGAGTTTGACTCCATTACACTTAAAGTATAAGTGATATTTATATGTGCATAGATACATACCCCTTGATTAACTGTGCCAGAGCGGGTAGAGCAAATTGCCGGGGGGTTGGTGGAGCTGTACTCAGGGACCCAAAACAAACTTGCGGCCCTCTTAACTGGGGGTATCGCTACATTAGTATTGAATATTATTACACTTATATTCAATACAAATATCATTCTGGGCCCTGCCATCTTTATTATCTGCAGTGTACAGCTACAGAGCAAATGTCAACTAATAGCAGATCTGATGATTTTCCACTGCGTATTACTATATCAGAATAACAAATTCATGAAAGGTAAATCAGATTGCAATTTGTTTTAGTTTATTTTTCTGAAACTTTGTTATTTTCCAACGCATGTGAAAGACTAGCTTTGGGAATTTGAATATTTTCTCAAAGAGTTGCCTTTTTTAATTAAAAAAATAAAAGTGTAATCTGTACAACCACTGGAAACCAAATGTTATTTTATTCAGAGGAAATTCAAATCATCTATAATTAGTTTCTTTTACATATGAGGTTATTAGTTGTCTGTTCTGTGGATAGGTCTTTGCATTCCAGACAATCAGATAACTGTGACCGGTCTCTGATCCAAGGACTCACTACTACGGCTGATTATATGTTCAATAAAATGCATAATGCAGAGCCTCTTCCTACTCCTGTTAGGATGAAAAATGCTCTGTGTAATAAAACCTGACATCCAGCTGAAGGGTGATTAGTAGCAAGTTGATGCTTCTCCTCAGTCATGTCTCTTTCATTTATAGTAATGGTTCACATTTTTTTCTTTTATTTGCTAATGTACAAATAAGGCACATATACATACACACACACACACATATATATATATATATAACTTTAAAGTGCAAATCCAGGCAACAAGTGATCCCAATAAAAAGTGCAATCAAGCAAACACTGCAGCTGTGCTTAAATTAAAATTCACTCTACCTTAATCTGAGCTCTGTGTAATCTGCTTCAGATTTTTCCTGAGAGGTTTGCTGTATAACTTCCTCTCTCTCTGCTTTTCGTGTCGTCAATCATATTCAAACTTCCAAGGCAGGAATCTGATTGGTGAATCTGTGACAAATCTTATCAATGAATTTTTTTTTTACATCAGCCTATATTTGAGACACAGCAAGGATTCGGTTTTGGGAGTGTTTGGGAACGCATCTCCTGCCTGACAAGCAGGGGTTCCCAAATCACCAGATAACTGGCTAACCTGCATGACATAGTTTTAAAGTTCAATAAAAGTTTAAGATCAAATAACATTTCCAGCTCCATTCCAAAGTGGATTTCATTAAGGCCCAACCTAGGGCAATAAATAAAATATTTTCCACTCCACCCGCACCTAGAAAATATGTGTTTTTTTTTACAAATAATAAACCCACAAAAGTTTACCTGAATTTACATGACCCTCAGCAGTAACCAGTGATCAGAAGCTGCAGACCAAGCCCACCATAAGTAATGTGATGGACTCTTCTGTCAACCAATAGGCAGAATCCACGATGCTAGGGAGTCATGTGGACATGGCAAGAAGAACCTCCACACTACAGACTTGGGACCCAGTCTGTCTAATGACCACAACCTTAAAGTAGAGCTACGTATATGCAATTTTTGTTTTCCATTTTGGATAGAGCAAGGGAAAGGTTATAAACCCAGTGAGATTTCTTTCCTCCATCTGTGTCCCGTTGCAGAGATTTCCCTTCACTTCCTGTCCCATAGCTAAACAGGAAATGAGAAGAAATCCCTGCAAATTAAAGGAATAGCTTGGGGACCCCCGGGTCACCAGAACTAGTGTACTCATTGGAAGATTTCCCCTTACTTTTCTGGGGACAACCCAAAATTTTGAATTTCACTTACAATGATGTTAAAGAAAAGTGGTGAAGCGCCTGAAAAAAGTCCAACATGAACCCAAAATATATTGCTGGCACAGACTCAACTGGCAAAAACATATAAATGTAATCCACTTTTAAAATTCCAAAGTAAGCCACAGGGATGTATCTTGAGGTATCAAATAAGTGAAGAGACCCCCACCGTAACCCAAACACACTGCCTCTTACCCATATGTAGATGTTAACAAGCATGAATATAAATCACTGACAGCTCCTCAGCAGCACGGGGGTGACTCGGTATCTCCTTCACAGTCTCAATACCCAGTTAAGAGAGAAAAAGAGACTCCTAATAGTGCAGACATTCAATTCCTAGTTTATTGATAAAAAGATAAAAGGGTTTGCACTCACATTTCAGCAGGTTAATATAAGCATTGTAGGAAACGTCCAGCGCTTCCAACCCACAAAATGACCACCGCGTCCCAGCATGCAAGTCGCGTCACGCGTCACCAACTCCTCCTACGCGTTTTATCATCTATGACGTCATCAGGGGCATGGCTTGACGTGCGCTATGCTCAATATATGTATATAGGAGACGGCTTATTAGTGGGCGGGCATTACCTGCGTTCCAACGACAGTAAGCAGGAAGGAATCCTACAACAGGAAACAGGAAATACTTATGCACTTCATAGACAGGAAGCATCAATACTTATAGTGAATCTTAAGCAACCAAACCAGGATGCAGCGCCATCTTGTGGTACAAAAAAATAATTCCAAAATAAACAATTAATAACATTACAGCATTTATACAGGATAAAATATTACGAAGACATTAATAAAACTTTAAATTAAAAATGTTATCTAGAAGGAGACAATAGGGTAACCCTTTTTTTATATTGGCCAGTGGCCACATGTTCACTTAATCTCACGTGTAGCATCTGTATCGTGCGACCAATATATTGAAGCCCACCTGGGCACCGGACAAAGTACACGACATTGTATGCAATATATTTTGGGTTCATGTTGGACTTTTTTTAAGTGCTTCACCATTTTTCCATGTATTTTGTTTGTGTTTTGTCCATGCAGAGTCCATTGTGATAGCTGCTGTTTAATACTAATTTTAATTTAAGAGATTATATGCTCCCACGCAACAAATTTGGGTTTTTCAATGATAATGTTAAACAGGACAAGGTGAATCTCCTTAATGTGGTCACAGACTGCAATAAGAACTGACAAGTATTCTAACCCCCCTGCACTCTATCCAAAACTAAAAACTTACTTATATTTTAACCACTTTAATACAGGGCACTTTCACCCCCTTCCTGCCCATGCCAACTTTCAGCTTTCAGCGCTGTCGCACTTTGAATGACAATTGCATGGTCATGCAACACTGTACCCATATGACATTTTTATAATTTTTACTTTTGGCATTTAATCACCACTGTATTTTTGCTAAATAAACTAAAAAAGACTGGGGTCCAGCAGGTAAGGATCAAACAGAAGCAGTAAACAAGCCAAAGGTCGATAACAAGAAGTTGCAGGTTGGGATCAAGCAGAAGCATAGTCGAGAGACGAGGCAAGGATTGAGAGAGCACAATAATCTGGCAAACAGGAAGTGTAGAGGTATGGCTTAAATAAGAAAGTTCATGGGTGGAGCAGAGAGTTCAAGGTTCAGTACAAACAAGGTTCAAGGCAGGATAATTCAAGGAATTGTCCAGCATTCCAGATGGCTCAGCAAGAAGAGATATTGTCTGACACAGCAGAGGTTCCGGGTACAAATCCAGATGTAGAGGCAGGTTGTAAGTGAGCCAATGTAAAGCAAAAGTTGGACATTCTGCTGTCTGTTGGTGCATTTTACAGTATGATAAAATATGTGTAGTTATTTTGCTCTGCTTCAGTAGTCTAAGTACTAGAAGTGTGATCTCTATAACTGTCCAGTTGTGGTGAGATACTGAAGTTTAACTTAAGTCGACCATACATGCCCAGCACACTATAGCGGCCTCCCAGGGGCAGCAGCCACAGGACAACTGAAACCCTCTTAGCAGAGGAAGAATACTATGGAAAGGCCTCCAAAACTATGTTTTGAATGCCCCTTTCATGGATTTGCTGAGACATGATAAATAACTGGATATTGGACTCTCCCTGCCCTATATTCTGGAAGCTTCTTCCAGAACAGGTAGGAGAAAGCAATCACCCAGCCTAGGAAACCCTCACTGAACAAAAACAACAAATCACTGCTTCAGGCCCCATGCACACTGGGATGAAAAAAACGTCAGTTCCCTTGGCAGAAAAAAAAACACGCTCCTATAGAGCGTTTTTGTACACCGTTTAGACGAGTTTAGGAGAGTTTAGCGTTTTTTCTGCCAGAAAGTTCCAATCAGAAACACAAACCTGCCTCTAAACATTGAGCTCAAAATATGCCTGTAATTTTCCTAATATGTGTGGACACATAGGATAACATTGAGCTGCTTCAACAGGCAGAACACAAAACTCTAGAAAGATTTTTAAAACAGTGTGTATGGACCCTGACTGACTGCAGTGAAGCCAAAATGAAATTCAGACTAACTAATGAAGGGTGCTACTTTTGGTAATAGGTGGATTTGCAAAGACATTTGGTGTACCTATTAAGATTTGGAATCAGAGGGCCCTGCTCGTTAGAGCTTACAACCCAAATCTATTTCTCTACCCCTCAGTTCACTCCCTCTGTCTCCTCACGTATCACTAATTTACTATGAGATATATCAGTCTAGATGTCACACCACTTCCTCAAACTCAATCTATCCAAAACCGAACTTATAATTTTTCCTCCCCCATATGCCCCTTTCCCTTCTCCTGATATCTCTGTCAAAATCGATGGCACAACTATAAGTCCATCCTGCATACCAAGGTTCTAGGTGTAGTCCTGGACTCTGATCTCTCCTTTAAGCACCACGTCCAATCACTGTCCAAATCTTGCCGCTTCAACCTACGCAACATCTCCAAATTACGCCCCTTTCTAACCAATGACACAACAAAGCTCTTAATTCACTCGCTGGTCATCTCTCACTCTCACAACTCCCTTCTCATTGGCTTACCTCTACATAGTCTATCACCTCTTCAATCCATCATGAATTCTGCTGCCAGACTCATCCACCTTACCAATCGCTCTGTGTCTGCTACCCCTCTCTGTCAATCCCTCCACTGGCTCTGCTCACCCAAGAAATTAAATTCAATACTAACAATTACTTACAAAGCCATCCACAATTTAGCACCCAGGTACATCACTAGCCTAGTCTCTAAATACCAACCTACTCATTCTCTTCATTCCGCTCAAGACCTCCTGATCTCTAGCTCCCTTGTCACCTCCTCCCATGCTCGCCTCCAGGACTTTTCCAAAGCCTCTCCAATCCTATAGAATGCCCTACCTCAATCTGTCCGCTTATCTCCTACTTTATTAGCTTTTAGACAATCCCTGAAAACCCTTCTCTTCAGAGAAGCCTACCCTACCCACACCTAACAACTGTATTTTCATTTTTTCCATCAGCTCACCCCCCACAGTTATTACCTTTTGTTCCACTTGACCCTCCCTTCTAGATTGTAAGCTCTAAGGGCCCTCTGATCCCTCCTGTATTGATTTGTATTGTAAGTGTACTGTCTGCCCTCATGTTGTAAAGCGCTGTGCAAACTGTTGGCGCTATATAAATCCTGTATAATAATAATAATAATAATAATGAGTATATATGTACATCGATTGCTGTTTTTAAATGAATCCGTGGATCCAATTTATTCCTGCATACTAAATATAATTACACTTCAACAGTTTTATCATCCTAACTGTCTTGAAATGTATCCTTTAAGAATAATAGGAAGAAATAATAGGCTTTCATTACATTCAATTACTTCCCCTTTAATCGCATTCAATTGCTTTAAAAACATCAGATTTTCATTCAATGTATTTTATTGTTAACTATGAACAGAGAAAGTGTAATTCCTCCAGCAACAAAAATAACACTGATGACTCACCTCACTCTGTTACTGGCCAGATAAAAGAGAACAGCATGAGACCGTGCGTCACAAACGCTGCAAAATACTAAATGTCCTTCACTCTGCATACAGCATGCTTTAAAGGCACTTCAGCCAAACATATAGCCACAAGAATCTAATCAATCTTAGAATACACCTACCTTATGGGGAACAAAGAGGATAAAAAGAAATATCTTTGTCACAATGAAAACACACATTCCGAATATAGATAGTCTGGGCTTTTTTACCTTTTCAATGCTAATTAAAAAAGAAGATTGCTCTGTGTAGATAATTCTTCACAATTAATTATTATTGTTTTATTTTTACTCTATAACATATGGTAGTCTATCTGAGCCATTGCAGAATTTTATTTTTAAATCATTGGAAGTTTTCCCCAACCAATATCATATGCCAAAATTCTGATACTAATTACGTTTGAGTAAACTCTTGTGCTGAGGAAGGAAACAAGTGTAGAAATATATTTTTCCTTGATCCTCTCAAAGCGAGATTGCATTCTAGCCCAGTGTGTGGATCATGACGGTACTGGGATCAATTCCCACTAGGAGCCCCCTGTGTAAAGTGTTTGTCTATTCTTCCAGAATTTGTAGAAAATTCTCTTTAAAAACTGACCCATGATTGTTTGTAGTAGGTAGAGATATTTGACTATTGACTCTTCTGGATCAGAGAATTATGTAAATGGTTCTGCGAATGTCCTTTCTATATTATATGAAAAAAACTATGAAAAATTGTACTAAAGTCTGGGAATAAAACACAATGATCTGAAGTTTGTACTATTTTATAATAATGAAAATACAACAATCTAAAATTACTGTTATCATCCTGTAAAATCCTTTGGAGCTGTGGTGCAGTACCATCAGTTCAACTTTCCAGTTACTATACAAAACCATCTGCTCTACTGAACAGCAAAGTAGTATCATCCATTCAATACTTCAGCCATGAAGCAGTACCATTAACTTTCTTGCTATTGTTCTGTAGCTGAGCATACAGCAACATGTATGGACTCAGTTTTCCAGCTACAAATAATTTCCATCAGCTTAACATTTCAGCCACAGAGCAGAAAAGTAAGTTTATCTTTTAAACCACAATGCAGCACCACCAGCTCAACTTCCCAACCATACAGCAGCACCATCAGTTCAACTTTACTGCCACAGAGCAAGAATGTAAACTTAACTTTCCAACCACAGAGGAGTAAAGCCAACTCAAACCTTGAGTCGTTAAGCAGTACCATAAGCTCAACCTACCATTCACTATCAGTACTATCAGCACACTCCAGACAAAAAGCAGTGCCACCAGCTAAACCCATAAGCCACAAAGCAATCCCTTTAGCTCAAGCTCTCAAGATAAGTACAATCTCCTCAAATCTTCGGCTGTAATGTACCATCAATTAAACTACCCAATCACGCAGTACAATCAGTTCAACTCTTCGACCATGTAGTGCCATCATCCCATCTCTCTGACCAGGCAGTCAAATCAGGACAATACTCAAACCAAGTAGTTCTATCAGCTAAACCCTCCAATCAAGTAATGCCATCAACTCAGCCCCTGTTAAGCCCCATACACACGGTCGGATTTTCCGATGGATTCTGTCCTATCGGACAATGTTGTCGGAAATTCCGACCGTGTGTAGGCACCATCGGACAGTTTCCATCGGATTGTCCGATGGACAAAGTTCTATCTCCTGCTCTATAAATTTTCCGACAACAAAGTCCGATCACACCAATTCCGATCGTGTGTAGCGAATTCCGACGGACAAAGTGCTACGCATGCTCAGATCACATTACAAGACCAAAGCTATTGGCTAATAGCCTCTACGTAGTCCCGTCGTAAGCAAAAAAAGTCACCACGTTCAGAATGATCGGATTTTCCGACAACTTTGTCTGACCGTGTGTATGCAACACCAGTGTCGGACTAAATCCGTCGGACCAAATCCGATGGATTTGGTGGTCGGATTTTCCGACCGTGTGTATGGGGCTTAAGAGAAGCTCAGTTGGAACCATAAGGGCATTATAGGTTCACGTTCATAATTATGAGCAAAGGCTCAATACAGAATGGGCATTAGCACGCACATGCAAACGTATTAGTCTGTGCACAAGAAGGAATGTGCATATGCATGTGTGCGGGCAATGGCGCCAAACAGCCTATTTAAGTTGGTCTATGGCATGAACAGATTGCTGAGTGGTCTTCAGCTAGTTCCGCTTTAACCTGCACCTTGACCTGCTATATGTATCTCCTTACCTGTGCCTTGACCAATCTCTGGATTGCTGCCTGCCTTTTGTGACCTTGGCTTGTACTTTGACTCTGCTCCTGTCTTGTGCTTCTGTCCGACTGTGTATGGACCCCAGCCTGTATCCTGACTCTGCCTCCATCTAATGTTCCAATCTGAGTACTCCTCATTTATCACTACCCTCTGAACTTGCTCCTGTAGCCAGTTTTCAATCCATGTACTCACCCTTTGATCCATGCTGACAGAACTTAGTTTGTACAGTAAACATTTATGGGGAAATGCCTTTGTAAAATCCACATCTATTGGGCCTTCCTTTATCTAGATGGCAGCTTATCTCCTCATAGAAGTTTAATAGATTGGTTTGGCAAAAACGATTCTTCATGAATCCATGCTGATTACTGCTAATGATACCATTCTCATTACAAAAATCTTGTATATAGTCCCTTATTATCCCCTCCAAGAGCTTGCAAACTATCGATGTTAGGCTAACTGGTCTGTAATTCTCTGGGATATATCTTGGTCCCTTTTTAAATATTGGTGCTACATCAGCTTTTCTCCAACCTTCTGGTACCATACCAGTCAGTAGACTGTTCTTAAACAATGGTCTGGCAATTACTTGACTGAGTTCCTTAAGGACCCTCGGTTGCAAGCCATCTGGTCCCAGTGACTTATTAATGTTAATTTTATCAAGTCTATTCCTAATTCTATCCTCTGTTAGCCATGAGGGTGCTTCCTGTGACATTGTCAAGAGGGCCACATACCTGAGGTGAGACCGAAGTAAAGAGGAGGCCTCCCTTGCACCTCGGGTCCTTGAAGACTCTGGAGATGGAGACAGAGACTTGGTGGACACCGAGTGGCACGGGTGACAGGGGTGCAGAGCACCGTGCAAGTCTTAGTCCAAGATCCGAGCCAAGGTCAAGACCAGTTTGGCAACGAAGTATAAAAGGGTAAATCAAAAGAAGAATGGTCGAGATCCAAGCCGGGGTCGGTTCCAATCTGGCAGCACAAAAGGGGCAAAGAAGTAGAATGGTCAACGTACAAATCCGAGGTCAATGGCAAGCAGCAATCAAGAGTAGTCAAATAGGTTTCCAGGTCACAACAAGTTCAGACAGATCACACACTAGCACAGGAACAAGGGGGGACTGAAGATAATCCAGCAATTTGGCAGTGTCTGGGCTTATATAGGGAAGTTTGAGGTCACTTCCTGTGCGCCTCCTGGGCATTTTCCTGCCTTTTTCCATCAGGTTGAGGTCACGTTCTTCAATTCGGCACAGGTGGGGGTTGGCGCACTGAAGCGTCTTTGGCACATGCTCAGTTGGCACGGATTTCCTCTTGCGGCAACGCGCCATTGTTGCATGCGTAGTGAGCCCTGGACACATACAGACATACATGTGAAATACAATTAACCAAAATGATAAAAGCTGAAAGTCAGGCCATGGGGGAAAGGGAATTCTAATCCACTGGTGACAGTAGTAGAAGTCCCTGAAGCCCAAAGCTATACCAGTCGGCAGAGCATAAGCATAACAGTTCTGCAGAGCAGGGTACAAGCATTAAAGACAGAGGCACAGCCCTACCGACCCCCCTATTTTCTTGTTGTCATGTGCCTTTTTGTATGGTCCCCTGGCTTTCATCCTCTAGTTCACTGTGGTTTCTGCCAGTGTAAACAGATGGTGACTGATAGTTGCAGTGCCCCAAATGTTCCATGTGAGGAGGAAGTAAGAATGAAGTTGGACCTTTGAGTATTTGCGCACCCTCCATAGGGTGTTCACTCTTTCTGCTCTCATCTGCGCACATTGAGGAAGAAGAGAGAAAATCCTCCCTCCAACAGCTATTCTGGTCCCTGCCCTGTCTGACCGGAGTAACACTGCAATCACCAAACACCCAGAGAACTGAGTGCAGCACCTGGAGAGCTTGTGAGATTAACAGAACCATACAAATGGCAACTCTGACCTAAAGCTGGAAAATTCCCAGGTGTGAACACAGCTTATATAGCCAAGGCTGTTGAGTAGTTGTTTCTACCTATTGACAAATCATGGGCACATCCAACACCAAATTTGGGCCCCAACGTGCTTACCAGTGGGGAGAGAGGGTTAATTATAGACTGTAGGACTGTTATTGTGGCATAACTCTCTTTATATGGGATTGTCCCAGTATAGGATTTAGGGGTTACTTTATTCCACTTGTTTGTTATGAGCAATATATTATCTTTGCCATTGTTTTTTACTATGTGTTTGCTGTTTCTATTCCTTTGGCTATTGGGGTACTGTGTACATAGTTTGGAATAAGTATCCCCCCTTCCGCCTAGGTGCATCAGCCCATGTGCGTTGTACTATTTGCAGAGTTGTGGGCACAGGGGATCCAGGACACAGCAGCTTCTTCGGGTGTGAGCATTACATATCTATCTATCTATCTATCTATGTTACAACCATGCATTTTTTTATGACATGTTTTAAACATATTTCCTTTAGTAATCTATATAAGTATATATATTTTATTATAATATTTTCATATACCGTACCTAATATGTTGCCTATGTTTTGAGTTATTCGATCTACAATTTATTTATTTATTTATTTGTGCTAGAATTTGGCAAAATACTTAGCTATAGCACTTTGAAAACATAGCTGAGATTATTTGGAACACACTTATCAACGTTTTCTGGCTACAAACCCCGTACAGGAAACAGCATCAAATTACTAGCAGAGGAGACTTTGATAAATAGGCCAATGTTTTAGTATACAAATGTGCACAATCAAACATTGAAACCACAGCTGTTTTTTTTATAGATCTGTCATAGAACCATTTCCATTCCAGATGCACTATGAAGCTGCCATACGCTGTTACTGCCTTATGAGTCACTGGCTGAATAGGAACAAAGCATATAACCATTAAAAACGGACAATAGTCAAGCAACCTTACCTTTATATTACGGACATCTCTTGTGCATAAATTTCAAATCCAGAAGTTTTGGTTGTTATGGATGACTAAAAGGCATTCCCCAGTTACGTATAATGTTCTTTCTAGTCAGATGTAAATAGTTAAAAAATATATGATTTCATGTCACATAGAAAGGATTTCATTCTGTTATTGCTGGCAAGGGGTCCAGTGCAGGATAATCAGCAACCTGAACGATGCATGTACGCAAAAGTTAAACTTATTGTATTATTCTACTAATATGCCTGAAGGATTAATGCCAGCTTGCTGAAACAGGGAATATTCATTAGTTGATTGCAAAGACAGCATGTTATGTAATGAATCCAGTCCTAATTGCAATTTTTTATTCTTTTTTATGTATATTTTTTTGTCATGTGATCAAATCCTTCACACATATGAAAGGTTCTGCACTTTTATTCTGATTTCATTATTGTCCAGACCATTTTATTATTTTGTCATGGTTGGCCTCATTTATTATTATGTCTGAGGGTAGATCTGTCTCAGGCAACCTGGGATGACCTATAGCAGCCAATGAAATCTGCTCTTTCTGTCTGCCTAGCTGCTTTGGGTGGATGAAAGCGATGACCTGGCTTGCTTGAGTAATATTTTAGCGCTGATTTCGGAAACCTATCCTAACCCCCCCCCCCCCCCCCCCCCAAAGCAATATAAACTATATTGACTATAAAATAGAGGTTTTAATCCTCCTTTACTCTACTCTAAAAGAACCAAAAAGTTAGTTATGGATATACTTTAAATTAATTATGGAAATATTTTTTTCTGCTAACCCTGAAAGATGATGCATAGCTCTTTAATTCAAGACATATTAGAGGGCTAATATATGAGCTCCTGTTTGGGTTTTCCAGAACTTGAAATACATTTAGCAGGTGCTTGTTTTTGTGCAGCTCTTATTGTAGAGTCAGTATATTAAACAACCCTTAGTACAGACAGTATTTCCCACAATGGTGTCTAGTCTACTGGATCTTAGTAACGTTTTAGACATCTTAAATCTTAGACACACTAAAGGTCACTGCTGCGTCTGTTGTAATTTAATAGGAGAGCATCTTAAATTGTGTTTTTAACCTGATTTTCTTATGATACTGCATTATAGTTAAATTTGACTTAGATTCTTCATATTACTCTTTACAATCTTCTTGTAAAACTGAACAGTTATACAAACACACAAAACTGCAAAAAAAAAAAAAACCTTAATATGATTGACAGATAATATGAAACAGGAAAGGTGTTGGCCCTTTCTCCTAGGGGACACCAGTAGTGTCTATCTAGCTAAATCTATTCTAAATGCCCTCTCCATTGCTATCACCATAGGAAAATCTGCTGTTAAATTGCATCTCCTGCATAAGATAACGGTAATGTCACGAATGTCACGTCTACCCCAATGTAGGTGGTCAGGCACCCATAGTTAGCTACTGTGTGCTTCACCTATAGCAGCCCCCTTTCCCTTAAGGCAAGCAGGCCTACTGGTACTTGGTTGCCCCCAGGACTTAAACACAATGCTATAGTGCCTGGCCACCACACCAGGGCAGAGGCGAACAGAGCAAACAACAGACTACTTGCAGTTTAGCAGACAGATAGCGTGGTTCTATGACAGTCCAGGTAAAAGGCAGGCTGAGTTCAGGGAATTGTCCTATATCCTATCTAATGATAGTCTAGGTAAAAGACAGGCTGAGTTCAGGGAATAGTCCAATATCAGATCCGGGTCATACACTGGGGAATCCAACAGCAAAGCAGGGCAGACAAACGGGAGGCTTGATCAGGAACAATGCAGGTAACTCTGTCTCTATCACAAGCAAGGAATAGAGTGTTCAGTTTGCTTATAACAGGTGACTGACCATCAACCACCTTGCAGGTGAACACAGACAGGGAGAAAGCAACAGCCAACAACCGAATGCTGGAATGGACAGCAGGAGCATTAAGTGATCCTGACATCCCCCCCCCCCATTGAGGAGGGGCCCCCGGACCCTCAAAGACAAGCTGGACATCCAGCACATGACCATCAGACTGGGAAGAGGTCCGTGGATCTATGAGGTCAGGCTGGTTAGCAGGGGACGTGTCACAGGGGTCAAGCCGGATAGCTGAATCACAAGCGGAATACAGAGAGCCCTGTGGACTGGCATACCTGATGCAGTGGCGACCGGGCCGCATCGCCAGGTGTAGTGACTGTCTGAATCACATCAACAGAGTGTCCAGAATAAGAAAAAGCAAGAAGTTCAATGGGCAGGGGCTGAACTGCCATAATTGATGCAGTGGCCGACTGGGCCGCATCGCCAGGTGTAGCAACTGTCTGAATCGAATCGCCAGGTGTAGCAACTGTCTGAATCACATCACCAGGTGTAGCGACTATCTGAATCGCATCACTAGGTGTAGCGACAGTGGAACTTGTGGTCAAGTTAGCATGGCTGTGCATCCAAGGGAGTTTAGCGACAGGCAAATGTAGGGGTAATCCAGGGGACTTGACTTCTGAGGACTTTCCAAACAGGGCTCAAGGCTACGAGAGAACGGATAAGCTCAGTTTATAGGAGAAGAGGGTTCAGGCTGTGGCAATTGGCTAGCGAGGTGACCTGTAGAGAATTCAATAGACTTGTCAGCGTCTTTTGTTATAACAGAGTCATATAAAGGCACATGGTTCAGTAAACTGTAGTCACAATTGGAAATATTGGTAAAAAGAAAAAAGAAAAAACCGTAAGCGCAAATATTTGTGTACATGAAGTAATATAACAGGCAATATGAGAGCAATAACAGCTCAATAGTCCATACAGCAACAGTTCTTAGGGTGAGGTGGCATGTGGCAGCTGTCCTCAGAGAAAAGCCAGCTCTGTAAGCAGATTAAAGAAGGGGGAGAGACACAGGAAGTGCCAACCTGAGTGTAGTATATTAAATGAGATTTATTAGTAAAGTAAGTAATGCACTTACAAGAAATAACATAAAAACAGGCTCATCTGTAAATAGTGGTGTCTGCAGGTGTAGATCAGCATCCAAAACGAGCGTCCACAGATCTGGCAGATGACTGGGGGAGCCTCAATTCATCCTGTGGCTGCCAGGAAGTCGGTCCGGAACGTCTTGGAGCACAGGGAGATGACATCACCAGGAAGCACAGAGACACCAGGGGAGGGACAACTGGATAAAAGAGGCTACGCGCTCGGAGCATCAGCTCCTTCTACAGGCCTCGGAAACATTGTCATGACCAGGATCTGAATAGGACTGTAATAAAGGCACGTGACTGGTACTGGCCACACAAGAGTTATACATGGGCAACTGGTCAGCGGTTTAATGCAATTTTTGATGCAGGTCTGGGACCAGGACCCAATCTCCTCACAGTCTATGTGTGGGTTGTGAAGTTTAAGCCAGGGATACCCCAAGATAAGGGGATAAGCAGGAGAGGAGATCAGGTAGAAGCTGATTGTCTCCCTGTGAAATTCCCCAATCATCAGGGTAATAGGTACCGTGCACAAGGTCACCAGACCCATGGGCAAGGGAGAATTATCAACGACTAAGACTGAGAAGGGTCTGTGCACCTTAGTTACCGGAATCTGTCGACTGTGTGCTAGGTCCCTATCAATGAAATTGCTAGCAGCACCATAGTCAATGAAAGCGGAGGGGTGGTGAGAAAACTTGGCAGAACTAAGTTGTGCAGGAACAAATAAGCCATCTCTGAGGGAAACAGACACAGTATGGGCTACAAAGGCAGACCCCACTGGCATTAGACTCTTGGCGTTTCTCAGCTTATTAGGACAGCTAGCGACAAAGTGGCCGTGGTTGCGACAATATAAGCAGAGACCCTGAGATCTCCTTCTAGCCTTTCCCTCAGAGGATAAATGGGTAGCGCCAATTTGCATGGGCTCAACCTCCTGGAGAGGCTGACAAGGCTCAGGAAATGAAGAAAAGGTGGGCAGCATAATAGGTGACAAAGAAACAAACCTTTCTGTACGCCTTTCCCGTAAACGCCTGTCTATACGGATGGCTAGTTGCATGGCTTTATTCAAAGACTTTTGTTCAGGGCAGTGTACTAAGGAGTTTTTAATGGAGTCCGATAAACCTAACCTGAACTGGCTTCTTCTTCTGAGCTGGGTCATTCCATCCAGAGTTAGGTGCCCAGGGGCGGAAATCAGAACAGTATTGTTCAGTGCGTTGATCATGATGTAATAACTTAAGGTTAGCTTCAGCTGAATGGGCACGGTCAGGATCATGATACAGTAAACCATAAAGTTTTGAAAAAGGCTTCAACTGACACTCTGACTGGGTCATCTGCAGGGAGACTAATTGCCCAAGACTGGGGATCCTCCTGCAACCATGTAATAATCAGGCTGACCAGCTGTGCTTCAGAACCAGAGGAGTGTGTCTTAAGCTTAAAGTATAGAAAACACATGTGGGTCAGTAGAAAAACAGTCAGGCATTTTAACTTTGGGCTCTGGCTCCTGCGTTACTGCTGAAAGTGCGTTTACACATTCCTCAGAAAATAAACGGGTCTGTGTAGTGTCCATCTTGACAGAAAATTTTCTTAAAGGCTTGTGATAATGTCACAAATGTCATGTCTACCCCAATGCAGGTGGTCAGACATTATAGCTAGCTACAGTGTGCTTCACCTATAGCAGCCCCCTTTCCCTTAAGGCAAGCAGGCCAACCAGTACTTGGTTGCCCCCGGGACTTATACACAATGCTATAGTGCCTGACCACCACACCTGAGAAGATGCAAACAGAGCAAACAACAGACTACTTGCAGTTTAGCAGACAGATAGCGTGGTTCTATGACAGTTCAGGTAAAAGGCAGGCTGAGTTCAGGCAATAGTCCAATATCCAATCCAATGACAGTCTAGGTAAAAGGCAGGACGAGTTCAGGGAATAGTCTTATATCCGATCTGAGTCATTCACAGGGAAATCCAACAGCAAAGCAGAGCAGACAAATGGGAGGCTTGATCAGGTACAATGCAGGTAACTCTGTCTCTATCACAAGCAAGGGATAGAGAGTTTGGTTTGCTTATAACAGGTGACTGACCATCAATCACCTTGCAGGTGAACACAGACAGGAAGAATGCAACAGCCAATACCCGCATGCTGAAATGAGGAGCAGGAGCACTAAGTGATTCTGACAGGTATGAGAGTTTGGGGGTTAGGAAGAGAGGTTTTGAGAGTCAGGGCTTTTAGGTATAGGAGATAGTAGACCTAATTGCTAAAGAAAATACACCAGGAAAAGTATGCTTATTTTCAAAAAAGTGACAGCTATTTTCCGTTCCGAGTCTAATGCAAATTGCAAATTACAGTCATGTGGCTGAAATTAGAATGTCTAGCACAGTCATAGTCTGGTGTTAAATCTTTGTGAATTGAGCTCAATAGGAGCTATAGGAGTTGTAGATTTAGGTATGGAAGTGGACATGGGATAGAATCTCAGGGACCCCAGGTCATATATTGCAAAAAGACCCAGGTGTATCGATCTACACAACTGGACATAAATCAATGGAAAAATAAAGACTTTTCTTATAAATATTTCCTGATATTACACATTAAATATATAACGTTATTTTATATTCTGCAGAGCACACTACTGTGTCTACAAAGCACTTACAAAGTGTTTTTTTTTTTTTGTATGTTTTGAGCGAAACAGTTTTGCTACTTAACCATAAGCAAAGATAAATAACATGCACAGTCCTTTGGAAGATTTATGCTAGGCAACACATAGCTAATTTATGCTTCTCTGTATTATAGGCGCCAGTGTATCTTTGAGGGGGAAATAAATTAACAGCCTTTATTTTCATACCATTGAAACTTTCTCGGTAGGTCAAATATTTCCACTAAGCTGGGGTAAGAAGTATATGCTGCCCTCTCCTCCTCATCTGACTGTGGACAGGGCAGTTTTTCATTTGGTACAGAATTAATTGAAGAGTCTCCAAATATAAATCCTGTATAATAATAATAATAAGAATGTTTCTGAATAAAAAATATATGTTGAATATACATCAGTGGTGGCTCTAGGTACACAGACTCTGACACCAAGTGATCCCTAGCATATAGGAGAAATAGGAGCACCACACCATGATTTGGTTCAAAAGGGTTTATTGCATCATAAAAGTCTGTGAGTTAAACAACCAAACAATTTCAGGAACTTTAGGGTGCCACATATATCTGATGCTGAAACATATAGAAAAGGATGAATTGGTATTGTCATGGTGGTAGACCCTTAAACTAGGGGCCCTCTGGTTACTGACGTACCTGAAAATCTGTTTAGATGTAACAAGGGATACATAAACAAGAAAAAAAATGATCAAAACCGATGATCTGCTGTAGTAACATCAGTGCCTGACCTCACAAATGCGCTTCTGTAATAATGGTCAAACAGCCTTCCCAGAAGAGTTGAAGCTGTTATAGCTGCAAAGGGTGGGCCAACTCATAGAAATAATGGAAACTCATTCATTCCACAACCATTTATTCATAAGTCCTTCAGTTTATAGTCCATATAAAAAGATTATAACAATGTGATAGGTTGTGTAACCATAAAAAGTCCATCCACAAATGTCAGCCTCCACAAGGGGATTAGAAGCAAAATCCAGCAGGAGCTACAGAGTATAAAAGAGAAGAGAGCGCCTCTAAGTGTAGCAATATGGTTACATTTAATGAAGGTACAACATTTAGCAACTGACATGGTTGATGATTAAAAGAGGCACATCTAAAGCCCCATACACACGGTCGGACAATCCGCGGACCAGGTCGGTCGGATCCTGTCCGTCATACTTTGTCTGATGTTGGTTTTGCGTACACACGGTCGGACAAAGTTGTCGGAAAATCCGATCATTCTGAACGTGGTGACGTTTGTTGCCTACGACGGGACTACGTAGAGGCTAGTAGCCAATAGCTTTGGTCTTGTAATGTGATCTGAGCATGCGTAGCACTTTGTCCGGTCGGACAACCGTACACACGATCGGATTTGGTGTGATCGGACCGTGTTGTCGGCAAATCTATCCAGCAGGAGATAAGACTGTCCGATGGTGCATACACACTGTCCCACATAGACCATCCTCCGCACCGCCGGCTCTCACCGCTGTCAGTCTGCAATCGTGACCGGGAAGACTTCCCTGAAGTAGAGCGATCTGAAAGTGAGGCTTGAACCGCTCGTGGAGCGCAGTGTGAAATAGATGATGCTGATGGCGGTGTGGAGGATGGTCTATGTAGACGGCTTTACCCCGGATGCCTGCATACTTAGATGTGCCTCTTTTAATCATCAACAATATGAGTTGCTAAATGTTGTCCCTTCAGTAAATGTAACCATCTTGCTACACTTAGAGGTGCCTCGCTTCTTTTTTTATTCTGAGTTGTGACATGACACTACTTATCAAGACATCGCTTGTGTATCAAGTCAAAATGTATTAAAAAATGTAGCTTTTTTTTGCAAAACGCTCACAATCCAAGTTACTCTCAAACCAAGGTTTTACTGTATATCTATTTAATTGTTAAAGGGGAGTTCCAGGCATTTTAAAAGTCAGCAGCTATATAAAGTGTAGTTGCTGACTTTTCAAAAAAATGACACTTACCTGTTGCTACACTTAGAGGTGTCCTCTCTCCCCCTCCTTTTTTTATTCTGACAGCTTTCCTCTTCACGGCCGGGCACGCACTGCGCACTCCCGGAGTGGATAGGCGATCTCCTGGGACCTGTCAGTTTCCCAGGAGATCGCCTAGAGGGAGGAGTCGCCTAGGCGGTTACTGGGCGGAAGGAGGAAGTGGGACAGGAAGTCCCCCTCCAAAACGCCCCCACTCCCCCCCCAAAAAAATTACATGCCAAATGTGCATGTAAGGGGGTTGTTAAAGCTGGAGTTCCATTTTTAAGTGGAACTCCTCTTTAATGTTCGATATATTCATTTCACATACGTGTTATTGGCGTTAATTTATCAACAGTATTTCACAGGCTTATTCACAGTTTGGGCAAATCCATTCTATGCAGAAGCTCATGCTTGCTGCAAAATGCATATTCCTAACCTCATCTTTGCTTAGACTTCTGTCATAGATATTGCCTATACTTCAGCAACACCAGTGGCATTTTGTTATTCCAATTTATACATAGACAAGTAGATAAATGCACAGGTAAAATACACATGAACTGTCTTAAAGTGAATCTAAATAATGTCCTTATTCTCCAAAAATAATTCATATTCATCCACTACTTAAAAGAGATGTATGGTCAAAGCTTTTTTGGCCATACTTGACCCAGAATCAGGCTAAACCCAGCTGTTGTCTGATGTTACAGAGCTACTCCAGGCTCTGGAAGGATCCTGGCAATGTTTTCAGGACTAACCCAGAAGCCTGATCAGCAGCTGGCTCAGTGTGCAACTGAAAGCTGGAGCCAACTTCTCTTGATCTCTCTCCAGTCTCGCACTCCAGTAAAAGTTGGAGGGGCAGAGCAGAGAACAGTGACTGACAGTCACTGTCTTCTGCTCTGGCAAGACTGAGAACTGAGTGGTCACTAGTCATGTGATCACTCAGTTCTGGGGATTAGAGCTTGCAGGGGACCTCTGCAGCATCACACTTATGCTAAAGCAGGGAGCTGAGTATGGATGTTTGTTTTTTTTCGATTTCAATACATATCCTTTAATGGCCCTTTAATCTGTTTCAAGAAATAGTTTTATTAAGATTTTTTGCTTTCTTCAAATGTCCCCTCCATGGCTTCACGTGATAGCTCTGTACCAGCTTCCTGACAGAGACAGCTGTGGACCATGTCTGCACAATTGTGTGTTGAAATGACCACCTGTAGTAAGGGTAGCCATCAGAAACTTTTGGGCCCCTTACACAGCTTTAAGCCTGGGGACCCCCCCCCCTCCCAGAGCCTGACCACCAACATTCCCCAGGGCTTGCCTATGGGCCATCCTACCGAATCCGCACACCAGCCACCTCATCTGTATGCACTCAGCCCCCCAACCCTGTATATATGTCAGCCCCCCCAAACCTGTATATTTGTCAGCCCCCTCACACTTGTATTTATGTCAGCCCCCCCCACACACCTGTATATTTGTCATCCCCCCAAACCTGTATATTTGTCAGCCCCCCAAACCTGTATATTTTTCAGCCCCCTCACACCTGTATATATGTCAGCCCCCCACACACACCTGTATATATGTCAGCCCCCCCACACACACCTGTATATATGTCAGTGCCCCCCACACACACCTGTATATATGTCAGCACCCACACACACACACACACCTGTATATATGTCAGTGCCCCCCACACACACCTGTATGTATGTCAGCCCCCCACACACCTGTATATATGTCAGCACCCCACACACACACACCTGTATATATGTCAGCCCCCACACACACATCTGTATATATGTCAGTCAGCCCCCCCACACTGTATATATGTCAGCCCCCCACACACACCTGTATATATGTCAGCCCCCCCCCACACAGTGCCCCCCACACACCCACACACACACTGTATATATGTCAGCGCCCCCCCCACACCCCACACACCTGTATATATGTCTGCACCCCCCACACACACACACCTGTATATATGTCAGCCCCCCCCCCACACACCACACACACACACACCTGTATATATGTCAGCCCCCACACACACACCTGCCCCCCCCACACACACACACCTGTATATATGGCAGCCACCCCCCCCCCCCCACACACCTGTCAAATGGCAGCCCCACATTCACAAATCTGTACACACAAGCCTCTGGTCCCTCCCTGTACACAAACAGCCCCCCTCCCTTTCCTTCACAGCCCATACTTGTAGCTTCCTACCTAGTCCCAGCTTGTTTTCACAAAGCTGACATGTTGCTGGGAAGCACAGTACAGGCAGATCACTGTCACACGAGGGGTGCACATGCACATGGTAGTAGCAGAAATTGAGAAATAGTTTCTGTAATGTACAGCACGGATCCACTTCACCCCCCTGATAGCGGCCTTGCCTGTAGTGTTAATCAATGGAGCACGTGACACGATAACAACAGTAGAAGAATACGTATCAGCCTAAACTGAGGAAAAAATAATTTTTTATATATTTTTGGGGGATATTTATTATAGCAAAAAGTAAAAAATTAGGTGTTTTTTTCAAAATTGTTGCTCTTTTTTTGTTTATACCGCAAAAGATAAAAACCGCAGGGGCGATCAAATACCACCAAAAGAAAGCTATATTTGTGGGGAAAAAAGGACGTCAATTTTGTTTGGGAGCCACGTCGCACGACCGCGCAATTGTCAGTTAAAGCAGTGCCGAATCGCAAAAAGTGGTCCGGTCTGAAAGTGGTTAATGAATACATAACTGGATTAATTTAGGATTAATTTAGGGTCTTTGTATTTGCCTACTCTCTTACACTTTAGAAGGATACAGGCTGAACAAATTTGTACATGGCGTGCTCATTAGAGCTGCCAAACCTTATTATTTTATGAAGAAAACAAATAAAATACAGAAATGGTGAACTGGGTTTCCTGTATTTCAAAAAGTCCATCCAGATGTTTTTCAATTGTCCTCCTCCTACAGTAAGGTTAAATTAAAAATTTCTTGCACGTTAAATAAAATAGGAATCTCAGTCAAAACTGATAACAAAAACTGTGTTGTAATTAATTGATAAAAGCAACATTTGTAGTATGTTAATATTAGCCCCAGAGAATTGCTGTAGTAAGTGCTGTAATGTGACTTAACTGGTGTTCCACCCACATACACAGGATGCATGAACAATAAACAGATTGTAATATGTATTGTGCAATCTGGCCTTCTTTCAGTTGCTCATTTGTGTATCAGCGTGCGGTTTTGTTTACAGTTTTATTCCCATGTTAAATTTTCATGTGTGAGATTAAGAATTTGCTGTCTTATATATATTAAGATTTTACTTACTTGTACTATTACATGTCATAGGACACTTTGCACTTTTTGAATGGACTGATTGGTTTGGAAACATATTAAATATTTCCAAACTAGAGGAAGTCTGGTGTCATTTTAAACTGCACTTAATTTTCCAGAATAAAAAGTAAATGGAAACATCTCAATTAGAAAACATTTTCCACTTCCATTTTGGCTTCATTGACATCCTATAAAAACAATTTACAGCATTTCAGTATGGAATGAAACATGGTAATTAGGGACCTTAAAGCAAAACGTTTTCTTTTTATTTTGGATATAGCAAGGGAGAGTAATATAACCCTTTTTTTTTTTGTCCTATTATGGAGATTTCCCTTTATATCCTGTCCCATAGTCAAAACAGGATGTGAGAGGAAAATCCTGGTCCTCACCAAAATGTCCCCATTGGAAGACTTCGCATCTGTTCTTGTTCAGATGACAACCCAAAATTTGGGATTTTCTTTCACTTTAAAGGGGGATTCCACCCTAAAGTGGAACTCCCGCTTTTCGGAACCCTCCCCCCCTCCGGTGTCACATTTGGCACCTTTCAGGGGGGAGGGGGGTGCAGATACCTGTCTAAGACAATTATCTGCACCCACTTCCGGGCATAAAATCCCACGGGAGTTTACGTCACTTCCTGTCCCGGCGCGCTGTCTGCCGGGACACACACGTGTCCCGGCAGACAGCGCTGAAGATTCTCATTGTGCCGCGTGACTCGCGCATGCGCAGTAGGGAATCGGGAAGTGAAGCCACTTCCTGATTCCCTCACCGAGAATGGCGCCGGCTACAGCAGAGAGCAGAGCGATCGATCGACCTCTGCTGCCGACACCGCTGGACCCTGGAACAGGTAAGTGTCCATTTTTTAAAAGTCAGCAGCTGCAGTATTTGTAGCTGCTGGCTTTTAAAAAAAAAAATTTTCAGTACAGTCCCGCTTTAACTCTTGGTGATAATGTAAACAGGAAACATTGAGACGGTGAATCTTCATAGTGAGGGCATTCACAGCAATACATTTCGATCCAAACTAAAACAAAAGTTTGTCCTTCAGTTATACTTTAATGAATGTGTCTTTAAGGCAAACCTGTTAAAAAACACATGTGTGAAAATATTTAGTCAAACCCATTTTATCTGTAAAATGTATATCTTTAGCAGTGCCTGTGCATCTGAACACTGATCTGTTTGAATTCGTGTCCCCTAAAGTCCACTAGGAAACCGATTCTTTCAGTATGGTAATATTATGGGTCACCCACAGATCTTAAAGTGATTGTAAATGATCACCTTGTAAAGCAACCCAGGGGGGAGGAGCAGCTGCAGCACAATGAGCTTCCCAGTGAACGGCTGTGCAGGGGAGGTGTGTCAGGACAAGTCTGATCATTGGAGAAGAGCAGGCATAGCTAGGGAACTGACCATGCGGTGTTCTCCTGTTTAGTGTGGTCAGTTTTTAATTGGAGAGCAGAGGGACTGGCAGGAACACCAGGGCTTTCACACAAAGGAAGCAATAAAAAGAGAACAGGATACTTTTTCATACACGTACATGGTACAGCAGGCACATATCAGGAATATGAAATTTTGGGTTTACATACTCTTTAATGGTTCCTCCCTTCAGTCTTCATGTAATTACTGTGCAATACAGTAACATGGAGGTCAGTGGGAGGAACCAGTAAGAACTGTGGAGGACCCCAGAGATTGGCACCCCTGGAAGTATCTGTTTCCCAGTAAACTTTGGGTCTAATGTGTGTGTGTGTGTGTGATAGTGCTGGATCAATAGAAGTAATGCTTGGTTCGGATAGATACACAGTGGAGTGAGTCCTCCTTTTAAAGGAGCTAATACGCAATGAAGTTACAATGTAGATGGACCTTGTTGCATTCCCAGGCTGCTACCTCTTTGATACAGACAACAAAACGCTCAGCAGATGACAAAATCTGGGGTGAGTATTGAGGAGTGTGCAGTACAAAAGTTCCTATCACTCAGAAATCTTTTTGCAATGTTTATTGGTTAAGAGAAAAAAGTAAAGTGTGTTTCAAAGGAAAGGCCTCCTTCTTCCTCAGGGCTGAAGCAGTAGATGTAATTAGAATCATGAGGAGATGCAACAGGAGGCCTATTTTGAGGCTTGATAAAGACTGTCAAATCTTAACAGCATTCTGAATAGAGACGGGCAAACAGTTCGAACCGAGCAAAAGTTCGGCCTGAACTTTGCCTGTTCGCCTGTTTAGCGGACGTCAAGCAGAAAGCAATATTTTGGCATCTTTGGGAAAGGCAGTCAGCCGCAAGGTCCACCTTACTGCTGACTCATGGTCCAGCAAGCATGGTCAGGGACGATACATTTAGTTCACAGCACACTGGGTAACTGCTTGCAACTAGGAAGGATGCAGGACAGGGCTCAGTGCTGGAGCTTGTTTTGCCGCTACGTCTCCATACAGCTGGTAAAGATGATGCAAGATCTGTTAGCTCCACCCCCTCCCCCGCCTCCTCCTCATCTATGCCCTCCTCTCCTGGATTGTCCTATGAGCCATGATAAGGATCATTTTGGTTGGCAACCCTCCTTCACCATAGTTACAAGGGGAAAGTCTCAGAACTCATCCTGTCCTCGCAGAGGGAGCAGAGGATGAAATATCTTGAGTACACTTTAGATAGGAGTTTATGTAATGCCTTTCCAGACTCTGGTGGGTTACAGTCTCATGGAAAAGCTAGTTTTGAGGCTTCTGTTGGTCAAAGGAGGAGCTGTATACAGTAAGGCCAATTCTTGCTTTCATCGAGAGTACCTCTGGAAGGCTATGGAGTAAAGACACCAACAACACCCAAAGACCAAGTGACAGGGGCATCAAATTTTTTTTTTTTTACAGCAAGGCCAATTTTTGCACAACTGACAGGGGCATCAAATTATTTTTTTTTACAGTACTTGTAGGCAGTAAGGTACCAGGAAATATGTAGTCCCTAGAAATTGAAAGTATACAGCAAAGGAGAAGCATGCAGGGAATTCAGGAAGTTGTGAAAAGATATGGCCAAAAGATTGGCATCACTGACAACATGAAAGGACATTTTTCAAGTAAGCCTATTTTGGATTGTCAAATATGACTATTGTATGTATTGCTACTACAATGCTGATGTTATAAAATGAAAGTGTATGCTGGGACCAAAGATTTCCTTTAACAATATTTTACGAAAGAAATAATATGACCCTTTCTATCTTACAAAAGATGGATTATTCATAGGAGGCCTTTCTGAATTTGAGTCTAAAGTTGAACTCTGGGAATGATCATTATCTGTGTTGCATACATTTACTGGTCCAGCTTGGCACAATGTAAGTATGCATAGCTCATACCCGATGGACCACTGGGGAAGATTGCAATCACTGTACTAGTCAGGGCTAGTACAGTGACAGCTGAGATCTTCCATATCCTGCTTGGATTCTGTGCAAAAGTCTTCCCCTCTGCACACTGATCACAGGGGTTACTCTTTCAGCACTGCCTCCATTCAAAGAATGCCTTGTATTTTTTTCAATGACTACAAAATTGTCTCTGATTGGACGAGATGGAGAAAACAGGGTGATATCACAGTCTCCACCTTGTCCAATCTGAAATTGCCTTGTATTTAGTGAAAAAAGGTGTTCTATAAATGGTGACAGTGCCAAAAACACTGTGGTCAGTGTGCAGAGGAGAACCAGCTTGCCCAAAATCTTTGCGGACCAGAAGATCACAGCTATCACTGTAGTAGTGCAGAGATATATTTCATCCATTATAGTATGTTTACATTGAAAACGTCCTTTCAGTCCAATAATGCTCCAAGCAGCCAGAGTGATTCCCTCCATGAAACTCTATTATCTGAATGTAAAATACTACTACATAGCGAATATGAGCTGCACATGTGATCCGTTATGACACCAGCCATTGGATGGTTTGACTGTTTGGTTGAGAGCACAGCCAATGTGCAGTTAGCATTCACGGCATGCCTTTTTTTTTTAGACTGTTAAATCGATGGGTTTACTCCCGCTTTAAGAATTGTGACATTTAACATACCAGGATTACTCATTCCCTGGCAGAAAGATAAATTAATTATTTCATTCATACAAAAAGACTTAGTACTGAAAGACCTTTTTAACAATCATGGGAATAATATTTATAGTAGTATAATAGTATTTATAAATCAGAGAACCGCCAGCAAGACAGCCTCAGACAGCGGCTCTAATTCCAGGTGCTACTGGAGGAGTTTGTCCCAGAGTTGTCATCTTAAGCGGCCGGACACAGAGTGTAGGAGGTCGGGCAGAGCGGTGAATAGAACTGTCCAGAGGAGAGGTGGCTGTCATTAGCAGGAGGGTAATTTTTGAACAAGGAGAGTCACATCCAGGTTTGTTGCATCCACTATCCGGTCTGCTGCCACTAAGTGTAGGAAGATTGATGGGCTTCCTTCTTACCTGAGTTTACTTTACATAAGCTGATGTGACCTTTGTGATGAGGGTCCACCAAATGGGGTAATCGGCTGTACTGTTGGGTGCTGGTTACGGGCCTCCCTATTCCCTGTCTATCGCAGATTGAAATACTATTAAACTTTTGTTCCTGGATTGTCCTTTTGGGATTTAAAACGCTACGCTACGCTTACCATGTATTTATAAATCTTGCACCCACTTGGTACCCCATGAAGTGAAATGCCAATGTGTTATCCGAGCTCTGGTCTCACAATTAATTTGTTTTCAGTTTTGAAACAAGAACAGATTACTCAATTTATAAATCTTTAATGCTAAGGTGATAAATATGCAGGAACATATTACTAGGAATGACTCAGTTTTCTTGTTAGGAGACCTAGCAGCTGCACTGTATGAAAAGATCAGTACCATGTGTGTGCTCCCATGGGTCACGCTGGCCTTTTACAATATTAAAACAAGGAAAGGTGATAAAAGGTGATAATGAAAGTAGTATCTGAAAGCTTGATAACAACACTAGGGTTGTTGGTTCAAATCCGAACCACAGCACTATCTGCTTGAAACTTGCATGTTCTCCCTGTGCCTGCGTGAGTTTCCTCCCACACTCCAAAGACATGCTGGTAGGTTAATTGGCTCCTGTCTAAATTGGCCCTAGTATGTATGAATATGAGTTAGGGACCCTTAAATTCTAAGCTCCTTGAGGACAGGGACTGATGTCAGTGGTAGATGCCTTTTCAGTAACTTCACAGCGAACAGGAACTTCAGTTTAAGGGCATGGCAGCCCACTTTTATTAAAAAGGAACAAAACAAAAGGAAAGTTCATGCACTTGGATGCCCACACAGGGGTTCTTCTCCCAAAAACAACACATGGAAAATGCCAAGCCACCTGGCTCTCTTCAGAAGTACTGCCACCTAGGCTTTACACTTCAGCCCTCTTGGCCATATAACTGTACAACCACTGTACCTCTTTTCAGCGTCCTTGCTGCTCAGGCCTTCCACTTCAGGCTCTCCTCTGTCTCCTTAGATGCACAGCTTCAACACACACAGCGTCTATCTGGAAAGCAGCCCCTCACTGCTCTGATCCTTGGTCTTGGGTCTTTGGCTTTCACTAGTGCACACCTGCACTCTGGGTGGAGCCCTGAACACTAATCCTGACTCTGCTATAAGCCCAGGATCCACCTGTTCAATCAACCAGCCAGACTCCTGGCTGTTCCCAAAACCCGGCCCCAGGATTGGAGATTTACTAGTACAGGGAACTGTACTGTCACATATCCCTCCCCCTTGTTTCGAACCAGAGGGCGAAACACATAGTTTACTTTTGGCACCTATGTGCCAACAACAGCTTACGGAAGTCAAACCCTGTCCAATCTCACTTCTAAAGGGGAACTCAACCCACCACTTCCATTGGGGTCTCTCTCTTTGCCCCCCTGTCACTCTGCTATGGGTTTTGAGACCTTCCTGACTCTTCTTCTGGGTGCATTTCCATAAGGACTTCCTCTCCTGAAATTTTAACAGGGTACCCCTGGTCTTTCTACCAACCCTTCTGCCTCCACACTTCAAGTTTCCTGGTTTCCCAAAACATCTCTCAGCATTACTGTTCTGAGACTGCAGGGGGCCCATTTCTATGGTGTTTATAATGGGACCCCTCTTATTTCTGGTACCGGAATTAGCATTCACTAATTGTTTACCAGGTTTACCTGTACCTTTGGACACCACATTATCATGTACCATTAACACATTACTTGGTTCATCATTGACAGACATATTCAAACCAACATTAGACCTCTCAGTATTGCACATGTCAATACCTTTTCCTCCAGAATTTGCTAGGGCAGAGTCTGCAGAGGGCACCCATACTGGAGGGCCGCCATCGCCCACGGGAACCTCACAGGACGTCACCTCCCCTGGGTTCGCCCACTCTGCAGGCAGCTGTCCTACCACTTGACCTGTTCTGATGCCATCTGTATTTTTATCCACCTGAATAGACAAGCTCTCATCTGATCCATATACAATTTTTACCGCACTCCTTATCCATTCCCCTGTCTCGGGGACCTTATTAGGTTTGTCACCTAAACCAAACATTGGACTGGGGACCCCAGTCTCTTTAACCACCTTCGTTTTAGCCCTGGTCAAGATCTCTGCTGCTTTCGGGTCCACACTTGGCCCTTCCTTCTCATGTGGTTTTTCCACTGGTGCAGTATACGCGCCCTTTACCGACAACTGACCAGCACCACCTTGGACCAAAGCAGCAGAAATGCCTCCCATCTGGCTGTCAGGAGGTGAAACCACAGACATTTTAGGCTTATTTTCCATTCCTCCCAAGTCTCTTTCAAATAATATTTCTTCTGGACGTAATCCAGCAGAATACGCAGTGGCAACTTTTAACAAAAGTAACAAATTCAGGAATAAACCATTCCTGTCCTGTTCTTTGTTCTGTACAGACTGCCATCCAGTGCTCCACCTAGTGGTACTCCGCAGTACCAGACCGTCAAACTGTGGAGGAGACAAACTAGTATAGATTGGCTGTACAACCCAAAGTTCAAGTATCTCTTTTAATGCTTTGGTTATAAACCAGGCCCTTGACTCCAGACCCAAGTCCTTCCTGGGGACTTTCATAACACTGGGGATGCAGAGAGACTCACTTGCTGAGACTTGAAAAGTTGCAACGGTTAACGGAACCTCATCCCAGCTGGAGGTAAACACAGCCTGGTGCTCCACCAGAGTGCTGCCAGGTGTTAGACTCATACCCAACTTTTCAGGCTTAGCACCAGTGAACTGCTCCAGAACATTACCAGTGACGTCACTTTGACACTCCATGTCAACCTCAGTTTTGTGGGTCATGGACAATGTCTCTGCTGTGCGCTTGCCGTTCTTTGGTTCAACCTGCTCACGAGGGGTAACCCCTGCAGCAGCCACCGCGCCCTCAGGTAGTACAAGCTGTTCTGCAGTCCCTCCTGCTGGCACAGCAGAAACCGTATCCACCTTATTTTGGTGCATAAAAGCCTTCTTTATTAGGGAGACAAGATTTTTAGCCCAACTATCCCAATCTATTGTTTGTGTGCTCCCTTCAGCTGTACTCAGCACCGATCCATCTGCCCAAGGAGACACATAAGAACAGACTGGCTTAGCTGCAGACTCGTTACACAAGTCATTGTAAATCATGTCAGACTGTGGTAACACAGCAGGTTGCAATACACCATATTCACCACCTTGCTCGGCTGGCGCTTCATAAACCTCACACACCTTTGCATTTTTCACAGGTTGTGTTAACCCACCATTTACCTGCACATTTTTAGTACTAACAGCTTGCACTAACACATTACCATTACACTGTACAGTTCCACTCTGTCCCACCAGAGTGACATTGCAGTTGTCCAGGGCAACCTCCGACTCCAATACATGAAGTGCCCTGGAGATTTCTGAGGACAACTGTGCTGTCTTACCACCAGTTGCTACAGGCAACAGCCCATCTGTAATAACTTTTGCTCTGAAAGAACCTGGGGTTTTCCCAACAGCAGCAAACTTTTCATTAATAGTAACACTTATAGCATTTTTAGCTTTTGCCGGCTGTCCTAGCCCACTGCCAACTTGAGACTGACAGACATTAGACACAACACTTTTAGTCATCAACACAGGTTCTGTTTGGACTTTAACCCCTGCAGTCCCACTGTATAGGGAAAAGTCATTCTCAAGCGTACATTCAGTGGTCCCACTAACTGGGGTCACTCTCACATCATCATGGACAGTCTCGTAACCAGTCCTTTTATACATGAAATCAGCAGTTCCAGCCATCATTTCATTAAAGACAGTCTTACCCACTGCAGTAGTTGGGGTCACCATCTTCATTTGAGTACGTTGTCTTATGAACCAGTCCTCTGCTGCACTTTTACTGGCCAACTTTCCCTGGTGGCCATGGGAGGAAACTACAGCAGGCATCTCCCACTGTTTAGCACCCCCTGCAGGCACAACAGGAAACTCCTTGTTGCTAGGGGTGACTGCAAACATATTTTCACAGGAATCTGGGCCTGCAGAAAAAACTTTTTTCTCAGCAACATTATCTCCAGCTGTATTCCATAACCTAGGGCAAGAAAACACGCCATGCCCCAGCTGGCCACATTCCTGGCATGGTACTGGACGATTCTTTTCCAAAGCGATTCTCTCCTGGTGATTCCCAGCTGGCCGGAATGCATAGGCCTCTCTGTGGGGACGCTGAGCCAAATCTCCACTGCAGCTCCTCCTTTCAGGCACAACTTTCACTCCTGTCGTCATGGGAGACCGCACTCTCCCAGCAGAACTTTGCTGGCTCTCTCCAACATGATGTATCGGCTCCTCCTTAAGCCACTTGCCACGATCCTTCTTAGACATAGCCCATGGTACAGAGACAGCCCGACTGGCTTCCTCTGCGTTGCTATGGGCAACCACTCTCTGCCTTAGCCTTTGATCAGCCTTTTGGACACTCCTGGGACTCAAATCAGGCTTCCTAAACATTGTTGCAGACCTTTGTCTGGCCTTGTCACCTTGTATTGGGGACTGAGACAAAGGGCACTTGGAGACAACATGCCCCCACTCTCTCCTTGCACTGAGGGTTGGCTTGTTTTCCTCTTTATCTGGGTTCAGTGCTGCTAGGTGCCGCTTGCACCAATCCACTGCAGATTCAAACACTGGTGGACTCTCCATATTCACAGTCACTCCACTGCACTTTTGTGCCCTCCAGCAAAAAATTAAGCACTGTCACTTTAAAGCAAGTTGCTTTTCACTTCATGCAAGCTTTCCTCACCTGCACAGTGCACACACAGATTGTGCTGTCTCATGCACACAAACAGTTCATAGCAGAAAAAAAAAAGTTTGACTTTTCATTCACAGGTACACCACCTGCAACACGCAATGCCTTTTGCCTGGCTGCACTTCGACACACAGCCAATGGTTCCTGACTTGAACTCACTGTGGAGCAAGGACCCGGATTCCACCGTCTTGTGCCCGCATTCTCCACCACTTGTGACATTGGGGGATGTCTAGCTCAGTGGTAGATGCCTTTTCAGTAACTTCACAGCGAACAGGAACTTCAGTTTAAGGGCATGGCAGCCCACTTTTATTAAAAAGGAACAAAACAAAAGGAAAGTTCATGCACTTGGATGCCCACACAGGGGTTCTTCTCCCAAAAACAACACATGGAAAATGCCAAGCCACCTGGCTCTCTTCAGAAGTACTGCCACCTAGGCTTTACACTTCAACCCTCTTGGCCATATAACTGTACAACCACTGTACCTCTTTTCAGCGTCCTTGCTGCTCAGGCCTTCCACTTCAGGCTCTCCTCTGTCTCCTTAGATGCACAGCTTCAACACACACGGCGTCTATCTGGAAAGCAGCCCCTCACTGCTCTGATCCTTGGTCTTGGGTCTTTGGCTTTCACTAGTGCACACCTGCACTCTGGGTGGAGCCCTGAACACTAATCCTGACTCTGCTATAAGCCCAGGATCCACCTGTTCAATCAACCAGCCAGACTCCTGGCTGTTCCCAAAACCCGGTCCCAGGATTGGAGATTTACTAGGACAGGGAACTGTACTGTCACAATATATACAGTATCTCACAAAAGTGAGTACACCCCCTCACATTTTTGTAAATATTTTATTATATCTTTTCATGTGACAACACTGAAGATATGACACTTTGCTACAATGTAAAGTAGTGAGTGTACAGCTTGTATAACAGTGTAAATGTGCTGTCCTCTCAAAATAACTCAACACACAGCCATCAATGTCTTAACCGCTGGCAACAAAAGTGAGTACACCCCCAAGTGAAAATGTCCAAATTGGGCCCAAAGTGTCAATATTTTTTGTGGCCACCATTATTTTCCAGCACTGCCTTAACCCACTTGGGCATGGAGTTCACCAGAGCTTCACAGGTTGCCACTGGAGTCCTCTTCCACTCCTCCATGACAACATCACGGAGCTGGTGGATGTTAGAAACCTTGCGCTCCTCCACCTTCGGTTTGAGGATGCCCCACAAATGCCCAATAGGGTTTAGGCCTGGAGACATGCTTGGCCAGTCCATCACCTTTACCCTCAGCTTCTTTAGCAAGGCAGTGATCATCTTGGAGGCGTGTTTGGGGTCGTTATCATGTTGGATTACTGCCCTCTGGCCCAGTCTCTGAAGGGAGGGGATCATGCTCTGCTTCAGTATGTCACAGTACATGTTGGCATTCAAGGTGTCCTCAATGAACTGTAGTTCCCCAGTGCTGACAGCACTCATGCAGCCCCAGCTCATGACACTCCCACCACCATGCTTGACTGTAGGCAAGACACACTTGTCTTTGTACTCCTCACCTGGTTGCCTCCACACACGCTTGACACCAGTTGAACCAAACAAGTTTACCTTGGTCTCATCAGACCACAGGACCTGGTTCCAGTAATCCATGTCCTTAGTCCACTTGTCTTCAGCAAACTGTTTGCAGGCTTTCTTGTGCATCATCTTTAGAAGAGGCTTCCTTCTGGGACGACAGCCATGCAGACCAATTTGATGCAGTGAGTAGTGTATGGTCTGAGCACTGACAGGCTGACCCCCCACCCCTTCAACCTCTGCAGCAATACGTCTATTTGTCAGAGACAACCTCTGGATATGACGCTGAGCACGTGCACTCAACTTCTTTGGTCGACCATGCCTCTGCCTTTTCTGCGTGGAACCTGTCCTTTTAAACCTCTGTATGGTCTTGGCCACCGCTCTGCAGCTCAGTTTCAGGGTCTTGGCAATCTTCTAATAGCCTAGGCCATCCTTATGTAGAGCAACAATTATTTTTTTCAGATCCTCAGAGAGTTCTTTGCCATGAGGTGCCATGTTGAACTTCCAGTGACCAGTATGAAGGAGTGAGAGCGATAACATCAAATTTAACACACCTGCTCCCCATTCACGCCTGAGACCTTGTAACACTAACAAGTCACATGACAACGGGGAGAAAAAATGGCTAATTGGACCCAATCTGGACAGTTTTACTTAGGGGTGTACTCATTTTTGTTGCCAGCAGTTTAGACATTAATGGCTTTTTTTAAATTTATTTCGAGGGGACAGCAAATTTACACTGTTATACAAGTTGTACGCACACTACTTTACATTGTAGCAAAGTGTCATTCCTTCAGTGTTGTCACATGAAAAGATTTAATAAAATATTTACAAAAATGTAAGGGGTGCACTAACTTTTGTGAGATATTGTATATGTAAAGTACTGTGTAAATTCACTGTGCTATATAAGTACTTGTAATAAATAAAACAACTTTGAAGCTTAAGCCCTTATTTATGGAGAACTTTTTAATGAAGATGCAGTTAAACACTAATGCCGCGTACACACGATCGGAATTTCGGCCAGCAAAACACAGATGAGAGTTTTTCATCGGAAAATGCGACCGTGTGCAGGCTCCATTGGACTTTTGCTGGCGGAATTTTTTGGCGAGCAAAAGATTGAGAGCATGTTCTTAATTTTTCAGACGGAAAAAGTTTCTATCGGAAATTCCGTTTGTGTGTATGCAATTCCGACGTGCAAAATTCAGACGCATGCTCGGAAAAATTTTACGCATGCTCTTAAGCATTAAACTTCCTTTTTATAGTGCCGGCGTATGTGTTGCACATCGTCGCTTTATTGACCGTCGGAATTTGGTCTGACCGTGTGTATGCAAGACAGTTTGAGCTGAATTTTGTTGGAATTCCGTCGAAAAAACTGCAAAACCGGTCGTGTGTATGCGGCATTACTGTCAAGAGTTTTCCATATCTGCTTTGCCTACAAGTCACCTAAGTTGTAAAAAATGTTTTAAATGGAGCAAAAATACACTTAGTTGAGTTTGATGTCACTCCTTTCATGAGTAAGTAGACACCTAAAATGGTGTCCAGATGAAAACATATTTGTGTGTTTTGCTATGCAAATTGGTAAATTTATAATTTTATTATTTTATACTATGAACAAAATGCAGGGATCTAGATGTGTCTGCAAATACTGTTTTTTGCTAAGAGCCCTGAAAACCCATGTAAGCAGTTTATATACAGTGGTGTGAAAAAGTGTTTGCCCCCTTCCTCATTTCCTGTTCCTTTGCATGTTTGTCACACTTAAGTGTTTCGGAACATCAAACCAATTTAAACAATAGTCAAGGACAACACAAGTAAACACAAAATGCAATTTGTAAATGAAGGTGTTTATTATTAAAGGTGAAAAAAATCCAAACCATCATGGCCCTGTGTGAAAAAGTGATTGCCCCCTTGTTAAAACATACTATAACTGTGGTTGTCCACACCTGAGTTCAATTTCTCTAGCCACACCCAGGCCTGATTATTGCCACACCTGTTCACAATCAAGGCATCACTTAAATAGGAGCTGCTTGACACAGTAAGGTCCACCAGAAGATCCTTAAAAGCTACACATCATGCCGAGACCCAAAGAAATTCAGGAACAATTGAGAAAGAAAGTAATTGAGATCTATCAGTCTGGAAAGGGTTATAAAGCCATTTCCAAAGCTTTGGGAATCCAGCGAACCACAGTGAGAGCCATTATCCACAAATGGCGAAGACATGGAACAGTGGTGAACCTTCCCAGGAGTGGCCGGCCGCCCAAAATTACCCCAAGAGCGCAGTGACGACTCATCCAAGAGGTCACAAAAGACCCCACAACAACGTCCAAGGAACTGCAGGCCTCACTTGCCTCAGTTAAGGTCAGCGTTCATGCCTCCACCATCAGGAAAAGACTGGGCAAAAATGGCCTGCATGGCAGAGTTCCAAGGAGAAAACCACTGCTGAGCAAAAAGAACATCAAAGCTCGTCTCAATTTCTCCACAACACATCTTGATGATCCCCAAGACTTTTGGGACAACATTCTGTGGACCGATGAGACAAAAGTGGAACTCTTTGGAAGGTGTGTGTCCAAGTATATCTGGCGTAGAAGGAACACTGCATTTCAGAAAAAGAACATTATACCAACAGTAAAATATGGTGGTGGTAGTGTGATGGTCTGGGGCTGTTTTGCTGCTTCAGGACCTGGAAGACTTGCCGTGATAAAAGGAACTATGAATTCTGCTGTCTACCAAGAGATCCTGAAGGAGAATGTCCGACCATCTGTTCGTGTACTCAAGCTGAAACGAACTTGGGTTCTGCAGCAGGACAATGATCCTAAACACACCAGCAAGTCCACCACCGAATGGCTGAAGAAAAACAAAATGAAGACTTTGGAGTGGCCTAGCCAAAGTCCTGACCTGAATCCTATTGAGATGTTGTGGTATGACCTTAAAAAGGCCGTTCATGCTCGAAAACCCTCTAATGTAACTGAATTAGGACAATTCTGCAAAGATGAGTGGGCCAAAATTCCTCCAGGACGCTGTAAAAAGCCTCATTGCACGTTATCGCAAACGCTTGGTTGCAGTTGTTGCTGCTAAGGGTGGCCCAACCAGTTATTAGGTTTAGGGGGCAATCACTTTTTCACACAGGGCCATGATGGTTTGGATTTTTTTTCACCTTTAATAATAAACACCTTCATTTACAAATTGCATTTTGTGTTTACTTGTGTTATCCTTGACTATTGTTTAAATTGGTTCCGAAACACTTAAGTGTGACAAACATGCAAAGGAACAGGAAATGAGGAAGGGGGCAAACACTTTTTCACACCACTGTAGATATGTTTGACCCCTTTCCTCTTATCTCAAAGTGCAGCAAAAGTAAAAAGTAATTGGAGAAAATCTATCTTTAATCAGCATAAAGGGTATTGGTTGTTGGGTGGAGAGGTATATTCTGCAGAGGCACTGAGAGAGGATGCTACCTATAAGGGAAAGGGCTTTAAGGATGATTATGGTGTGTAAAAGCCTTCAGGAGACTTCACTGAAAGAAGTGAGATTCACAAGCAGTCAGGTGCGATGAACCCTAGGAAGAAGGTGAGAAAAAGACCTTATGAACAGATGATAAGACCAGGGGGTAAAAGGTACTTAATGTCTGCAGGGATTGGGGACTTGTCTTAGAAGCTCCTGCTCAAAGAGCCCATTGAGTGCTGCAAGAGAAAGTTGGGACACTGACAAATAGGCATGGGCTTGAGGTCTGGACTGAAGTTGAATTTTGCAAATGGGCTGACTAAATGGATTGTTCGTCTGCAACTTGAGCCAAACCTGAAGCAAAAAGTGATACAAAGGTATTAGAAAAGGTATTATGCGACAGTTTCACGCTACGAACCAGCAGCCACCATCTTCCTAACAAACTTTGAATGTGAACAAAAAGATGGAGAGAGATAATGGCTGACATCACGGACCAAATATGACCATGGCCATATCTGGACAATGGTTTTGGCCATACTTGGTCAATGACATTGATCAAATATAGGCATGACCATATTTGGCCAATGACACCAGCCACCAATCCCCACAGCTTTTTCTTTTTACAAACCAGTTGTCAGCCAGAAACTAGTAATTTTGTGAGCAGTAGCCATCTTTTAAATAAAGGACTTGTCAAAGTATGTTTATTTACTAATAAATGCAATTAATTTTTTTTTTTTAAATAAAGGACTTGTCAAAGTATGTTTATTTACTAATAAATGCAATTAAAGTGCAGTGTAGCCTTACTGTGTTAATTTTTTGCTATATACACTAAAACCTTCTTAAACAAGTTTGTGTCTTGTAGTGCAGTTGTTTAAGAATGTTTTATTTATGATTTAAAAGTATATATGGTTATTATGTCACTGTAATATTGCTTAGTGCATGTGGCATATGTAATGTTGTTGTTAGTTTTTAACACTTTTGTTTTTGTTGACTTGAATTGTATAACTTCATATAAATTGATGCACGGTGTAGTGCGTTAGGCTGGTATATGTACTGTATATATAAGTGTATATAGGAGACACAGTACGTTGCGCTGCTCTTTAATTGCATTTATTTCTGTGAGGAAACACATATCAGTGTGAGCAGCAACAAGGTATATTTGTATTATTACTTTTTTTTTTTTTCAAGAAAAAAGTTTATTGAAAAAAATCATAAAATAACATTTACAAATTCCAGACAGTCTACGGCAATCAGAAACAAAGCATAGTTCCAAATTCCAGCACATCGAGTATATACTCGCCCACAAGTCCCCTCTTAAGTTCCCCCAATTAAATTCAAGCTATACACTATAAATTTGCCCGAAGCTTGCATATGCATTCAACATAATAACCATATTACAACAGAATTCTATCCAACACCAGGTCTACTGGGGAAAGCCCTGGGTTGTCCAACCATGGATCCCACAGTTTGTTAAATTTTTGCGGGCGCCCCCTATGTTGGTAGATGTACTTCTCTAAATGTAAGGCGTCCTCCATCTGTGGGATCCATTCTTTAAGTGTAGAGAGGTCAGTTGCTTTCCAGTGCCTAAGGATAATTAGGCATTAGGCAATATTTTATAATTATTTGTGCCTGGAAAAGAGCCCTGGCAGAGGCCTGTTTAGAATCCCACTAATCCCAGTGACATGGCCTACCAAGGCAGTAGTGGAGTCCACAAACCCACCCAATACCGATGGGTTCACATGCATAGCTCAGGCAATATTTTGCAGCTGAGTTGCCAGTTAGTAAAGCCAAGGGTTGGGCAGTGCTAATCCCCCAGCATCTTTATGTTTCTGAAGTTGCTCCAATTTGATTTGTGGGGCTCTATTCAGCCTCAAAAGGGACTGAAATATTGAGTTGATAATGCAGAACAATTTCAGAGGATTCACCATTGGAGCATTGTGCAAAACAGAAACGAGTTGTGGCATAAGAATCATCTTAATAAGGTTTACCCCACCATGGACAATTCGATTTTAGATCACACCTTTACTTTGTCTAGGATTGCGTCCCAATAGTGGTGACAAATTGAGGGAGACATACTCTAGGGGATTAGGGGTAACATAGATGCCTAAGTATTTAAAGGAGGATGATACTGGAATGTTTTGTAATGTAGCCTCCTGATTATCCGTGTTGGTGTCTAGGAACATGATGGATGATTTAGTCCAATTAATAACCAGTCCGGAATATGTACCAAAAGTGGATATGACTGACATTGCTTCCCGCAAGGATTCCGATGTATCCCCCAGGAGAAGCAGGGTATCCTCAGCATAAAGCATGATTTTCCCCTGTAACCTTCCATATTGGAATCCACGGATACTGGAGTTAGAACGAATCATAGCTGCCAATGGCTCTATGGCGATGGCAAAGAGGAGAGAAGACAAAGGACACCCCTGCCGAGTGCCTCTATGCAAAGGGAAGGACTCTGACATTCGTCCCGCCTCTCTGATCGCCGCCACAGGGGCATTATACAACAATTAAACCCACAACAGGAACATGTCACCAATACCAAACTTACCCATAGTTGCCCAGAGGTACTGCCACTCTATACTGCCGAAGCCCTTATGGGCATCCAATGACAGCAATGACCTGTCTCCAATATTATCTGCTGGGGACTGTAAATTAAGAAACAAGTTAATCGCTGTTGATTTCTGAGGCATAAAGCCAGCCTGATTTCCTCTATAAAGATGCCTCTGAGAAAGGCTTTGAAGGTATCCCAGACAATAGCTAAATCCGGGTGGGCAGCATGATTCCGCCAGAAATCAGATATTTGAGCTGCTATCTTGGCATGAGAAGTAATTGATGACAACCAAAATGCATTAAGCTTCCATGGCGTACGTGGTAGTGCCATTGCAGGTTTAGCATTTAAAAAGACAAGTATGGGTGAGTGATCTGACACGCCACATACACCATATTGGATGTCCTGTATGAGGGGCACTACTGAGGGAGTACACAAACAGAGGTCAATTCTGGAAAGAGACATGTGCATCTTGGAGAGGTACAAAAATATTTTTTGCTGATGGTTACGGCATCGCCATGGATCCACCCATCCTACTTCTTCTACAAATGTCAATAATGCTGTACGATAGACATTGCGACTGACAGCCAAAGGAGGGTGTTTATCAAGTACTGGCTTCAAGTAGCAATTAGGGTCTCCTACTACAATTAAAGGGACTTCTGGGCTGCCCAGCTGGTATGTCAAAAGATCTCTTAGGATAGCAGGGGTGAAAGGCGGTGGAACATACACAGCTGCAAGTATACATTTCAATTGAAATATTCTGCACAACAAAAACACATAACGCCCTTCAGGGTCTATCAACTTATCAAAAAATTGTAAATCCAGGGACCTCTACACCAGCACACTCACACCCCTGGATTATGAGATATGAGTGGAGTGGTACACCCAGCCAACCCAGGTGAAGTTCACACAAGCTAAAGTGTCAGATATCAAATGAGTCTCTTGTAGGGCACATATTGCAGGCAGGAATTTTTTTAAAGAGACGGAGACCATGGTGTGTTTGAGTGGGTTTTGGAGGCCCCTAATATTCCACGAAACAATGGGAACTGCAGTCATTATTAATAGTCACGCTTATATCAATGAAGCGAGCCATGGTTAGAAACACATAGTAAAGCACCAAGATAGATCCCTGCCCGGCCAAACATAGGGGGAATTGGGATGAACCATTATGAACAAGACATCTCATCTGTCCCAACACATTGTGTGCAGACAAGGGTAATATCACTTGGCGAGCAGGCTGGACCATGGAACTTCATAGCCGTACTTTCACAGACTTCTGGAAAAAATTACTACTAGTAACAAGAAAATAGTAAACAGGACTAAAACTGTTTCCACCAATGAGCAGGATTGGCAAAAAACATGAAATCAGACTGAGACAGAAGTACAGCTAAATCCCACTTGCTTAATAATAAAAGTAAAAAGAACAAACGTAGTCAAAACATAGTCAAAGTTCAGTAACAGGAACGGATAGTCAGCAAAGCCAGTCTTTAAACAGGAATGCAGGCGATAGTTTCTTGTGATGTGACCAAGGCGAAGGCAGAGCTCCTCTGGACTGGACGCCTTAAGTAGGCAGGACTGACGAGCAGGATCATCAACAGCTGAGTAACTGTGGAGAGAGACGGGAGTTGGAAATTAGCCGACAGCTGAGCGGCCAGCTCAGAGAAGGAAGGGCTGAGCCCAGCCCTGACAGGGATCTTCCATGCTTCAGAAATGTTAGCTGTAGTGATCCAACTGTTAGAGAGGAGGAAACAACTGCAAAAGTTAACAAACACAAACAGTATTGCCAACATGAGGTTACATCCCGTAAACCAACTTGTAATCCACTGGTAGCTCTCGAAAGTAACCCTGATACCAAGTAGATAACAGGTAGCACTTGAAGAAATGAAAGCAGAGGCAAAACCAAGCACTCTCCAAATGAATAGGGTTTCCACTTCTCCCCACTGAAAACGTAGGATCTCAAAAGGAAGCATAAGACGGATAAGAGCGGTGTACTATTTCCACTTGACCCGAAGCACTTATCAGTCACCCTCTGCCTCCGCATGGCCAGCTTGTCGGAACAGATGTTCATTGGCATCCAACCACCCTGAAGCCTTCGTTGCTGTTTCAAAAAAGGGATATGCCCCCTGACCGTTATACAGAGTTTAGCAGGATAAAGCATAGCGTATGTTGCTAACAGGTGCGGTAGCCATTTTTTAACATCTGCGAACCAGGCCCTGCGTCACTGAACCACTGCAGAGAAATCTGGGTAAAAGGAGATGCGGGTTCCGCTATGCATAATGTTCCTTTTCTCCCTGGCTAATCGTAAAACAATTAGACATGTGCACACTGAAATATTTCGTTTCGGAATTTAGTTTTCATCTGAACAATACATTTATTTAGTTACTCCCGAAATTCATTTTTATTTACTTTGTTTCGTTAAAAAATGCATTCGTCCGAAAATCCAAAATAATTAAGGTTAAATCTGTCATTGAAGGCTTATGGTGTCTGTCGAAAGTTCTAAGATGATTCGACAGAGCAGCTAAACTGTACAACGCCGCAATCATACATTTCCGGTAGAATGTTCCACCTACAAGCTACAGTAGAATTCTAATGTTGTATGACACTAGTAATAATTATATTTATTAATTATTATTACTAGTCAACCAACATTAGAATTCTTCTTTAGCCTATGGGCAGAGCATTTGACCATAAATGTCCGCTTGCGCCGACTGCTTTGTTGAGTCTTCATGTCGAATATTTTCTCTCTATGTCGAATAATCTTGGACTAATAGAGTTAGGTTAGGCACATTCGACCTTTTTTGCTATTGTCTCTATAATGTTGAATCTTTTCTCTCTATGTCGAATCTTTTCTCTCTATGTAGAATATACTTGGACTAATAGAGCTAAGGTTAGGCACATTCGACCACAGGTTCGATGGACACAGATCTCTATTGTCAGCTTCATGTCGAATCCCCTATCTATATTGAACTGTTGTCACAACGAAAACGAAAATAAAGCATTTGTTTATGTCGGATCTTTCGGTTTTCGGATTCTGCACGGGGACATGTATCAATAAAAAAAGTTTGTGAAAAACATCATTTTTAAATGAGCAGTGATTTTTAGATTTTTAAAGTGAAAGCCTAAAAATAAAAAAATTCCTTTCAATATAGTGCCTAGTATACCTGTAAAGTGGCAGATCTGTACCATGTCCAGAATCTGCTGCAGCAATAATTGCATTCATAAAGCCAAAAAAAATGAAATTTTCCCTGCAAGCTCCATTTATTTTGCTCAGCAACAGCTGGGGAGCCAGTGTGTATGATGATACCTCAATGTAGTGCACTGGGAACAAGATTAGAGATTTTTTGAAAACATTCTGGAAGTAACGGGTGCGTAAAAATTGTTTTTTGGGTATGGGTGGCGCCTTCCCACCGTAACCCTATAGAGGTAATCTTGATGAAAGCAAGAATTGGCCTTGCTGTAAAAAAATTACAATGATATGCACCTGTCAAACAGGTGCAGAAAAATTGGTCTTTGGGTGTCGGGGGCTCCTTCTCACCGTACCCTTATAGAGGTACTCTTGATGAAAGCAAGAATTGGTCTTGCTGTACAAAATTGCAATGATATGGCCCTGTCAAACGGGTGAAGAAAAAATTGAAAAAATAACTCTTTGGGTGTCGGGGGGCACCTTCCCACCGTAACCCTATAGAGGTATTCTTGATGAAAGCAAATTATGAAATAATTGGATTTTCCAACGGGAATTGTGTGATGACAGGAAAATTATGAAATCTCGAAATGCAGCGCACATTCTCTTCTTCTAAGCTACTTTGCTGGTGATACTGATGGAGTTCTGACAAACGTATTTTAAAAGGCTTTTATTTTCTAGCGATATCAAGAATAATATTATTATGCTTGTTTTTTTTTATTTTTTGGGCAAGTTACTACAACACCATTATCCCGTAGTTTTTAAGATCAAAGATACAACTATGTTGGTGTCCCTTGTTAATTTTATATTGTATTTTTTTAAATGTAACTGCCTACTCCCAAACTGTCATTTGAAGTAAAACACAGCCAAGTATTATTCTCCACAATTTTTTTTTATTGTGCATTAAAAAAAGAAAACAAATAAAATTAGACATGATATCTGCCGATAGAACTTAACCAAAAAGTGCATTCTATGCATCCAAAAATATAGAAAATATAACAAATCAAATCATTATTCAACAAAAAAATAAAATAAAAGCCTCATGCGTGTGTCCTGCTTCTTAATATAGGGGGTCAACAATACCAAGAGTTGGTGAAAGCAGGGGTCCATCATCCGGAGATAATTACGGAAATCATCCGGATTATTCTCCTGGAGCTCCCGCAGCAAGGGCATATGACATACAGTAATTGGTCACGATTAATTAAGGAAACAATTTTTGGTCCAAGAAATCCTCCTCCTCCTGTTCCTGGACTGGACTTGGGTCAAAACAATAACTCCAAGGCCAATAATAAATAACAGGTTATCTTCTCTCATTCTGCAACATGTATGGTCGATGAACGGCCATTCAGAAACGAACTGAAAAGCGCAATGAAAAGCGTGCAATGAAAAGTGTGAATCAACACTCACCAAACTTCTGCAACATGAAATTAGCAGAAGGAGCCCAAAGGGTGGCGCCTGACAATTGAACTTTCTCTTAATCGGCTTGTAGTACTTCTAGTATGTCACTATGTTCATGTTTGTTGGCAGACAATTGTGCACCATTTGTATGCAAGACAAGTTCACGGCACACGCCCTTTGGACAAAAGTCTGATGCTTTGTCTGCGGAAAATCCGATCATGTGTACAAGGCTTATCTAACTAATAGCACTGAACAGAGCCCCGTTCTGTCTCTCCCCACGCCAAAATCACACTGAAAATGTCTGCCATTGAAAGAATACTTTTATACTGTGGGGCAGGAATGGGCCATGATTGGATAAAATCATGATGACAGTGTCCAATCATGACTCTGACACTGCTCTGTGCCCTGATTGGCTGAAGCTTATACTGCTTCAGCCAATTAGGGCTTGCAATTCACTGTTCAGCGCCGCAATGCATTGTGGTCGGTTCGGGGACCGAACAAATGGTCAGACCCGTTTGTTCGGCTGTTTGCCGAACGACCGAACAGCGAAAGTTCATCCCAAACTTATGCTTGGGCCGAACCGTTCACCCATCCCTAATAGTTACTTAGTTACCTAGTAGGTGAGGTTGAAAAAAGACACAAGTCCATTAAGTCCAACCTATGTGTGTGATTAATATGTCAGTATTACATTGTATATCCCTGTATGTTGTGATCGTTCAGGTGCTTATCTAATAGTTTTTTGAAACTATCGATGCTCCCCGCTGATACCACCACCTGTGGAAGGGAATTCCAAGTCCTTGCGGCTCTTACAGTAAACTACTCTACGTAGTTTAAGGTTAAACATCTTTTTTTCTCATTTTAATGAGTGGCTATGTATCTTGTTAAACCCCATTAATTTGTTCAGATCTTTTTGCAAGGTTTCCACATCCTGCAGAGAAGTTATTGCCCTGCTTAGCTTAGTATCATCCACAAATACAGAGATTGAACTGTTTATCCCATCCTCCAGGTCATTTATGAACAAATTAAATAGGATTAAGCTCAGCACAGAACACTGGGGGACCCCACTACCCACACCTGACCATTTTGAGTACTCCCCATTTATCACCACCCTCTGAACTCGCCCTTGTAGCCAGTTTTCAATCCATGTATTCACCCAACGGACCTTATTTTGTACAGTAAACGCTTATGGGGCACTGTGTCAAATGCTTTTGCAAAATACAGATAAACCACATCTACAGGCCTTCCTTTATCTAGATGGCAACTCACCTCCTCGTAGAAGGTCAATAGACTGGTTTGGCAAGAACGATTATTCATGAATCCATGCTGATTACTTCTAATAATACAGTTTTCATTACTAAAATTGTGTATATAGTCCCTTATCATCCCCTCCAAGAGCTTGCATACTATTGATGTTAGGCTAACTGGTCTGTAATTCCCAGGGATGTATTTTGGGTCCTTTTTAAATATTGGTGCTACATTGACTTTTCTCCAATCACCTGGTACCATTCCAGTCGGTAGACTGTCAGTAAAAATTAGGAACAATGGTCTGGCAATTACTTGACTGAGTTCCCTAAGTACCCTCAGGTGCAAGCCATCTGGTCCCGGTGATTTATTACTGTTAAGTTTCCCAAGTCTAATTTTAATTCTGTCCTCTGTTAACCAGAGATGTGCTTCCTGTTATGTGTCATGAGGATAAACACTGCAGTTTTGGTTACTGAAGCCCCCCGATTCCCTCGTGAAGACTAAGGAGAAAAAAAAATTCAATATCTTCGCCATCCTTTGTAACCAGATGTCCTTCCTCATTCTTTATTGGGCCAATATGGTCTGTCCTCCCTTTTTTACTGTTTACATACTTAACCACTTGCCGACCGGCGCACGACGATATACGTCGACAGAATGGCACGTACAGGCAGGAGGGCGTATATATACGTCCCTCCTTTAGCCTGTCCGTGCCATCGGGAGCGCGCCGGGAGCGGCGCGCTCCCGCGCCGGTCGGGACCCCCGTGAGTCCGATCGCGGTCCCCGCGGACTCGATCGCCGCGGGGACCCCCGCGATCGTCTCACGGGGCGGCTGAACGGGGAGATGCCGAGATAAACAGCATCTCCCCGTTCTGCCTAGCAACTAGTGACGCCGATCTCTGCTCCCTGTGATTGGAGCAGAGATCAGCATTCACTAGCTGACAGCCACGCCCCCCCCACAGTAAAAAACACACCCCTAGGCATACTTAACCATTACACTGCCCTCTTGTGGTTAACCCCTTCACTGCCAGTGTCATTTATACAGAAATCAATGCATTTAAATGCATTAATTGCTGTAAAAATGACAATGGTCCCAAAAATGTGTCAAAAATGTCCGATGTGTCCGCCATAATGTCGCAGTCACAAAAAAAATCGCAGATCTCCGCCATTAATAATAAAAAAAAAATTATTAATAAAAATGCTATAAAACTATCCCCTATCTTGTAAACGCTATAACTTCTGCGCAAACCGATCAATAATCGCTTATTGCGATTTTTTTTTACCAAAAATATGTAGAAGAATACGTATCGGCCTAAACTGAGGAAAAAAAAATTTTTTATATATTTTTTGGGGATATTTATTATAGCAAAAAATAAAAAATAATGCATTTTTTTCAAAATTGTCGCTCTATTTTTGTTTATAGCGCAAAAAATAAAAAACGCAGGGGCGATCAAATACCACCAAAAGAAAGCTCTATTTGTGGGAAAAAAAGGATGTCAATTTTGTTTGGGAGCCACGTCGCACGACCGCGCAATTGTCAGTTAAAGCGATGCAGTGCCGAATCGCAAAAAGGGGCCTGGTCCTTTGGCTGCAAATTGGTCGGTCTGAAAGTGGTTAAAGAATTTCTTGGGATTTTTTTTGCTTTCCTTTTGTGTTCTATCTTAGCCGCCCTAATTACACCCTTACATTTCTTGTTGCATTCTTTATAAAGTCTGAATGCTGATAATGATCCCTCAACCTTGTATTTTTTAAAGGCCTTCTCCTTTACTTTTATATGCATTTTTACATTGCAGTTAAGCCATCCAGGACTTTAGTTCGCTATTTTAAATTTATTACCCAATGGGATGCATTGGCTAATGCCCTTATTTAATATTCTCTTAAAGCAAACCCATCTCTCCTCTATGTTCCTAAGATTTTATCACAATTCATGCCTTTTACCAAGGTTCGCAGTTTAGAGAAGTTGGCTCTTTTGAAATTCAGTGTCTTTGTATTCCCCTTATGTTTCCTATTTGTGTGATTTATACTGAAGCCAATTGACCTGTGATTGCTGTTTCCTAAATTGTCCCGTATTTCCACATCCGTGATCAGGTCTGTATTGTTGGTAATCAGTAGATCCAGCAACGCTTTATTTCTAGTTGGTGTGTCTACCATCTGAACCATGAAATTGTCCTGACATTTAGGAACTGGCGAGCCTTATGCCCCCTACACACGGCCGGAATTTCCAACGGAAAATGTCCTATCGGACCATGTTGTCGGAAAATCCGACCGCGTGTGGGCGCCATCGGACTTTTTCCGTCTGAAAAAATTTCAGATCCTGCTCTCAAATTTTCCGACAACAAAGTCTGATCGGACTTTTTCCGATCGTGTGTAGCGAATTCCGACGGACAAAGTGCCACGCATGCTCAGATCAAATTACAAGACCAAAGCTATTGGCTACTAGCCTCTACGTAGTTCCGTCGTACGCAACGAACGTCACCACGTTCAGAATGATTGGATTTTCCGACAACTTTGTCCGACCGTGTGTATGCAACATCAGTGTCGGACAAAATCCGTCAGAAAAAATCGGACGGATTTTGTGGTCGGAATGTCTGACCGTGTGTATGGGGCATTAGACAAATGCGTGGTTTCCTCCGCCCAGTCTATGTCGTCATAATTAAAATCCCCCATTATGATAACACTTCCCATCCTTGCTGCTAATCCAGATTGTGATAGGAGATCCATCTCCCCTCCTCCCTCCGGTTAGGGGGCCCATAGCATACTCCCAGTATTATTTTCCCCCTAGTTTTATCCCTTTGGAGCTCTACCTATAAGCATTCCACTTCCTCCCTAGCTCCCTTAGTAATTTCATCTCTCACATTCACTTGCACATTATTCTTGATATATAGGCATACCCCTCCCCCTTTTTACCCTCTCTATCCCTGCGATAAAGGGTATACCCTTTAAATGGTTGCCAGTCAATCATGAGAGCCGTTGAACCAGGTCTCTGAAATTCCCACAAAATCCAAATCCTCCTCGTACAACAGTATCTCTAGTTCACCCATCTTGTCATGCCATGTAGTTTAGACCAGTCGCATACTATCCTCTTATTGGGTGTTCCGAGATTGCAACTAGGACTTGTTACTATTTTTACCTTGGGTTTATGTGCTTTAGTCAACTTACTACTAATGCCCCCAATACTACCCTCTGGAATATGTTCCGTGCTGTACGTGGTGGGTGCCCAGGTGGTAGAGGCCTAGTAGGCACCCTATGCGCCTGCTCAACTGAGTGTAATGGGGTAAAAGCCTCTTTTCCAAAAACCTCCACCAGCCACTGCTTAATAAATTATGTGGGGTCCCTGCTCTCCACCTTCTCCGGGGTGCCCCCCCAATCCGGACATTGTTTCTCCTTTAAGAGATTTTCAATGTCCTAAGTTTTGAGCTCATTAGTCTTTGTGAGCCGTGTAGCAGATTGTGCATCTCTCAGGAGCGGGGCCATTTTATCCACAAAGTCACTAATGCGGCCTTCTACTGCTGTAGTGTGCTCCCTGATCTTTTGCAAATCATGGCAGATTAGGCCCAACTTCTTAACCCCCCCAAAGTTCTCTTTCATGGTATCTATGGGAGGCCGTGCATTTGTGAACGGCCCTAAAAATGTCAGCCAGAGTAGGTTGCTCGGCTTCATCTTGCTCCACATCCTCCTCTGCGTCAGTGGTCTGGGGAGTAACGGCTGCAGAGGAGCCCTGTGTGGATGACTCACCCTCTTCCTCAGTGTAAAAGATGGCTGGGGTTGCCTCTAAGTCCGTCTCCAAAGCCCGCTCTGTCCCCCCAACTAGCTTCTGGGCATAGTACAGAATATCTCGTGGGGGCTCTTTCCCATCTGGCGTTTTAGGAGGTTTACTCACATCCTCCTGCTTCTTCCCACCACAAGGCTGCTGGGGGGAGGGCCGCCACGGTGCCATGTTGTGGGTCAGGATCCCTTCTGTCCTTCTTCTACTTGCGGGTCACCGTGTAGCAGGATCGGGTGGAGATTCCTTTTGGTATCAGGGCTTGGAGCAGGATCTGATCAGGATCGAGTGTAGGAGCTCTGTGAGACACGTCCACTCACATGTTGCTCTTGGCCACGCTCCTTATTATTTCTTTATTCTATTTATTATATAATTTTTCGAGAATTTGGTTGCAATAATCTTAGGTTAGGTTGCTCAGCGAATCACCTATAGAAATATTATATTTGTTTACTGTTTCCATTTTTTGGGGAATAGGAGGGGGGGTATATGGGGGTCCCTTTATTTGTAATGATTCCATACCCCACAACTACTGAGCATTGGGTGGGGGGAATCCAGCAGGAAGTGGGGCTGGAATGGTTATAAACATGATCCCTTATACAATATCTTGTGATGGGAAATGTGTCACCTTGGTTCAGCCCCCCTCTGTCAAAGTGCAAACTTTCAGCACAGGTTGGTACCTATATAAATAATGTCTCAGTGAAGGATCTCAGGTATCAGGCACCTCAGAGTGTTTGTATTTTGTTCACCAGCTTAGATTCTAAGGACAGGTTTACTTTAATTCAACATGCACAACATAAGCCTGAATTAAAAATAAAGAGCAAATGTAGATAGTCTCATTTCCCATCTGCTTGAATTAGATGTGTATTCAATTAACAATGTGTTCCTGTTTAATAAAAAAAAAGCAGAAAAAAAATCCCTTTCAGTATGCTCTCTTTTGGGAGTATTATTCTGTTAATGAAAATGTATTGCTTACTTATTGAAACAAAACACAATATCCTATTCATCTCCTTATATAAAAGCAGAGAAAATAAAAGATGCACACCCAAACACTGTAATACACTGTAATACATATACAATGTGGTTTAAATAGTAGCATATTGCACATAGCCCCTAGCAGCTACTTGTGATAGTTCATTGGTTAGCCTATACAAAGTTAAAATATGCCACAAGAAATATTTTCATTTGAACTAGTGACATAAACAGAAATTTCAAAAAACTGCATCTCATTTTTGTGAAAAAATTACTGTTTATGATGTCTCTAAACACTCAACTATCATATACATCTAACGTTGTAAAGAGACGCGCAAACTGTTGGCGCTATATAAATCCTGTATAATAATAATAATAATACATCTAGAAGAATTCAAAACATTAACAGCTGTGTTTGGTGACTTTTCCTCCAAAGCATGTCTTAGATATGCCTCAAAATACCTCCCACAGGCTCCTAATAATGTTTTACAGGGGACTGGGCACATACTACAAATTATTTAAGCGCTCTGGTTTAGGAGGTAGACTTATTACATACTAACAGACAGCCAACTTCAGAACCTAGGTCAAAATTTAAATAAGACCACAAGAACTGTGGAAGTTTAGTGAGCCCAAAAAGGCAAATGATGAGTCACCAGTATTGCCTGTTTTTCTAGGGAGTTAATATTTTCCCTCGTGCTGAGTTATTTTGCACTGTGTGGGGGTTGCCATCTTAAAAGAAGCAGGGCTTTGTTTTGTCATGTCAGAGCTTTCCCACCAGCTCTACCATTACTCAACTTCTTTCAACTACATTCCACCCAAAAGATGCAAGGCCTTGCTACTACGTGGTTGCAGGCTGGGTCCCTAAGTGGTGCATCCTAACTTCTGGACCTTCCCACCATCAGGACCCCACATCCACTGGCCAGCACCATTACCATCCCAAGCTGACTGCTTCTCCTTCCCAGAGCTTCACATTACTCCTTAACCCAATTCATCACCATCTTGTTACTCACACACTTCTTCACAGAAGACACAGATCAGGCCACACCATGAATTTAAACATTTTTTTTAGAAGTCCAGAAAAGTAAAATGATTCCACATATCAGTAAAATGGTACAATAACATCTCAACACCTTCACTCAGATTAGCTGTGGTGCATGTACCTTTCCTGGAGAAGACACCCCCCCCCCCCTACAGACGTGATAGCGAACAGTCCAACTCCATAGTCCCTTTGAAGGGTACAACCACCAAGGGGACAATGAAGATCTTTCACCCAATGCATATTCCTGTCTGAAGCTTTCCACCAGGCAACCAAGCCACAACCATCGTCCTACAGTATTTATAGCTCCCAGAACAATCGCCAGGAAGTCACACTCACAGGAGGAAGTGCACCACAGCAACAAAGTATTAGCAATTTAACTTTATCTGCCTTCAAATGTGCATCACTAACTTTTGATTTTCTTTCTGGCATATATAAAGGTTCAGAATAACTACATTTTAACCTTTTTTTTTTTCTGGCTGAAATAATACAGAAAAATCATTTTGTTAAGGGGGTATTAGAAAATACCCCACCCCAGGTGTTAAATACACTAGGTACAGAGGCTGGTTATGTAATAGTTCGCTAAAGCAGAGATGTTGTGATTAAAAATATTATAGGTACAACCCTATAAAGAGCACTTTATTTCTTCATGTGTAATGCCTAGGGACAGTAATAACCAACAAATGTTGGAGAGGTTCTTCTTTGGTTTGAAATGTATTTGTAGTTGCTATCCTTGTATCTTTAAAAGCTGTCTTTTTCTGTAAAAGGCCCTTCTGCACTGTTATGTCTGCATATGATGATTATCAATGAAGTTCTTGGATACAACCTATGACAAAAAGCTACAACTATATTAAAAAACAATCTCTCCTCTATATCTCTATCAGGCTGCCGGAATCTCTCTTTGAAAGGCATCCCTTTGGTTAAATGTAATAACACAGTCCGAAGTAGAACGATAACAAACAGTGGATTGAGAACCTGGATATATTGGAGTTTCAGCTCACATCCTACATTAAGATTTCACTGGTCTTTCCAAGTTCACATGAGGTAAAACAAGTGATGGAACAAGAGAGGACATCAAAGCTATCAATGGATTCAGTGAGAACTGGCTCATTTCTCATTACAGATGTAGAAGAACAGTACAGCATTAGGAAACAGGGAACTGTTGTAACTTTGAAAGTATAATTTTGCATCAGTTGTGCCACATGACTCATCTATAATAGGTTCCAGGACATTCCTGGCACAATAGGGATTAGAATTCTAAAATTGGTTTTGATTATAACGATCAAATATGCTCTGTAAATAAGCCCTCTGCCTAAAGTAGTACAAACAGGCCTCATATTCAGAAAGCAGTTCTTACTGGTCCCAGCACATCAACATTCTGGTAACCAAGGCAGTTGGCAGTGCTGCCCTCACTATTAGGGATGGGTCGAACGTACCCCTGTTCAGTTCGCACCAGAAATTCTGAACACCGTGAAATCAAAAGTGCATACTTTGAAGGCTTATATGCAAGTAATCGGGCATACAATGGTTATAGGTGTCCGGGTCCTGCCCTGGGGGACATGTATCAATAATAAAAAGTTTGTGAAAAATGTCATTTTTAAATGAGCAGTGATGTTTTGATTTTTAAAGGGAAAGCCTAAAAATGAAAAATTCCTTCCAATATAGTGCCTGGGGGGTCTCCTTAGTCTATAGCTATAGTTATAAAGCCAAAAAAAAATGAAATTTTCCCTGCAAGCTGCCTTTATTTTGCTCAGCAACAGCTTGGGAGCCAGTGTGTATGATGAGGCCACAATGTAGTGCACTGGGAACAAGATTAGAGTTTTTTTGGATATATTCTGGTGTCACTTTGACTTTGTATAGAAGTAACAGTTGGGTAAAAATTGGTCTTTGGGTGTCGGTGGCGCCTTCCCACTGTAACCCTATAGAGGTAAATCTTGATGAAAGCAAGAATTGACCTTGCTGTAATTAATTGCAATGATAAGCACCTGTCAAACAGGTGCAGAAAATTGGTCTTAGGGTGTCGGTGGCACCTTTCCACCGTAACCCTATAGAGGTAATCTTGATGAAAGCAAGAATTGGCCTTGCTGTAAAAAATTGAAATGATATGCAAACAGGTGCAGAAAAATTACTCTTTGGGTGTCAGGGGTGCCTTCCCACTGTAACCCTATAGAGGTGCTCTTGATGAAGGCAAAAAAATTTGCAATGATATGCAACTGTCAAACAGGTGCTGAAAAATTGGTCTTTGGGTGTTAATTGTGCCCATGAAACCTATACCAAAAACATTCTTCCAGATGAAATGATTGAACAGTCTCAAAGCTAGGCAGCCTCGAAGTCCTGTAAAGATTCCACATCTCAAAAAGACTTAATCAGTGACATCAGCATCAGGGGCTTCATAGCTGGTAATTCAGGACTGATTCATTTTTATAAAAGTCAAACGGTCCACGGAGTCTATTGACAGATGCGTTCTATGATCAGTAACGAAACCTCCTGCAGCACTGAATGCCCGTTCTGAAAACATGCAGGATGCAGGGCAGCCCAACAACTCAATATCATACTGGGCAAGTTCTGGCCAGTGGTCTATTCTCATGAGCCAGTAAGTTAATGGATCATCAGCTGGAAAGCTCTCCACCTCTGTTTTGGCCCAGAGGTAATCGTCCACCATGTGATGCAGACGCTGAAAAAGGGATGTGGAAGCTGACAGCCCTGGGCGGCGAGGACTAAAAAAGTTCCAAAATGCCTCACTTAGGCAGACACCTTCTCCAATGCTCCTCTCTTGACCAACAGAAGATGCAAAACTACATTTGTTCTGTGACATAGGAATGATGGTGTCTGGATAAAGTGGGCCTTGAGAGGAAAGGAAGTCCTCCTCTTCCTCTTGCTGCTCTGCCTCCAGTTTCCTGTCTATAATGCCACGCAGGAACAAAGCGGAGATTGTATCAATAATGCATGCACTGTCACGGCTCACCATCCTTGTGGCATCCTCAAATGGTGACACTACAGTGCATGCATTCTTATGGATCAGCTATTGGCGTGGGGAAAAAGCCTGTCGTCGTGCCGTATTAGCACAGGTACTCTTTGACGGCCCTCTGCTGCATGTATATCCGCTGCAGCATTGACAAAGTCAAGTTCCACCTGGTGGGCATGTCACAAATAAGGCAGTTTACGGGCAGGTGGATTTCCCGCTGAATTTCAGCCAACTCAGCACTGGTTGTGTATGACCGTCTGAAATGGCTACAGACTCTTCTGACCAGCTTTAGCACATCTTGCAACCCTGGGTACGTATTTAGGAAATGCTGCACCACCAAATTGAGGGCATGTGCCAGGCATGGCACATGTGTCAACTTTCCCTGTCTAAGAGCGGACAGGAGGTTTGGGCCATTATCGCACACCACCATTCCTGGCTCCAGCTGGCATGGTGTGAACCACCTCTGCAAGAATCTCTGCTCCGATATGGTTCCTGTCCCCTAAACACACCAGCTGAAGCACTGCATGGCACCCTTTAGCCTGACTCTGAGAATAGCCCTTTGAACGCTTAGGGGGTACCCGATGTTCATAGGACAATTTTGCAGAGGAGGGCATGGAGGTGACAGGAGGAGGAGGGGGTAGAGCTCACAGGTCTGGCATCATCACTGCATGCTGTATGGAGATGTGGGGGCACAACAAGCTGCAGCACCGAGCCCTGTACTGCACCCTTTTGAGTTGCAAGCAGCGTTACCCAGTGTGCTGTGAACAAAATATATCGTCCCTGTCCATGCAGGCTGGACCACGTGTCAGCAGTAAGGTGGATTTTATGGCTGCCTTGCCCAACGATGCCAGAACATTCCCTTCCACGTGATGGTAGAGAGATGGAGCGGCCTTACGGAAAAGTAGTAGCGACTGGGAACCTGCCATTGTGGTACAGCACATTGTGCAAATTCACGTAAGGGGGCAGAATCCACCAGGCTGAAAGGCAGAAGTTGGAGAGCCAACAGCTTTGACAAGCTTGCATTTAGACGCTGGGCATGTGGGTGTCAGGGACTGTATTTTTTTTCCCGCTGCAACAGATGGGGCAGAGAGATTTGCCGGCTACAGTCTACAGCTGGTGGTGTGCTGCTAGCAGATGTGCTGCTAGGATCTGGGACACCCTGTGCTACACCATCATCCCTGTCAGTGGAGGCTGTTGAGAGGTAATGACTCGGTATCGCAGAGGCAGTCTGAAGTGGGTAAGGAGGAGGAGGGACAGATGTGTTCCCCTTTTCTGTGGCTTTTAGGTGCTCTTGCCAATGGGCTGAGTGATTGGATGTTAAATGCCTTGTTAAGCATGTGGTACCCAAATGGTTGGTGTTTTTGCCACGGTTGATGTGCCTGAGACACAGTTTGCAGATAGCAACAGTGCAATCTGCTGCAGATGTGCTGAATAAGGCACAGACAGCTGAGCTTTGGGGAGTGGGCCGGGAGATAACAGCTGCAGAATGTGATGGAATAGGGTGGCTTCTCTCTACTCTTTCTTGATGTCGGCCTACTTGGGGCTGTGCTGCCTCACCTTCAGTTTCCTCCTCTGCTCTATCTGGCACCCAAGTCACATCAGTGACCTCATCATCATCATCTCCATCTCCTCCATCTTCGTCATTACCACTGGAGACAACTTGGCAATACGCTGTGGCTTGGGGAACATGAATGCCAATTTATCTACCAGTGTTCCTCCCTCTCTGTAGGCTTATGTTCCTGTCATCCTCAACCTCAGAACCAACATCTGAATACAGTAATGGCTGGGCATCATCAAGGTGCAAGTGGCTGACGCTGTGGTCAAATTACTCAGCTGACTCCTTAATGGCTGAAGTTGGAGCTATGGCAGGAATAGATGTGGACAAGGAGGCAGGTTTATCCACTCTGGCAACTGCAGGGGACTGCACACTTTTCTCTGCTTGCGTGACAGAGGATGAGGAGGATGAGGAAGGTTTAGTAAGCCAGTCCACCACCTCCTCTGCATGCTGTGGCTGGATAGCATGGGCAAACTCACTAAACAGAGGAAATGATGCCCTGCCTGAGGACTGACCACCACGTCCACTTTAATCAATGTAAAGAGGTGTTTGGTGCACTCACACTACACAGACACACTCCACGGATACACTATAATATACTGCAATATAATGCGCCAAATGTACAGTGACACACAGAACTGCCAGCGTTAAACTGGCAGTAGCGCACACAAAACTATATGGCGTTAAACTGGCAGTAACGCATACAAAACAATATGGCGTTAAACTGGCAGTAACGCACACAAAAGTAAATGGCATTAAACTGGCAGTAACGCACACAGAAGTAAATGGCATTAAACTGGCAGTAATGCACAAAACTATATGGCATTAAACTGCCAGTAATGCACACAGAACTATATGGTGTTAAACTGGCAGTAACACACAAAAACTATATGGCGTTAAACTGTCAGTAATGCACACAGAACTAAAGGGCGTTAGACTGGCAGTAACACACACAAAACTATATGGCAGTAAAAACTGGCAGTAATGCACACAAAACTATATGGCGTTAAACTGTCAGTAACGCACACACAAAACTATATGGCGTTAAACTAGCAGTAACACACACAAAACTATATAGCGTTAAACTGGCAGTAATGCACACAGAAGTAAATAGCGTTATACTGGCAGCAACACACAAAACTATATAGCGTTAAACTGGCAGTCATGCACACAGAAGTAAATAGCGTTAAATTGGCAGTAATGCACAAAACTATATGGCGTTAAATTGGCAGTAACACACACAGAACTATATGGTGTTAAACTGGCAGTAATCCACACAGAACTATGTTATTTTTTTTACTAAAGGCAAATCCACTCTGCACTACTAGTGCATTTGGAAGTGCAGTCGCTGCAAATCTGAGGGGAAGATCTCTGCTGAATAGATCATCCAATCATGTACAGGCAAAAATGCTGTTTTTTATTTCCCATGTATGTCCCCATGGATCTACAGCGACTGCAATTCCAAGTGCACTTGTAGTGGAAAGTTGATTTGCCTTCAGTAAATAAACCCCTATATGTCATTAAACTGGCAGTAACGCACACAAAACGATATGGCGTTAAACTGGCAGTAACACACACAGAACTATATGGCCTTAAACTGGCAGTAACGCACACAGAAGTAAATGCCGTTAAACTGGCAGTAATGCACAAAACTATATGGCGATAAAACTGGCAATAATGCACACCGAACTAAATGGCTTTAAACTGGCAGTAACGCACACAAAACTATATGGAGTAAACTGGCAGTAACACACACAAAACTATATGGCGTTAAACTAGCAGTAACTCACACAGAAGTAAATGACGTTAAACTGGCAGTAATGCACAAAACTATATGGCGTTAAACTGGCAGTAACGTACACGGAACTAAATGGCGTTAAACTGGCAGTAACGCATACAGAACTATACGGCATAAACTGGCAGTAACGCACACAAAACGATATGGCGTTAAACTGGCAGTAACGCATACAGAACTATATGGCGTAAACTGGCAGTAACGCACACAGAACTAAATGGCGTTAAACTGGCAGTAACGCATACAAAACTATATGGCAGAAACTGGCAGTAACATACACAAAACTATATGGCGTTAAACTGGCAGTAACACACACAGAAGTAAATGGCGTTAAACTGGCAGTAACGCAATCAAATGGACGGTGTTCAACCGTCACTACACTGACACTGTCTCTACTCTAGCTATACACTAATGTCAAGATTACTGACACAGTCTCACTACACTACACTGAAACTATCTGAGCTGTCCCTAATCTAGCCTCACACTATGCAAAGCTTAATGATGGCCCTCCTCACTACACTCACACTATCCCTAGACTGACACTAAACTAATATTCTACACTGACAATTGAAGCAAAATAGCACAGTATTGCACAATAACTAACTAATAGCACTGAACAGAGCCCCGTTCTATCTCTCTCCATGCCAAAACATCACTGAAAATGGCTGCCATTGAAAGAATACTTTTATACTGTAGGGCATGAATGAGCCATGTTTGGATAAAGTCATGATGACGGTGTCCAATCATGAATCTGACAGTGCTCTCTGCCCTGAAAAGCAGTGAAAGCTTCAGCCAATCAGGGCTTGCACTGAACTGTTCAGTGCCCCAATGCATTGTGGTTGGTTCGGAGGGTCGAACAAACGGTCGAACGACCCTCTCGTTCGGCTGTTCGTCGAACGTCCGAACTTATGCTCGGGCCGAACTGTTCGTCCATCCCTACTCACTATTTCTTCTATAACTCCTGCATGTGTCCTTGCAACCTCATAGCATATTGACTTTCCCATTTACCTGCTTGGTTCAGGTTGATAGAAGGGCTATTATGCATGGTTAGTGTGAAAGGGAACACAAGCAGTGCTACCAAGTGTCATGATTCATAGGATATTGCTGGACAGGGACCACAGAGAACTCCTATCTCCGTAGGGTGCACTCACAATGGCAGTTTGTGAGTGCTCTTAACCATGCTCGAGAATGGTTAAAGCAGAGCTCCACCCAAAAGGGGAAGTTCTGCTTTAAGCACTCCTCTCCCCCCCTCCTATGCCACATTTGGCGTGTTTTTTTTGGGGGGGGCGTGGGTACCTAGTATTGACAGGTGATGCTAGGTTTTTCGGGATTTCATATCTTCTGAAAAGCCCAGTAGAAAATCCATTGGTAGCCAACCATAGCGCCCTAACATCAAGAAGAAGGGCATGTGACCAGTTGCATGGTGTTGTTGTAGACCCACACCATGGCTCCCACATGTTGGTGCCATTTGTCTCAGTGCGATTGTTCTATAGTCTGTTTAACCGCTCACAAGCTCAATTACTTGTTGATGGTAGGGGGTGGTGTGTGACTTCCTGATACCGCTGAGGTGGCACAGTTTGGACAAAATCACTGACTCAGTTCTGGCTTTGATCCTAAAGTATCCATTTGGGGCAACCGTAGGGTTGGATTACATGCTCCAAGGTGGTAATGGTCATTGACGTGGTTCTATTGGGCAGGGACTTATGTACAGAATAAGTTTTGCATTCTGACCAAAGACTCAATTCTGTCAGCCCCAATGTGGCTGCTCACAGTGTGTAATACTCGGCAGACTTGGAGGATGTGTGACTGGGGGAACACAATTTGTAGATTGTTCCGCTGCTCAGAGGGAATGCACGTTTGGCGATACAGCACATTGCCCCATGTCTTGAGTTGATTCCTTTGCCCCAGAATCAGTCAAACTGTGTTAGACAGTAGGGGTGAGCTTCGAGCTCGAACATCGGCTGTCCGATCATTCGTGGAAGATTGAACATTATGGGGCGTTCGTGTCAAAATCGAGCGGCGCGTCACACCCCATAATGCACTGCGTCATCGCAGTGCATTGCTGGCTGATGATTGGCCAAGCATGCACTATGACCCGCATGCTTTGGCCAATCACAGCGCCGTCAGCAAAGAGAGCCTTGTGTAGTGTGTTGCTGGTGGAGAGAGAGAGAGAGAGAGAGAGAGAGAGTAATTTAATTTACTTTGTGCAGGCAGTTTATTCAGTTAGCTAGATCTCACTGCAGACCGTTCCTGCTGTACTGTTTCTAATATACTTCAGGCAGGCAGTTGATTCACTTAGCTGCAGTGTATTTAGGAACTGAACTTATTCACTCTTGATAAGAGGAGATTAAGGGGGGATATGATCAACATGTACAAATATATAAGGGGTCCATATAGTGAACTTGGTTTTGAGTTATTCACTTTACAGTCTCACTGCAGACCGTTCCTGCTGTACTGTTTCCAATATACTTCAGGCAGGCAGTTGATTCAGTTAGCTGCAGTGTATTTAATATATATATACAGTCAGACTGCTATATATATATCCACTGTATACAGTTTAGCTAGATCTCACTGCAGACCGTTCCTTCTGTACTGTTTCTAATATACTTCAGGCAGGCAGTTGATTCAGTTAGCTGCAGTGTATTTAGGAACTGAACTTATTCACTCTTGATAAGAGGAGATTAACCACTTCAATACAGGGCACTTAAACACCTTCCTGCCCAGACCAATTTTGAGCTTTCAGCGCTCTCACACTTTGAATGACAATTGCGCGGTCATGCAACACTGTACCCAAAGTAATTTTTATCATTTTTTTCCCACAAATAGAGCATTCTTTTGGTGGTATTTGATCACCTCTGCGGTTTTTATTTTTTGCTAAACGAATAAAAAAAGACCGAAAATTTAAAAAAAAAAAATGTTTTTTTTTGTTTCAGTTTCAAAACGTTGTAAATAAGTACGTTTTCTCCATCACTGATGGGCACTGATAGGTCTGCACTGATGGGCACTGATAAGGCGGCACTGATGGGCACCGATGAGGTGGCACCAATGAAGTGGCACTGAGGTGGCATTGATGGGCACTGATAGGCGGCACTGATGGGCGACACGGATGGGCACTGATGGGTGGCACAAATTGGCACTGATAGCTGGCACAGATTGGCATGGATAGGCGGCACGGATTGGCAAGGATAGGCGGCATGGATGGGCACGGATAGGCGGCACGGATGGGCACGGATAGGCGGCACGGATGGGCAATGATAGGTGGCACGGATGGGCACTGATAGGCGGCATGGATGGGCACTGATAGGCGGCATGGATGGGCGCTGATAGGCGGCATGGATGGGCACTGATAGGCGGCGCGGATAGGCACTGATAGGTGGCACGGATAGGCACTGATAGGCAGCATTGTTTTTTTACTGATGGATGCCAATCAGTGCCAAACAATAATGCATGCCAATCAGTGATGCCCATTGTGGGCACTGATTGGCATCCATTGGGGGCACTGATTAGCATCCATTGGGGGTACTGTGTGTCATCCCTGGTGGTCCGGTGGCATACCTTTTTATTGCACATCCCTGGTGGTCTGGCGGCGTCCCTGGTGGTCCAGTGTGGGCATCCTCGGGGGGGCTGCGCTGATAATCGATCAGCACAGACCCCCCCTGTCAGAGGAGCAGCCGATCGGCTCTCCTCTACTCGCGTCTAACAGACGCGAGTGAGGAAAAGCCGATTACTGGCTTTTCCTATTTACACTGTGATCAGCCGTGATTGGACACGGCTGATCACGTGGTAAAGAGTCTCCGTCGGAGACTCTTTACCAAGATCGTAGTTGCGGGGTGTCAGACTGACACCCCGCAACAACGATCGCCGCGATGCGCGCCCCCGGGGGCGCGCAGGGGCTCAAAATCCTGAGGACTTCATATGACGTCCTGTCAGGATTTTACAACCACTTTGCCGACGTCATTTGACAATGGACGGGCGGCAAGTGGTTAAGGGGGGATATGATCAACATGTACAAATATATAAGGGGTCCAAATAGTGAACTTGGTGTTGAGTTATTCACTTTACAGTCTCACTGCAGACCGTTCCTGCTGTACTGTTTCCAATATACTTCAGGCAGGCAGTTGATTCAGTTAGCTGCAGTGTATTTAATATATATATATATATATATATATATATATATACAGTCAGACTGCTATATATATATCCACTGTATACAGTTTAGCTAGATCTCACTGCAGACCGTTAATATATTTCAGGCAGGCAGTTGATTCAGTTAGCTGCAGTGTATTTAGTATATATATATATATATATATATATATATATATATATATATATATATATATATATATATATACATCCCGGCTTTGTATATATATATATATATATATATATATATATATATATATATATATATACATATATATATATATATTTATGGTCGGAGCCCTCGGTCCATAACGATGTGAAGGAGCAAAACATAAACACGCCACAAGACAGACAACAAACTAGACCTGAAGTGTGCCCTGGTCTACCGTAAGGTAAGCCCTGGTGAGCTGGGCCGTGAGGCCCTTTCTGCTAGGAGAGTAGTTAAGAAAAGGGCGCTTACCTGAGAAGTAATGGCTGTTTCTGTAGAGAACCATATCAGAGTATTCTGAGAAAGGGAATGGGTGGGCGGGTACGGCGCGCTAGAACCGACACCAGCCTCGTGGAGAGGTCTGGTATTTATACCCCCCGGGCTCCTCCCATAATTGCAGGCCACCATGCTGGCCTTCCTATTTATGGTCGGAGCCCTCGGTCCATAACGATGTGAAGGAGCAAAACATAAACACGCCACAAGACAGACAACAAACTAGACCTGAAGTGTGCCCTGGTCTACCGTAAGGTAAGCCCTGGTGAGCTGGGCCGTGAGGCCCTTTCTGCTAGGAGAGTAGTTAAGAAAAGGGCGCAAAAGACTTGTTTTTAGGGAGGTAATGGTTTATTTGTTTGGTAAAGGCAAATGCTACAAGGCAAGGTTACTGAAGGCCCGGGACATTTCGGTCTGGGGATCGGGAATGTAACGGGCAAAACAGGTGGACTTCCATCGTCCCATCCTCCTGATCACGTGATCGGGGACTCCATTGCGGGAGGCCGCGGAGGCTGCTCCGATGCGAAAGGAGTGACCTGAGAATTTCGCTGGGTCAAGACCTAAGTTGCGGAGGAGAATCCTGACGTGCGTGACGAATTGATTGCTACTAAGGGGTCTGACCGGAAATGGTAGCAACGGGCTGTCAGGTGAGGGATCAGGTAGGTGTGCTAATAGCTGATCTAGAACTGCCACGGGGCACCAGGCATTGAGAGTTTCGAACAGTTTGATGTCGATGCCTGGGCCAGTCTGCTGCGTTTTGGATGCCTCGAGGTGCAGGATGAAAAAGGTCTGGTGGCGTACGAGGTGCCGCCTGCGTAGCGTCTTGCAGCTAGGGCCAGTAACTGAAAACTCGCTGGGCCGTAAGAAGCCGTAGAAGGCCAGGTACATGGCAGCCTGGATGACCAGGCTGGGAAAAAGGCCAAAAGGTGAATGCGAGAGCATGATCGATAACTCCCGGAAAATGGCACCGGTTACTGGGAGGCGTTTGGCATTGACCTGCGGCTGTTTTTTGAGGATGCCGCGCAGGATTGCCTTGACTGCGTGGGAAGCGAACAAAGATGGTTTGGAAGGGTCTTGTAAGGAAATGAAGTGCTGGATACCGGCTAGATAAAGCTTGATGGTATTGTGTGATAACGCCAGCCGAGTGTAGCAGTGGGAAATGAAGGCTAGAATATGGTGGAGGTCCCCTGGTGACCCCCCGTGGCATGTGTCCAGAAACCGTAGGTACGTCCTCCAAGCAGCTTGGTAGGCTTTCAGCGTGTTGTGTGACAATGAGAGGTTTATGAGACTGGTGGCGCCGTGAAGGTGGTGACTCAGACTGGGGTTAGTTGAGACCAGTGAGGGATAGCGGACATGGTCGGATCGGGTCCGGATTCTTGTAATGCATGATGTGGGGGTGGCGGGGGCGACAGCTGGTGGAGTGGGGGTAACTTGCTGGAGCTCCAAGGTCCCCACTCTGGCCTGGACGTCAGAGATGGTAGTTGATAGGGAGGAGACCAGCGTGTGTAGCTGGGACACTGCCGAGGCAATTGATTGCAGTGATGCCTGCGTGTCTGGTGGGTTTGGTGGGGATGGGCTTGGGAACAGTAGCCTGAACAGTTCAGCTTTCCTGGCCGTGATGGGGTGGGGGATGTTCCTGCGCCTCAGCTCGGCTGAGAGTCTGGGGATGGTCCAAGCTCTGAAGGCTTGTGCGAAGTTGTCTGCCGGGCCCGCTTCGGGAGGTGATGGGGCGGGGTTGAGATTGTCGCTGCCGGCCAGAGACATGGCGTCTGCTAGAATAAAAGAGGGGGGGGGGGATGCATGTTTCTCTCGTTTACTTTTTTTTTTTTGAAGGGCAGGAGAGGATGTATCTGTGTTTGTGGATTGCGGAAATATGAAGGGGGGAGGGGGGGGCAGGGCGGGATACCTGTGTGACGGGTATTGGGGACAAACAGTTTGCGCGCGTGCGCTGAGTGGGATGTTTCCATGGGCCTATATGTAAACTCGGAGGATGCGTGACACCCGAGGTGAGCCAGGAGGTGACTGGCCGGGTGGCTGATGCTCGGGTGTCCGTCTGTGCTCGGCACGGACTGGTTAACCAGAGCCCCCCCAGGGCGGCACTGGGGGGAGTGGCTACTGATTGGTTTGCTAAGTAGGAATGTTTCGATCTGTAGTAATTTGACGTGGGTTCGGTCAGCTAATACTTGCACTGCCAGCAAGTCATGAGATTAGGTGACCTTGTCTGCGTAGTGAAGGCTTGTGCTTCGAAAAATAGAGTGATATGCATAGAAGTATGTGACAGTCACTAACGCCTGGAAATTTCTGTATCAAAACTATGGTGTTCTGCGTGGATGGGAAGGGGAAGTGTGTGAACGAAGCAGGATACCGTTCGACGGTATGGTGAGAATCGGGGATGCGCGTGAGCGCTGGGTGAGTTTGTTTCATTGGCCTGTGGAACTCAAAGAATGCGTGACAGCCGAGGTAAGCCAGGAGGTGACTGGCCAGGTAACCGATGCTCGGGTGTCCGTCTGTGCTCGGCACGGACTGGTTAACCAGAGCCCCCCCAGGGCGGCACTGGGGGGAGTGGCTACTGATTGGTTTGCTAAGTAGGAATGTTTCGATCTGTAGCAATATGACGTAGGTTCGGTCAGCTAATACTTGCACTGCCAGCAAGTCATGAGACTAGGTGACCTTGTCTGCGTAGTGAAGACTTGTGCTTCGAAAACAGAGTGACATGCATAGAAGTATGTGACAGTTACTAACGCCTGGGTGCTGAGCCGAATAAGTATGTGTGACAGGGATATGTAGTGAAAAGGTGTGTGAAGAGAATGGAAAACTGAACCAACGACAACCTACGCACCTGCTTGCTGCCCTAGTGATAGAGTCTCTGATTGGGTCAAGCCTGGGAGACCTGGTGCCTATGGTGGGGTGACATGAATTTATTTGTGAGAGATGGGTTGCAAGAGCTGATTCGGGGCCGTAGTTGACCCCCTGGTGAAGAGATGCAAGCCCTCGAAATTACCTGGAAAGAGAAAGGGGTGGTCCGATCCTGTTGTATAGGAGACCAAGGGACGACTTACTGACCTAAGGGAAAGGTGAAAAGGGATAGAGAAAGGCGTGAGTAGCTGAAGTTTGCTACTGGGGAAGTTGTGGCTGCGAGGCCAATGGAGATCGAGCTGCAACGATTGCAGAGGTATGTGGGAGGTGGATGTGGGAGCCGTGACACAAACCTGCGGTGAAGCAAGATGTGCGGGGGACGGCTGTGCCTCACATTGGCTGGGTTGCCGTGGAAGGCAAGGAGTGGACTGTCTTGCTGAGGTTTGCAAGGTGTGGGGGCCCATTTACACGAACTTGCGGTGGTTGCAAGAAGTGCGTGGGGAGTGCAGTGACATGTTCTGGTGGGTGTGTGTGTGATTTATTTTGCAAGGTATGGGGGCCCATTTACACGAACTTGCGGTGACTGCAAGAAGTGCGTGGGGAGGGCAGCGACAGATGCTCTGGTGGGTGTGTGTGTTTTTTTTTTGGGGGGGTGGGGGGGGGGGCAGAGGAGGAGGGGGGGGGGGAGGTGTTGTGGTGGACGTGTGAGTGAGGGGATGCTTGCACTGGGTAGCGGGCGTAACAACCAGTGGAAGTGGGGTGAATTGTGGGGTGGAAAACAAACAAACAATAGCATGGCAGTTGAAATGACTCAGTGGAAAAAACAGGGGTTTCGACGTAGCGACGAAAAAGCATAAATCCTACCTGCGACGCTGAAGCGGAACGAACTGGGGGTGCGACCGGGAATCGAATCCGTAACCTGGAACGAGGAGCGTCGGACAACTCAGGAACGTGTACTGAGTTGCTTGTCGGCCTGGTGACGTGTAATACGGCGCGCTAGAACCGACACCAGCCTCGTGGAGAGGTCTGGTATTTATACCCCCCGGGCTCCTCCCATAATTGCAGGCCACCATGCTGGCCTTCCTATATATATATATATATACAGTTTAGCTAGATCTCACTGCAGACTGTTCCTGGTGTACGTATTCAAATACACTTTCAGGCAGGCAAGTGATTCAGTGATCCGCAGTGCATAAAATATATATACTGTCTCCTACATATATATCCACTGCATTCTAGTCTAGCCAAGCCTATATCTGACTGCAGGCCATTGCTGTTGTACGTGTTCAAATACACTTTCAGGCAGGCAGGCAAGTGATTCAGTGATCTGCAGTGCATTAAATATATATATAAACAGTCTCCAACATATAGAGTATCTCACATTTTTGTAAATATTTAATTATATCTTTTCATGTGACAACACTTAAGAAATCACACTTTGCTACAATGTATAGTAGTTAGTGTACAGCTTGTATAACAGTGTACATTTTCTGTTCCCTCAAAATAACTCAACACACAGCCATTAATGGCTAAACCGCTGGCAACAAAAGTGAGTACACCCCTAAGTGAAAATGTCCAAATTGGGCCAAAAGTGTCAATCTTTTGTTTTTGCACTGCCTTAACCCACTTGGGCATGGCATTCACCAGAGCTTCACAGGTTGCCCCTTCACTCCTCCATGATGACATCACAGAGCTGGTGGATGTTAAAGACCTTGCACTCCTCCATCTTCTGTTTGAGGATGCCCCACAGATGCTCAATAGGGTTTAGGTCTGGAGACATGTTTGGCCAGTTCATCACCTTTACCCTCAGCTTCTTTAGCAAGGCAGTGGTTGTCTTGGAGGTGTGTTTGGTTGGGGTCGTTATTATGTTGGAATACTGCCCTGCGGCCCAGTCTCTGAAGGGAGGGGATCATGCTCTGCTTCAGTATATCACAGTACATGTTTGTATTCATTATTCCCTCAATGAACTGTAGCTCCCCAGTGCCAGTTGCACTCATGCAGCCCCAGACCATGACACTCCCACCACCATGCATGACTGCAGGCAAGACACACTTGTCTTTGTAATCCTCACCTGGTTACCGCCACACACGCTTGACACCATCTGAACCAAATAAGTTTATCTTGGTCTCATCAGACCCCAGGACATGGTTCCAGTAATCCATGTCCTTAGTCTTCTTGTCTTCAGCAAACTGTTTGCAGGCTTTCTTGTGCATCATCTTTAGAAGAGGCTTCCTTCTGGGATGACAGCCATGCAGATCAATTTGATGCAGTGTTCAGAGTATGGTCTAAGCACTGACAGCTGACCCCCCACCTCTTCAACATCTGCAGCAATTCTGGCAGCACTCATACGTCTATTTCCCAAAGACAACCTCTGGAGATGACACTGAGCACCTGCACTCAACTTCTTTGGTCGACCATGGCGAAGCCTGTTCTGAGTGGAACCTGTGATGTTAAACCGCTGTATGGTCTTGGCCACCGTGCTGCAGCTCAGTTTCAGGGTCTTGGCAAACTTCTTATAGCCTAGGTCATCTTTATGTAGAGCAACAATTCTTTTTTTCAGATCCTCAGAGAGTTATTTGCCATGAGGTGCCATGTTGAACTTCCAGTGACCAGTATGAGGGAGTGAGAGCGATAACACCAAATTTAACACACCTGCTCCCCATTCACACCTGAGACATTTTAACACTAACGAGTCACATGACATCGGGGAGGGAAAATGGCTAATTAGGCCCAATTTGGACATTTTCACTTAGGCATGTATTCACCTTTGTTGCCAGTGGTTTAGACATTAATGGCTGTGTGTTGAGTTATTTTGAGGGTACAGCAAAGTTACACTGTTATGCAAGCTGTACACTCATTACTTTACATTGTAGCAAAGTACCATTTCTTCAGTGTTGTCACATGAAAAGATATAATAAAATATTTTCAAAAAATGTGAGGGGTGTACTCCCTTTTGTGAGATACTGTATATATCCACTGCATTCTAGTCTAGCCAAGCCTATATCTGACTGCAGGCCAGTGCTGGTGTACGTTTTCAAATACACTTTCAGGCAGGCAGGAAGGCAAGTGATTCAGGTATCTGCAGTGCATTAAATATATATACGGTCTCCTACATATATATCCACTGCATTCTTGTCTAGCCAAGCCTATATCTGACTGCAGGCGATTGCTGGTGTACGTTTTCAAATACACTTTCAGGCAGGCAAGTGATTCAGTGATCCGTAGTGCATAAAATATATATACTGTCTCTTACATATATATCCACTGCATTCTAGTCTAGCCAAGCCTATATCTGACTGCAGTCCATTGCTGGTGTACGTTTTCAAATACACTTTCAGGCAGGCAAGTGATTCAGTGATCCGCAGTGCATTAAATATATATACAGTCTCCAGCATATATATATCCACTGCATTCCAGTCTAGCCAAGTCTATATCTGACTGCAGGCCATTGCTGGTGTAAGTTTTCAAATACACTTTCAAGCAGGCAGGCAGGCAGGCAGGCAGGTGTTTCAGTGATCTGCAGTGCATAAATATATATATACTGTCTTCTACATATATATCCACTGCATTCTAGTCTAGCCAAGCCTATACCTGACTATAGGCCATTCATGGTGTACGTATTCAAAGACACTTTCAGGCAGGCAGGCCAGGCAGGTGATTAAGTGATCTGCAGTGCATAAAGATATATATACAGTCTCATACATATATATCCACTGCATTTTAGTCTAGCCAAGCCTATACCTGACTGCAGGCCATTCCTGGTGAAGTAAACTTCAGGCAGTGTTTTGCAAATCCAATTTTACAGCATGTCTGGAGGGCCACCAAGGAAAGGCAGACACTCACAGGCCACTAAAAGAGGGCAAGCAGGCTTGGAGACTTTAACCTTTGGGCAAACTCTTTCCAAGACCCTATCGCGACCGCCTGCATCAACCAACTGGAAGAACTGGGTCTCCAGCAACTGATAAAGACTACCACACACGGGTCAGGACACACCCTGGACCTCATCTTCAAACAAAATTTGGACATCAACATACTTGACAACATACCACTACCATGGATGGACCACCACGCCATCAAATTTAAAATCTTTACCAACACCACCCACCAAAAACAAAAACTGAAATCTGCAACAACAACTCATTGGACCAGATCGCAGAAGAAACTGCACTCCGAAACCTTCAGAACCACTTTATCAAACAAAATAGCAACTCTGAATTTAACCCACTCGACGGAGCAAACGCTCAGCTCCCTAAACAATGTACTTCTACAATCGGCAGACTCAGTGGCTCCAAAACGCAGAACACTTATCAGGAGGAAAAACGCAGGATGGTTTAATAGCTCTCTCACGCTACTCAAGCAAGAACGCAGAAGAGCTGAAAGAGCATGGAGAAGAAATCCTACCAAGGAAAATCATACAAACTACAAAGGACTTACAGAGAATTATCAGAAAGCAATCTTCAAAGCAAAAAAAGATTATTTTTCAAATACCATCTCAGCGTCCTTAAACCGCCCTCGGGAACTTTTTAAAATAGTCGCTCAGTCGATGAACCCGGTATGCTTAGAGCCCCCCGCTAACGAAACTCAAGATTTCTGCAATGAATTATCAGATTTTTTCATCAACAAAATCGACAACATCTGGAAAATAATTCATCAGAAAAAAAACATCCGACGGCAGTCAACTAGAGCAAAAAGCTGATATCAACACAAACATCCCACAACCCCCAAAGTTTTCTCTGATTCCAATTACCACGGATACCACTAAAAACATCATCCCCACAAAACTCCTGAAAGAATGCTCTGACATCTTGGCTCCCACTCTAACGTACCTCATAAATCAATCGTTCAAAGAAGGGATTGTTCCAGGCGCCCTCAAACAAGGCATCATCAAACCCCTGCTAAAGAAACCCAACCTCGACCCCCGGGACCCTAACCACCGCAGACCGATAACAAGCTTGAACAACATCTCCAAGATCATGGAGAAGGCGGTAGTACAACAGATACAACGCCACCTGGACACACACAAACTCCTGGACCCTCTACAATCAGGTTCCCGCCCAGGCCATGGGACAGAAACCGCACTCCTGAAGATATGGGACGACACCCTCGAAGCAGCAGATGACGGAGAATCATGTCTCCTGGTACTGCTGGACCTCAGCGCTGCGTTTGATACCGTGGACCACAATACTCTACTCATCCGCCTCACAGAAGTAGCAGGAGTCACAGACTCAGATCTACAATGGTTCGCATCCTTCCTAGGAAATCGGTCTCAGACGGTGAAACTAGGAGCTTTCACCTCTGAAACCCGGGCAATCTCTTGTGGAGTCCCTCAAGGATCACCCTTGTCGCCAGTGCTCTTCAATATATACATCCGCCCACTCCTCAAAATAATCAGAAAATCGGACCTCTGCTTCCATTCATACGCTGACGACACGCAATTATATTTTCGTATCACCGGACAAAAAGACCATCATCAGCAATTAGAAAAATGCCTCACTATGATAGACGACTGGATGACCACTAGCTCCCTCAAACTTAATGAATCGAAAACAGAACTTCTTATTCTACATGCAAATCAAAACCCCCGAACCAAGATCCATTGGACACCATCCACCATCTTTGGACAGACCATCACCCCTAGGACCAAGGCCAAGAGTCTCTGAGTCATTTTTGACTCAGAAATGTCAATGGATGCCCAAATAGGAGCAGTAGTCAGTGGCTCACACCATCTGCTCCGCCTGCTATGCAGACTCATCCCCTTCATTCCAAAGGAGGACAAAGCAGTGGTAGTTGGAACAGTCATTAATTCTTGACTGGACTACGCAAACTCCCTTTACATAGGATTACCCCAATATCAACTTGCGCGCTTACAACTTATCCAAAATACGGCGGAAAGACTGATAACAGGAAAAAAACCCTGGGAATCCATCTCCCCTTCCCTGAGGAGCCTACATTGGCTAACCGTAAAGAATCGGGTCTTTTTCAAGACCCTCTGCCTCACCCACAAATGCACTTATGGAAACGCTCCGGAATACCTTCTCGAGAAAATAAAACACTACATACCCAATCGCAGTCTTCGATCGCTAATCAAAATCTCCTCCTCGTTCCTAAATCCCGCTACAAATCAAAGGGGGAACGGAGATTCGCTGTCCAAGGACCACGGCTATGGAACGCGCTACCAACCGACATCGCATGGAAGAAAACCATCAGGCCTTCAGGAAAAAACTGAAGACCTACCTCTTCTAGAAGCTTGACAACAAAGCACGAATACAGCGCCTTGAGGCGATTCAGTTCGCATTGTAGCGCTATATAAGTTATTCATTCATTCATTCTGTGTCTACAGCCAACAGTGCTGGTCATGGACACGGTACATCGTCAGCACAAGGCCGTGGGGCACACTTGTCCTTTTTTTCAACAGCTGGCCGTGTTGAGCCACAACATGCAGAAGAGTTGGTAGAGTGGATCACTAAGCCGTTCTCATCCTCCTCATCCTCTGTCACCCAGGCTAAGACAAGTTTGGCTGCCATCGGCTCAATGGCATCAGTCACTCCTTCCCTAGCCCCACCATCATGTCCTGAGGAGTCTCCCGAACTGTTTGACCACAGTGTCGGGTACATGCTGCAGGAGGATGTGCAGCATTTTGAAGGCTCCGATGATGGTACCCAGGTTGATGATGAAGGCAGTAACAAGAGCCCAGAGAGAGGGGGTGCCCAAGAAACTGGCAGTCATGTTCTCCCAACTGCAGCATACTGCCAGGTTTGCTCAAGTGGTGAGGAGGGAGGGGATGATGAGGTCACTGACTCTATGTGGGTGCCTGATAGAAGAGAGGAGGAGCATGAGGAGGCACATCTCCAACGAGGCAGGATGCCCTCCAGGGGCCAGCTTAAGGACAGTCAACTGCATGTGCAGGGCGCTACTGACTCTATGCGTTTTTTTAAAGGTTCTTTGATGTGGGCCTTTTTTGAGACGTGTGCAGCTGATTGCACCGTTGCTGTTTGCAACATATGGGCACCACATGCTTGACCAGACATATGTCAAGCTCCCATGCAGTCCGTTGGCAACAGTACTTAAAAGACCAACACCAAAGAACACGGCGGATCTCTCCTTGCTCCTCATCAGCTGGGATCTCCAACCCCACTACACCTTCAGTCCTCTCAGAGACTTGCACTGAGAGGAATGAAGGTGTAGAATTAGGTGTCCCAAGCACTTGTGGGCAATCCGCTAGTGGTACACCTAAATCCGATTGTAGCAGGCAAATTTCCCTACCCCAGTTGCTAAACCGTCAAAAGAAATTCGGTCCCAGCCATCCACATGTTCAGCAGTCGAATGCTAGTTTGGCTAAATTGCTAGCACTCCAACTGCTGTCTTTTTAGCTGGTAGAGAGGTTCCCAAACGCCCTTTTTTTTCTCAGAAGGTCATTCCAGCTCTCTACCGGCATGTGGAAGGCAATGTCTTGGCCTTGTTGGACAGGGCAGTCAGCGGTAAGGTGCATATTACCGCTGACTCATGGTCCAGCAGGCATGGACAGGGACGTTACCTTTCTTTCACGGCGCACTGGGTAACCCTGCTGGCAGCTGGGAAGGATGCAGGGCAGGGTGCAGTAATCTTGGAGCTCGTTCCGCCACCACGCCTCCAAAATGCTGGTAGTGGTGATTCTGCCAGACCTTTCTCCTCCACCCCATCCTCTTCTTCTTCCTCTATGGCCTCTTCCTCTGCAGATTTGACCTTGGAACCGTAGGCATTCTAGGGGCTACACAAGCAAAAACATGCCACGCGGTGCTTGAGTTGGTCTGCTTAGGGGACAGGAGCCACACTGGGGCAGAGATTATGGCAGCTCTGCAGGGGCAGGTTCAGAGGTGGTTGACGCCACGCCAGCTTCAGGCAGGAATGGTGGTTTGCGACAATGGCACCAACCTCCTCTCCGGCCTCCGACAGGGACACTGGACCAATGTTTCCTGTTTGGCTCAAGTCATTAATTTGGTGGTGCAGTGGTCCTTGTGCAGGTACCCGGCTTACAGAATCTCCTGAGGCAGGCCAGAAAAGTCTGTGGGCATTTCCGCCGGTCATATAATGCCAGTGCTCGGCTGGCTGACCTTCAAAAAGAATGCAACCTGCCCAAGAACCGCATCATCTGTGACATGCCCTCCAACTGGACGTTGGCAATGCTGCAGCGGCTGCACACGCAGCAGAGGGCCTGTGCGAGTATGGCACCAGGACAGGGTCAGGGGTGCTTGGCTTTTTTTTGCCACACCAGTGACTAATTATCAAGGATGCATGCACTGTCCTGTCACCATTTGAGGAGGCCACGAGGATGCTGAGCAGTGACAGTGCATGCATCAGTGATACTGTCCCTCTTGTCTTCCTGTTGGAGCACACGCTGCATGGAATAATGGACGGGGCACCTAAGGCAGAACAGAGGGAGGAAGAGGAGGACTTCCTTACCTCTCAAGGCCCCCTTTATCCAGACAGTATTCCTGCAGGCCCGGCTATGACACAGGAAGAGGAGGAGGAGGATTGTGTCAGCATGGAGGTGGAGGATAACACTCAGCATCAGCAGCAGTTGAATTTAGGCTGACCACAGTTCTTACTTTCATGTACAAAATGGCTGCACCACCAGCACTTGCATTCCTCCTCTGGTATCCCTCTGTAACAGATTCTCACTCTTGGGGGAGGAGACCGAATCTTGTTTGAGTGAGGACAATTCTTGTTTCAGGGAGGCCACATACAGGGTGAGTTCCCTTAGTTCTGTGTGTATGGCTGACAACGGTGAGAGGGCCTCCTCATTCATGTGTGCTGGGCCATACCTCATTGTCCCTGCCACAGTTGCTTCTGCATCTTCCTGCTTCCATGCAACCGCATCTATCACCATATCATGGAAAGAATTGGTGGGTTGCTCTCTGATTTGCTCTTGTAGGGTCCTCCTGACTGGGCCAGCTTTCAGTCCTACCACAAACTGGTCTCTCAATAGGTGATCTAAGTCTGTGATATCAGCAAAGCCATCTTTGTAGTGCCACTGAAAAATGAGTGAGGCTCTCACCTTCCATTTGTCTCTGAATGAAGAATCTGAGCCTCAACTCTGGGATCATCACGTTCTCTCCAAACGTGCCCTCTAGGCATGTCACAATCTGTTCTAGAGTGGCACGATCTAGGAAACTAGGAAAATAAGGTTATTCTTTAAATACACTTTAAGATTGGAGCATATTTCATTTTTTGAGAATTAATTTCTGGCTAGGCAGTAGCAGAGATGTGATGAAAGCCCAGCACAGAACACAGAGCCAACCAAGCAGAAACATGCTATTCATCAAACATTATTATGGCAGCTCTGCTTATGTTTGCACAATGTTACATTATTATAGCAGCTACATACTGTAGGTAGTTGCTGTGGCTTACTTTATCATACGGATAAATGGTTTTCTGTGGGCCACAGCCTTGCCAACTCACTCTAAAATCAATTGAGTCACATGGTTTTCACTCCTTATACCCTTGTCCTAGTTGTGTAATGTACAAATCTCCCATGAATCCTCTTATTCAACACACACTCATCCCAAACCTCTTCCCTGCATACCTGCCAGGTCCAGCTTTTTTTTTTTAAAGATAGTTCATCTATTTTAATGCATGTAGTACATGAAAATGTGTATTTTGTTGTTTTGGTTACTGTGTTTTTAAAAGGCTGTCAACATTTTCAAAGACACTGCATAGCACTACTACTTGTATTATCTGGTCCAATTCTGTAGTTATGGATGCTCTTGTCCTATACATTGGATATAATTCACTGTATTCTTCCTTTATGAGTAGATGTTGTACTGTAGCACTTTCCTTGTTGGGTGTAATTCTCATGACCAGTGTAGCCTAGATAGTGCCCCCAGGCTGATACAGCCATATACTCCCCCTTTACTTAACCCCTTAAATAAGAGACCACACCATCTTGTGGAGTAAATGGCCGCAACGGCCTTTTATTAAACATAAACTCCAATTAACTAAATTATAAATACCAATAACGATAAAACACAAATGAAACACATAACCAATCAGTTACACCCTGTTTGTTGGTCAGTGACGGAGCTAAGTACTATAAACGTATATATATAATTCCTGTGTATATATATGTCTGAACCACCATGGGGGCACTGCAGGATTTTACCGTAACCAACTGGCCTCTACCTGTACCGCCCGGAGACAAACACCTTTCCCGCAGTGCAACACGAGTAATCATCAAATAAATTTGATGTACTACACCGGAGGGGCCATCTAATGATGACGATCCTGATCAGCAAATCTTTCCCATGTGTGATGGCACAGGTTCCCACTGACCCCCACGGCAAATATGTGATATTGGTGTTCACTGTCTGGGGCACTCGGTATATAGTGGTTAACATATATATTCCCCCTCCCTTTGACCCAGCTACCCTTTACACTCTTTTGGAGAAGGTCAGCCCATACTGCCCTGCTAGGCTGCTACTTATGGGCAACTTTAATGCCATCTTGGCCTCAGACCTGGACAGGCCTGTCCCTCCCAAGCAATTTTCCACAGAAATGCTCTCCTGGGCTAAGGCAATGGGGGTAGCCAAGGTCTGGAGTTGGAAGCATCCCACAACCAGAGCCTACTCCTGTTTCTCCACCACATACAAAACGTCCTCCCGTATCGACTTAGCCTTTGCCAACCCAACCATGATGACGGATGTTGTAGACCACAGCCCGCTACTCCTTAGCATACGTTCCCCCTCCTCCCACACTTCGGCCCTTTGGCGTTTGGGGACTCACTGGCTCTCCCATGCTGACCTCACAAGTACCATCACACCTCGCCTTACATAGTACTGAGACATTAATGAGGGGTCCTCCTCCCCGGGGGTGACCTGGGACGCCTTCAAAGCCTTTACTAGAGGGCAATACATCTCTGCTATTGCTGGGATCTGCAGAGAACAAACCGCAAACACGACTGCCCTCCAGGCCACTGTACAATTCCAGTCAGACACTTATGCTGCCGACCCCACTGACTCACACTTTGACTTCCTCAATGCCGCTAAACGCGATCTACACCTACACCTCACAGAGGTCACCAGGCTAGACCTCTACCGGAACAACGATTTTTTGAACAGGTTGCCTATTGGAGATGCTGGCACAACATGACAGACCACTGACAGTGATCCCTAGTATAGTGTCCCCTTCGGGTGAATCGGTCTCTTCTCTACCGGACATTTTGGAGGCATTCCGCCTTTATTACAGTTTCCTCTATACCTCTGTGCTACCCCCGGATTTCCGGCCCGGGGACCTTGCACCCTAGCTGGACCCGCTGGCACTTGGCTGGCTTTCAGATGGGGAGAGGGAGTCCTTGGTGGGACTGATTACCCCGGAGGAGGTACTGGTGGCGATCGGGTCCTTCCCCCCTGGGAAATCTCCTGGCCCAGACGGTCTCCCCATTGAGTTCTACAAAACTTATGGTGACCTGCTTGCCCCCAAGCTAGCCCAGCTCTACTCCCAGTGTTTGGCTGATGGTGCCCTCCCGGCCTCCATCAGTCATGTTCATGTTATTTTAATCCAAAAAAGCTTCTGAAGACCCCACCTCTTGTGCCTCCTACAGGCCTATTGCCCTACTTAATACAGATTTCAAAATCCTCACCAAACTACTAAACATGAGAATACAGCCCTTACTCCCAACTGTCGTAGAGAATGACCAGACTGGGTTCATGGCCAATAGAGCGACTGACGTAAATCTGAGACGCCTATTCACCAACATACATGCACAACACCTGAATGAGGGAACCAGGGTGGTCGCCTCCCTGGACATAGAAAAGGCCTTTGACACTGTTGAGTGGCCTTTTCTCTGGGAGGTCCTCCACAGAATGGGATTCCCCCTGATCTTCATCAAATGGTTACAGGTCCTCTACCGAGACCCTGCCTCAGCCATTAAGTTGGGGGGGGGGGGGGCTGTCACAGTCCTTCCCACTGTCCAGAGGCACGCAGCAGGGTTGCCCTCTATCTCCGGCACTATTTTCCATCGCAATGGAAACAATTTGCGGAGGCCCTATGCACCTCCGTACATGTCAAGGGACTACGTGTTGGATGGCTGGAGGAGAGGGTGACCCTGTACGCGGATGACCTCCTTCTTTTGCTCAATGATGCAGACTCCTCACTCAGGGGGGCTCTACAGTTCCTTAACTCATTTTCTGAAGTCACAGGCCTCAAAGTTAATTGGGCAAAATCCCTTCTGTTCCCTATAGACCCTGCAGCCCCCTTCAATGCAAGAATTTCATATATCTCGGGGTGGTGGTCTCCAGACAGGCTGCAGACTTTATAGCCCTCAACTTATCCCCTGTGGTCCAGGAGGTTCATCTGTGGTTGAAGGCGTGGGAATCACTGCCACTCTCACTGTTGGGACGTATAAATTTGATAAAAATGAAAATCCTGCCCAAATTTACCTACCTCTTTTGCCACTCCCCACAATGGATTCCCAAATCCTTTTTCTCCTGACTGCAGCTCCTCCTCGCCTCTTTTATATGGGGTTTCCTGTCCTCCAGGTACAGTTAGTCCACATTGGTACGCGGCCTAGCGTGCCCGGATCTGTATATTTTCTGGCTACCCAGCTAGTCACCGCTGTTTGGTAGCTCCAGCCAGACATAACCAACCCAGCAACCTTAGTCGAGGCGGCTGTGGTGAAGTCACTAGAAGCGCTAAAGTTTTTGCTCTTCCGTGGCCCCCAGGCCCCTTATGCATTGACACCCTCCATGCACACCACGTTACACGCATGAGGGGCAGGTCTCAAAATAGAATAATACCCTAAAAATGCGATATGACCCGGTGCCCCCTTATGGCTGAACCCCATGCTTGGACAAAATTCAACATTAAAACACTGGCTCAGGTAATTGATAACCAATCCCTGGCCCCACTCTCCAAATTGACCTCTGATTTCAACATTCCACAGTCCTACCTTTTTCATTTGCTTCAGCCTTCCCATGCCTTCAGCCGCCAGTTTCCACTCTCTTCCCCCCCAATGGTCCAGTCTGCATTAGAAGACTTCCTTAGATCTGACTGTGCAAAGAAACCCACCTCCCTGCTATATTCCCATCTGATAATCACCTCTCTTTCAACTCAGAAACTCAGAATTGTTGCATGACATCCCAGACTTTGACAATGACAACTGGGACGACATATGGGACTTCCCCTTCAGCTCCCTCATCTCATTAAGAGACCAACTGGTTCAGTTCAAAATGGTTCACCGTGCATACTTTACCCCCCACAGACTACACAAAATGAATCCCAACTCCCCCCCTGAGTGTTGGCGTTGAGGATGAACCCTTGGGAACTTTACCCACATCTTCTGGGTGTGCCTGGCTATCGTTGGGTATTGGACAGAGATACTGAGTTTCATAACCCAAGTCACAGCCATACCATTACAACCTTCTATGGCAATCTGCATGCTAGGCTTGATAGAACAATTAATCCCTAGAGTAGCAGGCCGCACTCTGGCTGGGTTGCTCCTATTTTATGCCCGCAAAGCCATAGCCTTATGCTGGTGCAAGCCTACTCCTTCTCGCCTGTTCCTGTGGAAACAATTGATCAATAACAAGGTCTGGTCCAAATGGCTAGCAGACCCTTCTACAGCCACTGAAACGCCCTAAACAACTAGCTCTTCACGATACTCCTTGCTGGATCATAGTCATGTGATGCTATATCATTTTTCATGTCCTGCTCAGATCGGTATACCCGGGTTCTCCACTAGCTCATAACCCCAGAAGCCAACCTATTGTACTCACTAAGGTGACCCATTTCTCCTGTTATGCTTTGTATGTCTAAGTACCAAATTACGTGTCTCCTGCTGAGGTCACCCTGATGCCCTTTTATGACCAATGTATGTTGTTATGTTTTTCTTTTGTGTTCTGAAAATCAATAAACAGATTTTTTTTTAAAAATGCCTTGTTGCCAGATAATTTTACATTACTTTTTCATCTGCAGAGTCTTACTTCTTAACAGAAGTTTAATAGAAACTGGCCAGTAGCGGGACAATTTTACATCAGAAACAACAAGGATAGCCTTAACAAACTTCTGTTCATTTTCTACCTGCTAGCCAAAGCGGTCCTATTACCACTTGATGAAAAAGCAATGTTGCTGTTTTACCTGAAATATATCAGATCAGGGTGCTGCTGCTGTATGTAAACCTAAACCTTTAAAATGCACTCCCAGTCTATGCTGTTGCTGAGACTTTGAATGAAAATTGTAACATCATGTAAAGACTTATGCCGCATACACACGAGCGGATTTTCCGTCAGAAAATCTTGGATGTTTTTTCTGATGGAATTCCGCTCAAGCTTGGCTTGCATACACACAGTCACACAAAAGTTTGCTGAACTTTCGTCCGTCAAGAACGCGGTGACGTACAACACTACGACAAGCCGAGAAAATGAAGTTCAATGCTTCTGAGCATGCGTTGAATTGTTTCCGAGCATACGTTGAATTGTTTCCGAGCATGCGTAGGAATTTTGCACGTTCGGAATTGCTACAGACGATCGGAACTTCCGATCGGAACTTTGTCCGACCAAAAAATTGCTTTGTCAATCTTTTGCTGGCTGGAATTCGGCCAGCAAAAGTCCAATGGAGCATACACACGGTCGGAATTTCCAACCAAAAGCTCTCATCTGTCTTTTGCTGGTCAAATTTGACTTTGACCAATTTCGATCGTGTGTACACGGCATAAGAGTGGTTGTAATGCATTCTATGCATTAGAATAAAAAGCCTTCTGTGTGCAGCAACCCCCTTCAGCCCCCCTAATACTTACCCAAGGTCCATCTAGATCTAGCAATGTTGCACGAGAGACTCGGCTGTCCGGGACCCCCCTCCTCATTGGCTGAGACAGCAGCACGGCGCCATTGATTGCCACTGCTGTCAATCAAATCTGGTGAGTCAATGAGGAGAGTAAGGGGGCAGGGCCGGGCCATGGCTTCATGTCTGAATGGACACAGGGAGCTGCAGCTCAGCTTGGGTGCCCCTATAGCAAGCTGCATGCTGTGGGGGCACTCAACAGAAGGGAGGGGCCAGAAGCACTGAAGAGGGACCTGAGAAGATGAGTATCTGGGCTGCTCTGTGCAAAACCATTACACAGAGCAGGTAAGTATAACATGTTTGGTATTTTTAACAAAAAAAAAAACTTTAGTGTCACTTTAAGACATCCCCCAAACATGTTATTTAAAGGATTTGTGTATTTTTAATAAAAACCACATGGAAAAAACCTCATTCCCCATTGTATTTATAAAAAAAAAAAACATAAAACACTTTTTGCATTGATAAATGTCCCCTGTGACAGTGCCTAGCTTCCCATTCCTTTTTTCTAGGGCTGTGGAAATTAAAGATTAATTCCTCGATTAATCGATTCATTTTTTTGATCAATCAAAATTCTTTTGATTGGTACTCACCTCTCTGCAGGCTTCCGGGTCGTCAGGGAGTTCGGTCGGAGATCCGGTGACGTCACAGACATCAACGTCACCAGACTACTCCCCCCTTCCCCAAGTGCCTCCGTCTGCTAATGAAGGGAAGGGGGAAGGAGTCTGGTGACGTTGAAGTTATGATTGAACGTAATGCGTACAGGGGAGGAGCTACGCATGACGTCACCCACTGCTGCCCTACGGAACTAACACGATTGTCGGCTTTACATGCTGTGTTTTTATCATCTTTATGTGAGTAGTTTGTGTTTGAACACAAAAATGAAATCTTATACTTAAGCGGTGAGCACTTAGATCTTTTCTTTCTACCCATGACCTGGCGTCCTTGCTGCGATCTAAGGAGACGTGAGAGAAGTTTATGGTCCGTGTTAACCCTTTTGATACCTGCTTGCATGACCACCTGTCCATTCCATAAGGTGAGAGTGATTAGTTAGACCGGAGGTGGAGGGATTGTCATGCTACTGTGGAAAAAGAAAATGACTTACGTCAGTGCTACAGTTTGAATTTAAAACATATTTGTGTGAACTGTGAAGTTAAGTCATGGATTGTGGAAACTAACTAGTGTCGGGTGATTGTATATAGTGTATACCACATTTACCACTGACTAATGCAGAGTTGCAATGCAAGGAGATCAGCTAAAAGTATTTGGATCTGTATGTGCGTTATAATTAATCGAAATTAGTTGATTAATCGATTAAAAAAAAAATTGTTTAATCGAACACGAAAATTTTAATCAGTAACAGCCCTACTTTTTTTTATACATTAGTTTGCCTATTAGTCCTAAAAATGGCCAGAATTAATTAACAGGAATTCAGTGCTTTGGGTTTGATGAATTTCAACAGAATTTTCGGAACTATTAGTGATTCGAACCTGTGCAAATTTGATCATCTCTGAAATAAAAATTTCAGATTACAAAGAAATTTTCAAAAGTCGGAAATTTTGAAAATATGTTATCTCATTCCCTTCTGTAATATTATTTCTGTGATATGTATGCCACATATGAATGTGCCCTCTTGTTATCTTGTTTATGTAACATATAAGCCTTTGTGCTAATTAGGACTATACTTAAGATGCTACTCCATGTCAGAATCCCCCAAAGATCCAGCACTGAATATGCAACATCTTGATCTAGTATGCCGATTAAGACATCAACAGGAAATATATTTTGATGCACATAAAGACTTGTGTATTATCCACACAGGCTCCTCTGTTGTAGGGAGGAAATGTTTGAAAAGGTTACACAGTCATGAAGAAGGCCCTCTGTGTATTCTCTTTCAAAGTCAACTTGTTTTCCAAAGAAGAGAGAATTGAGCTTGGAGATCACACTTTAAACCTTGCACCTGGCCAGTCCCAGCTCCTTCCTCACATTTATTTTAAAATCACAGAGACCTCTACACATTTATTAATTAGTCCATGTTTTGACGGAATGACTAGATTGACACTCTAAATAAGTCATTCATCTAAGCAATGTTTCAGGCACACAGGCAACTTGTGAGGCTCTTTGTATACACTGTGGGAAGTTGTATTCTCAAAAGGATGAAGAGGACTAGTATAGTTCTAATCAGTTCTCATAAGGGTAGAATATATTAGCATATATGATGTTAGCAAAAAGAACTTATCAGGACATGAAAAAAAGATACACAGAAAACAACTGAAACTTGCTATTAATATTTATAGAATATTTATAGAATTTGAATTTGCAGAAGTATTTTAAAAGTAAAATCAAGCTTTTAATATTAATTTCTCCTTTTTATTAAGGCCTCTGCTTTCTATCTCTGTGAAATTGGAACTCAAAGGTGCATATGTATGAAGCAATTGGGTTCGCTTCTAACATATGACACTTTGAGGGAGATTTACTAAAGGCAAATAGGCTATTTGCCCCAAAGCTTAGTGAATGAGATAATGTCCCGCTAACTTCAATCATGTGCAAGAAACTTTACCACATTCGCTAAGCTCTGGGGTAAATTCCTTGCAAACCAAACACCCTTTTTACCTTAAGTAAATCAACCCTGTCATATGTGCATGTAGCATCCTCCTAGTTAGGTGCTAGGGTGTCAGGTAAATGTAGTTCTTTTTGTGCTTTTCTGTAATTGGTGGAGCAGTGGCTGATTGTTTTGGCCTGATCGGGGTCCCATAGCCTGCACACAAGATTGTTTCTCCTTGCTTTCTGGTAAGCTCTAGAACAGGGATATGCAATTAGCGGACCTCCAGCTGTTGCAGAACTACAAGGTCCATGAGGCAAAGCAAGACTCTGACAGCCACAAGCATGACACCCAGAAGCAGAGCATGATGAGACTTGTAGTGTTGCGACAGCTGGAGGTCCGCTAAATGCATATCCCTGCTCTAGAATATAGGAGTGAAGCAGGCTGAGAGAGCAGTCTGAACATTTAGGAGATCCCAGCCAATCCCTGGGAAGTTGTGCCCAGAAAGTGACTGGAGAGAACATAAATAGTCTAGGGCTTAAGCAGTCAAGGTTCTTGTTCCAAGAGGAGAGGCACCCAGCCTGGAGGGCTATTGCCTTCCCAGGCCACTTAGCTGACACCTGCCAAGAAGCACAATGAGGTCCCAGCAGATTCAAAGCTGGGGGGAATATCCACTCAAAAAAATCGCTGAAGCTAAAGAACCAGGGGGAATCTCACCCAAGGATCAGTCTGGAGAGCCCACTTTGCAAATGCCTCCCTAATGCCTCCTGCCAAGGACTTGTGAGTACAGCCTGAGAGTAGAACCTGGGTGACTGTGCTGCTGTTAACATCTTGGTGCATTTTTGCTAAGGTTTGACTGGACTGGGGCATTGTCCATGCTGTCCCTGAGAATTTATGTAGGGGACTGTCGCAGAGAGGAAGGTGTCCTGTTGTTGCTGTTCAACCTTCTGGAATATCTGCCTAAACTACCCAAGTTACTCAGCAGTAATCTTTAAAAAAGGCAACCCCTAGAGTATTCATTTAGCCAGAGAAGTGAATGTGTGCTGAATGCTGTGTGCCTGACTGCTGCAGCACTATACAAACAGATAAACCTGGGGAAAAAAGCAGCAGCCCTTGCTGGGTAGTTGTACATACATCTTAAGTTTATGTGGGCTCCTGGTTGCTGTAGTGAAGCAACACTCTTTGGAAAATGGAAATGTTGGAAGAGATTTCATGCATTTGCCTTGTGGCATTTTACCCAACCTCTTTCCTACTATTTCCAAACCCTTTTTATTGGAATCAGTATAGCTTGTGTAAAATATGTAAATCTCAGACTTTTATTACCCGATCACAAAGTAAAGCAACATTTGAGGAAGTGCAGGACCCCTCCATCAAGCTCCTGCTGCAAAAGTTTGCACTGTTGTAAAATATGTATTGTAAATAAAAGGGTAATTGGTTGCCCCTCCTACTTTGTGTATGTAGGTTATAGATGGGTTCAGTTATTAGTTAGTAAAAGGCATTTTCTGACTCTGAATCTTCAAAAACTTGTATGGCTTTTAGTTTATGGTTAGTCAGTTAACAAATATTTTTATTCTGTTTTACGGGCCCCATTTATAAAGGAATGATATAATCTTACTGTGACCATACCGCTGGTTTAAAAAAAAAAAAAGAAAAAAATACAAACACAAATATGAAAAACAATGATGTGCTTTACAACCGTGCATTAGAGTTTGCTTATCTTGGGACTCCAAAGAAAAAAAGTGGAGTGACTTTCATTCTAATGAATTATAGAAAAAAGGGAGGAAGACAGCCTGGTCACATGTGGCTGGCCTTTCTGTCAGTCTTGGAATTCTCTCTGTAGTTCTACGCAGAGAAAATTCATTGGGACACCACAGGTCCCACACAATGACCTGTGCTTTATGAATGACTCCTAAAATTCAGGTGCAATGTTGAGTAAACACTGGGGATAGCGGCATCTGCTAAAACTTCCTTAATCGTTGGCCATTTTTCAGCATTGTTTCCCTTTTCCAGTTTTCAATACTAACCGACTGTTTCCCAGAGCACATTAAAAATTAGGTCTACAGAATTTGGCGCAAAATTGAGCAACTACGTGCATGGAGTGAAAGCCATGAAAGAGTTACTAGTATGTAAAAACTTACTACATATAAAAACGAACTTCATTTATGGTTTAAGATTAGCTGGGTTACAGCAAGGAAACACATTGGTGGATAGCCCCAGAATCCTCAGTCTGAATGTAGATTACAAGGGACGTGCTTTCCTGCTTATTTGTCCCTTTATAAATTGATGGACAGCTCTGTGGGAACCGGGTCCTTGAAGGACATGTAATGTGCTATATTTAGTCTGATTAGTCTTTTCAGAGGTATACAACCTCTTTAACAGGCTATATTTACTGTCTCATTGGCAGGATGTGAATCTGAACCCAGGACCTCTGTTGCACCTGGCAGTAGCTCTTCTTTCTGTGTCACCTGAGATACTGGACAGTTCCCTGCCTAATCCCTTGGACAGCCCTATTTAGATCTTGTTTCTGAACCTTGAACTCCTTGCTCCTCCCATGAACTTCCTATTTAAGCCACATCTTTCCACCTCCTGATTGACACATTATTGTGCTCTTCCCCAGCTAGTATCTTGCTCATTGCTCCCCTGCTGCAGTCCATATCTTCACTACCACTTACTCGTTACCAACCTTTGGCTCGTCCCCCATAAATACTATTCAGTTCAATGGCTTGAAAAGGATCCAATGTAGCTACATTGATATTAGTCTTACTTCATTTACTTTCCCTGTTATTTATAGACTACGTCTCCTTTGGATGTGTGCATCTGTGGGAAGTTTTTGAGGCTCCGTTTGGACCCTTTTCAAGCCATTGAACAGTATTTGTAATATGGACTTTTGATATACATATATTTATCAGCTTATACTATATGATACTAGGGATGAACATCATATCCTCATGACTCAGTTTGTCTTTTCATCCTATGTTGCCTTTGGCAAAAAAAATGGGGGATTTAAACATCTAGTGTTAGCTGCATACTGTGATAGCTTTTTTCTCTATATCCTCAGCTTCCTGCTGATGCGGTCCCGGGTTGTTCTCAGGTGTTATCTGCATCCACTTCCCCCACCAACCAGGAATTTTTTTTAACCCTTACTGTACCTATGTGTGCCTTTCTGGCTCATTCGGACATCTTTCGTGGCTCTAAAGGTTTATTGGACACGTGAGTATACGAGCAATACATGTACAATTTTTGATCTATCTGTTGCCATTTGATGGACATAAACACTGATTGAGCTATGTTGGGCCTCACCTGGAGCACCAAAAAAAAAAAAAAAAAATATGTATTTCTTTGTATTTTAGATTGTTACATTTAGAATATATTGCATATCGGATCATCCCTGAAGAAGAAGCGTAGGACACTCTGCAACACGTAGGAAACATCGAATGCATATGATCATTTGTTACATGTCCATACTTTGAGTGCATATGTTCTCTGTGAGATATCGGAGATATTATACACTCGAAAGCTATTTGCACAGATATTTTTAATATGTTTGTATGAATAATATTTCATCAATTTTAATACATTGTCTAAATAAAATTACTTTATATTTTTACTACATTATATGTCTTTGGCCCCTTTCACACTGGGGCGGGGAGCCGTGGTGCCGGTAAAGCAGCGCTATATTTAGCGCTGCTTTACCGTCGTTTTAACCGCGGTATTCAGCCGCTCGCGGTGCGGTTTTACCCCCCGCGAGCATCCGAAAAAGGGTTAAACACCCCCGCAGAGCTCCGCCGTAGCGGCGCTTTGCGGCGGTTTTGCCGCGGTTTTACCGCGGTGTCCCATTCTAATCAATGGGAAGGAGCGGTATAGGAGCGGTGAACACACCGCTCCTATACCGCTCCAAAGATGCTGCTAGCAGGACTTTTTTTGTCATCCTGCTAGCGCACCGCTCCAGTGTGAAAGCCCGCCGGCTTTCGCATTGGAGTTAAAGGGGCCGGATTTTTTCAGGCGGTGAACAGGCGCTATTTTTAGCGCTGCACCGCATGAAAAATGCCCCGGTGTGAAAGGGGCCTTACAAAGTCCCACCCCTAAGGGGAAATTTTGTACCCTGGTCATGATACATAAGTAGATTTTGAATATTAAACTTTGGATTCTTTGCTTTTACTGCTGCACTATAGGCCCTCTTTTATTATCTTGCATGAGTGAGTCTATAAGATTTAACACTCTTGTAAGGTGCATGGTGTGACTATATCTATACCAGGTGGCTGGGAACAAAATATCACTTTTTGGGCACTTGAGCGTGTGAGTGGATTGGCACTTTGCACAATCTAAACAAAATTTAAAAAATGTGTTCTTTTCTTTTTTAGGCTATATGCATTTTGTTTGGATGTGGAAGCAATTGAAGTTCATCAGAAAGGACTATTTGAGGATGCACTTATAATCTTGCCTCTGGTTAGGGATTTTGAGCAGCTGATACTATATATATATATATATATATATATATATATATATATATACACATATATATATTCTATATTTCCAAAAGTATTGGGATGTCTGCCTTTACACGCACATGAACCTTAATGGCATCCCTCTGCAGCTACAACAGCTTCAACTCTTCTGGGAAGGATGTCCACCAAGTTTAAGAGTGTGTCTATGGGAATCATTGAACATTTTTCCAGAAGCGCATTTGAGAGGTCAGACATTGATATGGACGAGAAGGCCTGGCTCGCAGTCTCTGTTCTAATTCATCCCAAAGGTGTTCTATCGGGTTGAGGTCAGGACTCTGTGCAGGCCAGTAAAGTTCCTCCATCGCAAACTCACTCATCCATGTCTTTATGGATCTCGTTTGAGCACTGGTGAACAGTCATGTTGGAACAGGAAGGGGCCATCCCCAAACAGTTCCCACAAAGTTGGGAGCATGAAATTGTCCAAATGACTCGGTATGCTGACGCCTTAAGAGTTCCCTTCTTGGAACTAAGAGACAAAGCCCATCCACTGAAAAACAATCCCACACCATATTTCCCCACTCCACCAAATGATTTGGACCAGTGCACAAAGTAAGGTCAATTGAGACATGGATGAGCGAGTTTGGGGTGGAGGAACTTGACTGGCCTGCACAGAGTCCTGACCTGAACCCGATAGAACACTGTTGGGATAACTTAGAGAGGGGTTGTTTTTCAGGGGTTGGGCTTTGCCCCTTAGTTCCAGTGAAAGGAACTCTAAAGGTATCAGCATACCAAGACATTTTGGACAATTTCATGCTCCCAACTTTGTGGGAACAGTTTGAGGATGGCCCCTTCTTGTTCCAACGTGAGAGCAGAGACTGTGAGCCAGGCCTTCCTGTCCACATCAGTACCTGACCTCACAAATGCGCCTCTGGAAGAATGGTCAAACATTCCCATAGACACACCCCTAAACCGTGTGGACAGCCTTCCCAGAAGAGATGAAGCTGTTATAGCTGCAAAGGGTGGGCCAACACAATATCGAACCCTACGGACTAAGACTGGGATGCCATTAAAGTTCATGTGCCACAGGGTCGACAAAATAGAGGAAATGGAAGGCCTCATACACCAGGCCAAAGACGCTGTCACAAGCCATGAATCTACTTGGGCATGCTGGAAACACTTCAGATCGTCCTCTCAACCCTCACCGACTGTCCCAGATTAGCACCTCTCTTAAAACATCCTTGTTCACATCCTGAATTCTTACTATACATCTACCCAGGTTTTACAGAGTTTACCACTACCTCCTTTCCCATGAGTCCTCTGTTAAATCACCCCTCTCGTTTATTTAGTTGTCATTTTGCTCTGATGCTATGCATGGCTTAGTAATATACTGTCACCAGCCCCTGCTGGGCGCATACCCTACACTCCAATTACTCCGCCCCGTAATAGTCCCTTCCCACTCACAGCAAGTACCCTTTTGGGGTGACTGGGTTGGACTTACCTAATGCTGCCCTTTAAAGCTGTGCTTCTCCTAGTTCAGACATACCACATCACACTAGTCTCTGACCTCGTATCACGAAAACGAATGCGAATATATACCACTTAATGACCTTCTCATCACTTTCGATTACACTTACAGCTGTCCATACTGTTTATAATTTGTCTCTCTACATGCTATGTTCATACCATACCTTCATAGACTGCAATGTAGTTCACCTGTGTTGTTCCTGAGCGCTTATTTTTTATTTTCTCATATTGTTTCCTTTAAGCAAACACATTTTTGCTGATTTTGCTTGTACTGTTTATAAAACTTTAATAAAAATTGTTTAAAAAAAAAAAAAAGTTAATGTGCGTGTAAAGGCAGGCATACCAATACTTTTGGTAATTGAGTGTATATGCATAAGGGACCTGGCATGGGGCTTAAAGGGACATCATAGGGTATATGTGTTTTGTTTGGATGCAAAAGCGATTGAAGTTCATCAGAGAGGATTATTTGAGGATGCACTTATAATCTTACCTTCAGTAAGGTACTTATAGGTGCTTTTATATATATATATATATATATATATATATATATATATATGCACAAAGGATTTGACACTGGGTTTAAAGAGGAAGTAAAGCCTAGTTAAAAAAAATAAAAACGGAACCTGCATAGCATACTAGCTCATTATGAATGACTTACCTGAGAACGAAGCACCCGAAGTGGTCCTCATCCACGATCTTCTGCGCCGCCATCAAACCCGGAGTGACTTCCGGGTCTCGCCGCTCCAGCGCTGTCATTCGCTGGAGCGGCGATGACGTCACTCCCGCGCATGCGCACGAGAGCGGCATATCGCCGTGATCTCGGCATGCTCAGTGCGCCTGCGCGCCGCTGTCTACAGCGCATGCGCCGTAAATAGCGGTGCCTTTTCTTTTCTAAATATCTCCTAAACCTACATGGTTTATTTATTGGACCTACAGGTAAGCCTTAATCTAGGCTTACCTGTGGGTCAAAGTGGTTTGTAAGGGTTTACAACCACTTTAAAGAGATACACACATATAGATGTATTTGTGAGTTTCCAACACACCGTATTGTAATGAGCAGGGAAATAATCCTACTGGAAGAGAGGTTGAGACAAACAACGACAGACGCATGAGAATATTATGAAAAATTTCTACAGGCGGGAGGGAAACATTACAAAGAAGCTTCATCAGAGGGGACATCACTGGAGTTGCTTGACCCATTTTGGACTTGGGAATATTATAAATCCTTTGTAAGGACAGGGACTTTACTTATATGTTGTTTCCCCATTGGGATTGTGGGGTTTTCTCAGCTGCCACTATAGCCTTGAGGTAGATAATACAAAAACTCCTGGTGCACTGATTTTTTTACCTATAAAGTATGTATATGCTGTTTTTTATTGCTGTGTTTGTTAATATACCATTCAAGTAATAAATTATAAATTATGCCAAGCAGTTTCATAGTAGCGAGTTGGATTATGGGGGACATAAACCACTTACTAAATCCCCTAGTCATGACTGCACTGCTGGTAGTTACAGTATGTTATCTTCATCCCTAACAACTTCAATTTTAATTAGACAGAAAAAAGTGTTTGAACAATGCCATGTTTCTCAGTAACAATGGAAGGTGAGAGCTCCTGGAATTTGTTCTCTTTCTAGTGTGTACAGCACCACCTTGCTTTTTTTCATAAGAGATGTCAAGATGGTTTGCAAGATGATACCTAGACAGGGTTTGTCAACAAATAAAATTATGATGATGACCATGTCCATGATGTCCTAGAATGGAAAATGATAGAGCAGCCTTTCTCAACAGAGGTTCAATGGAACCTTAGGGTTTCTGCTGAGGTTGCTAAGTGTTCCCTGTACATTGGTGAATGGATCTCTCACCTACACTGGCCACCAATACCAAGTGGGGTATTTTTTCATAGACTGCCAATGTAAGGGGTAATTTCTACAATGGCCACTAATGTCAGGGGATGCTGTAACTTCCGCTGTCTGCAATTTATTTTCCTCATAATATTATTCATTGTATAGAGGGGGGGGTTAGAACCCTAAACCTGGGAAAATGGTGAAAAATATAAAGAAACAATATTGGTGAGAGCAGCTCGTTGTAAAAAACATATGTTAGAAAAAATGTATTAGTGAATAAAATGAATTCAAATTAATTCACCAATTAATTTTTTTCTCACATTAGTCATTGTATATCAAGATTATTACTGAAAATGATTTTGTTGTACACAGTAGGTAGAAAAAAAAATGCCCTGTGTGTCGAAAACTCAAGGTACCCCATGTTCTTTATTGTCTATTTTAGAACTTTCTTCAACTTACTAATCACACAAATGTACCATAAGCAGTGGGTATAACTTGTTTCAGCAGGGGTTCCCTAAGACCTGGAATTTATTTTAAGGCTTCCTTCAGGAAAAAAATGTTGAGAAAGGCTGTGAAAGAGAATCGGACAAAATCACAAAATTGCATCCTTTTCTGAAAAGCACCCCAAAATTATTTGTATTGTAGGACAGTTGGACTTTGTGAGCTCATAATTGTTATTTGTTTGGAATGGTTTGAATAATGCAATATAACTTAATATGCCTCTAATAAATGCAAAGAATTGCATTCTAGTAAACATGAGAACAGCTGTTCCCTTATGCTAAACACTGTCCTTTATAATTTTGACCATTCTTGCCACTATGGACAAAGTGTAAATGGTGCAAGGACAAACATTCTGTATCTTTGCATTTTTTATATTGTTTGTCACAAAATGATACACCTGAAGGCTTGTGAGGTGTAATATAGGATTCTGTCTAAGATGGTATTTCATTGTTCCTTATGGTATTAACAGTCATAACTGAATGAAATGCAAGACAAACACAGACAAACATCTCAGGGTGTAGTACGGGAGGAACACCTGCCAGAAAGAGAGATTTGAATGTTTCCTTGGGCGAAGGTCTTTATAGTTGTTGTCTCTTATTCATCAAAAGAGCAGAGAAAAAGGGAGAATAGTGCTGTCTGCTCCTATCTGTACATGTTGGCTCTGGTGGCATCTGTACAAGGAGTGGTACTGGATATGGGAATCAGTTATACTGTAAATAATCCAAGCTGTACTACTCCTGCATTCTCAGGGTGTGATAAAGGAGGAACAGATGTGTCAGAAGTACATCTACAAATCTGTGAGATTGGTATATCATCTGAGGTGGTGGACTTGCAAACTGACAGGTAGTTGCTGATATACCCTCTGTTGCCTCTCATTCATCGTAAACTATGAGAAGGTAGGCAGAGACAATTAGTGAATATAGGTACCATTCATACTTACGCAGGTGGTTGTTCCTGGATGCAGACAGTATAAGTCCAAGGCCGATCATCATCAGGTAATCGCTGCACAATCGACTAAATGCGAACAGTCGTGAATAGTTGAGGGCTCTGTCAGGCTCCCATTTCTTTGAAAGGCGCTTCCCGCACACACCCATTTTCCTTGCAGAGTCTCCCACAGGTAATTGCAAATGGAAAACAAATACAAAGAGATTTCCAAGCTCAAACTTACCAACCAGAGAGCGACCAACCGAATTGACCTGTCAAACAATATGCGTTAAAAACAGGGGTGTAGTCTGCACACATTTGCAAATACATGCGTAAGCTACAGGCCCAATAAAGGCACCCCATTTTCTGTAGTCCTAACTCTAACTTCTGAGAGTCTCCACAGGCATTTTAACAGATAGGCAGAGGGTAGGTGAGCCTGGAAGGAGCCTACCCCTCCTTAAAGGTTCAGGGGCACATTGAACACCCAGCATGTGCTTCCATTGCGGAGACTCTCAGAAGTTAGTTAGGACTACAGAAAATGGGGTGCCTTGACAGAGTCTGTAAGTTACACATATACAGTTGTGTGAAAAAGTATTTGCCCCCTTTTTGATTTTAAATTTTTTTGCATATTGGTCACACTTAATTGACTCGATGATATAGCACGGCCCCCTTGGGGACTGCTTGGATTCACCTGATCATCTGCATCGCCATGACCCTGTGAACATTCCAACCCACCTGACACTCAGACATCCTTGAAACAACTTTGAGTAATAAGACAGCAATCAATATGTTTATATTCTATTAACATTTTCTGCTTCAGATAAGATGTAGTTGTACAAGAGAGGTAATGGTTCAACTGAGCTTTGGATAACAACACCAGCTCAGTAGAATGATTTCCCCAGTAAAACAGTTAAGACAGTTGGCAACCATAGGATACTATACATACATATGTACAATGGAATATCACTTGAACATAACCTGAAAGGATAAGCAAAGTTAAGCATAGATTCTGCCAATACTTCTAGACAGACAGAAAAAGGCCGGCCTGTTCAACCTTTTTCCTAATGAGAAATGAAGCTAAACAAGGATGGTATAAGGGCCCTTTAAGGACAGAATTGCAGATCTGATGGTCTTCACCAGCAGTCGGAGCTTATTAACTGTATCCAATAAGGTGTAGTAACAGAGTGGTAGTATATCTTGTGCTTACTGCAGCTAAAGATGCCTATGTACAGTGTTCGAAAAGTGTTCCCAAAGTAAAGCTGTCTGTATACAATTGCCCTCTTACCAACGACCAGGCCGATCAAGCGCCTTCCAGACAGCGACTCCCGAATAGACGTCCTGACTGCGAACCTGCTTGCAATGATCACCCGAATCCGTAACACGAAGCGTGGTTGCTGTATGGTCAAGTTGGTGCTGGTCAGATGTCCGTTGAACAGCATCAATGTTGTACACCTGCGTGGTAGGCTGTGATCTCACTCTCCTTGCACGGGGAGATCAATCACACACCAGGACTGGGAAGAAAAGAGCCTGGGGCGGGTCTCTGGTTTCTTTTATAGACCTTTCCAGCAATCTCCATGATGGTAGCAAAGATCCCTGGGATATGTGGTCTGGGCATATAACTATGCAGAGGAATAGCCATCTGGTGGAACTACCAATCCCATAATCCCTTTGGTTGGGCTCCCAAACATGATGTCAGTTTAGTAACACCAGGCACTAGAGGGATAATATAATATACAGATAGGGCAGGGAATAACTGTTCATTGCAATTGTAGTCAATATTGCTACAAGTATGTCAGAACACTCTTTCTTGTCATCATTGACTCAACTAAATTTGTTCAAAAGCCTGGAAAATGTTTTTTTAGGCTTGCTAATTAACCACTTAAGGACCCGAAGAATTTGCCCCCTTAATGACCAGGCCATTTTTTTGTGATACGGCACTGCGTCGCTTTAACTGGCAATTCGCAATTCGTACGACGTTGTACCCAAACATAATTGACGTCCTTTTTTTCCCCACAAATAGAGCTTACTCTTGGTGCTATTTGATCACCTCTGCAATTTTTATTTTTTTTGCGCTATAAACAAGAAAAGACCGTCAATTTTGAAAAAACTTCAATATTTTTTACTTTTTGCTATAATACATATCCAAAAAATAAAAATAAAACATTTCTTCATCAGTTTAGGCCAATATGTATTCTTCTACATATGTTTGGTAAAAAAAAATCACAATAAGTGTATATTGATTGGTTTGTGCAAAAGTTACAGTGTCTACAAAATAGGGGATATATTTATGCCATTTATTATAATTTTTTTTTTATACTAGCAATGGCGGTGATCAGCGATTTTTAGCAGGACTGCAACATTGCGGCAGACAAATTGGACACTTTTGACACTTTTTTGGGACCATTGACATTTATACAGTGATCAGTGTACTAAAAATATCCACTGATTACTGTATAAATGTCACTGGCAGGGAAGGGGTTAACACTAGGGGGCGATCAAGGGGTTAAGCGTTCCCTAGGGAGGTGTTTCTAACTGTGAGGGCAGTGTAGTGACAGGGAGTAAAGAGAGATTGCTGTTCCTGATAACTAGGAACAGCAGATCTCTCTCTACTTCCCTGACAGAGCAGGGATCTGTCTGTTTACATAGACAGATCCCCATTCTGGCTCTCTGAAGAGCGATTACGGGTGGCCGGCGGATGCGCATCAGCTCCGGCGTCGCACCGTGGGCTCCCTAGAGCTCTTAAAGCGGTCGACGTACACCTACGACAATTCACGCAGCCGTGCCAACCTGCCGCAGTATAATGACGATGGCTGGTCGGCAAGCGGTTAAATGGAATATTAACCACTTCCCGACCGCCCACTGCATATATACGTCAGCAGAATGGCACGGGCAGGCAAAATCACGTACCTGTACGTGATCGTGCATGTGCCTGCCTGTGGGTCACGCGCGCGCCGCCATCGGCGCGCTCGCGACCCGGTCGGGAGCTCCGTGACCCCGGCCGCGGGACCAGCGGACCCGATCGCCGCTGGTGTCCCGCGATCGGGTTACGGAGCTGAAGAACGGGGAGAGGTTTGTGTAAACAAACCTCTCCCCGCGCTTCCTACACTGACTGTCAGTGATCGGCTGTTCCCAGTCATCGGGAACGCCGATCAATGACGTCAGACGTACAGCCACGCCCCCTACTGTAAAAAAAAACACAACACGTCACACTGACTCCTCCCCGCCCCCTAGTGGTTAACTCTTTCACTACAACTGTCATTTACATAGGAATCAGTGCTATTTAAATAGCACTGATTTCTGTATAAATGACAAATGTCCCAAAAATGTGTCAAAAATGTCCGATGTGTCCGCCATAATGTCGCAGTCACAATAAAAATCGCTGATCGCCGCCATTACTAGTAAAAAAAAAATATTAATAAAAATGCTATAAAACTATCCCCTATTTTGTAAACGCTATAACTTTTGCGCAAACCAATCAATAATCGCTAATTGCGATTTTTTTTACCAAAAATATGTAGAAGAATACGTATCGGCCTAAACTGAGGAAAAAAAATGTTTTTTTATATATTTTTTGGGGATATTTATTATAGCAAAAAGCAAAAAATATTGTATTGTTTTCAAAATTGTCGCTCTATTTTTGTTTATAGCGCAAAAAATAAAAACCGCAGGGGCGATCAAATACCACCAAAAGAAAGCTCTATTTGTGGGAAAAAAAGGACGCCAATTTTGTTTTGGAGCCACGTCGCACGACCGCGCAATTGTCAGTTAAAGCGACGCAGTGCCGAATCGCAAAAAGGGGCCTGGTCCTTTGGCTGCCAATTGGTCCGGGCTGAAGTGGTTAAACATATCAAACTGGTTTCACTACAATATGTACGATTTTCCCCAAACAAACACCACATTGATAGTTTTTTTGTTCATTAAAAAAATTCAATCCTGCCTCCTTCAAATTTTCTTGATACTGAAGTCTCAAGAGTGAAGTCCATTTGACCCAACTATGGCCAGCTTATGTCTCTCTTTCCACAGCCTCCTTCTGTACAATATACTGTATATACTGGAGTATAAGCCGACCTGAATATAAGCCGAGGCACCTAATTTTACCACAAAAAAATGGGAAAACTTATTGACTCGAGTATAAGCCTAAGGTGAGAAATGCGCAGCTACTGTAAGTGTAAAAGAGGGTCAGCAATGCCCATTTGCAGCCACACTGTGCCCATTTGCATGCCTCACTGTGCCCATTTGCAGCCATAGGTCCCCCGAACTTCAAACTTAGTAGTTAAGGGTTCCTAGATGCCCCCTAGCTGCAGACAAACATTTGGGGTCTCTGGACCCAATGGGTCCCGAAATGACATTGCTGCAGATGGACACAGTTGATTGACTTTGGGGCCCTGTATCTCGGGGCCACTTAGTGCTAGGAACCATTTGGATATGTTGTAGTGCTAGTTCCACTGGGTTTGCACACCAAATATGGGGTTCCTAGCACCAAGTGACCCCGAGATACGGGGGCCCCAAAGTTGGGTCGGAAAATGTCATTCTTGGCTGCAGAAAAGTGCTTGGTTCAAGTATGAGCGGGGGGCACTTTCAGCACAAAAAAATGTGCTGAAAAACTCAGCTTATACTCGAGTATATCAGGTATGCGGAAAGTGCAGGAGGAAAAGTGTTAAGGAAAATAAAAGCTGTCTCAATCTCAGGAGGAATCTGAGCAAGGAGTGGCACTGAGTTCAGGAAGAAGGGATGTTGTCAATCCCCGGAAGGGAAGGGTACTAGCATTGTAACATGACGGCATAACAGTTGATATATATAGTTATCATAGATAAATAAAGCTTTGACTGTTCAGTTATTTTTGAAAAGAATAATTCTCTCAAGCAAAGAAACCCATTTTTACTCTTATACAATATAATAATTACTTTAAGTAATTGTGGTTTACTGTTCATCTAATACATCAATGATTGAATATTAAAATAAGTAGCTGTGCTAACTATGGACCACTTGAAAATATTGTAATTAGGTTCTTGTTCCGGGGAAATATATTCATATTGTATTTCTCTGGCTTGAATGTAGCCCTGGGATAAAATTCACCAGCTCAGGGATGAGAACTATTTAGCTTACTGAGAAATCAAGCAGAATAAATGTGGTGTCATTTACATGATTATTTTTTTACACAGCAAAGGAAAAAATATTAATACTCAAAGTCATCTCTGCCTATTTTCCAGCTTAACTAAAGCATTATTATGTAAGGGTGTGTCCATTTGCCTGTCCAATATTGAATTGAAAAAACATAATTATGCTCCTTTTTAAAACATTAAAGCAGTATTAAACCCAAAAGCAAACATTTGTTATATTGCAGCTTAAATTCTTAAATGTGATGGCTGCATTAGTTTGCTTTTTTAGGCTTTCTTACCTTTATTTTCACCTGGTGATCTGGCCAGTAAGTTTGTTGTTTTTCAACAGAATACGCTGCAGATCCCTCATTTAGAGGATTGAGACAAACAATTTACTACTGTGAAATCCCAAATGAAAAAAAAAAAAAGTTTTTACTGCTTAGAAACTGTTAGCTAGAGTTCAGCTTCAATTTGTTTAGTGTATCGAAATTTACTAATACATCTAATGCTTCCCTGCCCCCAGATTAACAATGCCTCTGTCCAAAGGTGCCTCTGTGCTCCTTCATCCAGAGTGGGGGCACTCTAATACAGTAGGTGTGTTACTGGCCATATCACCAGGTGAAAACAGAGGGTAAAAAAGCCCAAGTAAAGAATAAAACAAATGCAGCCAATGATTGGTAAGGTGTAACACATTATTTTTTAGGTTTTGGATTTAATACTTCTTTAAGGGACTGCAAAAAGATGGGAAAAGAAAAACATTGTAAGCAATGCTAACCTCTCAATCAGGGGCATTGCTAGGTGGCTGGGCGGTGGGGTTGTGTGGCGGGTGGTAAGCTCACTTGCTGGTTGCTGCCTGGCTTACCAGTGCCCATCAATGCTGACCACTAAACTCACCTACCTGACACACTGACCTACCTGACCCACACTGACCATTACACTGACCTACCTGACATACATACACTGACCTACCTGACATACACTGACCTACCTGACATACATACACTGACCTACCTGACATACATACACTGACCTACCTGACAGACATACGCTGACCTACCTGACACACACTGACCTACCTGACATACATACACTGACCTACCTGACCAGGAAACAGACTTCATGTGTCCTGCAGCTCAGCCATAGTGTTCAGTGTGCGGCACGCCCATCATCATCATCACAGCAGGCAGCCAGAGACAGAGCCAGAGGAGGAGAGGAGAGCCGCCTGCCCGAGCGGGGATCTCATAGTGACGTGGTGGCCGCATTGTAATTCCCACCTTCTGGCGCCTGCAGCGCCTATGATGGATGTCACGCATCCCACGGTCCCGGCATTGGACCAGTGGGACATCCATCATAGGCCCTGCAGGCTCCAGAAGGCGGGACCTACTATGTCACTTGGCCGCGCTCGGCCGCATTCGGGATCAAATCGGTCCTCGGGGCTAATAATAGATAATAATAATAGAATCGTGCATGCCCGAGACTCTGGCTTTTTGGGGACCCACTTGGGGCTCCAGCCCCCTCAGCCCCCCCTTCCCTCCCAACGCCACTGCTCTCAATATTTATTCATGCTATAACAGCTTTGTCTTTAACACTAGCAGTCCGTAAAACTCTTGAAAATGTGCACACACCCATGTTGAAACAATTCCACATTTTCACAGCTCTTACTGTGAAGAAGCATTTCCATATTTGGAGATTAAATCTCTTTTCCCCCTGGTCCTCTGTGATAACCTTAAATTGAATAACTCTACAACACTATATGGACCACTTATGTATTTATACATGTCAATTACATACCCCCTTAATCTCCTCTTCTCAAGAGAGAATAAACTCATTTTAGCTAATCTTTCCTCCTAGCTAAGCTCCTCCATGGCTCTTATGCATTTGGTTGCCCTTCACTGCACTTTCTCCAGTTCTCCAAATTATGCCAGGTTGCGCTGTTATTTAAACTAGGCTTAGGCTATTTACAACCTACTATTTACAACGAAATATTTATTATATTGCAGATTCTTTTTTTATGTCTTTTACCTGTTGATACAGCCAATAAGCCACCAGTCAAAGCCAAGTAACCCCCCCCCCCCCCCAGAAAAAAAAAAACTGTGTAAAAAGGTTGAAGAGGAGAGGGGGGGGGGGAGGATACAGATAAGCGGAACTTCCCTTTAGGGGTGAAGCTCTGCTTTAATAAGCTTCCATGCTTCCATGGAGCAATAACTATTACCAGTAAAAATTACCTGGTTACCAACCTGTCAGAGGCTGTTGAGATAATAATAATAACATTACACATAAGAGCATTTATTAGCTACTAAATGTGACTCTCTATCTGTATTTGATCACCAATGGAGCCCACGGCGCACATGGCTTGGAGCATATTGTGTACCCTAACTGTTTTCTTAACAACATATACTGACATGCAATGCATTCTTGTACTAAGCACTGCTTTTTCTGGAACCGTTCTAGAAGTTTGTAAATTTTTTTGCTACTTATCATGCCCTTTGAGGCATCCCTGTATGCTTGCTTTTCTATTGCCATGTTCCTGTTTTTCTATTTTTTTTCATCAACAACCCTGTTAATACAAACACTGCTGCTACTTTTAAACTTCTTAAGCCCCGTACACACGATCGGACTTTTCGGCCGGATTGTCCGGTGGACTTAGTCCGCTGGACTTTCCAGCGGAGGTCCGCCGGACTTTCCGAAAGTGTGGGCTTGCCCACACACGCCCAGAGTTTTGGCGAAAGTCCGCGGGACTTTTGAAATGAACGGACTTGCCCACACACGGAGGAAAGTCAGTTTATTTAGAACATGACTCCAGGTAGACGGGACTAGCGAAGGAAGTGAATGCCGCCGCTAGCCCCGTCACCTGGTATGGATTTAAAGGGAATCCCTATGCCGAAAAAACGGCGTAGGGGTCCCCCCCAAATCCATATCAGACCCTTATCCGAGCACGCAGCCCCGGCCGGTCAGGAAAGGGGTGGGGACGAGCGAGCGCCCCACCCCCTCCTGAGCTGTACCAGGCCGCGTGCCCTTAACATGGGGGGTGCCCTGGGGAAAGGGGGGCCCTGCGGGCCCCCCACCCCAAAGCACGTTGTCCCCATGTTGATGAGGACAAGGGCCTCTTCCCGACAACCCTGGCCGTTGGTTGTCGGGGTCTGCGGGCGGGGGGCTTATCGGAATCCGGGAGCCCCCTTTAATAAGGGGGCCCCCAGATACCGGCCCCCCCACCCTATGTGAATGAGTATGGGGTACGATGTACACCTACCCATTCACCTAAGGAAAAATGTGTAAATAAAAAAAAAACAACACAATTTTTTAAAATACTTTATGGCACAGCCCCGGGGGTCTTCTTCCGTCTTGGGGGGTCTTCTCGCCGGACTCCTCCACTCCTCCTCCATCTTCTGCTCTTTTACTAGCTCCTTCACTAGCGGAGGAGCCCGGCTTTCTTCTTTGTCGCCGCCGCCGTCTGGGGGCCTTGTTCCGACTTCAGGGGTCTCTTCTGTTCTTCTTGCCGGGCCCCCGCTTTCTTCTTCCAGCTCTTTTACTAGCAGTGGCCCGGGCTTCTGTCGCCGTTGCTGTCGCCGCCTTCTGCTTCTTGTTCTTCTGCTTCTTGTTCTTCTTTCTTCTTCTGATGTTGACTCGTCGCTGTCTTCTCTTCTAATGGAGGCCCGGCAAGAAGGAGGGGAGGCCCGGCGGCCCGTCAAGAAGAACAGAAGAGACCCCCGAAGTCAGAACAAGACCCCCATACGGCGGCGGCAACGAAGAAGAAAGCCAGGCTCCTCCGCTAGTGAAAGAGCTAGTAAAAGAGCAGAAGATAGTGGAGGAGTCCGGCGAGAAGACCCCCCAAGACAGAAGAAGACCCCCGGAGCTGTGCAATAAAGTATTTTAAAAAATTGTGTTGTTTTTTTTATTTACACTTTTCCTAAGGTGAATGGGTAGGGGTACATCGTACCCCATACTCGTTCACATAGGGTGGGGGGCCGGAATCTGGGGGCCCCCTTATTAAAGGGGGCTTCCGTATTCCGATAAGCCCCCCGCCCGCAGACCCCGACAACCAATGGCCAGGGTTGTCGGGAAGAGGCCCTTGTCCTCATCAACATGGAGACAAGGTGCTTTGGGGTGGGGGGGCGCAGGGCCCCCTTTCCCCAGGGCACCCCCCATGTTGAGGGCCCGCGGCCTGGTATGGCTCAGGAGGGGGGTGCTCGCTTGTCCCCACCCCCTTTCCTGACCGGCCGGGCTGCGTGCTCGGATAAGGGTCTGATATGGATGTGGGGGGGACCCCCACGCCGTTTTTTCGGCGTAGGGATTCTCCTTTAAATCCATGCCAGGTGACGGGGCTAGCGAGGCGGCATTGACTTCTTTCGCAAGTCCCGTCTACCTGGAGTCACGTTCTAAATGAACAGACTTTCCTCCGTGTGTGAGGCAAGTCTGTTCATTTCAACCAGCACACAGACAGCGAGATTTTCCTTCGGACCGCCGAGTCCGGCGGACAATTTTAAGTCAAAACTTAAAACTAGGTCCGCCAGACTTTTGGGAATAAAAAGTCAGCCGGAGCCCCACACCCGGTCGGAATGTCCGGCGGACTCTAGTCCAGCGGACAATCCCACCGGAAAGTCCGATCGTGTGTACGCGGCATAAGTCTAACAGTCTAAAAACGCAGCCATGCTCTTGAGCGTCTGTGGCATAAGACTAATGTCGTGTACACACGATCGGACTTTCCGGCGGACTTGGTCAGGCAGACCAGAGTCTGTCGGACAATTCGATCGTGTGTGGGCTCCCTCGGACTTTTTCTTCCCAAAAGTCCGGCGGACCTAGAAATAAGACTGGCTTCAAATTTGTCCGCCTGACTTGAGTCCGGTCGAAAAGTCCGGTCGTCTGTGTGCTAGTCTGACGGACTAAAACCGACGCTAGGGCAGCTATTGGCTACTGGCTATGAACTTCCTTATTCTATGTCATCGCGTTCTAATCCGGCGGACTTTTGGAGTGATCGTGTGTTGCCAAGTCTGTTCATTTGAAAGTCCGGCGGACCTCAGCTGCAAAGTCCGTCGGATTGTCCACCGGACCAAGTCCGATCGTGTGTACGCGGCATAAGTCTCTCAAAGACTTCAACCAATATAAATCTGCCCTCCAAAAATACAATTCTTGCCTCCACACTGCCAAGCAGACCTATTTTATCACTCTCATTAACACCTTCTCATCCAGTCCCTGTCAACTCTTCTCTACCTTTTTAACTCTCTATTTCATCCTCCACTGCCTCCACCCACTAACTCACTCACTGCCCAGGAGATTGCTAGTCACTTAAAAAATAAGATTGATTCAATTTGTGATGAAATCTCCACTCTACAGATATCTCTCCCACTTAACACCCCATGTCAACAGGTACAATTAATACTCCCTTATTCAAACCTGCTACTAAAGACGAAGTTGCTAAACAAATTTCTAACGTTCACCTAACCACCTGTCCCCTGGACCCTATTCCCTCTCAAATACTACAGTCACCCTCTATCCTACACTCTCTAACCCACATCTTCAATCTCTCCCTCTCTTCTGGCATCTTCCCCAATGCTCTAAAACATGCACTGGTCACCCCCATACTTAACCCCCTGGCGGTAATCCCGAGTCTGGCTCGGGGTGGGAACTTCAGTACCAAAAGAGGTAACCCCGAGCCAGACTCGGGCTCGCATTGCAGGATACAGGGGGAAGTTACTTACCTTTTCCCCTGGATCCTGCGATGTCTCCCCGCTGTGTGAGCGAGCCGTCTGCTCGCTCGATTCACACAGTGCCGAGTGCCGCTGATCTCCGTTCCCTGCGACGTTACGACGCACGGGAGCGGAGATCGGCGCCAAATTCAAAAAAGTTAAAAAACACAATACACATACACTACTGTAATCTTACAGATTACAGTACTGTATACAACAAATACACATCCCCTCTGTCTCTAGTGGTCTGTCCAGTGCCCTGCATGTCATTTTACATAATAAATATATTTTTTTCTGCCTGGAAACTGGAGATTGTCCATAGCAACCAAAAAGTGTCCCTTTATGTCAAAAGTGGTTTTAGACCAGCTAGAAAACAGCGATAATAAATTAGAATCACAATTTATCATCAAACACTAAATTTAATGACAGCGATTATTCTGCAACTGAGCAAATTTCAGTGTTTTTGATTTGATTACATTATTGAATAATTTATATATATATTTTTATTATATTATAATTTATGATTTTGTGTTTCAAACTTTATCATACCTGGGATGTCTACTAGACTCTGGTTTGGACAGATTTAAGTGAGTTATTCATAAGAATTGCATGCCTACAATATAAAAACGCCAAATTTCCATGCAAAATAATTGAACCGCTTTTAGCACAAAATTCCAGACAGAATCATACCGCCAGGGAGGTTAAAAAGCCATCCTTGGACCCTACCAATCATAACAATCTACGCCCTATCTCCTTGCTCCCCTTTTCCTCTAAACTCCTTGAACGCCTGTTCTACAACCAACTGAGTGACCACCTCATTAAGAATGAACTTCTTGATCCCCTTCAGTCTGGATTTCACCCTCAATACTCCAAAGAAACTGCTCTTCTAACACTCCAAAATGACTTACTAACAGCAAAAACCAGTGGATACTATTCTGCCCTCCAACTTTTGGACCTTTCGGCTGCCTTTGATACGGTTAACCACCCCCTCCTCCTCAATAAACTCTACTCCCTCGGTCTCCGTGACTGTGCTCTTGACTGGCTCTCATCCTACCTAGCCCACCGCACCTTCAGTGTCACTTACAATTCTACTTCCTCCTCTCCTCTTCCTTTCTCCGTCAGGGTCCCCCAAGGTTCTGTTCTTAGACCTCTCCTATTTTCAATCTACACCTCCTCCCTGGGTCAGCTGATAGCCTCCCATAGCTTCCAATATCTCTACGCTGATGACACCCAAATCTATCTCTCCACCCCTCAGCTCACGCTATCAGTCTCCTCACGCATCACTAACTTACTAACAGACTGTCAGAAACCATGAAATCAGGCTGAGACAGAAGTACAGTTAAATCAGACTTGTTTAATAATAAAAGTAAAAAGAACAAAGGTAGTCAAAACATAGCCAAAGTTCAGTAACCGGAACGGATAGTCAGCCAAGCCAGAAGTCAGGGATCAATGTAGTGAAACAGCAAGCAGGATCTGGAGCCAGAAGGGATGTCGGCAAAGCCAGTCTTTAAACAGGAACGCAGGCGATAGTTTCTTGTGATGTGACCAAGGCAAAGGTAGAGCTCCTCTGGACTGGATGGCTTAAGTAGGCAGGACTGACAAGCAGGATAATCAACAGCTGAGTAACTGTGGAGAGAGATGGGAACTGGCAACTAGCCGACAGCTGAGGGGCCAGCTCAGAGAAGGAAGGGCTGAGCCCAGGCCTGACACAGACATATCTGTCTGGATGTCACACCACTTCCTCAAACTCAACTTGTCCAAAACTGAGCTCATAATATTGCCTCTTCCCCTGACTTATCTGTCAAGAGCAATGGCACAACCATCCACCCATCCCTACATGCCAGGGTGATAAGTGTTATCCTGGATTCTGAACTCTCCTTTTGGCCCCACATCCAGTCCCTTTCCAAAGCTTTCCACAATAACCTCCGCAAACATCTCCAAACTACGTACCTTCCTAACCAATGAAACTACAAAGCTCCCGATTCACTCCCTGGTTATCTCTCGCCTCAACTACTGCAACTCCCGCCTCATTGGCTTACCTTTAAATAGGTTATCCCCCCTTCAGTCCATCATGAATTCTGCTGCCAGACTTATCCACCTTACAAACTGCTCAGTGTCTGCCATCCCTTTCTGCCAATCCCTCCATTGGCTGTCACTCACCCAACTAATTTAAATTCAAAATACTAACAATAACTTACAAAGCCATCCACAACTCTGCCCCCAGCTACATCACTAGCCTAGTCTCAAAATACCAACCTAATGGTCCTCTTCGTTCCTCCCAAGACCTCCTGCTCTCTAGCTCCCTCATCGCCTCCTCCCATACTCACCTCCAGGACTTTTCCAGAGCCTCTCCCATCCTCTGGAATTCCCCACCCCAATCAGTCTCCAAATCTATCCACTTTTAGGCGATCCCTGAAAACTTTTCGCTTCAGAGAAGCCTATCCTGCCTCCACCTAACAACTGTACTTCCACTTTCTTTATCAGCTTATCCCCCACAGTTTTTTCCCTTTTGTATTACTTGACCCTCCCTCCTAGATTGTAAGCTCTAACGAGAAGGGCCCTCCGATTCCTCCTGTATTGAATTGTATTGTAATTGTACTGTCTGCCCTAAAATTGTAAAGCGCTGCTCAAACTGTTGGCGCTATATAAATCCTGTATAATCATAATAATCTTTACACTTTAAAAAACAATAAAGATCCATTGATCACAAGATAAGCTTCCATGGATTTCACTCCCCATTTTTGAATAAGTGAGGGGTCCTAAAGACTTCTGTATTTACAGGGTTAGTTGGTAGATATCCATCTACATAAAGAGGATAGGTTCATTTTACAAATCCCATTATCCAAGGACAATTGCCTCTCCACTAAACACCTTAACAATGGCCCGTTGTCCTTCAAGGGAAGAAGGCATAATTTTTGGCCCCTTTTCCAAAGCTGACTGAAATTCGGGCTAAAGTAAATAGATAGGCAAGATAGACTTCTAGCTATAGTAGTGCCAGATGAATGCTTGTATCTACATATATCTTGGACATACGGATCCACTTAATGACGGTTGGAATTGAGCTTCAAATTGTGGCAGGTGGCAGAATTAGTAAACATGAAATGTTTTAAGAATAAATGGTTGCTTTGGATAGGAGTTGGAAGGATTCAATCATCCATGTGTGAATTAAAGGTCTTTGACCTCTGGGACCCTGGTGAGGAGGTCTTCAAGTCTGAGTTTCATTGTTATGTCACTGACCTCACGTAGCTTTATGCTGAGCAGCAGATTAACTTTGCTGAACTCTTCGAACACAGGTGGGGCTGAGTGACCTGGGTGACACAAGTTCTAAATAAAGCCAACAAAGTTCTATTATGTCAGCACTGGGGTGTATAGCTATAATCCTGCAGCTAGATGAAGCCAACAGATGATTAAATTTTACCAGAACGCAGCTAATGAATGTTGTTCCTGCCATGAGACAAGTTGAGAATTTTAGTCACCCTGACATAAATTTCCAATTTTTCATTTTGGTCTCACCATGGTTCAAGAGGTGACATAATAAGTGCTACCTTAGCTGTCATATAATGTTGGAAAAACAGTTAGGAATCAGTTTTGGGTGGACTTACCCTTTAAAGTCTGAAATATCTGTTCTATTGATATCCCATCAAACTACATTTTACATTTTGTTATCTGCCATGAGTGGTTGGCACACCAAAGAGCCCATGTGTGTGCAAATGCAAGGCATTGGCAGCTACAGTACAGATCACAGTAGATTTAGGAGAGGAACAGTTTAAAGTCTGTGGTTGTTGTAAGTGTGTATAAGAAACCTTGAAAAACCATGCACTTTGTAGGCACCAAAGTACAACAATCTCTTAAAAAAAAAAAATTGTATTACAATATTTCTAAAACATAGAAGTGCATTTAAAATCCCACAGTGAACATGCTGCCCAAATTGAGCTAGTAACACCAACTGGAACACCAAAAGAACCCCATCCTAGTCCATAGTGTAAGCAATATGGTATCCAGGCAGGTTTGGTCCATGGATATTCACTATATATCTTTATTTACCCAGAATACTTTCTTAAGCCCTGAGGAAGCGCAGTGGTGTGAAACATGTAGAGCTTGAACAAGCTACATCAATTTACACCAAGCCCGTCTGGACACCGGCAGCCATACTTAATTGGCGTTTACACTATGGACTAGGATGGGGTTCTTTTGGTGTTCCAGTTAGTGTTACTAGTGTTGCCTGATGCGGTTATGTGAAATTTCCATTAATATCTGTGAAATATTATGAATATATCTCTTTTGCTTGCAGCTATGAAAGGTGAGCAAAAGCTCTCCTCCCAAGCTCTGGTCAATTGCAGACATGGCGGGGCCGATACTTGACACTAACAATGGTTTAGCCAATTCCATTGTTTGTCACCTATTCACTATAAACGACCCCATGCCGGGATAGGGAATGAAGTGAGACCATTCAAGTTTTTTTTACATCACTGGGAGTTTCGCCTGTAAGGGGGCGGGCCGCGCTAAGGCAGCCAATGAGAAATCAGGCGGGTTTTTGGTTACTCTGAGGAAAGGAGAGGCAGCTCGGTCCTTTCCGGGGGAATCAGCCAGCAGGTAGGATGGCAGGTAGCAGGGGAAGGTATGCCCTGCTACTTGTAACTAAACATGCTTTTACATCACGGTCTGAAGGAATATAATCTATATTCCTTCATATATATATATATTTTATTTCAACCTAGCATTTTCTGCCTTGATGTGCTAGGGATTTGTGTATTAGCTTGACTTTTAACTACTTGTAACTAAACATGCTTTTACATCACGGTCTGAAGGAATATAATCTATATTCCTTCATATATATATATATTTTATTTCAACCTAGCATTTTCTGCCTTGATGTGCTAGGGATTTGTGTATTAGCTTGACTTTTAACTACTTGTAACTAAACATGCTTTTACATCACGGTCTGAAGGAATATAATCTATATTCCTTCATATATATATATATATGTTATTTCAACCTAGCATTTTCTGCCTTGATGTGCTAGGGATTTGTGTATTAGCTTGACTTTTAACTACCTGTAATAAATGTTAATATATTCAAAGCCTTTCCTCCTGGTCAGTAGAACTCTCATTTAACCCATATCATATTTTGTGATTAATAAATCAGAATTAGAGATTTTAGAGGTTACACTAGCTTGATTTAGTTAGCAGGCTCACTGTGAGATTTTAAATGTACGTCTATGTTTTAGAAATATTGTAATAAAATGTATGATTTTTTTAAGAAATTGTTGTACTTTGGTGCCTAAAAAGTCCATAGTTTTTGAAAATTTCTTATACAGATTTATTTAGAACGTGGCACTATGCTACCAGTACTCACATCCACAGTACCGCCCTGTGAAGATACAAATACATTTAATGTGGTTGAAAGTGGTTGTAAACCCTTACATATACCCAGTGAAGTGTCTAGCCTCTGGGGTGATACCCAATGATAAAACAAATATATAATATAATAATCTTACATAAGTTGTACCTACTTTTCTGCAGCCCCCTCTACTCTATAGCCTTCTAAAACACTCAGATCCAGAAGGCAGGGGTGGGTATCTGATGGTACTGCACAGCATAATTTGAGACCTGAGTGAAGGGAATGGACACACCCCCTCTACACATTCTGATAGGGAAACATGGACAGCTGAGGCTGTCAATCACCTGCTGTATGCTGGAGGGGGGCTGGGCCATTTCCCCAGATTGTCTGGATCTACATATTTTGTTAAAAGTGACTCATGCAGATAGCAAAGAAAGGTGACAGAAGAGAGAAATGACAATAGGCACTTTGGATTGAGGCAAGTACACACCATAGAAAGATATGCTTTGTTCATTTTTCATTTCAGAGGTTTACAACCTCTTTATTGTCTTATCTACATAATAAAGACTGAAAGAAAATCAAATCTGGAATGATCTTTATAAATATACACCCTGGAATTCTTAAAGAGTGTTGTAGACACTTGACACTTGCAGAACTTTGTTTTTTGTCTGTGCAACAAATGGTGCAATTTGCGACAGATTTATGTAACTGTAAGTAAAATGTAAATGAATCTGCAGAATTGCCCCATACAGAATTTTGTATGCAATACAATTTACTCAAATGTGAAAGAGGTCTTATTTACCTCTATTTTTCTTATTACCAATATGGCAGTATCTCTTATTAATTCCTCGTATCCATAGCACCAGAATGTGGAAGTGTTGCCCATTAGAACTACTTTACGCACGCATAGGAAATAGCAAAGTAATTGTCACACTGGCTGTCATGAATTTGGCGTTGGACTTTTTTAATTTGTCCGTAATGTCAGAAAAATGCTGCAAACGCTATACTAAATTGTTATGACACAGTGCAACATGTATAACAAAATATACAGACACGGCAGAGATTTCTTGTATTTCTTTTCTTTTTTTTTTTAATCATCTAGCTGAAAAATATGGAATTTTAAGCTCCTACAATCTATTATGAGCATTTTTTTTTCAAGCTTCAGCGTTTAGGAGCAGAATATTTTTTTGTCGAGTTTATTTGGGTGCATCTTACGGGCAGCAAAAAACTCTTCTAAATGCTACTAAAATGCTCCTAACAGCTTTTTTCGAGCAGTTATTTTTTTTCTCTTTCTTCATGTACTGTAAAAATGGTAATAAAACACTAACGCTCCTAAAAGCTTCTAAAAGCTACTAAAACGCTTTAGAAGCTGGCACAAAAACGCTGTTATGAGTGTTTTTCACCCAGCATTTGTTTTCTAGTATTTTTGAGCTCATAAAAAAAGCTTGTGTGCATGGAGCCTTAATATTCAAATTAGTGCTTTTTTTTCCCAGAGAAAAGGTCAAAGTACTCCCCGCTTCACCCCTTGTCTCCGTCCCCTACCTTACCCGAGCACGATCCTCTGCAGTCAGTAACAATAGATCCCCCCAACAACAACAGATCCCCCCTAGAAACAATAAATCCCCCAGCAACAATAGGCCCCCCAGCAACAATAGATCCCCAGCAACAAAAGATTCTACTCCCCCTAACAAAAATAGACCCTCAGCAACAAAATGCTACCCCAACAACAATAACCCCCCCCCAGAAACAATAGACCCCAATGTAATAATACAGCAGCCAGCAACAATAGACCTCTCCCTCAACAGTAGATCCCTCCCAGCAACAAATGACCATCCGCAACATAAGATCCCCCCCCAGCGAAATAGATCCCCCAGCCACCAAGATCAATAGACTGCATTCCCCCAAGTTCCCGCTGAACAAAAGCCCTGATTCAAATGATAAAAGAGACACCACCGCTCTAGGCAGATCCAGATAACAAAGAGATGCATTTCACACTACGAGGAGTGCTTATTCCAGCTATGAATAAGCACTCCTCGTAGTGTGAAATGCGTCAGTGTTGTCGCTTCTTGCTGTGATGTTATTTGTAGTGTTCCTGTGTTCTTTTTGAATAAAGGCACCGAATTTGTTTTGGAGTGCGGCCGTCCAGAGTCTTCTAATTACCTACATTGTCTGATTCAAATGATCTCTGGCCAGGGAACCCCTAACTAGACTTCATCAATCCCCCGGTAGCTAATTCTCCATTTAGATTTTTTTTTAAACTGAACTTATTGCCCCAATGTTCAACCTGAATCCTGGGTTACATGATGGGCCCAATTTTATTTTGTTCTGCACTGCAGAGTGGGATGACCCTTCTTTGAGCATCCAGGTCACTACCTTGTGAGATGGATGCTTTCCATTGGCTGTAAGACGAGTCCATCATTGGAGACATCACTGAAGACTTAGTGGTGGTGTCATGATGACATCATGATGAGGGGCAGCAACAAGACCAGTCAGAGGCAAACTTGGACTGCAGCAGCAGGTCACCGATCTTCACTACTGGAAGAAGAGATGTGGAGGGTCACATGATGGTAGATTTTGGTGAGTAAAAAATGGTGTCTGAGGATTTTATTTTTTAACTGTGAATAGATGAGAGCCTAGGAGCTTTTCCCAGAATTGTCCTTCAAAGAAGACAATAATAATGCTTATAATTTCTTGTCCAATAGAAAATATATTTTCTCTTTCCTGACACAGCTGCCTTCACAGTGTTTAGTTTATTGATCATGTGCAAACACTGTATAGGCAGTCCCTGGGCTACGAACAAGATAGGATTTGTAGGTTTGTTCTTAAGTTGAATTTGTATGTAAGTTGGAACAGGTAAATTTTTAAGTGTAACTCCAGCCAAAATAATATTTTTCATGTTTTGGATAGCATAGAGAAGGGGTAACTGGCCATGCGGTGATGTGGGACTGCTGACAGGTCCGCCAGACAGTAGGTGGCAGTAAGCAACAAAATGGCCGCCTGGAGGTTTCTGGGACAAGCGTGTCATCACGCTGCCTCCGTTCCTAAGTACAAGTTGTATGTAAGTTGGATGTTTGGAACTCGGGGACTGCCTGTATATGAATGTTTGATATCTTATGCAATGATTACAAATAGTTACAAACAGGCACAGCGTGCAGTTCAGAATTTTATAAAACATCCTTCATGACACCTGTGCAAAATATTAAATGAACACCTCCTCATCCCTCGCTGTATAATTTTCTGCTATTACACAGTATTTGGAAAAAAAATAAAAATTAAATAGAAACTGTTACTAGAGGAACAACAGCTAAATCCTAAAAGTGACATTCCTCAGCCGTGATCTTTGTGGAAAATAGCACTAGAAATCTAACCAGATGGCACACCATTCCTGCAGCCTCCAAAAATGTATCCATCTGTATGCAATTTATAAATCGGAAATGCCATAAAGAGTGGATCAATGCGTCATAGGGTGGGAGGGACACATGGTGAAATCAATCTGGCCTGACTTATTATGCTATTAAAACCTGGTGCCTTTCCATTTTTGTGAAGATTGTCATTCAGTGCATTTTTTTATGAAAGCTACACCATAGTACTACAACATCCAGCATGTATTTCTACAGGAAATTAGAAACATTGTTCAGGCTTAGATTGGAGCCATGGTCATTTGGAGAAATGTCAGCTGTAGGTGACCGTTCTTACAGGATGATGCAAGCTCATCCATTTAATATGCACTTATATTATTTTTTGTCGAAGTCACTCTGTATAAACTGTTAAAGAAGTCAGCCTAATCTAAACATATGATAGCAAATAACACCTGCTTAACGCCCTTTCCTAAAGCCTAACTCCAAGAATTTAAAAAAATCCACCCTTGCAGACCATTGTGGTGATTAGATTTGTATTTTAGAAAAAAATGCCCTAAATGCTTATTATGTCTACAGATTAAAGTATAGGCTGTAGTACTTACCTTACACCCTCATTCCAGCTGGCTCGGCGCTCTTCAATGGGGCAGAGGGGGCTAGGGGGGGGAATCCTGTGCACAGAAGTTTTTTTTTTACCTAATGACGAGAATGCATTAAGGTAAAAAAAAAACCTTCTACCTTTACAAGCACATTAAGTTCATGATCCAGATTTAAAGCTCATTACTTTAAAGTCCTAATTCACAATGTCCAAAACACATTACTTTAACGTCCAGTTCAGTTTATTGAGCTATAGATCGCATTGAGGGTTTTGACTCTGTTAAGATCAGATGACCGCAGCTGTAGTGCATGCCTCCTATAGCAGCCTTCTTCAATTGAACTGATATTTATATGCTCTCAGGAAGTCTGACCCTGCATTAACAGGTCTTAAATCAGATCTTCACCCTGCCTCCAATTTGCACAGTTAAGATACTCACTTGCCCAGTGGATCCTGTGTTGTCCTACGTAATCCTCTTCTCTTCTGCTACCGCCTGGGTCCTGCACCTCCATCTTCCTGTGTGACATCATTGGGAGACCGCCGTCTCTTTCGGGTTCAGCTGGCAGTACTATGCTGACTGTGCCCCCTGAAGGACTATGCTTGCTGAAGAACTAATCTTGCTCTGCCTCCTGGGATATGCATACCATATAGAGGCACCCAGGAGGCATAAAGAGTGCATGCCATTTGCCTAGGTAAGTGGCATGGGGGGAAGCCTGAGGTCTTTTACTAAAAAAAAATAATAATAAAAAAAGGTAAATAAATAAACAAAAATAATTGCTATGTGCATATTTGCATAGTGGAGGAGAGGAGAGGTGGAGAGGAAGAAGTTAAATTTGAGGGTGAAGATCTGCTTTAACAGGGGGACCCTTCTTCAGCAAGGGTGAGTAGGAAATGTAGGACAGGTCAGGTGAGTAGAATTATGTTAAGGCAGCCCATTCATTCTGAACGTATGCCAGTGTGGCCAAAATTGCCCCCCAGATAGCACAATTGAGCTGCAAGTTTGAAAATGACTTGCTAAACTATTGATAGACTTTCAAGGCTTCACAAGTTTGCTGCACAATTGCAGCAAGCCCATATTGCATGACTCCAGATCAACTTTCTTTACAAACATTCTGCAAGTCTGCTGAAAGTTCTGGTTCAATTATGTTGTGCAATAGTCATCCCACCACAGGGGTCACCGTGGAAAAGGGAGCCTGGGGCCACTTCAGATGTGCCTCTGGAAAGGGGAAGGTAGGTTTGGACTATCTCGAGATTTTAGACAAAGGTATATACAGGTCCTTCTAAAAAAATTAGCATATTGCGATAAATTTCATTATTTTCTGTAATGTACTGATAAACATTAGACTTTGATATATTTTAGATTCATTACACACAACTGAAGTAGTTCAAGCCTTTTCTTGTTTTAATATTGATGATTTTGGCATACAGCTCATGAAAACCCAAAATTCCTATCTCAAAAAATTAGCATATTTCATCCGACCAATAAAAGAAAAGTGTTTTTAATACAAAAAAAAGTCAACCTTCAAATAATTATGTTCAGTTATGCACTCAATACTTGGTTGGGAATCCTTTTGCAGAAATGACTGCTTCAATGCGGCGTGGCATGGAGGCAATCAGCCTGTGGCACTGCTGAGGTGTTATGGAGGCCCAGGATGCTTCCATAGCGGCCTTAAGCTCATCCAGAGTGTTGGGTCTTGCGTCTCTCAACTTTCTCTTCCCAATATCCCACAGATTCTCTATGGGGTTCAGGTCAGGAGAGTTGGCAGGCCAATTGAGCACAGTAATACCATGGTCAGTAAACCATTTACCAGTGGTTTTGGCACTGTGAGCAGGTGCCAGGTCGTGCTGAAAAATGAAATCTTCATCTCCATAAAGCTTTTCAGTAGATGGAAGCATGAAGTGCTCCAAAATCTCCTGATAGCTAGCTGCATTGACCCTGCCCTTGATAAAACACAGTGGACCAACACCAGCAGCTAACATGGCACCCCAGACCATCACTGACTGTGGGTACTTGACACTGGACTTCAGGCATTTTGGCATTTCCCTCTCCCCAGTCTTCCTCCAGACTCTGGCACCTTGATTTCCGAATGACATGCAAAATTTGCTTTCATCCGAAATAAGTACTTTGGACCACTGAGCAACAGTCCAGTGCTGCTTCTCTGTAGCCCAGGTCAGGCGCTTCTGCCGCTGTTTCTGGTTCAAAAGTGGCTTGACCTGGGGAATGCGGCACCTGTAGCCCATTTCCTGCACACGCCTGTTCACGGTGGCTCTGGATGTTTCTACTCCAGACTCAGTCCACTGCTTCCGCAGGTCCTCCAAGGTCTGGAATCGGTCCTTCTCCACAATCCTCCTCAGGGTCCGGTCACCTCTTCTCGTTGTGCAGCGTTTTCTGCCACACTTTTTCCTTCCCACAGACTTCCCACTGAGGTGCCTTGATGCAGCACTCTGGGAACAGCCTATTCGTTCAGAAATTTCTTTCTGTGTCTTACCCTTGCTTGAGGGTGTCAATGATGGCCTTCTGGACAGCAGTCAGGTCGGCAGTCTTACCCATGATTGCGGTTTTGAGTAATGAACCAGGCTGGGAGTTTTTAAAAGCCTCAGGAATCTTTTGCAGGTGTTTAGAGTTAATTAGTTGATTCAGATGATTAGGTTAATAGCTCGTTTAGAGAACCTTTTCATGATATGCTAATTTTTTGAGATAGGAATTTTGGGTTTTCATGAGCTGTATGCCAAAATCATCAATATTAAAACAAGAAAAGGCTTGAACTACTTCAGTTGTGTGTAATGAATCTAAAATATATGAAAGTCTAATGTTTATCAGTACATTACAGAAAATAATGAACTTTATCGCAATATGCTAATTTTTTGAGAAGGACCTGTATTAAAAGTAAAATTTTATGGAAATTAAAGAATAAAAAAAGTATGGTGAAAACCATATGTACAAAAATATTGGTACAATCAAAAGTTACAACCATGTACAATGCTTGAATATTGTGAGAAAATGTTAGTTGACCCCCAGTGTTGATATGGGGAATTGAATATGATGCGTCTTGGCAGCTGTCCTCTACTAGTTTTGCAGCAGAAGCTGCTTCTTCAGGAGAGGCCAATCATAAACATCTATTAAAATATATCATAATTACAGGTTTATGTGGTTATAACAAGAATACATCTTAAGAGCAGAAAGAAATATTTGTTCGACATCAGGTAAAGTTGATATGTATTCTGAAGAAAGACATGCATCACCTAGGGAAGTCATGGCGTTAAGGTAGCACAGATAGAGGCACCCGGCGGTAATTCCCCACCATGGCAGACACGGGAGACACTTAGGAATTGCTGGTTTCTAAATTTACAAGATTTATAAGGGGAAAAGGGTTGGAAGAGGGGGGAGAAAGAGGAGGAGGAGAGAGAGTAGAGCGAGTGAAGGGGGGGGGGGGGTAGAGAAAATGAAATCAGGGAATATTAAGAGGAAAGAAAGAATAAAAAGGGTGGAGTAAGAAGAGAAGAAGTCAAAGGATAGAGAAGGTTAAGAGTGGAGTGAATAAAGTGAATGAGAGTCCAGATAAGAAGAAAGAGAAGGGGAAAGGAAGAGGGGAACAGGGTAAAGAGGGAAGGGTTGGAATGGTAAAAAAGGTGGGGGGAGGGGAGGGAAAACCGAAAGAGAGAGGGAAGGGGGAAGGGGGGCACAGGGAAGAGGAGGGGGAAAGGAAAGACGAGAAGAGGGGAGAGAGGAAAGGAAATATGGGGGGGGGGGATTGGGAGAAAGATGAGGAAAAGGAAGGGGAAGGAATGGGGGAGGTGGAAAGGAGGAAGGGAGAAAAGAAAAAAAGGGGGGACATTTTCTTTCATTTCATTAAAGTTATGATTTATGCATGTTTTTTATGATATGCACTGTCCCTGGGCAGTCTGTAGTGTATATGGCAGCCTGAGACTTTGCTACCCCAGCGGCATGCATGCGCTTCTCCAGGGATAGGACCTGAATTTGACCCGGTATCAGACTCTTGCTGTCCCTGTAAAGCAAAGCTGGAGTGTGAAAGAAGTAGCAGCACAAGAATCCAATCAGTTTATGTGCACCAAGCTGGTCCAAACAAACTATTTTCTCCCTAACACTTTCAGTGCTCAGCCTGACTCAATTTTATTTTAGGAGCAGGACGGGAAGTCCCTGTACCACTCCCAGAACACAGTGCTGTACACTGTATGGAGCTACATACGTTATATAGCGCTGTGCTCTGGCAACAGGAGGAGGACTTCCCATGTGGCTCCTGACACAAAATCAAGTTGGGCTGAGCACTGCTCAGCTATTCACAGGAAGCTTTGTATTTTCTGAATGAATACAAAGCTTCCTCTGATTGACCAAAGCAGAGATCCTGATATCGTCCACCCACCTCTCCACCTCAGAAAATCAGCGGAAGTTTTGTATTCATTCAGAAACTACAAAGCTTCCTGGGAATGGCTGAGCAGCAATCAGCCTAACTTAATTATGTTTTGAGCGCGAGACAAAGAAGTCCCCATCCTGCTGCCAGAACACAACACTGTATACATAGCTGAAAATACATACAGTTCATATAGTGCTGACAGCTGCTGCATGTGTTAGTGGAAAGGAAATAGTTTGTTTTAACCAGCTTGGCCCAAACAAACTATTTAGAGTTCACTAAAACCTAGAGTTAGACTTTAATGCAGGTATTAAACACCAAGAATGTAAAATATTGCATCTTACCAATTATTAGATTTGGCACCTGAATTTGTTTTGTTGTATAGGCTTTTTCCCCTTATGTTTTCACTTGGTGATCTGGTCAATAATACACTTCCTATATTAGATTGTCCCCACTCTGGGTGAAGGAGCAACAGAGACACCTTTGGACAGCAGCATTTTCAGTTTTGGGGGAGGGGAGTATTAGATGCATTAGCAGATTTAAATACACTAACAAATTGAAACTAATCTCCTGCTAACACATTTTAAGCAATTACAGCAAGTTTTATTCCTTTGGGTTAAAGGCTTTACATAAATAAATAAAAGTTCTAATTGTAAGCACCCCTGTCAGTGGTAAATGGTTTGTCTCAACCCTCTAACTGCTGCATCAAGTGCGACCTTTGTGAACCCTGGTAGGTCTGCCACTGGTGTCAGTAGTTTTTATTTTTGTTATTTAATTGTTTAATAATTTTTTTACCATTTTTTAGGAGGCCCGTTGATGAGATATCAGGGGTCAAAACAGACCTCTGATGTTCCACCTTTGAGACAGAGTAAGGAGATTGAGGACACAGCACTCAATCTTGCAGCCTCAGCTGCACAAAATTAATAGACAGGAATAGCTCTGTATAGAATTACCGGTTCCTGTACAAACTGAAGCAATGGAAACTCAGTTTGCTATGTTTCAGTTATGAATGGACAGAGTCAGTGATTGGTACTGATCCCTGACTCTCCATCCTGACTTCCCCCCACAGCTCTGCTAGATTCCCCCCTCCGCTCTCCCAACGGCTGCTGCAGGGGATGTGTCAGGATGGGGAGCAGGAAAGGGGCTGGTAAATGTGTAATTTACTGGGCCACTCCTTTTCTGAATGGGGAGTCAGTGATCCATATCGATCATAGTGTCAATTCATAACTGAAACATAGTAAACTGAGGAATGGGGGGGGGGGGCAGAAAGAGCACAGGGGGCTGGAGAACACACGGAGGGCAGCAGAAAGAAGCTGGATTTGAGGAGCAGTGGGGGCTCCTTCTCCTTTCTCCTCATCTCCCTCAGCGGCAGCAGATTTCTGCCCCCGCTGCTCCTCCTATCCAGGCATACAGGGGGGCCTGTAGCATGGAGCTGGGTCGCAATTGTGACCCCTATAGATACACCCCTGGTTAAAAGAGAAGTTGTATATGTCGCACAATTTACAGACTTGCCCACATGTAGGGTGCGTAGTGAATTGGTGAATGGTGCCACCATGCAATTATAGGAACATAAGGATTTTCAGCAGCACACAGGGCCGCCAATAAGGGGGTACAGCCAGCCCTCCTGTACCAGACCCGGGCCCCATAATTTCAACAAGGGGGCCCAGGCACCTGTCAAGCTGGAAGACCGGCTGTACTGCCTTATCACTGGAACCAATCCTCCTGTGGCTCCCCATGCAGCACAGCCAGGTTCTTCTCGTTTCCTTCCCTCTGGCTGTGCTGCAGATGGAGCCACAGGAGGATTGGTTCCAGTATCTGCACCTCCCATCCTCCGCCGCTCTGATCACCCCCACCTCCCTTCCCCCTGCTGTCCTGTCCTCCATGAGCACCCTCTTCTCTTTCCTGACATCCCCTTCTTTCCCTCCAGCCTGCCGCAGCTGCCACAAGGCACACACATGGGGATCGTTCTGGAAGGTGAGTGAGGAAAGGTGGGAGGGGCGGTTAAAAATGTGTTTACCCCGAACGTCCTTTTTCAGAATAAATACAGTGAGTGATCGGTAGAGATCGTTCCTGTGCTCATACATAACTGAAGCATAGTAATTGTGTTTGCTATGCTTTAGTTTGTGAATTAATAGGAAGCCTCAGAATGCTTCCTGCTCATTCATCTGCAGTGCAGCTGAGGCTGCAGAGAAAAGGACTGAGGAATGTATGTCCTCAGACCTATTCCCTGTCTCAAACGTGAGACATCAGGGGTTTAGATCCTTGATATTACACAACATGTAAAAAAAGCTGTGTCCCCATAGGATAACATAGGCTGCCTGCACACAGCTCCAAGTGGCTCAAGCCACATAAACAAACTGCTAATTTACACTGTACAGGACACGCCGTCCATATGAATAAGCCCCAAGACCTTATACGCACACAGAGCTTTATTTATTAACTCAACACAATATTATCTTTTAGATTTTGCAGGAATTTTGTTGTGTTTGTGCCCGCAATAATAAATGTTTAGGTTTTAAAAAGTTAGCCATAATGTAATAAGGTATCAAAAATCTCAGCGCAGGGGGTAACTAATAAAGATTAGACAGCTAGAAATGCAGGCCTTACTGCTAGGTCAGCTAAATAAAACGCAGTGTAAAATTGTATAGACAGTCTACTAGTAGATGACACCCAAAAACAGAATTCAGTAAGAGAAGAAGGAAAAGTAGTTTGCTTGGCTCACCCCAGCCATGGAGCCAATCCGTGCCATGAGAATGTCTAGGGTACAATGCAGAGGAAAGAGAAGAAAAAGAAGACGGAGAAAGGATGGTGACGGATCTGGTAGTCCACCGGGAGTATTCTGGAGGGTGTTAGTGAACGATGTAGGCAGTAGTGGGGTCATGGTTTTAAGAGAGATTCATCAATTAGGTGGTAATCATTTATTGATCCAGGGCTGATTTTTGTGTATTTTTAAGGCGGGGGGGGGGTGGGGGGGGGGGTTCTGTCAGATAAGAATCACAAGGTCCTGTAGAACAGAAGCCCTATCAGCACACCTTGGTACTGTATAGTGATAATCTTGCCTTTGGTTCAAACGCTTTACTGTGCATTACAGTATAAAAATATAATTGCCCAGGAAAATTTACACATGATATTGTCACTGCTTAATTATTTCATATTGGGATAAAGTTCCAGGAGCAGTTTCGAGAATGCTTTGATTGCAACTGTGATTTATATCACATAAATGTATATTCACTGGGGCCCTGTCACATTTTAATGAAATATTTGGATTATATGTCAAGATTTTAGGATGTCTATTAAAAGTGCGCTCTGTTCCCAGATCTAGATTTCTATTATACCTGATTAGTTATAAAAAATAATTTACATGAAAGCTTAATGGCCTCCAGAAATGACAAATAAAAGAACTGTAGGAAGCAGTACATCTTTAAAGGAAGACAGATTTATCTTACGTTTACGCATGTAATAAATATTTAGATTAGGTGGTAAAAGGCAATGCTTCCCTTGGATAGAATGATATGTACCAAGAGCTTAGTCTTTCTTTCCTGCATAAACACTGCTGTGGTTCTCTAAACCATTTCACTTACATTAGTATTAACTAAATATTTACAACATTATTGGAGCTGAAGAGGTATTGTAGAGGAGAGCTTCCAACTGCTCTATTAATTTCCTATCCAGGTGATACAGGATCCCTGAAAAAAAAAAAGTTCAATTAACTTTCCATGGGCAGAAGAAACAGACCAATAGGCATGCTGGTGATTATTTCCTATTTTCTAGTATGCTTTGTGTATTATGGCACTGTAAAGTTCTCTCTTTGTGAAGTTTAAAATTGTTCTCCAGACACCAGTCCACCCCCTTATGCCCTGTACACACGGTCGGATATTCCGACAATAAAATCCGTTCTGATTTTTTCCGACGGATTTTGGACGAAACTTGTCTAGCATACACACGGTCGCACAAAGTTGTCGGAAAATCCGATCGTTCGGAACGAGGTGATGCACAACACGTACAACAGGACTACGTAGGGGCTAGTAGCCAATAGCTTTCATCTCCAAAAAAGTCAGATCGGATTTTGTTGTCGGAAAATTTTAGATCCTGCTCTCAAACAAAAAGCCCACACACGATCGGATTTTCCGACAACATATTACGATCGGACTTTTTCCGTCAGAATTTCCGACCGTGTGCACAGGGCATAACTCATTGCCATGTTATTAAAAAAAAAGAAAAAGAAAGAAAAAAAGCTAAACTAAATGCCCAAAATATCTCCTGAAATAGTAATGTGATCCACCAAGTCCTGGTCTTCACTCAATAAAGGCAAAGGTTAGGGACAAATGACTATGGAGGTGAGTACAAAACAGGATTAATACACTTTTATATATTTTCTTAAACACATAATTACTGATATTTTAAAATGGGGCTTTTTAGCAGCTATGGCAAGAGCAGTATGTGGAGATGTAGTGCTTGGGTGCACTGGAAACTCTGGTGCTTCTGTCGACTAAACTGCACCACAATAATATATAGTGCTCCACTGCAGACAGAGGACGGCTTTTGTGGTGTCACCAACAACTTCGTGCTGCTGTTGTGTATATATAGTAATGATAATAAAAGACCTAAAGAAAATTAAACGCAAATTGTGTTTGTTGTTATGAAAGCTCAGCCTGGAACAATTATTGTTATATATTTTTATGTCACTGTGATATGCCTCTATTCTTCTGGTCATGAGTGTATTAAGCCAGGGCTCAAAATTTCAAGTCCTGAGCTACTAGCCAGGCCTTAAGGGTTACTCGCCACCAGTTGCCCTGTCCCTAACTCCGCCCCTAAACACGCCTTCATAAATTACCTCATGAAATGACACTTAAATGTTTTATGCAGAATTAAGTTACAAAAATAAATATTAACTAATATTAAAAATTAACAACTTTATCAGTGCCCATCAGTGCTGCCTCACCTGTGCCCATCAATGCAGACGCAGCTGTGCCCAACAATGCAGCCTCACCTGTTCCCAACAATGCAGCTGCACCTTTGCCTATCAATGCAGCCTCAGCTGTGCTCATCAATGCAGCTTCACCTGTGCCCATTAATGCAGCCTCATCTGTGCCCATCAATGCAGCCTCACCTGTGTCCATCAATGCCACTTCACCTGTGCCAACAATACAGCCTCATCTGTTCCCAACAATGGCACTTCATCTGTGTCCATCAATGCCATTTTACCTGTGCCAACAATGCAGTCTCACCTGTGCTAACAATGCAGTCTCACTGGTGTCCATCAATGACGCTTTACATGTATCCATCAATGCAGCTTCACCTGTGTCCATCAATGCAGCCTTATCTGTGCCCAACAATGCGGCCTCACCTGTGCCCAACAATGCAGCCTCACCTGTGCCCAACAATGCAGTCTCACCTGTGCCAACAATGCAGTCTCACCTGTGCCAACAATGCAGCCTCATCTGTGTCCATCAATGCCGCTTCACCTGTGTCCATCAATGCAGCTTCACCTGTGTCCGACAATGCAGCTTTAACTGTGCAAACAATGCAGCCTCACCTGTGCCCAACAATGCAGCCTCACCTGTGCCTAATATTGCAGCCTCACCTGTGCCCAACAATGCAACCGCACCTTTGCCTAACAATGCAGCATTACCTGTGCCAACAATGCAGCCGCACCTGTGCCCAACAATGCAGCCTCACCTGTGCCAACATTGCAGCCTCACCTGTGCAGGGGAAGAAAGAGGAGAGGATGAGGATTGCCGACCAGATCATCAGAGAGCGGGGAACATTGCTGTAACAGCTTTCATTTAAATTGCCTAGTATTCCCCGCGCTCGCCGTCACATACAGCCCCACCTCCTGGCCCGGATACTTTGATATACGACACACGTCCCAGCATTGGACTGGCATTCTATCAAAGTACCTGGGCCAGGAGGGGGGGGGGCAGTGTGTGACGGCGAGCGTGGGTAACACTCTGCAAATTAAATAAAAGCTGTTACAGCGATGTTCCCACTCTCTGGTGATCTGGCCAGCTCTCTCTTCCCCTGGGCGATCGCTGGGAGAAAAGCTCCCATTTAACCCTGCCTGCCGGCGGTGCTCCCCCCCTCCAAGGCAGCCCCACGCTTCATTTTCCACTTGCAAGTAGGGGGGTGGAAATATTAAGGGCTGTATTAAGCTATACCATAAAATATTGTGTTTGCTTTTGTAAGCATACAACATTTTAATAAAAGTTAAAAAAAATTAAACACAAACAAAATAGAGCTGAACGAAAACAAAAGTAAAATAAATGAAAAAACAAAAATAAAACAACTAAAAAAACTAAAGTAAAATAACAAAAAACAAACAAATAGCGACCCAAAACAGTGGAAGGGGAGTTCAAATAGATATTAAACCCAAATACAAAACTGTTATATATTTCAGCTTACCGATAAATAAAGTAATACTAAAGGCAAAACGTGTTTTCCTGTCGCATCATGGCAGCATACATTTGGGTTGTGACTCAGCCCCTCACAACCTGATAGGACTGAATAGCTATAATTTGTAAAGGGAGGACCCCACCTCAGTATTCTTCTTTTTTTTCCTCACCTGTCCGGGACTGGATGGAACACTCAGCACCCCTTACCGCTCTTGCCCCAGCCAGGTTCAAGCCTCTCCTGGGTGGAGGTCCTTGCCTGTACAGCTTCTAAATGAGCTAAATGGAAGGAACCCCACTCTGATGGTCTTAGGGGTATGCTGCCTGGTACTTCACAAGCCTTAAATAGGCTTAGATTATATGCAGTTGTCTCAGTTTTTATCTTTCTAACACGTGCAGGGTTTCTCTGGGATCTGTAGTCCCACACAGCTATCCTGACATCCCCAAAATTGCACCTAGGCATCTGATCGCTTCTGCGCATGCGCGAGTGAGAGTGACACCGCCAGGAGCTTGTTTTGCCAGCATCCATCATGGCAATGGGCTCCCCGGCGCGCTGTTGCGCATGTGCTAGCGTGACATCATTCCGCTGCGATAAATTTAAAACCTCCAGTACTTCCTCTATCTCCTGTCACTGCAAGACACCAGGGATTCATATCGGATTACACCAAGTGCTAGACACTGCCCGCTAACCTCTCTTTCCCTGTTCCTCCACTAAGGTAAGACTAAATTAGTCTGTACTATGGGTGACTGTTCTGTTTCTCTATTGTATTTCTATTATATTTCTCTAACTCCTACTGCAAACTCTAGTGGAAGCCTCTGTTCACTCCTCATGGAGACCACTGCCCAAGCAGACCATCCACAGCTTAAAGAGGAAGTAAAGCCTCCTTTTAAAAAAAAAAAAAAACGGAACCTGCAAGGCAAAGGCATAATAAGCTAGTATGCATAGCATACTAGCTCATTATGAATAACTTACCTGAGAACGAAGCCCCCAAAGTGACCCTCGTCCACGTCCTCCTCCGCCGCCATCAATCCCGGAGTGACTTCCGGGTCTCGCTGCTCCAGCGCTGTCATTCGCTGAAGTCGCAATGACGTCACTCCCGCGCATGCGCATGGGAGCCGCCAAGAGAGGCATATAACCGTGATCTCCGGCATGCTCAGTGTGCCTCTGCGCCGCTTTTCTAAATATCTCCTAAACTGTGTAGGTTTAGGAGATATTTATTCGACCTACAGGCAAGCCTAATGCCGCGTACACACGAAGGGACTATCCCGCGGGATTATCCGCTGGACCGAAGTCCAGCGGATAATCCCCTCGTGTGTGGGCGCCGGCGGACTTTTTGGCGCCAAAGTCCGGCGGACTTTTTGGCGCCAAAGTTTTAAGTTTGGTTTTAAAATTATCCGCTGGACTTGGCAGTCCGGCGGACAATCCCACAGTTAGTAGGCAAGTCCGCGGGACTTTTGAAAATGAACGGACTTGCCGCTCATCGGCAAGTCCGTTCATTTAGCACGTGACTTCAGGTTACATAGCTAGCGTAGGCACTAAATGCCGCCGCGCTGGCTCCGTAAGCTGGCATGGATTTAAAGGGACTCCCCACGCCGAAAAAACGGCGTGGGGGTTCCCCCCAAATCCATGTCAGACCCTCATCCGAGCACGCAGCCTGGCAGGCCAGGAAAGGGGTGGGGACGAACGAGCGCCCCCCCTCCTGAGCCGTACCAGGCCGCGTGCCCTCAACATGGGGGGTGCCCTGGGGAAAGGGGGGCAGTGCGGCCCCCCCACCCCAAAGCACCTTGTCCCCATGTTGATGAGGACAAGGGCCTCTTCCCGACAAACCCTGGCCGTTGGTTGTCGGGGTCTGTGGGCGGGGGCTTATCGGCATCTGGGAGCACCCTTTAATAAGGGGGCCCCCAGATACCGCCCCCCACCCTATGTGAATGAGTATGGGGTACGATGTACCCCTACCCATTCACCTAAGGTGTAAAATGTAAAGTACAAAAAACACACACACTTTTGAAAAAATATTTTATTGCACTGCTCCGGGGGTCTTCTTCCGTCTTGGGGGTCTTCTCGCCGGACTCCTCCGCTCTCTTCTGCTCTTTTACCTAGCTCTTTCACGAGCGGAGGAGTCCGGCTACCTTCTTCGTCGTCGCCGCCGTCGTCGTCGTCTGGGGGTCTCGATCCGCCTTCGGGGGTCTTCCGGGGGTCTCTTCTGTTCTTGCGGCGGTCGTCGTCTTCCGCGCCGCCGGCGCCTTCTCCTTCTTCTTGTCCTTCTTCTTGTTGTTCTTCTTCTTCCGATGTTGACCCGACGCTCTCTCTGCCCGGAATGCCTGTGCCGCGCTGCGCTGGGACTTATATAGGGGCATGGGGACAGGGTCACATGTTCATGTCACATGGTGACCCCGCCCCCTTGCGATGTCACAGTCCCAGCATCCTCCGGGACTGTGACAACACAAGGGGGCGGGGTCACCATGTGACATGAGCATGTGACCCTGTCCCCATGCCCCTATATAAGTCCCAGCGCAGCGCGGCACAGGCATTCCGGGCAGAGAGAGCGTCGGGTCAACATCGGAAGAAGAAGAAAAAGAAGAAGGACAAGAAGAAGAAGAAGGCGGCGCTGGCGGCGCGGAAGACGACGACCGCCGCAAGAACAGAAGAGACCCCCGGAAGACCCCCGAAGGCGGATCGAGACCCCCAGACGACGGCGGCGACGACGAAGAAGGTAGCCGGACTTCCCCCGCTCGGTAAAAGAGCTTGGTAAATGGCGGGGGAGTCCGGCGAGAAGACCCCCAAGACGGAAGAAGACCCCCGGAGCAGTGCAATAAAATATTTTTTCAAAAGTGTGTGTTTTTTTTTTACTTTACATTTTACACCTTAGGTGAATGGGTAGGGGTACATCGTACCCCATACTCATTCACATAGGGTGGGGGGCCGGGATCTGAGGGCCCCCTTATTAAATGGGGCTCTCAGATTCCGATAAGCCCCCGCCCGCAGACCCCGACAACCAACGGCCAGGGTTGTCGGGAAGAGGCCCTTGTCCTCATCAACATGGGGACAAGGTGCTTCGGGGTGGGGGGGCCGCACGGCCCCCCTTTCCCCAGGGCACCCCCCATGTTGAGGGCACGCGGCCTGGTACGGCTCAGGAGGGGGGGGGCGCTCGTTCGTCCCCACCCCTTTCCTGGCCTGCCAGGCTGCGTGCTCGGATAAGGGTCTGACATGGATTTGGGGGGGACCCCCACGCCGTTTTTCGGCGTGGGGATTCCCTTTAAATCCATGACAGGTGACGGAGCTAGCGCGCCGGCATTTACTGCCTACGCTAGCTACGTACCTGAAGTTACGTTCGAAATGAACGGACTGCTCCGTGTGTGGGCAAGTCCGTTCATTTTCAAAAGTCCCGCGGACTTTGGCCGGCGGATTATCCGTCCGTGCGTGTGTGGGCAAGTCCGCACGTGTGTGGGCAAGTCCACACGCTCGGAAAGTCCAGCGGACCCAGCTGGAAAGTCCGGCGGGATTGTCCGCTGGACTAAGTCCGCCGGCAAAAGTCTGCACGTGTGTACGCGGCATTAATCTAGGCTTATCTGTAGGCCAAAGTGGTTTGTAAGGGTTTACAACCACTTTAACAGGGAAGGGGACGAATTAGTAAGTAGTGAAGATTGAGAAAAAGAGAGCCTTGCCACTAATGCTGCCTTATTGGACAGCCCTATCAGGTCCATAAGTTTGTCAGACTCAAGACCCAGAAGAAGCAGTTCAGGACACAGAGGAAGTCTCTCAGATAACCGAAGGAGCCGCTCAAGGCACCGAAGAAGTCGCTCAACTTAAAGAAGCCGCTCAGGTCACAGACGAAGTTGCTCAAAGTCACCCTCTCAACGCCGTCACTCATACCACAGAAGGTCCTCTTCCCACAGAACATCTTCAGCCAGCCATCACTCCTGCTTGCTGGGTCTGTGGCACCATAGCTCTTCCAGACAAATTGGCCTGTTGTTTGTGCTTCGATGAAGCTACTACAGAAAAAGAGACAGATGTCAGACAGGTGACTGACATCATTAGCGAATCGGTAAGAGAATCGATCCAACAAATATCAACACCTGAAGCAGATAAGCCTGCTCAGACTACTTCAGTGGTTACACCCAGCACATCAAAAACTGCAGATAGATCATCTGACAGTGAAGAATTAGAGGTGTGACGGATCTCGGATGTCTCTTCTGAGAATCTCCGCCAGACCTGTGTCTCCTGTCCTCCAAATGCACTTGCAGCCTGCAGATTCGCCATAACCAGCCCTTAACCCCTCAATCACGAGACAAGCCACACAGGTGTGGAGGGTTAAACATCCAGAGCATAAACTCTTTATTAAGTTTCAAACATACACTTTTAAACACAGTTGGGGACACCCCCTTAGCCTTGTCATAGAGGGGGTAGGGGACAAGGAAGAACCAATGGAAACTCAACACTTGTGTATTCAAACAGCTACAGTTGAAACACAAAGGGATTATGATAAGCAGGCAGCCCCTCCTAACAGATCCCCTGCTGGGAGATGTCTCCAGTCCAGACCTTTCGTCTACATGCCATGACCCAACACAATTAACACAGCAACAAGGGGGGGGGAGAAGGGATGCAGCATTACATCGCATTATCTCAATGCCACTTTGTCCCCAAGTCTCTCCCAAGTCCATTCTGGGCCATAGTCTGTGGGTAGGAGGCCAACGCAGAGCCCCTTCCAAAACACACAGTGACAGTGGGTTCTGTCACATTTCTCCCCTTTTAAAAACAGACTAACCAGGTCCTTGACCCTCAACTGGTCTGGACCTGCGTTAGTCACAAATTCCCACCCCAGGCAAACAGAAAAAGAAACAGTACGACTCTGGCGCTGGGGAGCAAAACCGCACATACGGTCTCCCGTGAATAAAAACAGCCGCTTTAGAGCAGGACTGCCTGTCCGCACTCCCGTGATCCGGGGCCTGGTTGCATGTATTGGGGGGAGCTGAATAATCCTCTGCCCCGATGCCAGCGCTTCAGCTGGTAGGGAGCATAGGCTGGTAGTGCTAAGCCTTTGAGGAAGAAAAGGAACTTGCTCTTCTCCTGGTGTAGTTACCAGCCGCTGGGGAGGTATCTTGCAGGGACTATCTCCCAGACTCTCCATCTCTTTTTCTGATGCTAGGCAGAGACCAACAGCGCTCTGCCCCGTAGCCAGCGCTTCTGCTGGGGGGACATATGCAAAGATATTCAGCCGCTGAAGAGGGGGAAGGGTTTTTTCCCCTCCCGGTTCTGTGACCAGCTGCTGGGGCGACTTCTGACAGGGGCCATCTCCCAAACCCTCCAAAAACATACTGAGGGCTGGGCAGGGGCCAGCGGCACTCTGCCCCATAGCCAGCGCTTCTGCTGGGGGGATAAACACTGGGGTAGTGTCCAAGTGCTGGGGAAGTAGAATGGCTTTCTCCACTCCCGGTGGGGATTTCCGCTGCTGGGGAAACAGCTCCCGAAGATCATCTCTCGGACTCTCCTGATCCAATTCTGAGGGTGGGCAGAGGCCACCGGCACTCTGCTCCGTCGCCAGCGCTTCTGCTGGGGATATAAACACTGGGGTAGTGTCTAATTGCTGGGGAGGGAGAATGGCTTTCTCCACTCCCGGTGGGGATATCTTCTGCTGGCAAAACAGCTTACTGAGGTCATGTCCCAGACTCCCTGGATCTAACTGTGAGAGTGGGCAGAGGCCAGCGGCCCTCTGCCCTGTAGCCAGCGCTTCTGCTGGGACACCGGATGCGATACTCTGGACTTGCTGCTGATCCCCATCTACCAGCCTTCCAGCGCCCGTCTCAACTCCCCCGTCTGAGACTTTTATGCCATTAGCTTGTCTCGCTGCCTGGGGAACCTCCGATGCCTTCTGGCATTCAAGCACTCGCAGTGCCCTCTGTATCATCGCCGCTTCTTCCATTGTGGTTAGAACGGGAAAACGTAGGGGTACCCCTGGCCCCATTTGCTCTGCATCTTCGCGACTGTCCGCTTTTTCTCCCAGACAGTCCCAGGCAACGCGAGCCATGCCGGGCTGCTGATCACCGTCAAACAGCCGCTTGTAAGCAATCTCGAGCTCCCATTCCTGCTCAACCAGGAACTCCAATTCCTCCAGGTCACATGCCTCTTCTGGGAGGTCCAGCACCTCATCTCGGAAGTCCAGGATGTCTTCCAGCCGCCACTCCTCGATGCTCCCAAAGTCTGGGTCTCCGTACATTTTTTTATGGAGCAGCCCCACGCTGCCGTAGCCAACGCCTTCTGTCGGGCTGCCATCTGCTGTACCTGGCCACAGTTGAGCCGCAAACCACCGGAGGGCTCTGTAGCTGGCGTCCAGCCTCATCTCCTCCCGGACCAATCTTCCGAGCTCCGTCTTCCAATCATCTCGTGGTTGTTCCCTCAGAAACACCTCTCGTGCACGGTACTGCGTCCAGTACATCTCTGTAGAGGAGGGAAGGATCTTCATCTGATGATGCTGCTCGTGGCTTAGCATCTCTTGCCAGAGTTGCCGGCGGATCACATCCTCCCAGCCGAGCAGGGTGTGCTCTGTCGCTGGTCCCCGATGTTGCTTCCGCATGCCTTGCAGCCTCCTCCCGAACTCCGCTCTCATGCTGGCTGGTCCCCGTATTGCTTCTCGATGGCTGCCCGGATCTTGCATCCCGGTGGTGATTTGGATGTCCTGGACTGCAGGAGACTTCCCACTGCTTCCACCACTGTGACGGATCTCGGATGTCTCTTCTGAGAATCTCCGCCAGACCTGTGTCTCCTGTCCTCCAAATGCACTTGCAGCCTGCAGATTCGCCATAACCAGCCCTTAACCCCTCAATCACGAGACAAGCCACACAGGTGTGGAGGGTTAAACATCCAGAGCATAAACTCTTTATTAAGTTTCAAACATACACTTTTAAACACAGTTGGGGACACCCCCTTAGCCTTGTCATAGAGGGGGTAGGGGACAAGGAAGAACCAATGGAAACTCAACACTTGTGTATTCAAACAGCTACAGTTGAAACACAAAGGGATTATGATAAGCAGGCAGCCCCTCCTAACAGATCCCCTGCTGGGAGATGTCTCCAGTCCAGACCTTTCGTCTACATGCCATGACCCAACACAATTAACACAGCAACAAGGGGGAAAGGGAAAAGGGATGCAGCATTACATCGCATTATCTCAATGCCACTTTGTCCCCAAGTCTCTCCCAAGTCCATTCTGGGCCATAGTCTGTGGGTAGGAGGCCAACGCAGAGCCCCTTCCAAAACACACAGTGACAGTGGGTTCTGTCACAAGAGGCCTCAACAGGATTTGACTTTACCTTGATAGAGCCGTTTGTTAAATCCGTGAAAGAAACAATCGGATGGGAGGAGCCTTAAGAAGCTCCAGGGAAAACAAAAAAATATTTTCCAAACCTGAAGAAGGATCATTCCCATTGAATGATGAATTGGAGGAACAGATGAGGAAAAGATGAGTGGCATAAGCCAGAGAAAAAAAAATAGTCTCAACAACAGACTGACAAAACTCTACCCACTAAAAGAGCCTAAAGTAATTCCGTTAGTGTCAGCTCCAGTGGTAGATGCATCACTAATGCGTTTGGCCAGGCATGTACAGTGGGCCAAAGAAGTATTTAGTCAGCCATCAATTGTGCAAGTTCTCCCACTTAAAAAGATGAGAGAGGCCTGTAATTGTCATAATAGGTATACCTCAACTAAGCGTGTCAGGAGTAAGCGTGTCAGGACCCCACAGGGCAAGGACCGCGCTATACCACAGATGGACACCAGTGGCAGAAAAAAGCGCCCTGAGGCGATTCAGTTCGCATAGGTAGCGCTATACAAGTCATTCATTCATTCATGAGAGACAAAATGTGGAAATAAATCCAGACAATCACATTGTCTGATTTTTGAAATAATTTATTCGCAAATTATGGTGGAAAATAAGTATTTTGTCAATATAAAAAGTTCATCTCAATACTTTGTTATATATCCTTTTTTGGCAATGACAGAGGTCAAACGCCACTCCAGGACCTTGAAATGCTTCTTACGAAAGCCACTCCTTCCTTGCCCGGGTGCTGTGTTTGGGATCATTGTCATGCTGAAAGACCCAGCCACATTTCATCTTCAATGCCCTTGCTGATGGGAGGAGGTTTGCACTCAAAATATCACAATACATGGCCCCATTCATTCTTTCATGTACACGGATCAGTCGTCCTGTTCCCTTTGCAGAGAAACAGCCCTAAAGCTTGATGTTGCCACCCCCATGCTTCACAGTAGGTATGGTGTTCTTTGGTTGCAACTCAGCATTCTCTCTTCTCCAAACACGACGAGTTGTGTTTCTACCAAACAGTTCTACTTTGGTTTCATCTGACCATATGACATTCTCCCAATCCTCTTCTGGATCATCCAAATGCTCTCTAGCAAACCTCAGACGGGCCCGGACATGTACTGGCTTAAGCAGGGGGACACGTCTGGCACTGCAGGATTTGAGTCTCTGGCGGCGTAGTGTGTTACTGATGGTAGCCTTTGTTACGTTGGTCCCAGCTCTCTGCAGGTCATTCACTAGGTCCCCCCGTGTGGTTCTGGGATTTTTGCTCACCGTTCTTGTGATCATTTTGACCCCACGGGGTGACTTGGCGACTTTGACGTCCATGGAGCACCTTTGTAGAAACCTCAACAAGACACCATATTATATATCAGCAATATATGACTTGTTAAATTTGAAATCTGAAAAGCTACCTTTCATGATTTTGTGGTAGTGAGACTTGGGCAAGGATCTTGATCTGCGAGACTGACATGAACTTGTTATCTTGTCAAATATTATTGCCTCAGTTATAGAAGCCGTCCTGAGCCGTACCAGGCCGCGTGCCCTCAACATGGGGGGAGAAACATACGGGATAAAGCATCCGCCTTGCCATTCTTGGAGCCGGGACGGTAAGTGATGTGGAAATTAAACCGGGAAAAGAACAAGGCCCAGCGGGCCTGTCTGGGTCTAAGGCGTTTTGCAGCCCTGAGGTACTCCAAGTTGCGGTGGTCTGTGAAGATGAGAATGGGTTGGGAGGCTCCTTCTAGCAGGTATCTCCATTCCTCAAGAGCGAATTTAATCGCAAGTAATTTCCGGTCGCCTACATCGTAATTCTTTTCAGGGGGGACTCAATTTTCGGGAGGCAAAGGCGACCGGGTGGAGTAGGGCCTTTGGGCCACTTCTCTGCGATAGGATCGCTCCCATAGCAGAATCTGAAGCATCCACCTCTAGGACGTAAGGGAGTTCAGGGTCAGGGTGCTGTAAGATGGGTGCAGAGGAAAAAAGTTCCTTGAGCTTCTCAAATGCGCCTTGCGCTTGGGGAGTCCACTGGAACTTGACTTGCTGACGGGTAAGTTGGGTGATTGGGGACACAATGGCAGAAAACCCCTGAATGAACCATCTATAAAAGTTGGCAAAGCCGATAAAACGTTGGACTGACCTCTTGTCTGTGGGGGCAGGCCAATCCTGGATGGCCTTCACTTTTTGTGGGTCCATCAGTACTCCTCCGGTGGTTATGATAAAGCCCAGAACTGGATGGTATCAGTCTCGAACTCGCATTTCTCTCCTTTGACGTAGAGCCCGTGGTTTACGGAGAATGAGAAGAACTTTCCGGACATGTTGACGGTGAGCTTCTAGAGAGTCGGAGAAAATCAAAATATCATCAAGATATACAATGAGGAAGTTATCCAGATACTTACGGAAAATGTCATTGACAAGGTGCTGGAAGGTAGCTGGGGCATTACAAAGTCCAAACGGCATGACCAGGTACTCGAAATGGCCGAATCTGGACCTAAAAGCCGTCTTCCACTCGTCCCCAGAGCGTATTCTAACTAAGTTGTAGGCCCCACGGAGATCCAGCTTGGTGAATACCTTGGCAGTCCTGAGCCGCTGAAAAAGTTTGGGGATGAGTGGGAGTGGGTACCTGTTCTTGATAGTAATTTCATTGAGTTCCCTGTAATCCACACAACAAACCAGCAATTTGAAAGCAAACAGGGGAGGCCTTTTATAGGCCAGGTAAATGGTCAGGTGGGATACCCGGACGAGTGCGCATGCGCACTCGTCTTCTGTCAGCGCCGCGCACAGCGGTGAGGCGTACTGGCTGGGCTGTGTCAGATACCCGAGTGCCGCGTGCGCTTTACCCGGCGTACCTGTAACATTTGTTGCGCTGCTCTACCGCGCGTGCCCTGGGGAAAGGGGGCCCGGCCGGCCAGGAAAGGGGTGGGGACGAACGAGCGCCCCCCCCTCCTGAGCCGTACCAGGCCGCGTGCCCTCAACATGGGGGGTGCCCTGGGGAAAGGGGGGCCGTGCGGCCCCCCCACCCCAAAGCACCTTGTCCCCATGTTGATGAGGACAAGGGCCTCTTCCCGACAGCCCTGGCCGTTGGTTGTCGGGGTCTGCGGGCGGGGGCTTATCGGAATCTGGGAGTCCCCTTTAATAAGGGGGCCCCCAGATACCGGCCCCCCACCCTATGTGAATGAGTATGGGGTACGATGTACCCCTACCCATTCACCTAAGGTGTAAAATGTAAAGTACAAAAACACACACACTTTTGAAAAAATATTTTATTGCACTGCTCCGGGGGTCTTCTTCCGTCTTGGGGGTCTTCTCGCCGGACTCCTCCGCTCTCTTCTGCTCTTTTACCTAGCTCTTTCACGAGCGGAGGAGGCCGGCTACCTTCTTCGTCGTCGTCGCCGCCGCCGTCGTCTGGGGTCTCGATCCGCCTTTGGGGGTCTTCCGGGGTCTTCCCGGGAAGTCCCCGCGCTGTGCTGGGACTTATATAGGGACATGGGGACAGGGTCACATGCTCATGTCACATGGTGACCCCGCCCCCTTGTGATGTCACAGTCCCAGCATCCTCCGGGACTGTGACATCACAGGGGGCGGGGTCACCATGTGACATGAGCATGTGACCCTGTCCCCATGTCCCTATATAAGTCCCAGCACAGCGCGGCTCTGGCATTCCGGGCAGAGACAGCGACGGGTCAACATCGGAAGAAGAACAGTCAACATCGGAAGAAGAACAAGAAGAAGAACAAGAAGAAGAAGGCGCCGGCGGCGTGGAAGACGACGACCGCCGCAAGAACAGAAGAGACCCCCGGAAGACCCCGGAAGACCCCCGAAGGCGGATCGAGACCCCCAGACGACGGCGGTGACGACGAAGAAGGTAGCTGGACTTCTCCGCTCGGTAAAAGAGCTTGGTAAATGGCGGAGGAGTCCGGCGAGAAGACCCCCAAGACGGAAGAAGACCCCCGGAGCAGTGCAATAAACAATTTTTTCAAAAGTGTGTGTGTTTTTTTTACTTTACATTTTACACCTTAGGTGAATGGGTAGGGGTACATCGTACCCCATACTCATTCACATAGGGTGGGGGGCCGGGATCGGAGGGCCCCCTTATAAAAGGGGGCTCCCAGATTCCGATAAGCCCCCGCCCGCAGACCCCGACAACCAACGGCCAGGGTTGTCGGGAAGAGGCCCTTGTCCTCATCAACATGGGGACAAGGTGCTTTGGGGTGGGGGGGCCGCACAGCCCCCCTTTCCCCAGGGCACCCCCCATGTTGAGGGCACGCGGCCTGGTACGGCTCAGGAGGGGGGGGGGGCGCTCGCTCGTACCCACCCCTTTCCTGGCCGGCCGGGGCTGCGTGCTCGGATAAGGGTCTGAGGTGGATTTGGGGGGGACCCCCACGCCGTTTTTTCGGCGTGGGGATTCCCTTTAAATCCATGCCAGGTGATGGAGCTAGCGCGCCGGCATTTACTGCCTACGCTAGCTACGTACCTGAAGTTACGTTCGAAATGAACGGACTGCTCCGTGTGTGGGCAACTCCGTTCATTTTCAAAAGTCCCGCGGACTTTGTCCAGCGGATTGTCCGCCGGAGAAGTCCGGGCGTGTGTGGGCAAGTCCACACGCTCGGAAAGTCCGGCGAAGCCAGCTGGAAAGTCCGGCGGATTGTCCGCTGGACTAGGTCCGCCGGGAAAAGTCCGCACGTGTGTACGTGGCATTAGAAGGACTTATTGGTGTTAGAAACCATGAATCAGACTGAGACAAATGTGCAGTTAAATCACACTTGTTTAATAATAATAAAAAAAGGTAAACAGAGTAAACGTAGTCAAAACATAGCCAGAGTTCAGGAACCGGAACAGATAGTCAGACAAGCCAAAATGTCAGGGAGCCAGAGAACAGTGTAGTAGAACAGTAAGCAGGATCTGGAGCCAGAAGGAATGTCAGCCAAGCAAGTATTTAACAGGAAGACAGTAGAGCGTCTCTAGAGATGTGACCAAGACGAAGGCACTGGAAGCGGAGCCCCAAGCAGCTGTGGAGCATTGAATTGCAGCTTCCAAGTTCTCAATTCGTCATTCAGTATGTGCGTCAACTTGGTCCTTATACTGCGGAGTGTGTCAGGAATGGAGCGATCTGGTGAATGAGGACGTGATTTTTCCACCTATGCGGTTGCCTTGTTCTGGGCCGTCTTTGTGCTGGCCATTTTTTTGGGGGCTTTTCAGGTGGGGGAATTGGTAAGCCGTAACAAACGTGGTGAGGGTGATTTGAGAGTACAGAATGTATGGTTACGGGACACTACATTGGGTATTCTTTGGGTAATCTAACACTGGTCAGTCGGGGAGAGGGGTTCTTGGATTAAGTTGTGTCCCTCTTCTCCAGTTTGCCCTGTCCGGGTTGTCTCGGTTGTCTGGGTGGTCCCAAGTTTTGCTTGAATTATTCCCAGCAAATATTTCTGGGAGTTTACATTTTGATGATTGTGTTATAGCCAAGATGGCTTCATTTATTTTAATTTATAAATATTTATGAGGATTACCCCTTTAAACAACACCAGGGCCAAATATTATTTCCAAGAAATTTAATAAAAGATGTTAAAGATAAAGAAGTTGTAAGTGTGTTATTTGTTCATGTTAATGACTCCTTAGTGCGGGCCCATGACAGGTCCTTGCAATGTGCAGGGCCGACATGGGACAGCATAAGGGGAATGCAGTTTGTGTGTTACAGGTGATATTTGTTCATGTTAATGACTCCTTAGTGCGGGCCCATGTATGGTTACGGGACACTACATTGGGTATTCTTTGGGTAATCTAACACTGATCAGTCGGGGAGAGGGGTTCTTGGATTAAGTTGTGTCCCTCTTCTCTAGTTTGCCCTGTCCGGGTTGTCTGGGGTTTTCCCAAGTTTTGGGCAAATATTCCGGGAGTTTTCTTTATGCACGTGGAAAGGACAGCAATGTCTGGATACCAGTTTGGTCTGATATAGTTGCCAGGCCTGCGTGGCTTATGGCTCGCTCTGTTGAGAAGATTGACAAAGCCAGGTAAAAGGTGAACTAGGAGGTAGCAAGGTTTTTGCAGGAGGGTATTCAGTGGGCCTTCCGTTTGGGGGGCAACATGTGCGTAAGGTGTTACGCTCATGTGCTGTGGCAGGGGGTCTATTGGGTCTTTAAATGCGGTGCTGGGTAAATAATTTTGGAAAATTGTGGGTTGGGCCCATCTGAGTTATGGGTGTCCCCTCCTAATAATACGGTGGTAACATCGGGTTATTACTTAGGTTGTATTTGGTAGTATGTAAGTGGTTTATTGTCCCTGAGCCAGTGTAGTTGCGACTGCGGGCCTTTGATTGGATGGCAGATACAACCGGTTAATCGCGAGTATATAGGCCTTCAAAGACCTTAGACCGGGCATAAGCTGAGGTTCGTTTATTTATTATGCATTGACTGTATTATATGCATTAAACGTATTTTCTTGTGACTGTTGTATTTAATGGTTTGTAATAAAAGACTGCTATGGCCATTCGACTCCAAATTAAGTGTGTCATCTGGTCATTTTGGAAGCAGGGATTGGTCAAGTGTTTAATGTTTTATAGATAATGGGAGCCTCTACACTCTGCAGGTCCCTCAGTCAAGTACATGGTCTGGAGCTGAGTGAAACTAGGAGGAGGGCCAGCATGACTGGGGCCTGCAGAAGAGGCAGAGTATTAGTGGGTAATTTTGATATGCTGCAGTCTGCTTAGCAGATTGAAGAGTTCAAGGCAGAGGGTGTGTCCTGTAGTGGGTAGAGGAGGGGGTGTTGGAAAAGTACAACAGAAAAGTTGCTTATAAACTGACTATTAGGGATGGGCCCGGTGTTCGATTCGAACCCATGTTCGAATCGAACATCGGCCGTTCGTCCGCTCGTCGAGAACAGAACTATGTGGGCTGTTCGCATGAAATTCATGTGATGCGAACAGCCCACAATGCACTGCGCCAGTCGCAGTGCATTGCTGGCTGATAATTGGCCAAGCATGCACTGTGACCCCGCATGCTTGGCCAATCATAGAGCCAGTGGCGAGGAGAGCAATAATTGGCCACAGGCAGGATGCCTGCGGCCAACTATAGCTCAGGGGGTTTAGTACACGCCCCACACTATATAAGGCCGCCGCGCCGGCGGCCTCATGTAGTGTGTTCCGGCGTTAGGAACATGACGGTGTCAGTGACATTATTCATTCTGCTGAGTCTGACATTATCTGCTGTGATTCTGGGGATTAGTGTGTGCGTGCTGTTAATACAGCATTGCATTATCACATTAAACCACCTTTACCCTTCTGGCCTGTTGTGTCATCTAAGGCAGCCATCTGCGGCTAATGAATTGCTGGCTCCCGTAACACAGAGAACAGTCATTCATTGAAAGTCATTGATAAAAAAAAAGCGTGGGGGTCCCCCCAAATTCAATTACCAGGCCCTTCAGGTCTGCTATGGATATTAAGGGGAAACCTGCGTCAAATTAAAAAAAATATGATGTAGGGGTCCCCCTAAATATCCATACCAGACCCTTAAGGTCTGGGATTGATTTTAAGGGGAACCCAGGCCAAAAAAAATAAAAAATGGCGTGGGGTCCCCCTCAAAATCCATACCAGACCCTTATCCGAGCACGCAACCTGGCAGGCCGCAGGAAAAAGAGGGGGGGACGAGAGCACCCCCCCTCCCTCCTGAACCGTTACCAGGCAACATGCTCTCAACATTGGGAGGGTGCTTTGGGGTCTGTGACCCCTCAAAGCACCTTGTCCCCATGTTGAGAGGACAAGGGCATCTCTTCCCTTGAAACCCTGGCCATTGGATGTGGGGGTGCGGGGGGGCCGGAATCTGGAAACCCCCCTATATAAGGGGCACGCAACCCCCACCCCCCCTCCCTCCTGAACCTACCAGGCAACATGCTCTCAACATTGGGAGTGCTTTGGGGGTCTTGACCCCCAAAGCACCTTGTCCCCATGTTGAGGAGGACAAGGGCCTCTTCCCCACAACCCTGGCCATTGGTTGTGGGGGTGCGGGCGGGGGGTTATCGGAATCTGGAAACCCCCTTTAACAAGGGGACCCCCAGATGTGTGAAATGGTAAGGGGGTACAAAAGTACCCCTACCATTTCATCAAAAAAGTGACAAAAAATGGTAAAAATTACAGGAGACGGTCTTTGACTTCCTTTATTAAAATCTTCTGTCTTTCTTCATCCTTCGGTTTCTTCATCTTCTCCTTCCGGCATCTTCTTCCTCCGATCCGCTTCTTCTTGCTCTGGTCTTCTCGTCCGGCATCTTCTTCCACGCGTCGGTGTCTCTTCTTGGGCCGCTCCGCGCAATGGGAGGCTCCCGCTGTGTGAGGCTTCGCTGCGTCTGACAGGTCTTTTATAACGGAGGGTGGCACCACCTGGTGATCCCGCCCCCCTCTGACTCACGGGGACGTCATGGGGACTTCCATATGGCTTTTACCATGACGTCAGAGGGTGGCCCTGCCCTCCGTCATAAAAGACCTGTCAGACGCAGCGAAGCCTCACACAGCGGGAGCCTCCCATTGCGCGGAGCGGCCCAAGAAGAGACACCGACACCGTGGAAGAAGATGCCGGACGAGAAGACCAGAGCAAGAAGAAGCGGATCGGAGGAAGAAGAAGATGGAAGAAGAAGATGGAAGAAGATGCCGGAAGGAGAAGATGAAGAAACCGAAGGATGAAGAAAGGAAGAAGGAAGAAGACCAGAAGAAAGAAGATGAAAGAAGATTTTAATAAAGGAATCCTCAAAGACCGTCTCCTGTCATTTTTACAATTTTTGTCACTTTTTTGGTGAAATGGTAGGGGTACTTTTGTACCCCCTTACCATTTCACACGGGGGGGGGGGGATTTGGGGGTCCCCTTGTTAAAGGGGGCTTCCAGATTCGGATAAGCCCCCCGCCCGCAGACCCCCACAACCAATGGCCAGGGTTGTGGGGAAGAGGCCCTTGTCCTCACCAATGTTGAGGGCATGTGGCCTGGTACAGTTCAGGAGGGAGGGGGGGCCGCTCTCGTCTCCCCCTCTTTTCCTGCGGCCTGCCAGGTTGCGTGCTCGGATAAGGGTCTGGTATGGATTTTGAGGGGGACCCCACACCATGTTTTTTTTTTGGCCGGGGTTCCCCTTAAAATCCATCCCAGACCTGAAGGGTCTGGTATGGATATTTAGGGGGACCCCTACATCATTTTTTTTTAAATTTGAAGCGGGGTTCCCCTTAATATCCATAGCAGATCTGAAGGGCCTGGTAATTGAATTTGGGGGACCCCCACGCATTTTTTTTATTTTTTTTAATTTTTTTTATCAATTACTTTTTTTTATCAATGACTTTCAATGAATGACTGTTCTCTGTATTACGGGAGCCGACAATTCATTAGCCGCGAGTGATTTTAAATAGCTTTTCCTGACAGGCTCCATGGCAGCATACGTGTGGGTTGGCCCCGCCTCCATAACTACCCAATAGGACCCCTCTCCCATAAATCTTTGCTCCTGGCTGCTATCCGTGTTCCTTTTTTGTCCTCCTCCGTAGGACCATGTGGTTCTCCTACCTGAAGATGACTTCACATCGATCGATCGGCCGAATGACAAGTTGTGTTTCCTCCGATAGGCCCTGACTGTTAAGCAGGGTATGGAGAGTAATTGCAGAGTAGCGCTGAAGAAATAATGGTCTTACCTTAAGTGCGCCCGGCCTGTTTACCTGTGGCTACAGGTGGCCCTTATCTGCTGGAGGTCCGGTGTGCGTGGATTCGTTCGGCCATATGATCGTTGGTGGAGTGGTGAGTATGTATATTTCCATGGCAGCAGTGTGTTTATGTGTACTGCTCTGTTTCCCCTTTCTTGTATCGGTTTGCTGCATTATGCTGCTTGCTGAACGCTTCTGCGTTCCAGCAAACTTCTCTCTTCAATTTCCGGGTCCGCGGGCGTTCTGCGCATGCGCGGACCCGACGTTAAAGCGAGGCTTGGTTCTCGCGCATGCGCGTTGAAGGACCCCGGCGTCAGATGATGCCGATGACGTCACGGGCGGCAAATTTAAAAACCCTGCAGAGCTGACAGAGCCCCGGGAATGATTGCGGACACCACAGCGACTTCCCGGGGCTATTTCTCAGGCGTTTGAAGGTAGGAGCAATCCCTTATGATAGGGATATGTGGGTTTTGTCTATCTGAGGTCTGAATGTGTTTTTTCTTATTGCTACAATGCAGGTATCTGTTTATTGTGTACTATGGATGCTTCACTGCCCCCTAGTGGCCAGCCCGCTCATGTTAGGTAGGTTCTAAAATACATCCTTTTGTATTTTTAAATTTTTTTTGAAGAGAGTAAGCATAGGCAGCAAGTTTGACCTGTCCCTTCTGTCTGTTTTCTGTGTTTACAGCCCTTCTAAATCTGATCCACAACCTAGTGCCTATAGACGCAGTGGATCGTCAAAATCGCACCACCACAAATCCTCCTCAAAGTCCAGCCACCATAGGTCCGCCAGGTCGGAACAGCGTGACAGGGATTATTCTCGCCCCCCTGTGGCTCACTCCAGCAAGAGGCCAGAGAAATCATGTTGGGGGTGCAGGATGCCCGTGCCAGCTGATAAATCCCTATGTGACCATTGTTTCACCAAGGCAGCGGATGAAAGAGACGGCGCTGATCAGCGCTTAGAAGTTTTGGTGAGGCGAGTGGTAAAGGAATCCCTGCAGGAAAGGGAAGCCCAACAGCCATGTGAATCCCCATCTGACCCATTAGATCCTACAGTGGGAGAGGGGTTACTACAAGAGACATGGGAATCATCCCAGCCTAGCCGCCACTCGGCTCCTGTCTCAGACAGTGAATCGGATCCGGAAGATCCAGGTTTGGGGTTTGATTATGGTCTGGTTCCCTCCCTGGTCAAGGCGGTGAGAGAGGCTCTAAAGTGGGAAGATCCTATCACTTCCCCCCCCGAAGCAAAGGAAATTTTTTAAGCAGCTCAATAAGGAGCGCCAATTTTTTCCGTTTCTATCCGAATTAGGTGATATTATTTCAGAAGAATGGAGCAAGATGGACAAAAAGAGTTCCATGCAATCTAAAATCCTTAAACTGTACCCTTTTAAGGAAGAGGATGTGAAACACCTGGAGTCAGCTCCACTGGTAGGTGCAGCACTTATGCGTTTGGTGAGATATGTGACTCTTCCCTTAGAAGATACTGTGTCATTCAAGGATCCTTTAGAGAGACGGATCGATTCAGATCTAAAAAGAATCTATTTGACCTCCGGGATGGCGTGCAAACCAGTGCTTGCGATCGCAGCAGTGTCGAAGGCCATAGAATTCTGGTCTGACAGCATTGAAGAATACCTGAGAGGCATTTCAGTAGACACAGCTAAAGACTCACCCATTCAAGAGATTAGGATGGCTTCAGCCTTTCTGGGGGAGGCTTCCATTGATGTCATTCGCCTGATGTCTCGGGATATGCTGGCAGCCGTGTTGGCGCGCCGTGCATTGTGGCTCCGTCCGTGGCTCTCAGACCCTGCTTCTAAGGCTTGGTGCCGCATCCCCTTTGAAGGGTCCTCATTATTGGGCAATAAGCTCGATTCTGCCATATCCCGGGCCACAGGTGGGAAACCTGGGTTTCTCCCTTAGGATAGGCGTCCTCAAAATCAAAGACGCTCTTTTCCAAGAAGGCAGCTACAAACCCGGCCGAGAATTCTCCAGGACATGGAGGTCCAGGCAGTCTTCTTTTAAGAAGGCCTCTAAAGGTGGTTCCTCTGGGAACCAGGACTCCGGGAAGTCCTTTTGAAATTGGGCCCGCTCAAACATGTCGGGTGGGGGCCCGTCTTCTCCACTTCAAACATGTTTGGGCGGCCTCAATTCGGGACTATTGGACCGTAAAGACAGTGTCGTCCGGTCACAAGTGGGTCTTCTGCAACACTCCAAAACTCAGATTTATCCCTACTACTCTTCCAAGCTCAGAAGAGAAAAGACAAGTCCTATTGACCTACATAAGCTGTTTATTGGAACAAGGCACAGTCGTACCCGTCCCAGAGGAAGAGAGGGGCAAAGGCATGTATTCACCCCTGTTTTTGGTGCAGAAGAAGAACGGCACATTTAGGCCAGTAATAGACCTGACCCATCTCAACTCATTCATCCGCAAGGAGAAATTCAAGATGGAGTCCCTGCTTACCATACAACAGTCAGTACACCTGGGAGACTGGTTAATATCAATCGACCTGAAAGACGCATATTTTCACGTGCCTGTGACAAAGGACTTCCACAAATTCCTCCGCTTCGCGCTAGGCAACCAACGACTACAGTTCACTTGTCTACCCTTCGGGTTAACCACGTCACCCCGGGTCTTTTCCAAGGTGCTGTTGGCGGTAGTGGCTCTTCTCAGGGTCAAGGGTGTGCGTCTCCACCATTACCTGGACGACTTGCTTTTACTATCTCAGAGCAAGGATCAACTATTAGATCACAAAAAGGTTGTCATCTCTACCCTGCAAGAGTTCGGGTGGCTCCTGAATTTAGAGAAGAGTCAGCTGGAGCCGTCTCAGTCCCTTGTGTTTCTGGGCGCTGTATTCAACACCGTGGAGGGTACCATCTCCCTCCCAGAGGAGAAAATCATGGTAATCCGAGACAGGATTCATGCAGCCCTTGGATCAACTCACCTTTCTGCTCTCCAGTGCCTGAAAATAATTGGCACAATGACAGCAACCATCCCCATGGTGAAGTGGGCCCAGTGGCATACCCGTCCCTTTCAGAAGGGGTTTCTGCATCAGTGGAACTCTGTCGATCAGAATCAGCGCATCTTTCTTACCCCATCTATGAGGACATCTCTCCTCTGGTGGCTTCAGGGGAAGAATCTGCGCAACCATCATTCGATTGTTCCCATCTCATGGATCACGGTGACCTCAGATGCCAGCAACCAAGGTTGGGGCGCTCATTGCCTTTCGGATGTGGCTCAGGGCAGGTGGACATTCCAGTCTCAAGGAGTCGTTTCCAACATTCTGGAACTGAGGGCAGCCTTTCAGGCACTCCTATCCTTTCGCCATCTAGTGTTGAACTCTTCCGTCATGCTAAGGTTGGACAACACAACGGCGGTGGCATACATAAGGAAACAAGGCGGGACTCACAGCTGGTCCCTGTTACAAGAAGTGGAGCCTTTAATGAGTTGGGCTCAAAAGAACTTAGCCAACATCTCGGCAGTATACATTCCGGGGGTCCAGAATGTGCAAGCAGACTTCTTGTCTCGGGTCGAGTTGGACAACAACGAGTGGTCCCTTCACAGAGAGGTTTTCGAGTGGCTCCTAACACTGGGAGTATCTCCGGAAGTCGACATGTTCGCTTCCCCGTGCAATTTCAAGATACCGAAGTACTTTGCGAGGTTCAGGGACCCTCAGGCATTTGGGATAGATGCTCTCACGACCAGTTGGGATTTCCAGAGGGCCTATGCCTTCCCTCCAGTCCCGGTAATTCTACAGTTTCTGCGGAGGCTCAGAACAGAAAAAGTGGAGATTATTGCGGTCATTCCATTCTGGCCCAACAGGCCGTGGTTTCCTCTGCTGCTGCTCCTCAGCTATCAAGACCCAATTCCCCTACCTCTCAGGCCAGATCTACTGTCTCAAGGCAAGACGTTACACCCGTTTCCATCTTGTCTGCACCTCAAGGTGTGGTTCTTGAGAGGGGAAGGCTAGAAGCGCTTGGTTGCCCGAAAGAAGCGATTCCAACTCTTCTTAATGCCAGACGAAGAAGCACTAATAGGGTGTATGAGCGCATTTGGTCCAGGTTTACTGTACACATGTCATCAAGAGAAAACTCGTGTAACTCTCCAGCGGTTCATGATATTCTGAGCTTTCTTTAGTCCGGACTGGATTTATCCCTGGCGGTCGGCTCGTTAAGAGTGCAAGTGTCAGCCATCTCAGCCTTCACGGGAGTCTCATGGGCGAATCACGCCTTAGTTCGTCAGTTCTTTAAGGGTGCCATCAGGCTCAGACCACAAAGAAGACCCAGGTTTCCCAAATGGGACCTTCCATTAGTTCTGGATTTTCTGTCAAATCTTGGGAAAGATTGGTCTCAACCTTTGTCTGTTAAGGATCTTACTCTGAAGACTATCTTCCTAGTGGCGATAACGTCAGCGAAAAGGGTATCAGAGATCAGGAATCTGGGTTCAGAGGAACCTTTTCTGACCTTTTTTGAAGACAGAGTGGTGCTGATTCCAATGTTGGGGTCAAACCCAAAAGTGACCACAGTCTTCCATGAGAATCAGGAGATTGTACTCCCTACCTTTAAGACATCAGATGACCAAGAGATCCATCCTCTTGATGTGGGCCACACCTTAAAACAATATCTGGAGGCAACAGCTCCATTCAGGCAAACGGAATTCCTCTTCGTCCTTCTTCATGGCAAGAATAAAGAATGCGAGCGTCAATTAGGTCAATTTCCACGTGGATTGTGCAGACAATTCAAAGGGCATACAGAGCTAAGGGCTTGGCTCCTCCTGAGGCAGTGACGGCTCATTCAACACGGAGCATTTCGACCTCGTGGGCGGCTTCTCGGCATGTGGCGCCTGATGTTATTTGTAGAGCGGCCTCTTGGTCCACAATCAACACTTTTCTTTCTCATTATTGCGTTGAACCAGCTGCGCTGTCTTCTATTAATTTTGGTTTACAAGTATTGTCGTTGGACAATGTTAAATAAATTTTGGTTTCTTTGCTCAACATTTTGCCCACCCGGGTGTGTTTGGCGAGTTATTTCCCACACGTATGCTGCCATGGAGCCTGTCAGGAAAACGGAAAATTTATATCAAATACTTACCGTAATTTTCCTTTCCTGATAGGCTCCATGGCAGCAGGAGTTCCCTCCCAAATGTCTGGAGTAGGCTAGTTACGGAACACGGATAGCAGCCAGGAGCAAAGATTTATGGGAGAGGGGTCCTATTGGGTAGTTATGGAGGCGGGGCCAACCCACACGTATGCTGCCATGGAGCCTATCAGGAAAGGAAAATTACGGTAAGTATTTGATATAAATTTTCCGTTTTTTTTTCCTGCAAAAATGACACTTTGTGCAGGGACAGTTCTAAGCACGGGAAACATGCGCCCCTTCACAGGCATACTATAGACACCCCCCAGGTATGAAATTTTAAGGAATATTACACTTTTATTGTTTCACTTAAAGCATTATTAAAATCACTGCTCCTGAAAAAATGGCTGTTTTTAAAAAAAAAATTTGCATTGATACATGTCCCCTGGGGCAGGACCCAGGTCCCCAAATACTTTTTATGACAATAACATGCATATTAGCCTTTAAAATTAGCACTTTTGATTTTGAACATTCGCGCCCATTGTAATTAATAGGGTTCTAATGTTTGCGCGAACTTTAGGTCCGTTCGCAGGTTCTGGTGCGAACCGAACCCGGGGATGTTCGGCTCATCCCTACTGACTAAACACTGTATATTGTGCGTTATGCCTGTCTAAGCAGCAGGTGGTGCTGTAGTAATATAGTGTATAGTTATGTTTTCTATGATATAACAGGATGTTTGTCTATCCTCTCTCTATGTACAGTACTTGGATTCACCTTGTTCCTGTGTTCATGTTTCTCCATTCTGTAAAGACATGCATTAAGCCGTATTACTGCATACAACAAACTTTCAGCATGATTTCAATACTTTGCTAACAGGGGTATCGTGTCACAGCTCAGTCAGAGCTCATCACAGCATCAGACAGTTTTCTCCCACCCTCCCTCCCTTGTTTGTTTTGGTTTGGTTTGGGGGAGCCTCCTACTTTCTCAAGGTATTTGTAGTGGGTTTTCGGGTTTTATGTTAGCCTGCCATTCAATTTCTTGGTCCTTTTATTTCTTGTCATAGCAGCAGGCAGGGGGTCTATTGGGTATTTGAAGGCGGTGCTGGTTCTCCACTTCAAACATGTTTGGGCGGCCTCAATTCGGGACTATTGGACCGTAAAGACAGTGTCGTCCGGTCACAAGTGGGTCTTCTGCAACACTCCAAAACTCAGATTTATCCCTACTACTCTTCCAAGCTCAGAAGAGAAAAGACAAGTCCTATTGACCTACATAAGCTGTTTATTGGAACAAGGCACAGTCGTACCCGTCCCAGAGGAAGAGAGGGGCAAAGGCATGTATTCACCCCTGTTTTTGGTGCAGAAGAAGAACGGCACATTTAGGCCAGTAATAGACCTGACCCATCTCAACTCATTCATCCGCAAGGAGAAATTCAAGATGGAGTCCCTGCTTACCATACAACAGTCAGTACACCTGGGAGACTGGTTAATATCAATCGACCTGAAAGACGCATATTTTCACGTGCCTGTGACAAAGGACTTCCACAAATTCCTCCGCTTCGCGCTAGGCAACCAACGACTACAGTTCACTTGTCTACCCTTCGGGTTAACCACGTCACCCCGGGTCTTTTCCAAGGTGCTGTTGGCGGTAGTGGCTCTTCTCAGGGTCAAGGGTGTGCGTCTCCACCATTACCTGGACGACTTGCTTTTACTATCTCAGAGCAAGGATCAACTATTAGATCACAAAAAGGTTGTCATCTCTACCCTGCAAGAGTTCGGGTGGCTCCTGAATTTAGAGAAGAGTCAGCTGGAGCCGTCTCAGTCCCTTGTGTTTCTGGGCGCTGTATTCAACACCGTGGAGGGTACCATCTCCCTCCCAGAGGAGAAAATCATGGTAATCCGAGACAGGATTCATGCAGCCCTTGGATCAACTCACCTTTCTGCTCTCCAGTGCCTGAAAATAATTGGCACAATGACAGCAACCATCCCCATGGTGAAGTGGGCCCAGTGGCATACCCGTCCCTTTCAGAAGGGGTTTCTGCATCAGTGGAACTCTGTCGATCAGAATCAGCGCATCTTTCTTACCCCATCTATGAGGACATCTCTCCTCTGGTGGCTTCAGGGGAAGAATCTGCGCAACCATCATTCGATTGTTCCCATCTCATGGATCACGGTGACCTCAGATGCCAGCAACCAAGGTTGGGGCGCTCATTGCCTTTCGGATGTGGCTCAGGGCAGGTGGACATTCCAGTCTCAAGGAGTCGTTTCCAACATTCTGGAACTGAGGGCAGCCTTTCAGGCACTCCTATCCTTTCGCCATCTAGTGTTGAACTCTTCCGTCATGCTAAGGTTGGACAACACAACGGCGGTGGCATACATAAGGAAACAAGGCGGGACTCACAGCTGGTCCCTGTTACAAGAAGTGGAGCCTTTAATGAGTTGGGCTCAAAAGAACTTAGCCAACATCTCGGCAGTATACATTCCGGGGGTCCAGAATGTGCAAGCAGACTTCTTGTCTCGGGTCGAGTTGGACAACAACGAGTGGTCCCTTCACAGAGAGGTTTTCGAGTGGCTCCTAACACTGGGAGTATCTCCGGAAGTCGACATGTTCGCTTCCCCGTGCAATTTCAAGATACCGAAGTACTTTGCGAGGTTCAGGGACCCTCAGGCATTTGGGATAGATGCTCTCACGACCAGTTGGGATTTCCAGAGGGCCTATGCCTTCCCTCCAGTCCCGGTAATTCTACAGTTTCTGCGGAGGCTCAGAACAGAAAAAGTGGAGATTATTGCGGTCATTCCATTCTGGCCCAACAGGCCGTGGTTTCCTCTGCTGCTGCTCCTCAGCTATCAAGACCCAATTCCCCTACCTCTCAGGCCGGATCTACTGTCTCAAGGCAAGACGTTACACCCGTTTCCATCTTGTCTGCACCTCAAGGTGTGGTTCTTGAGAGGGGAAGGCTAGAAGCGCTTGGTTGCCCGAAAGAAGCGATTCCAACTCTTCTTAATGCCAGACGAAGAAGCACTAATAGGGTGTATGAGCGCATTTGGTCCAGGTTTACTGTACACATGTCATCAAGAGAAAACTCGTGTAACTCTCCAGCGGTTCATGATATTCTGAGCTTTCTTTAGTCCGGACTGGATTTATCCCTGGCGGTCGGCTCGTTAAGAGTGCAAGTGTCAGCCATCTCAGCCTTCACGGGAGTCTCATGGGCGAATCACGCCTTAGTTCGTCAGTTCTTTAAGGGTGCCATCAGGCTCAGACCACAAAGAAGACCCAGGTTTCCCAAATGGGACCTTCCATTAGTTCTGGATTTTCTGTCAAATCTTGGGAAAGATTGGTCTCAACCTTTGTCTGTTAAGGATCTTACTCTGAAGACTATCTTCCTAGTGGCGATAACGTCAGCGAAAAGGGTATCAGAGATCAGGAATCTGGGTTCAGAGGAACCTTTTCTGACCTTTTTTGAAGACAGAGTGGTGCTGATTCCAATGTTGGGGTCAAACCCAAAAGTGACCACAGTCTTCCATGAGAATCAGGAGACTGTACTCCCTACCTTTAAGACATCAGATGACCAAGAGATCCATCCTCTTGATGTGGGCCACACCTTAAAACAATATCTGGAGGCAACAGCTCCATTCAGGCAAACGGAATTCCTCTTCGTCCTTCTTCATGGCAAGAATAAAGAATGCGAGCGTCAATTAGGTCAATTTCCACGTGGATTGTGCAGACAATTCAAAGGGCATACAGAGCTAAGGGCTTGGCTCCTCCTGAGGCAGTGACGGCTCATTCAACACGGAGCATTTCGACCTCGTGGGCGGCTTCTCGGCATGTGGCGCCTGATGTTATTTGTAGAGCGGCCTCTTGGTCCACAATCAACACTTTTCTTTCTCATTATTGCGTTGAACCAGCTGCGCTGTCTTCTATTAATTTTGGTTTACAAGTATTGTCGTTGGACAATGTTAAATAAATTTTGGTTTCTTTGCTCAACATTTTGCCCACCCGGGTGTGTTTGGCGAGTTATTTCCCACACGTATGCTGCCATGGAGCCTGTCAGGAAAACGGAAAATTTATATCAAATACTTACCGTAATTTTCCTTTCCTGATAGGCTCCATGGCAGCAGGAGTTCCCTCCCAAATGTCTGGAGTAGGCTAGTTACGGAACACGGATAGCAGCCAGGAGCAAAGATTTATGGGAGAGGGGTCCTATTGGGTAGTTATGGAGGCGGGGCCAACCCACACGTATGCTGCCATGGAGCCTATCAGGAAAGGAAAATTACGGTAAGTATTTGATATAAATTTTCCGTTTTTTTCCTGCAAAAATGACACTTTGTGCAGGGACAGTTCTAAGCACGGGAAACATGCGCCCCTTCACAGGCATACTATAGACACCCCCCAGGTATGAAATTTTAAGGAATATTACACTTTTATTGTTTCACTTAAAGCATTATTAAAATCACTGCTCCTGAAAAAATGGCTGTTTTTAAAAAAAAAATTTGCATTGATACATGTCCCCTGGGGCAGGACCCAGGTCCCCAAATACTTTTTATGACAATAACATGCATATTAGCCTTTAAAATTAGCACTTTTGATTTTGAACATTCGCGCCCATTGTAATTAATAGGGTTCTAATGTTCGCGCGAACTTTAGGTCCGTTCGCAGGTTCTGGTGCGAACCGAACCCGGGGATGTTCGGCTCATCCCTACTGACTAAACACTGTATATTGTGCGTTATGCCTGTCTAAGCAGCAGGTGGTGCTGTAGTAATATAGTGTATAGTTATGTTTTCTATGATATAACAGGATGTTTGTCTATCCTCTCTCTATGTACAGTACTTGGATTCACCTTGTTCCTGTGTTCATGTTTCTCCATTCTGTAAAGACATGCATTAAGCCGTATTACTGCATACAACAAACTTTCAGCATGTTTTCAATACTTTGCTAACAGGGGTATCGTGTCACAGCTCAGTCAGAGCTCATCACAGCATCAGACAGTTTTCTCCCACCCTCCCTCCCTTGTTTGTTTTGGTTTGGGGGAGCCTCCTACTTTCTCAAGGTATTTGTAGTGGGTTTTCGGGTTTTATGTTAGCCTGCCATTCAATTTCTTGGTCCTTTTATTTCTTGTCATAGCAGCAGGCAGGGGGTCTATTGGGTATTTGAAGGCGGTGCTGGTTAAATATTGGTGGAAAATAGTGGGTTTGGCCCATCTGAGGTATTGGTGTCCCTTCCTAGCAATACGGTGGTAACATCAGGGTATTAATTAGGTTGTATATGTACATAAGTGGCTAATTGTCCCTGAGCCGGTGTAGTTGCGGCTTGGGGCCTTTGATTGGGTGGCCCCAATACCTGGTTTAATGATCATGGTATCACTGTGCTTGATTGGCCAGCAAACTTGCCTGACCTAAACCCCATTGAGATCTTGTGGGATATTGTCAAGAGGAAGATGAGAGACACCAGACCCAACAATGCAGATGAGCTGAAAGCCAATATCAAATAAACCTGGGCTTCCAAAACACCTCAGCAGTACCACAGGCTGATCGCCTCCATGCCATGCCGCATTGATGCAGTAATTCATGCAAAAAGAGCCCCGACCAAGTATTGAGTGCGGTAAGCCAACATTTCAGAATTTTGGGTTTTTACTAGCTGCAAGCCATAATCATCAAAATTAAAAGAAATAAATGCTTAAAATATATCACTCTGTGTAACGCATCTACCGTATTTATCGGCGTATAACACGCACTTTTCACCCTTAAAATCGGGGGAAAGTTATGGATGCGTGTTATACGCCGATACCCCAAATAAAAAGGGACAAAAATAGCGAGCCGAAAAAGACCGAAGCGCCGCCGGAAAAGACCGAGCCGACTGTTCGGCTCCGCTCGTAGTCCCGCCTCCCTACGCTCGCTCCCGAAACAGCAGGGAGGCGGGACCGCGAGTGGAGCCGAACAGTCGGCTCGGTCTTTTCCGGCGGCGCTTCGGTCTTTTCTGGAGGCACTTCGGTCTTTTCCAGCGGCGCACGCGCGGTCTGTCTCGGCGGCGGGAAATTTAAACGTGGGCAAGGCTGCAAATGACGCTGGCAAGCTGCAAATGACACTGGGCAAGCTACAAATGACACTGGGCAAGCTGCAAATGACACTGGGCAAGCTGCAAATGACGCTGGGCAAGCTGCAAATGACGCTGGGCAAGCTGCAAATGACGCTTAAATATACAGGGGTGTGAAAAAGTGTTTGCCCCCTTCCTCATTTCCTGTTCCTTTGCATGTTTGTCACACTTAAGTGTTTCGGAACATCAAACCAATTTAAACAATAGTCAAGGACAACACAAGTAAACACAAAATGCAATTTGTAAATGAAGGTGTTTATTATTAAAGGTGAAAAAAAATCCAAACCATCATGGCCCTGTGTGAAAAAGTGATTGCCCCCCTTGTTAAAACATACTATAACTGTGGTTGTCCACACCTGAGTTCAATTTCTCTAGCCACACCCAGGCCTGATTATTGCCACACCTGTTCACAATCAAGGCATCACTTAAATAGGAGCTGCTTGACACAGTAAGGTCCACCAGAAGATCCTTAAAAGCTACACATCATGCCGAGACCCAAAGAAATTCAGGAACAATTGAGAAAGAAAGTAATTGAGATCTATCAGTCTGGAAAGGGTTATAAAGCCATTTCCAAAGCTTTGGGAATCCAGCGAACCACAGTGAGAGCCATTATCCACAAATGGCGAAGACATGGAACAGTGGTGAACCTTCCCAGGAGTGGCCGGCCGCCCAAAATTACCCCAAGAGCGCAGCGACGACTCATCCAAGAGGTCACAAAAGACCCCACAACAACGTCCAAGGAACTGCAGGCCTCACTTGCCTCAGTTAAGGTCAGCGTTCATGCCTCCACCATCAGGAAAAGACTGGGCAAAAATGGCCTGCATGGCAGAGTTCCAAGGAGAAAACCACTGCTGAGCAAAAAGAACATCAAAGCTCGTCTCAATTTCTCCACAACACATCTTGATGATCCCCAAGACTTTTGGGACAACATTCTGTGGACCGATGAGACAAAAGTGGAACTCTTTGGAAGGTGTGTGTCCAAGTATATCTGGCGTAGAAGGAACACTGCATTTCAGAAAAAGAACATTATACCAACAGTAAAATATGGTGGTGGTAGTGTGATGGTCTGGGGCTGTTTTGCTGCTTCAGGACCTGGAAGACTTGCCGTGATAAAAGGAACTATGAATTCTGCTGTCTACCAAGAGATCCTGAAGGAGAATGTCCGACCATCTGTTCGTGTACTCAAGCTGAAACGAACTTGGGTTCTGCAGCAGGACAATGATCCTAAACACACCAGCAAGTCCACCACCGAATGGCTGAAGAAAAACAAAATGAAGACTTTGGAGTGGCCTAGCCAAAGTCCTGACCTGAATCCTATTGAGATGTTGTGGTATGACCTTAAAAAGGCCGTTCATGCTCGAAAACCCTCTAATGTAACTGAATTAGGACAATTCTGCAAAGATGAGTGGGCCAAAATTCCTCCAGGACGCTGTAAAAGCCTCATTGCACGTTATCGCAAACGCTTGGTTGCAGTTGTTGCTGCTAAGGGTGGCCCAACCAGTTATTAGGTTTAGGGGGCAATCACTTTTTCACACAGGGCCATGATGGTTTGGATTTTTTTTCACCTTTAATAATAAACACCTTCATTTACAAATTGCATTTTGTGTTTACTTGTGTTGTCCTTGACTATTGTTTAAATTGGTTTGATGTTCCGAAACACTTAAGTGTGACAAACATGCAAAGGAACAGGAAATGAGGAAGGGGGCAAACACTTTTTCACACCACTGTAAGGTTTTTTTTCCCCTAAACTTCCCTCCTAAAACTTTTTTTCCTTAAAATGCCCTTCCTAAACTTGGGGTGCGTGTTATACGCCGATAAATACGGTGTATAAAATCTTTTGCATTTTGCATTGAATTACTGAAATAAATTAACTTTGTAATGATATTCAAATTCTATGAGATGCACCTGTATATATGGTATAATTTCTCATCCTATTTCCATTGGTGACCAATCAGTTGCTATTGAAATTATTGAATATATTTTTAAAAAGACAAACACTCAGTTTAGAAAGTGAGACTGTATATTGTATAGCTCCAAGTAGCCAGCACATTGGATTAACCCCTATATACTGTGTGTATTTGAGCTGAGGCTCTAAATCTGCCTCTAACCAGTTATAGACACAGATGTGAGGTCAAAGTGCAACACAAGATATCTCTTTCTGTGAATCTCATGTCAAAGCTTTTTTTATGAGTCTTGGAGCATAAATTATGGGTCATTATGGGTCCGTTCAATGTCAAATCCGTCCATCTGTGTATATGTTGGTTTGTCATTCTACTGCAGAACACAACACTTATGCCGCGTACACACGGTCGGAAATTCTCGTCGGAAAAAGCTCTGATGGTTTTCCCGTCAAAATTCAGACGGAATTTCGCTCAAACTGTTTTGCCTACACACGGTCACACCAAATTCCGACGGTCTGTAACACAGCGGCATAAAACACGTTCGACAGCACTATAGAAGGGAAGTTTAATGCTTCCGAGCATGCATCGAATTGTTTCCGAAATTCCGACCGTGTGTACGCCGCATTACAGTTAAACAGCCAGTAATATTTCCAATGTTTGAATCTGGGGCCATAGGTGCTAAAGGGGCCATTTCAAAACGGATATAGTTCTAAAGAGCAGCGTAATGGACCACTGGACCCCACAAAGAGACATATGGCATTAAACATAGCATACAATGGCAAATATTTAGAGAAAACATAGATCTCTAATCTTGTCCTGAAATCTGTGGAAAATTGTGACAGATAGCATTGGTACCAAATATGTCATTGGGTTTACAGCTGTCTTTGCAATTCCAACCCTCTGCATTGTTGGGGGGGCAAAGGTGGATACCAGGAAATCTGCAAGCTCTGCAAATTGGTGAAGAATTTAACAAGGTATAATAAAATCTGAAAAAGAAACAAGAAAAAGTTGCAGTGCGAACATGACAGATGTCACATCAACAGTAGCATATCCCATAACTCTTTAAGCGTAACTCCACTTTTGTTGAGAAAAAAACATTCCCCTCTGGGTGATCTATGTACATTGCAGGGATTATAACAACCTTTGTTGCAGATTCCTACCTTTTGTTATTTTGAAGAAATCCATGTGTGTTTGTCTGTGCCTCTGGACCGAGTGGGTCTAATGGGAGTGGAGTGGTTTCACAATTATCAGTCAGCTGTGGCAGCTGCAGGGCACTAATGATGAAAGCTGCTGGGCCTGCACCCCTTTAGACGAGTCCCTATTGGAAATATCTCACCAAAAATAAAATTTTTGTTGCAGGTGATGCCTGAAATCTGACTTGTATCTCAGGCAGAGTTCTGGGAAAACTGATGAGCCAATCACACAAGCAGGAAATTATGTTTCTGGGGAGTGGTCAGTACACATTCTGTGTACAGAACAACTCCATGTAGCCATATTACATTGCATTTATAGAAAATTACAGCGGCTGCAGATTGAAAAGGAATGGTAATTTTTAATAACATTCCACTACAATATGACTTGTATCACAATTGTACACGCTATATTATTTTTTCTTTATTTGCTATTTTTTTCCCCACGAAAGTGGAGTTACCCTTTAATAATGGAAGTCTTGCTGCATGTAGACAAGGAGAAGATATTAATTTAATCTCCTGCAGAGAGATGTGTACCTATTCTGCAAAAATGTAGTCAAATCAATGCCATGGTTGTTAAAATTCATCAGTGTCATCAATGAAACAAATACATAATTGTGTTTTGCACACTGATCAAGCATTGTTTGTTTTAGCAAGCCTGTAAGTTGCTTGTCATCCATCTAGTGCCAGACCTAGGTTGCAAAATCAAGAATGACCCAGAAGGCATTCTGTTACCTTTTCTGCCCTCGCAGCGTTTCATATTTAAATATAACGACTAAAACCTTTTTTATCAATTTTTTTATTTGTTACTACCTTAATTCCCTTTCATGACAAAAATAAGTGCACTATTGTGTGCCCCTACCTATATATTGACATACTATATATCAGCTGCAGATGTGGTGGACAGATCTTAGTGGAATGGGTAAGCCTGTCATACATAGCTTGATGATGGAGCGGTGTGGGGGCATCTGGGAAACAGTAGGATAATATTAGAAAAACTCTGCAACAGATGAGCAATTGTTTCCATATTTGTTACCGCTCTTGCATCCAGGGCCGTTGATGGGGGGGCACCACTGGACCTCCTGTAGCTCCTGGGCACACAGGGGGGCTGTGCAGCGGAGCAGAGGGGGCGGCAATTACAGAACGATGCCCTGTGCAGTTTTCTGCAGCAGCAGAGAGTTTCTCCCTCCCAGTGGCTTTCAGCTGCTGCAGGGAGAGACACGGAGCATCATTCTATAATTGCCCCCCCCCACTCTGGCCCTGTTGCACTGATTCCCCTCCCTGCCCTGCCCACATCTGATTCCACCCTGTGTGTCAATAGCTCCTGTGTCCATTCATAATTGGTACCAATCGCTCCTGTGTCCATTCATAATTGAAGCATAGTAAGCTCAGTTTATTAATGAACAGTGCAGCTGAGGCTGCAGAGAAAGGAATTGAAGGTGAGATGTCAGGGTCTGTATAGACTCCTGATATATCACTCAAGCCCCCCAACATTGTAAAAAGAAAAAAAAAATTAAAAAATTATTTAAAAAGTGTAAAAAATAACAAATTGTAAAAAAAGTTTAAAAGTTGTAAAAAAAAAAAATGTTTATAAATTGTAAAAAATTTTTTTTAAAAATTGTAAAAAATTATTTTTAAAATTGTAAAAAATCATTTAAAAGAACTGTAAGAAATAATTAAAAAAAATGAAAGGCTCATTCACACAGGTTCTCTGGTCCATACTCCAATAAGCTCCAGCCCAGAAGCTGCCAGCCGGGCACACTGCCTGCTGATTTAGAACGTCTCCTCAAAGGCTGGAAGGACTAAGGTACACTAATAGAAGAGTTCTCAGCTTTTCTTAAAATGTTTGGTCCCATCGGCTGGTGATAAACTCACCAGTGATTGGCCAGCTAACAAATAGACAGAGCTCATTATGCTGCACCCCTGTCACAGAATACTGAAGCCTACTTAAACATATATGGTGGATATGAAATAGGGATTTGGGGATCTGGTCCCCAACCAGAACCACCAGAAGGGAGAGAGCTAGCAGACTATCACGGTACGTTTGGAAGATAATGCATCAATGAATATATAAACAGGTATATAAAAAATATATACAAAATTTTATTAACACATAAACAAATTAAACAATAAAAACAGGTACATATAATGGGGTATTTAAACTAGTTTCGCTATTCAATAGCTTCTTCAAGAAATACAGAACATATATCTGAAAAGAAAGTTTATAAACATGTCATATAGTCACATAAATATTTAGCAATCATATATTGAAACATTACAATGGGGAGAGATAAATAAATTGTATTATATATGCAGCTTCTTACCCCATTTAGGTACCATCAGGGCATACAGCGCACCCAGCGGAGCCTCCCGCGATGACTGGGGAGGTCTATAAATAGGTGGCCAGAATGTAAGCAAGAAGGTGATGTGACCAAACACCATAGTTTTAAATATCAGAAACTGTGGACCCACACCCAGTGCTCACCTAGTGTGTGGAAAGGGTGGTGGAGATACAACTCCTTAGTACAAAAAGGGGGTTAGAGGTGATTGCAAAGAATGGGGGAGGGAGAGGGAGAAACAAACCTGACCAAAAAATTACCAGAATAAACCAAGGACCAGGGGAGGAGAGGGGAGGGGGGGGTGTATGGTGTATGGTGGATAGTATAATATGGAGAACTCCTGAACACATCCCTTAGACCTACAACCATTCCAGATTGTGAAAATTCCAGGAATGTGCAATTAAGAAGTTATCAATGGTTGTTTTTGGTGGAAATATCTACGTATCTATGGACAATCATAGCACTGGGGGTCAAAGGGCTCATCGACCACAAGTACAACGCTTAACATTCCCATTTCATGTGAATGGAGTTGGCAAGACATCCCAGTTGGTGGTGTGTGGCTGAATCAATACTTACATATCTCAGCTGCACCATTTGCATTCATGTGAATATTTGCAAACATCCAAATAACTTTCCTCCCAAAATAATATGAACAAAGTTCTCTTTCCTGTGTTACACCACAAGTCTTGATCCTAAAGGATATCACAGGAAATATGCTTTATCGGGAGCATCTTTAATTAAACAGTTTTATCAAAACAACTTCACCATCTGGACTGTAGTGTAACTATGATGACTCTGCATTAAACCTGAAGACCTCCTGACGAAAGATCGTTTTTAATTGAGCAGGTGGGCTGACCGAGTACAAATATTTGTCAGATTCCTGTTTATGTGCAGAGTAAATAGTTGAAGCTGTTCGTTAATGAAGCATCTCCTGGTATTTATACTAAATACAAACTGTGTATTTTGGTAGCTGAATATTTATTCTCTGTACCAGGAAGGAAGAGCACCAATACATTATATAGTAAAAAAAAATTTCTGTGTAGTTAAAATTGAAAAAAGTATTACCAGCTTCAGCCACCAGAATAACTGGTAATAACTAGAACTCCTGTCCATTTAATCTGGGGACCGCCCTCACTTCCTGTCCTGCTTACAATGGTTTCACCAGACAGGAACAAGGGAAACTCTTCAACAGTGACACAGCCAGAAATCAAAGGTTCTAAGATTTCCCTACAAAACAAAATTTTTTTTTAGTTTGGTCTGTGTTGCTGTTGGAGTTACGTTTACTGCCTGTCTGGTAAAATATCAGCAGGCCATGTAGTGAGGCTAAGACCTCTTTCACACTGGGGCAGCGCCACGTTACCGTTTTTTCAGCGTCACTTTTCAGGCCGCTAGGGGATCGCTTTTAACCCCCACTAGCGGCCGAACAAAGGGTTAAAAACGCCCGTGTTGCTGTGCTGCCGAAGCACTTTGCAGGTGCTTCGGCAGCGCTGCCCATTCATTTCAATGGGCAGGGAGTTTCTTTTTTTTTTTTCTGGGAGCGGTGTTATGCCACAAAGATGCTGCTTGTAGGACTTTTTTTCCTGTCCTGCAAGTGCACCGCCCCAGTGTGAAAGCACTCAGGCTTTCACACTGGGGAGAGTAGCTTTTCAGGCTCTTTACAGGCGTTATTTTTAGTTCTAAAATGCCTGAAAAGCGCCTTCCTAATGGAGCCCCAAATAGAAGAAAACAAATCTGACAGGGGTTTAAACCCATTCTTCACTCTGTCCAAAACGAAGAAAATACATTTTTGGTTCGATATACACTTTATATTTCAATATTTTTATTGAGGTAAATACAAAACAATAAACATATATTTCACAATTAACCAGGTTGTCTTCAATCCAACATAGAAACCATTTAACATTGCATTTACATAATACTCCATATCTATCAGGAGCTAGAAACATATATGTAACCTCTTGGCAAAAGCAGTTCAGGCCCTTTAAAGGGTATGGCACTTAATAAAAGTCACCAGGAGGTGATATTCAAAAATAACAGTACCAAGAGGAAGAGGTAGGGAGGTTTCAGGGCTACCATAAGCCCCAGTTCAAGATTCCAAGGTGTGCTTCTTGTCTCTATTTTTGTTAGGCTTCCTGCGTTGTCTGCAATGTTTTATTCAAGTATATCAGCAACCAGGTCATGTAAGTTATATCATCAGGTAACATAAAATGAAAAAAAAAAAAAACAGAAACAAAGAGGGTGTGAGGTAAAAGGATTAAGGTATCAGAAGGAGGGCATTGAGAGAAGAAAGAGAGAAGATAGAGGGGGAGAGAAGGGAAGGGAGGGAGAGAGAGAGGGTCACCTGGAGTTCCTCTTTAGGTGGAGATGTATTCAATCCAAGGATCCCAAACCTTATTAAACATCTCTGCCTTGTTATGGAGGGTATGGGTAAGTTTGTCATTGATCATAATCCAGATGAGTTTGTTTTTGGTCTGGTCGAGGGGTATGCTTGAATGTTTCCAATTTCTTGCGATTGTTATTCTTGCTGCCAGCAAGATGTAGGTTATAAGTTTCAATGATTTTTTGGGGGTCTCATCTGGTAATTTGTGGAAGAGAGCACTCTCTGGGGATCTACGAATATTGACACCCGTAACTGAATTAATCATATTATATATTCTGATCCAAAATCTGACGACCAGTGGGCATTGCCACCAAATATGGAACATTGTACCCATCTGTCCGCATTGTCGAAAGCAGTTAGGTGAAGAAGAGGGGTGCATTTTTGCTATTCTAGTAGGGACTAGGTACCACCGCAGCAATGTTTTATAGTTTGCGGAGATCTGTCCTCTTTGATTACTTCTGTTTTGGCAGGTCACTTCTAAAGTGGTAAGAGTAACGGGTCCACCTACCATTTTAAGTTTGGAGGAGACAAATGAGGAAATTTGGTTATATCTGAAAACCTCAGTGCTAGGCATTGAAAAATTTTCTTTGAAATATGCAGCTGAGTGCATTTGACTACCACTAATGAAATCTCCAATTCTCAATAATCCTTTGTTGAGCCACCATTGAAATTGTTATGGGGCAAGACCAGGAGGGAATTCTGGGTTACAAAATATGGGTGCTAGAGGTGTGTGGTATGATGCAAGGGATGTTCTATGTCGTATCCTATCCCAAACCGCTAGGGAGTGTGACAATGTGGGACAATGTGGGACATAAGATGGGTGGGCGTTTACGGTTGGAAAGCCACATCATGGCTCCTATCGCTATTGGGTGGTGCTAGTGCCTCTACATAAACCCATAAGGGAGCCGAGCCTTTAGCTGTTGTGTGGGTGAGTTGGGCTATCTTTGCCGAGTGATAGTATGCTTGTAGGTTGGGTAGGCCAAGTCCTCCCCTAGGTTTAGGAGTGTAAAGTGTTTTCTTTTGTATCCTTGATTTCTTATTACCCCATAAAAAAAGCAGGACTTCTTGTTGTATGTGTTGCATGTCTCCCCTCGGGATTGACACCGGCAGCGTCCTAAAGTAATATAAGAGTCTGGGTAGGAAGGTCATTTTATTGAATTGATTCTGCCAAACCAGGAGAGGGAATATATAGACCAAGCACGGAGATCTTCTTTAAGCTTTTTAAATAAAGGGGGGTAATTAGCTTTGTATAGTGTAGCAATTGAAGGAGTCAGTTGTATTCCCAGGTATGGGAGGGAGTGGGGTGCCCATTTAAAGTCGTATAAGTTTTGGAGGAGCTGTACCTCAGTAGGGGGTAGAGAGATATTCAGGGCTAAGGTTTTTTGTGTATTCAGGGTCAAGCCTGAGAGTAATGAGAACCGGTCTAGTAGAGATAGAAGTTCTGGGAGTGAGGTATGGGGTTTGGTGATGTACATAAGGACATCATCTGCAAATAGTGCACATTTGTGTTCTTGTTGACCACATTGGAGACCATGGATGTTGGGATAAGAACGAATAGCTAGTGCTAGGGGCTCTATTTCCAGGGCAAATAATAGTGGGGAGAGTGGGCAGCCTTGTCTAGTACCTCGTTGGACAGAAAGTATAGATGATTTATGGCCTCTGATAGAAATTTGAGCTATTGGGGAGCTATAAAGTGTTTTCATTAGTGAGAGGAATGTGGAGCCAAATCCCATGGTTTCGAGGGTGACAAAGAGGTAATCCCAGTTCAGGCTATCGAAGGCCTTGTTAAGATCTAGTGATAGTAGCAGAAGCTACCGGTCAGGGAGATTATCCCAATTGGAGCATACCGCCGAGATCAGAGCGATGGATCTACGAATTTGATCCAAGGTCTGACGTCCCGCAATAAACCCCGACTGGTCTTTATGTATATAATGTTCCAAAAAGGAATTAATTCTGAGAGCTAGTATCTTTGTTAAAATTTTTAAATCACAGTTGATCAAGGAAATTGGGCGGTAGTTACGTACATCGGTGGAGTCCTTGTTGGGTTTGGGGATTACACTGATGTAGGCCTTGTTGTTGTCGGGTGGGACCTTTCCCCCATCCCTCAGGGAGTTAAAATAAAGAGTCAAGTGTGGGGCCAATAGCGTAGAAAATTTCTTATAGTAAATGTTAGGAAGTCCGTCCGGACCCGGGGATTTGTGAAGTGAGAGAGATTTGATGGCGCCAGTGACCTCTTCGTTTGTAAATGGTTGATCAACCAGTTCCCTATGATCATCAGTGATGATCGGGAGGGGGAGAGACCCCAGAAATTCCCTGATGGACGGGGGAGCTACAGTTTGTGGCTTCTTGTACAGGTCGACATAGAACCCATAGAATTCATCAAGGATCTTTTGGGGATTTTGTGACAGGTGGCCGCCAGATGTTTTTATTGTAGGGAGTGTGCGATGGGAATGTTTGGGGGTGAGCTTATGTGCCAGTAGGGATCCTGGGCGATCCCGCCATGTAAAGAATTTGTGGTTCGTCCATCTGAGCTGTTTCTCGGCTCTTGTAGTCAGGCAAATATTTAGTTCTAGTCTGGATTGTTCCAGTTTCTTAAATAGATCGGAGAGGGGGAACGTTTGTGCTGTTTGGTCAAAGATTCAAACTCTCTAGTTTTGGCAGAAATCAGTTCAGTACAGGCTTTCTTTAATCTGGAGGCTAACTGGATGAATGAACCCCTTATTGTGGCTTTGTGTGCGGTCCAATTCGTAGCAGGGGATGTGTCCCCTGGTTTGTTATTTTCAAAATAGGTCTGTATATGGCTTGACATCTCTATACAATGGGATTCATCACTAAGGAGGGACTCGTTCAGTCACCAATGATATCCTGTAGGTTTATTGCTAAGGTCATGTAATTGGACCACAATCGGATCGTGGTCTGACCATGGGGTTGATAACATTTTTGCTGACCTCAACTTTGGTATCACCCCCGAGGGGAGAAATATGTGATCTATGCGGGAGTAGTGTCCATGTGCTCTTGAGTAATGGGAATAGTCTCTGTCAGTAGGATTAACCTCCCGCCAAGCATCCACCAGGTCATATTGGTGTAGAATCTGTGCGAATTTGCGACTTTGTTTGGGGGGGGGTCGGAGACCTGAGGTATGTGATTTGTCCTTAATTAAGTCCAACGCTAGATTAGAGTCACCCGCCAGAATTATTACCCCCTCTAATTCGGGTTCTAGGAGTTTTAAAAGAGCGTGGAAAAAGGTGGTTTGGTTGGTGTTGGGGGCGTAATACACTTAGTCTCGCCTAAATGTCATTTCACTAAAAGATAGCGGCCCTCTTTATCTTTAATGGTTTTGATTTCTGTAAATGATATATGCCTAGAGAAGCAGAGGGCAACTCCCCTCTTCTTCTCTGAGGCATTTGCAAAAAAACAAAGAGGGTATTCTCTATGCAAGTAGCGGGGGGTAAATGAGGAAGTGAAATGTGTCTCTTGAAGAGCTACTATATCAGCCCCTAGAGATTTATAATGTGTGAAGGCTTTGATTCGTTTAGTTGGCGATCCAAAGCCTTGGACATTATGGGAAAGCAAGCGGATATTACAAGGTGTCAATGCTATGGAGGACATGGGAAACATTCAAGAACCATTATATGCAGACTCATCCTTCGGTCTGTTGATTTCAGAAGCCAATGGTAGAACAGGTTAGTATTTTGCCGCGTACACACGTACGGACTTTTCCCGGCGGACCTAAGTCCAGCGGACAATCCGCTGGACTTTCCAGCTGGGTACGCTGGACTAAAAAGCGAACGGACTTGACCACACACGATCACGCAAAAAGTCCGACGGTTCACGCGATGACGTACAGCACGTACGACGGGACTAGAAAACGAAAAATACTAGAAAAATACTTGCTACTGAGCATGCGTCCTTTTTGGTACGCCGGACCATACTACACACGACCGGATTATCCGCTGGACTGCCAAGTCCAGCGGATAATTTGAAAACAAAACCTGAAACTTTAGTCCGCCGTACTTTGGCCAAAAAAAAGTCCGCCGGCGCCCACACACGAGGGGATTATCCGCTGGACTTCGGTCCAGCGGATAATCCCGCGGGATAGTCCCTTCGTGTGTACGCGGCATTAGGTTTACTGTGGGAGGGAGAGGAGGCGGATTGGGGAATAGTAGAGAGAGTAGCAGTAGTGGAGTTGAGAAGAGAGGAAGAAAGGAAAAAAAAAATAAAAAAATAAAACAATAAAACCAAGCGGTCGGACCAGGGGACTCCTGGTAGTGAGTGACATTCGTTAAACATGATACTACTAAACCTTACAGACAGTATCTAAATAGAGTGTCCCAGGGACAAGCCCTGGGTGTGAAGGAGTCTCCATCAAAAACTGTTAATGGGAAGAGTCCTACGAATAGGGAGTGCACATGGCCATCCCCCAGCAACAGTAAAAAACTTGGTGTAAAATATATGAAAAAAAAAACACATATATATCTAGAAAACATTTTTGGCCCCAACGTCCCGCCCCAATATGTTGATAGGATCGTTCAATCAAACATGTTGATAGATTACATGGTGATTAAGGCAGCAAAAAAGAATGCCAGAAAAAGTGCAAAAACGTAATGGCCAGTTCAAATTTTCCTAGCCAACAAAAAAAGAAAAAAAAGCTGAAGTCTTTGTTTCAGCAAGGTGCGGCCGCCCTGTGTGGCACCTAATGTCCTTCTCAGGGGACCACTGAGAAGGTACCACGGCGGGTTTAAATCAGTTCAGCAATGATGGGCCCATCTTCTTAGGGTGCTCGGGATGATGAAGCAAACTTCTTAGTCGACTTTGATGTCCACAGGGGGGAAAGTGGAGGAGGAGGGGATTCTCTGGGACCAGATTGATTCCATGGAGATGCATCATGGGATATGAATCCCAGCTTTAGTAGGATCATTTCACCTTCAGTAAACGATGAAAAGGAGTAGGACTTGCTGTTGAAGGAAAATTGGAGACGAAAAGGATAGTTCCATCTGTAGCGAATGTTGCGTTGGGTCAGTGACATCAGTAGAGGTTTAGGCGATCGCCTCTTTTGGATTGTGGCTTGGGAAATATCAGCAAATATTTGGATCTTGATGCCATCTATTTCTAGGTCCGGGTTTTCACGGGCATGACACATTACAGCTTCTTTAATTTAAAAAAAGTGTGGCTTCACAATCACATCTCGGGGGGGGCATCAGGTTTGGGGGGTGTCAGGGCTCTATGGATTCGATCAATCTCCATATGGATCATGTCGATGTCGGGTACAGCAGCTTGCATTAGAGATTGTGTTATGGAGGTGATATCTTTTATATTTTCTGGTATACCACGGATACGGAAGTTATAGCGCCTTGCGCGATTTTCGAGGTCGTCGATCTTGGAGTATGCCTCCTCAAGTCGATCTTGTAGGTCAGTGATCATATTCGAGTTCTGGGACACTCTATGGACCGTGTCATCCATCTTGGATTCGATACTATTTAATCGGTTACCCATTTCCTGGAAATCTTGCTTTATATCAGAATCTAATTTATCGGTAGCTTTAGATAGTTCTCTTTGGAGTAAGTCAGCAAAACGTGCTAGTAAGATTGGGTCTCCCGAATATTGTCCTTGTGCAGGGGGAGCAGCAGGGAATTCAGCATTGCAATCTGACACAGATTCTTGGCTGCTGGGCTGACTGTATATGGCTTCTGCTATTTCCCTATCCAGGAGGGAGGATGCCTGTGACTCCAAGCTGGGTGACATGGCTGCATTTTGTGAGGGAGACAGTGCAGGGGGGCTAGGTGGTAGACAGTCTGTATTCGTCAGCTCACCTTTATTAGGAGAAGGTCTGGTGGGGCACAGCACCGGATATTCGGCCTCGTAGCTCTTTGCAGCATGTTTCTGAGGAGGAGGTGGCTGTTTTCCCTTCCCTGAGGCCTGCATGCCTCGTGTGTGATGGCCGGTCGCCATCTTGGATTCCTGGAGCGTGGCGCGGGTCGAGATCCGGGAGCCGGTTTGAGGCTGGCTACCCGATTTCTGTGGCATCCGGAATGTGCCTGGACCCTTCCGCAAGGAGGTCAGGCTATTGCAGAGTTCGGGCGGGGTGTGGGGCTGCTATTTGTAGCTGAAGTTGCCGGGGGATGAGTGGAGCTGATCAGATGGACATCCGCTCCGTCCGGCCGCGCATACGCACACTGGATATACACTTTAACATGCCTTTAGAAATAATTTGAAATTAAAGAAAAAAAAGTTTAAAACTGAACTCCAGGAAGATAAAAAAAAAAAAAATACACAAATTAGTGCAACTTAATATTCATCAATATGTCATTAAGCCCTGGTTCACACTGATGCAATGTGGGAAACGCACAAGATTTACTGAATTTCCCCTGCATCACATAACACTGCTTAGCAATCGCACGGCGTCCATGTGATCTGATGCGGGTGTCAATGTTAGATTAAGGACACCCTGAAACAGATCGCAAAACGTAGTGCCACTGCCAGAATCGCATCGCATGGGTGTTCACACATGTGATTTAGGTGCGGGGAAAAAAGAGTTCTGCACCATTTTGGTGCGGATGCGATTTGAGCCATACAAAATGTATGGCTCAAAATCGCACCACACAGATATTGCATGTGATGTGCACAGGAATGTGGTGCGACTCCTGCAGCAAACCTTGTGCGTTTCCTGCATCGCATCAGTGTGAACCAGGGCTTAATGACATATTATATACGGTATATTATGTTTTCCACGCACCTGAACCTAGATTAATTGTGTTTTTTTTATATGCTTGAATGTCCTGGTGTCAGCTGTAATGATAATAAGGTGGGATGATATCCAAACTGAGAGGGGGGAATTGGGAGTCATACTCAGTGGCGGCTGGTTCTCAAAAGTTTTTTGGGGGGCGCAAACAAACTGAAAAATACTGAATTCCCCCCCCCCCCAAATAAATGACACCCTCACTGTGCCCATCAATTGCAGCCATTGTGCCCATCAAACGCAGCCACTGTGAGCATCATATGCAGCCACTGTGTCCATCAAACGCAGCCACTGTGCCCATCATATGCAGCCACTGTGCCCATCATATGCAGCCACTGTGCCCATCATATGCAGCCACTTGTGGCCATCAAATACAGCCACTGTGCCCATCAAATGCAGCCACTGTGCCCCTCATATGAAGCCATTTGTGCCCATCATATGCAGCCACTTGTGCCCGTCAAATGCAACCACTTGTGCCCATGAAATGCAGCCACTGTGCCCATCAAATGCAGCCACTTGTGCCCATCATATGCAGCCACTTGTGCCCATCATATGCAGCCAATGTGCCCCATCATATGCAGCCACTTGTGCCTGTCAAATGCAACCACTTGTGCCCATCAAATGCAGCCACTCGTGCCCATATGCAGCAACTTGTGCCCATCAAATGCAGCCACTTTTGCCCATCATATGCAGCCACTTGTGCCCATCAAATGTAGCCACTTGTGCCCATCATATGCAGCCACTTGTGCCTGTCAAATGCAACCACTTGTGCCCTTCATAGGCAGCCACTGTGCCCATCATATGCAGCCACTTGTGCCCATCAAATTCAGCCACTTGTGCCCATATGCAGCCACTTGTGACCATCAAATGCAGCCACTTTTGCCCATCATATGCAGCCACTTGTGCCCATCAAATGCAGCCACTTGTGTCCGTCAAATGCAACCACTTGTGCCCATCATATGCAGCCACTGTGCCCATCATATGCAGCCACTGTGCCCATCATATGCAGCCACTTGTGCCCATCAAATGCAGCCACTTGTGCCCATCATATGCAGTCACTGTGCCCATCATATGCAGCCACTTGTGCCCATCAAATGCAGCCACTTGTGCCCATCATATGCAGCCACTGTGCCCATCATATGCAGCCACTTGTGCCCATCATATGCAGCCATTGTGCCCATCATATGCAGCCACGTGTGCCCATCATATGCAGCCATTTGTGTCCATCATATGCAGCCACCTGTGCCCATCATATGCAGCCATGTGTACCCATAATATGCAGCCATTTGTGCCCATCATATGCAGCAACTTGTGCCCATCAAATGCAGCCACTTGTGCCCATCATATGCAGTCACTTGTGCCCATCAATTGCCACCACTGTGCCCATCAATTGCTCAGACTGTGCCCCATCAAACGCAGCCACTGTGCCATATCAAATGCTGCTAGTGTGCCCCTCACCGTCTGCACTTACCTGTCTCGTGGGACAGCTCCTCGATGTCTTCTCCCGTCCTCTGCTATGATTGGATGCCTGGCGTCCAATCACAGCGCCTGTTGTTTCAGCCAATCAGGTGACAGATAACATATCTGAGCACCTGATTGGCAGAGAGGTGGTTTAGTGTTAGGAAAGCGAATATTCATTCACCTTTCTAACACAGCTGAGTGACCTGCGAGCTCCCAGCAAGGCGCTCGCAGGTCACCTTTTTTGGCACCTATTAGAGCCTATGGCTCTAATCAGGTGCTTCAAAGCCACCCCCCGCCACTGTAATTCAGCCGCTCTGCGCCCGAAAAGGGGCCGGGCGCCTGAATAGGGGGTGATAGTGGCGGCCATAGATAGATTCATGCAATGCTAGAGGTGGGAGAGGGGGTGGCAGGAGAGCGGGGGTGGCGCCCAGGCGCCCTTATGGACGCACCGCCACTGGTCATACTGATCACAGGGCCACCCTCATTTTCTCTATTAACTCCTCTATTGGAATGTCGTAAAAATGCCCTGTAGGGTATTTGACTCCACAATACACATTTGTAAATCTGTTTTTTAAATTACATAGTGCTAAGTTACATACAGTGTCTCACAAAAGTGAGTACACTCCTCACATTTTTGTAAATATTTTATTATATCTTTTCATGTGACAACACTGAAGAAATTACACGTTGCTACAATGTAAAGTAGTGAGTGTACAGCTTGTATAACAGTGTAAATATTCTGTCCCCTCAAAATAACTCAACACACAGCCATTAATGTCTAAAACGCTGGCAACAAAAGTGAGTATACCCCTAAGTGAAAATGTCCAAATTGGGCCCAATTTGCCATTTTCCCTCCCCAGTGTCATGTGACTCCTTAGTGTTACAAGGTTTTAGGTGTGAATAGGGAGCAGGTGTGTTAAATTTGGGCGTCATCGCTCTCACACTCCCATACTGGTCACTGGAACTTCAACATGGCACCTCATGGTAAAGAACTCTCTGAAGATCTGGAAAAAAAAGAATTGTTGCTCTACATAAAGATGGCCTAGGCTATAAGAAGATTGCTAAGACCCTGAAACTGAGCTGCAGCATCGTGGCCAAGACCATACAGCGGTTTAACAGGACAGATTCCACTCAGAACAGGCCTCGCCATGGTCGACCAAAGAAGTTGAGTGCACGTGCTCAGCCTCTTATCCAGAGGTTGCCTTTGGGAAATAGACGTATAAATGCTGCCAGCATTGCTGCAGAGGTTGGTCTACATGGCTATTGTCCCAGAAGGAAGCCTCTTCTAAAGATGATGCACAAGAAAGCCCGCAGTTTGCTGAAGACAAGCAGGCTAAAGACATGGATTACTGGAACCATGTCCTGTGGTCTGAGACCAACATAAACTTATTTGGTTCAGAGGTACAAAGACAAGTGTATCTTGCCTACAGTCAAGCATGGTGGTGGGAGTGTCATGATCTATGGCTGCATGAGTGCTTCCGGCACTGGGGAGCTACAGTTGACTGAGGGAACCATGAATACCAACATGTACTGTGACATACTGAAGCAGAGCATGATCCCCTCCTTTCGGAGACTGGGCCTCAGGACAGTATTGCTGCAAGGGGTGGGGTCTCCAGGTGACGTCCTGGATGCCCCATGGCTATATAAGAACTGTCAGACACCGGACCTGACACAACAGCAGGAGCCAGCATTGAAGGAGGACCGGGTTGGCAGAGAAAGAAGTCATCTGCAGAGGGAGAAGAAGTGGATGGAGAAGAACCGTAAAAAGAAGCAGAGGGAGAAGAACTAGGAGAAGAACGAGAGGGAGGAGACAAGAGGAAGAAGACACAGAGCTGCGACGGGGGACTGTCTTCATTTTTAATTAAGGACTTTTTAAAAATTGTCTCTTGTTATTTGTAACACTACACTTGATGAATGGGTAAAGGTACAATTTACCCCATACTCATTCACATAGGGAGGGTAGGATCTGGGGCCCCCCTTGTTAAAGGGGGCTTCCAGATTCCGATAAGTCCCCCACCAGCAGACACCCACAACCACTGCCCAGGATTGTCAGGAAGAGGCCCTTGTCCCCATCAACCTGGTGCTGTGGGGTGGGGGGCACAGAGCTCCCCTGTGCCAAAGTACCCACCCCCCATGTTGAGGGCATGTGGCCTGACGTGGTCTGGGGGGGCTCGCTTGCCCCCCCTTTTCTGACCTGTCGTGCTGCATGCTCAGATAAGGGTCTAGTATATATTTTGTGGGGGGACCCCATGCTGTTTTTGTACCTCTTAATAAGTTTGCTCATCTCTATTTCAGCCATATCAACTCAGCCATGTTTAAATCAGGAAAGTCACCCTGCTTTTATCCCTCTAATCCTGTCACCGTGGATGATATACAAATATTGCTTGATTCTCCCACTGTCCCTATTGTCTGTTCCTGTCACTGTATCTGTACAGTGGTTGCTTCTGAATGGATGCAGCCACTGTTTGGCTGAAAATTCTTCTGTTTTTCAATCAAATGGATGTTAGATGAGAAGGCCATCAACATAGCGAATTTCGTCTAGTTCATCAGGAACTGGCCCAAAATTTGCATAGTGTACTGTATAGCCAGCTTTAGGCGCCCCCCTCTTATAATGTGTACTAAGCCACACAATACAGTCATACAATATAGCCACACCCAGTTTTTGATACAGCACATACCACTTGTGACAGTGCTAGGCCCTGCCACTATGTAAATGGAGGTAGAAAGCACACATGGTTCTGGTGAATGCAGAGTGAGGCACCCAGGAATGCTCATGCGGAATGGAGAAAGGAGCTTTTTCAGCTTTCTCTGGGTTTTGTTATTTCCCAGATTGGGTTCCAGAGTTCAAAGACTTCAAAGAGCTCTGGTAAGGAAGAAGCCTCCAGCCTGGTGTCCAAGTCTTGGCAGAAACCGGTAAGATGTGTGTACAGGTGTGAACATGCACACAGCCTTTAAAATCACAGGCTTGGCCAGAGCTTGGGGGTCTAGGCAGGAGATCCCCCCAAATCCAGGGGGTGTCAGGCTAGGAGACAGGAGGGCTTCATATGGGTGATTGGAGATTCCCCTATCAAGCAGCAATGGCGTGGGCCCATATAGCACGGAACTGCACCTAAAGATAGTTGAGAAAATTGCAACTTGTTGTACATGAGCACAGTTGTGCTGTTAATCGGTCTGGCGGACCAAGGCAAAGACTTGAAGCGATTGTAAAGGTTTAATTAAAAAAATTAATAAACATGTCTATACTTACCTTTTCCATTGCGCAGAGCATCCGCAAACCTCCTCTCCTCTGGTAGTCCGCCGCGGCCCCTCCGTTCTGTCCAGTGCCCCCACGGGAAGCCACTCCCCATGGGGGCACTCGTGCATTCTCGCTCCCGAGTCCCACTGCTAAATCTATTGACACAGACAGCAGAACTCATCCCCGCCCCTTGCTCCCTTGTCACTGGCTTTGATTAACAGCACTGGGAGCCAGTGGCTTCCGGTGCCCCAGCAAAGCCAGCATGACCCAGAAGTGAGGGGAGAGAAGAGCTGCAGATGTGCACGGTGCTGGATCGAATGAGGGCTAAGGTAAGTACAAGGGGGGGGGGGGTGACAGGGGATGCTGATTCCTTACCTCCCTTGCCTCCCTGATTATTTACCTAATACAAGGAATGCATTGATGTAAAAAATGTTTAGGCTTTACAACCACTTTGAGTCACCGTCCTGTGAATACAAGGATCCAGGGGGCTTGGTATCATTTTGTCCTTTTCCTGTTTTTACATTGAAGGCTTTAAGAAATGAAAACACCTGAGTAGGAATCCTGATGTAAAGAACTTCCAAATAAAAGTGGGCCAACAAGCCCTGAGTTATATTCCCTGAATCACGCACTTCTTTGTCACCCAATAAACTGTACTCCCAGGTTGACCTCTCTGCTATTTGCTAGGTTCCACCGTTACTACTATTATACAGTATCTCCACTAGAGCACTGCAAAATACAGTATACAAATTGTTATTGGAAGTATGTATTTCTATTTCCCCCTTAAAGCATGGAGAGCATACCTAGAGCCCCATTATTAGATTAATGTAGTAATAGCATTAGGAGATCCCATTTGTCTCTATGAAGGCTGGATGTTGACTGATTGACAATAAAGAGTGGAGGATGCAGTGACTGTGGATGACATTGTGTATATTATGAATGTGATAGACTCATAATGAGTGCATTGTTGTCTTGATATCCAGGCAGAATCACAGCATCAGAAAGTTCATACTAACATGTCATTGCTCATGTCTGATTTCAGTCCAGCTCTCTGATAAGGATGACCCTGTGCCACTGAGTGTGTTTTACATCAAAGAGCACTGAAGGCTTCTGACAGTCTGGATGTCAGTGTTGTAAATAAACCATTAATCACGCTGCCTGTTTATAGAATGAGGCTTTCCCAGAGGGTATGACCCTTCTGAAAGTCACTAATATGAAACACATCCTCTCTAATCTGATGGGGTGTGCACTGCAACTGCAGGACTGCTTTATGCAAGGAGGTGCAGAATAATTGAACCCGAATAAAGCAGTGTTCTCGCTAAACATTTGTTTTAATAATATCATGTGGCCATCATCTGCAATCTCCAGAAAATGGGTACCTGCACTACTACCACACCTTCTGCTGGTGTATTCCATAGGGAGATACGTTCAGCCAAAATGTGTTTTAGTTTAGGAGAGAGTGAGGAAGGGTTAGAACCTCTATTTGTTATGTATGACTATCTGGGGACCTATTAGACAGATTCCCTTCTGCTACTTGTTGTGACAATGGTTTCAAAAGTGAGAATATCAACAACAGGGACATGGGCAGAAATAAAAAGCTGACAAGATTCCAGCGTTCGCTCTGTCTGTGTTACAGTTAGAGATTTTCCAGCACTTCCTGTCTGGTAAAACCATGGTCACTGGGACAGGAAGTGGGAGGAAAGATTCCTAATGAATCCCCAGAAAGCAGAAAAACCCAACAAGGGTTCTAATCCTTCCCTTCTTTATTCAAAACTAAAGAAAGTTTTTGGTTGGACATGCACGAGAATAGTAAAAAAAACAATGATGTGTGGTAACACTAACCAGCAGTGGAGAAACTGTAGCAACCCACTTGGTCTTTGGCCTTCAGGGATTCTGGTTTTAGATCCTCCATAAAATGTATTTCACCTTGTATTCTGAATAGGCTGCTGTTTTAGAGTTGCCAGGAAATGTCCTAACTTAACATTAGCGCTATGTAGGACTGCCTAAAGTAGAACTATAGGTAAAACCTTTTTTTCCCCATTTTGGATAGGGCAAGGAAGTGTTATAACCCCTGTTTTTTTTACCATCTGTGTCCCATTGGGGAGATTTCCCTTTACTTCCTGTCCCATAGCCAAAACAGGAAGTGAGAGGAAATCACTGCAAATTAAGGGAATTTCTTGGGGACCCCCAGGTCACCAGAACTAGTATCCCCATGGGAAGATTTCTCCTCTATTACTTTTTTAGGGACAACACAAAATGTGTGATTTTCTTTTACTTTCACTTTCAATGATAATGGTAAACAGGACAAATAGAGAGGGTGAATTTCCTTATCGGAGCCACAGGCAGCAATACAAACTAACAAGCATTCTAATCCATCTCCACTCCAAAACTAACAAAAAACATAGTTACATAGTAGGTGAGGTCGGAAAAAAGACACAAGTCCATCAAGTCCAACCTATGTGGACTTGATGGAATACCTGGAAAATACCTTTCTTCCCTTTTTTAAAAGTGATCACATTTCCTGTGTTCTCAGCTGAATAAGAGCTAGGAGGAGGAGAAACAGCAAGACACTGAGCTTCCCAGTGAAAGGCTGTGCAGGAGAGGCATATCAGGACAAGTCTGATCATTAGTGGAGAGCAGGCTGAGTTCTCAGCATAGCTAGAGACCTGACCACGTTGTGTTCTCCTGCTTTGTGTGGTCAGTTTTTAATAGTAAAGCTGGCAGGAACACCAGGAATTTCACACAAGAGAACAGGATTTTTTTTCATACAAGTACATGGTACAGTAGGCACATATCAGGAATATGAAATGTTGGGGTAACAAACACTTTAAAGTGTTACTAAACCCAGGACCCTGCATTCACTATATCTGGTCTCCTACAGTACACAGAACATGGAAATGCAATTATTTTAGTAAATATAAACTGCTAAATACCTTTTCTCATTATCAGTATGTAGCAGCCTTGTGACTTCTATCAGTTCCTAGTAAACCTTGTAGGAGAAGTTTTCATTCTACTCTGATCCTCTGTCTGGACATGTGTGGACAGTGCTGATTGGCCCTGTGCTGATCACATGCACCCTCCCAAGAAAAAAGTTATCTAGCAGCACACACCAAATTGAGCATGTGCAGTCTGTGCCCTGGCTCTGTAAATATAAGTTTTTTTTTATTTTTATAAGACAGTGGAAGAAGAGGAGGATCAGAGAGATAGGATCAAACAGCCTTTCTACCCAAGCAAAGGATTAACCCCTTAGGCTCCACAGTGAGTATAACAAGCATGCTTTACTGCATATATGGACTGATTTTATTGTTGTGGGTATAATAACACTTTAAGGCTCGATTCACATCTATGTATTTTGCTTTTGAGCGTTTTTGCAGTGCTTTTTGCGGTGCTTGCCGCGTTTTTGGACACGCGTTTTTACCACGATTTTGCCACGTTTTGCGGTATTTTTTTTTTTTTTTTTTACACTGTGGTTGCTTAGCAACCAGCTATATACAGTGTAAAAAAGTGTATACAGTGTATAATAAATATCCCCAAAAAACATATAAAAAAAACATTTTTTTTTCCTCAGTTTAGGCCGATACGTATTCTTCTACATATTTTTGGTAAAAAAAAATCGCAATTAGCGATTATTGATTTGTTTGTGCAAAAGTTATAGCGTTTACAAAATAGGGGATAGTTTTATAGCAATTTTTATTGTGACTGCGACATTATGGCGGACACATTTAAATGCACTGATTCCTATGTAAATGGCACTGGCAGTGAAGGAGTTAACCACTAGGGGCGGGGAGGGGCTAAGTGTGACGTGTTGTGTTTTTTAACAGTAGGGGGGCGTGGCTGTACGTCTGACATCATTGATCGGCTTTCCGATGACAGGGAACAGCCGATCAATGACAGGCAGTGTACTAAGCGCGGGGAGAGGTTTGTTTACACAGACCTCTCCCCGTTCTTCAGCTCTGTGACCCGATCGCGGGACACCAGCGCCGATCGGGTCCGCTGGTCCCGCAGCCGTGGTCATGGAGCTCCCGACCAGGTCACGAGCGGCGCGACCCCATGGCTAGGCAATTAAAGGGCACGTATATATACGTGCTTTTGCCTAGCCGTGTCATTCTGCCGACGTATATTTACATGCGGCGGTCGGGAAGCGGTTAAGTGACCTTGTTAATCAAAATACATGAAATTATAATCAATGTATGCCAGGGTGGTCAAAAGAAAGTGAAAACTGATTTTTGTTAAAGTATAACTAAAGACAGGAGGAGAGGGATTAGAATATGTATCTTGTTTGTCTGTGCCCCCGTTAGGGAGATTCACCTTCTCTATTTATCCTGTTTACCATTACCACGGAAAGTGAAAGTAAAAGAAAAACCCAAAGTTTGGATTGTCCCCAGAACAGTAATAGAGGGCAAATCTTCCAATGGGGATGCTAGTCCTGATTATCCTGGTGACAAAAAGGGATCCCCTCACTTTGGATAGATTTCCCCTCACATCCTGTTTTGGCTATGGGACAGGAATTAAAGTGAAATCTCCCCAATGTGACACAGTTGGCAAAAATAAAAGTAACATATGTTAAAACCCTATCTTACTCTGTTCAAAATGAAAAAAATGTTTTGCCTTTTATTCTATTTTAATTATTGCACTTGCATGCCAATGGCTTTTATGTGTCATTGCTTCCATAACATTCCAAAAACAAGGTTAACACTTTACTTAACTGCTTGCTGACCCCCGGCTGTCTATTGACGACCAGGCGGCGCAGCTCTCGGCCCATCAGGGGGCGCGCACGCCGCCAGCGGGCTGCGCGCCCGCCGTGTTACTAGGGACTCTGTGCGTGTGCCCGGCGGCTGCGATGTCCGCCGGACACCCGCGATTGCCCGGTAACACAGCAGGACCATGGATCTGTGTGTGTAAACACACAGATCCACGGTCCTGTCAGAGGACCTGTCAATACAGATAAACACCGATCTGTCTCCTCCCCTTGTCAATCCCCTCCCCCTACAGTTATAATCACTCCCAGGGAACATGTTAACCCCTTCAGCGCCCCCTAGTGGTTAACCCCTTTCCTGCCATTCACATTTATACAGTAATCAATGTTGTTTCATTGCACGGATCGCTGTATAAATGTGAATGGTCCCAAAAATTTGTCAAAAGTGTCCGATATGTCCGCCGCAATATCGCAGTCACGATAAAAATCGCAGATCGCCGCCATTACTAGTAAAAAAAAATAATAAAATGCAATAAATCTATCCCCTATTTAGTAGGCACTATAACTTTTGCACAAACCAATCAATATATGCTTATTGCGATTTTTTTTTACCAAAAACATGTAGAAGAATTCGTATCGGCCTAAATTAAGGAAAAAATTTGTTTAAAAAAAAAAATGGATATTTATTATAGCAAAATTAAAAAATATTGTTTTTTTTTCAAACTTGTTGCTTTTCTTTTGTTTATAGCGCAAAAAATAAAAACCGCAGAGGTGATCAAATACCACCAAAAGAAAGCTCTATTTGTGGGAAAAAAAGGACGCCAATTTTGTTTGGGAGCCACGTCGCACGACTGCGCAATTGTCATTCAAGGTGCGACAGCGCTGAAAGCTGAAAAATGGCTTGGGCAGGAACGGGGTGAAAATGCACTGTATTTAGATGGTTAAAGAGAGGAGATGGAGCCATGCATGTTAATTTTTTATGCACCTGTGGCCAACTGTGCATCCAGAACTTCTCATTTGCAGCAAAGACAGAGACAACTATACAAATTTCACACAGATGTTCTAAACTTGTTTGCCTTAGCTGGTGCAAGTTATGCCGCGTACACACGAAGGGACTTTTCCCGGCGGACCAAAGTCCAGCGGATAATCCCGCGGGATAGTCCCTTCGTGTGTACGCGGCATTACTCAAGCCATTACTATATTGAGTAGTCCTCAAAAAGCAATGAGCCAAGTTTACCACTTAGGTTATGTTATGAGTTCTAACCCTCAAAGCCCACTCCATAGACGCAATGTTTTCCATGTGTTGCAAACAAAGAATGAAAGAATATAGAACTTTATAGTTGACTATGTTCTGAACATCTGTAAGACTGTAACCTATGAGAGAGTTCTTAGCGTCATGCTGCAATCACAAAAATCTATTGAGTAGGAGTTACAAGCAGATGGTTTAGTAAGTTTCTCGGTAATTCTAAAGATAACCCTCAAGAGAATCCATATGGATCCCACAAAAACAGATGTTGTTCGAAGTTACATATAGCCTACTTTGTACTTTTTCTAGAGACTATTATTAGATACATACCTAAAAGCGTGTAATGTTATTATTTCACAATCCCCTGTAGGTTATTTTTCTCATCCCAAAACATTACAGGCATACTCCACTTTTAAGTACACAATGGGGTTTATTTACTAAAGCAGGAAAGCGCAAAATCAGGCTCACTTCTGCATAGAAACCAATGAGCTTCCAGGTTTTAGCTTAATTGAACAAGCTGGGGTTAGAAGCTCATTGGTTTCTATGCAGAAGTGAGCCTGATTTTGCACTTTCATGCTTTAGTAAATAAACCCCATTGTGTACTTAAAAGTGGGGTATACCTGTATTCAGGTTTAACAGCTATGAATATACTTGGTCATGGTTAATGAAGCTCCTGGTGCCAACTGTAAGTTTATTAAAAGTCCTGAGCTTTGAGTATATACTTCATGTTGTGCATCTGCTTACACCAGGGTTCCTCTCAACTAGGGTTCCATAGGGTTTTGTGTGTAGTTCTCAGGAGTTCCGCTGCCATTGCAGCAGCCTTCTATCCACCCAACGGTGACTTCAGTGTTTCCCTGGAAGCTTGAGCTAATGCACAACCACAGGGCATGACATCAGCCCGGCGCTAAGCACTGTTAAGTCTTGGCATATTTTGTGGGCACTCGTTAAAAATGCCCCCTAGCCCTGGCTTACTCTTGCACTATGCCTTTTTGCAATGAAAATTGCTCTAGGAATGGAGCATGGAGATGAGAAAAAGGTTCACCTCCTCTATTTATGTGCATGGACATAAAGTAGGTCTTCTAAAGTGTCCCACACTAGGAGCTATATATGTGAAAGCTATAGCCATATGGTGATAGAAATATATTACTATAAGTTTTTTTATAAGTTATGGCGTTTTAACATGTCTTTCAAATTGATTGCAATTACCAATGAATCATTGATACAGTGATTCGTTAATGCATATATTTATTTAGCAGATGGATGTAAAACATAATTTCTGTGTTCGAGATAAATGGTCCAGGCTCTGTTATCATTATTGGAATAATCTTTGTTTCCCAGGTTTTCAGGGTCACAGACATATCTCTTGTGCATGTCACGTTATCATGCAGGATTAATGTTGTGCATTTGCTTTATTGTTTTTGTGATAAAAAGCATTGTGCCGCTAGTAGGTTTGGAACTAATATAATCAAAATAGCTATAGTACGTTAGCAGAGAGTTCAAAGCAGTTAGTCAACTTCACTTGCTGTCTCCCAGGGGAGGGCATTTTTATTAAAAAAAATTGTGTTAGAAACGCTTTAATATGAATGATAACCTAAAGAGCAATTGGTGTACATGTAATTAAATACTTTTAACTGAATGCAATAAGTTTTTACAGTAATAGACAAGGGACTCATTAATCTTTTGATTTTCTGTTGTATGTGTAGCATTTATCCTATATATTTGGCTAATATACAGTGTATATCTCATTCTCTAGAGTAGACCCTGGATTGCTGTGGTGTTCCTTTTGCACCACTAGATGGAGATCTGGCTCATCCTTGTTATCAGTTCATACCAACACATGAACAAATACCTACAGCATCCAAGTAAGAAGGTGCAAGATGAGATTTGTAATCACTGAAAAAGCACAGTAACTGCAGCTGAGGAAGAAATGAATGAGGGGCTCACATATGGTGTGATGTAATCACAAATAGAAAAAATAAATCAGATGGACACACATTTACCAATAAAGAACTGCATAATACTTTTTCAGGAGGTGATCCTCAGATCTGTTATCCACATTTAAATCATTTAGATGCAGGGACAGAAAATTTGAGTTTTTAATTTTTTTTTCCTTTTTTTGCTGCACTCTTACAGCGCAACTCTACCCAAAAAGTTGAATACGCAGAATTGTTTTACCCACCAAATGATTTGTAATTCTGTTCATCCAGCCTGGCAATTTGCTCTGCATAGCTAGGAGCAGTAAGTGTAACCTGTTTCAGCTTTACAGTTTCCAGCATTACGTGCCTAGTCATTGGACAGTTAATCATAATCAAGACGTCACTTTCTTTTACCTTGTCATGGGTATTGTGGGCTCCGTGGGTTATCAGCAAAGGGACAGAGCCTTTAGTTGGCCATAAACTAAGCAATTTTGTTTTGTTCAAACAACTTTGAATTGCAACAATTTGCCATCCATGGATTCCCAATGTCAAGTATCAAATTGACAAGGAAAATCATTGTTTGATTGCAGACAAATAACAGAATCCAGAAGATAAACTGGGCTCATAATCAGAATAACTGCAAGAATCACAGTTCAGAGATCAAAAGAGCTTTAAGGCCCCGTTCACACCTGAGGGATTTTCTGCTTGAAGCTGGTAGCTCCAAGGCCCCTTTCACATAATAAGCCCGCTCAAATCTGCCTGTCCTTTTTTCAGGCGGATCATCAATTATCTCCTATGGGCAGGTGGATGTCAGCGGAGATGTGTCCGCTGACACCTGTCTGCCATCCGATCCGCTCAAGACAGACGTATGGCGATACGTCTGCCATCTGTCTTGATGGATAGGATCAGATGAGATCTGATGGACATGCTGTCCATTTTCGTCCGATCTCCCCATAGAGATCAGTGGGGATCTGACAGGTGCCTCCCAGAGAGCAGAGACGGACATCCACCGGCCCAGCAGCAATCTCCCGCTGAGCTGGCGGTCTCCGCTGAGCAGATCCGCCCCTGTGAAAGAGGCCTAAAATGCTCAACAAGCCAAATCCCATTCATTTCAATGGCCCCTGTTTACATATGAGTGTTCTGTCACCTGAAGCAAAAACGCCTGTCGCTCAAAAAAATACATGAGCTTCTTTTTTGGCAGATTACAAGCATTTTTGGAACCATAGATTTCAATAAAAATGCCTGATTTGACCGTTTTATGAGTGTTTTGTCGCACATTTTCTGCTCAAACAGCAGTTCACCACCCCTAATTTCTTTTACCTCTTCTCCCCTAGTGCTTTCTATTGGTTAAACATAAGTGCCTGGAGCTGTAAAAGGCTTGTAATACACTTCTAAATACGCTCAAAATCTCTCAACTAAAAATGCCAGTAAATCACTATGCTCAGGTTTGAATGCAGCGTAAAGGTTCACAGAGGCTAAATGGTTAGGATTTCCACCTGGCAGCACTAGGGTTGTTAGTCTGAATCCCAACCATGGCACTATGGAGTTTGCATATTCTGCCTGTGTGGGTTTCCTTCCATATTCCATAAAACATGGTGGTAGGTGAATTGGTCCTAGTAAGCATATGTACAAATGTAAGTTAGGGACCTTAGATTGTAAACTCCTTATGGGCAAGGACTGATGTGAATGTAATATATACCGTACGTGTAAAGTGTCAGTACAATATAAATACCTGTAATAAATGAATAATATTTATTCAGTGACTGTTCCAGTGCACTGAGAATGTATGCATGATGACATGACAGGTTCACTTTAACATCATTTGTGTTGCATGCTTAAAGTTAGCCAGTAGGTGGGCACATAGGAAAAATCTATTGACCAACATATTGAATGCAACAGATACAGTGGAGTTGGCGCTAGCCACATCAGGACCGGACTGGTAGATGTCTGTGGAATGTGGTCATCAGTTGTTCCCCTTTTCCGTTCTTGTCTGCACTGATTGAACAATATTAAATGCAAGAACAACATTTTAAATATTTTGCAGCCTAGCAGAAAAATACCCGTTTATCTTGATAGAAATCCAATGTCCTGTTTACTGAACTCAGATCTCAAACAGATCTCAAATGTTATTCCCTTTTCAAGCTATTTTCTCTAAATGACACATTTCTTCTTTCCTGTGTAACAGAGATGAGAAGGATTCTAAAGTCCAATTTAGAAGACCAGTCAAAGTTGACTGCACTGCTCCTCCATAGATACAGTACAGTATGTGAACTCTGTCAGGAAGTCTGTAACTGGCGGGAACACAAGGTGAGAATAAAGGAATAATATCCTGAAAAAAGAAAACTAAAGCCTACCGACTATCAGTTTTTTTCATTCAACCCAGTGGGCTGAACAAAAAAAACAAAAACTGAAGAGCTTAAGAGGAGATCCTGTACTAACAATGAAAAACAAATCCAATGTTAGCACAGCGATCTCCCTACTGAGTTGTTGTGTTCTGACAGGGGGACACCCCCCCCCCGCACCGGCCAGGGTTCTCAGCCAGAGTACACAGTTTCTAAGGCAATCATCACAGCTAAGGACTGATAAGCTGCAATATATTAGATTTTGGTTGTAGGTTTAGATACAATTAATACAGTGAGCATTATATACAGTATCTCACAAAAGTGAGTACACCCCTCACATTTTTTGAAATATTTTATTACACCTTTTCATGTGACAACACTGAAGAAATTACACTTTGCTACAATGTAAAGTAGTGAGTGTACAGCTTGTATAACAGTGTAAATTTGCTGTCCCCTCAAAATAACTCAACACACAGCCATTATTGTCTAAACCGCTGGCAACAAAAGTGAGTACACCCCTAAGTGAAAATGTCCAAATCGGGCCTAAAGTGTCAATATTTTGTGTGGCCGGCATTATTTTGCAGCACTGCCTTGACCCTCTTGGGCATGGAGTTCACCAGAGCATCACAAGTTGCCACTGGAGCCCTTTTCCAGTCCTCTTCCACTTCATGATGACATCATGGAGCTTGTGAATGTTATAGACCTTGCGCTCCTCCACCTTCCGTTTGAGGATGCCCAACAGATGCTCAATAGGGTTTAGGTCTGGAGACATGCTTGGCCAGTCCGTCACCTTTACCCTCAGCTTCTTTAGCAAGGCAGTGGTTAACTTGGAGGTGTGTTTGGGGTCGTTATGTTAGAATACTGCCCTGTGGCCCAGTCTACGAAGGGAGGGGTGCATGTTCTGCTTCAGTATGTCACAGTACATGTTGGCATTCATGGTTCCCTCAATGAACTGTAGCTCCCCAGTGCTGGCAGCCCTCATGCAGTCCCAGACCATGACACTCCCACCACCATGCTTGACTGTAGGCAAGGCGCACTTGTCTTTGTACTCCTCAGCTGGTTGCCACCACACATGCTTGACAGCATCTGAACCAAATAAGTTTATCTTGGTCTCATTAGACCACAGGACATGGTTCCAGTAATCCATGTCCTTAGTCTACTTGTCTTCAGTAAACGGTTTGCAAGCTTTCTTGTGCATCATCTTTAGAAGAGGCTTCCTTCTGGGATGAAAGCCATGCAGACCAATTTGATGCAGTGTGCAGCGTATGGTCTGAGCACTGACAGACTGACCCCCCACCTCTTCAACCTCTGCAGCAAATCTGGCAGCACTCATACGTCTATTTTACAAAGACAACCTCTGGATATGACGCTAAGCATGTGCACTCAACTACTTTGTTCGACGATAGCAAGGCCTGTTCTGAGTGGAACCTGTCCTGTTAAACTGCTGTATGGTCTTGGCCACCCTGCTTCAGCTCAGTTTCAGGGACTTGGCAATCTTCTTATAGCCTAGGCCATCTTTATGTAGAGCAACAATTTATTTTTTCAGAGAGTTCTTTGCCATAAGGTGCCATGTTGAACTTCCAGTGACCATGAGAGAGTGAGAGCGATAACACCAAATTTAACACACCTGCTCCCCATTCGCAGAGACCTTGTAACACTAACAAGTCCCATGACACCAGGGAGGGAAAATGGCTAATTGGGTCCAATTTGGACATTTTCACTTAGGGTTGTACTTTTGTTGCCACTGGTTTAGACATTAATGGCTGTGTGTTGAGTTATTTTGAGGGGACAGCAAATTTACACTTTTATACAAGCTGTACACTACTACTACTTTCTTCAGCTTTGTCACATGAAAAGATATAATAAAATATTTACAAAAATGTAAAGGGGTGTACTCACTTTTGTGAGATACTGTATATAGTGAGCTTTATATATATTTATATTTTTAGAGCGTTTATAATCTGATCTTTTCATACTTTTTTAAAATCGTAATTGTGCAAAAATGTTTAAAAAACTGCTTCTGTGACATCATTTTATACAGATTAATTTGACATAAAGACAGAAAGGCAATGTATCGATTTTTGGAATTTTTGAGGTATGCCTGTTCAAAATAAAGCCACATCATTACCACAAGTCCTGTTATGGTGTCACTACAAATCCTGTTTTGGTTGCAAAACATTTTAGGAGGGTTTTTCTTAATTTTTTTGCTGATGTCATTACATACACCTTCAGTTATCAGAAGTAGACTATTTATTCAATAAGGTCACACTTGCTCTGGTGAATCTGTATTTCTGTGGGCTATAACAGAAGTGGTGATCCAGGACATAGTGGAGGGAGTAGAGTGATAAGGATTTTCAGGTCACGGAGAGGACTGATGTTCACTACACTTTGGATATGATTTGAATATTGTGCAGATTGGTGTTCATTAAACTTTGCACTTGATTTGATTATGATCACTATAAGTGAAGTTTTTAGAGACCGTTTTTATAGTATAAATCGATTCTTTGCACTTTAATTACACTTGTATTACTTGTACTTTATATAAGTGTGGAACACATACATAGAGGATTATTAAAGCCCCATCTCTAAGCAAAACATGAATCTCCTTCTACCCTCTCAAACTTATCCTGCATATTTTTTTTCTTGTCAAGTTATATATTACCATTTTAAAAGCTCGTTAGACTGGAATGTTTTCCAAAAGTTGCTTGTATACATTGTACCATCATCCCAACTAAATATAGAAGATAAAGAAATATTGGAGATACAGGACTATCAAGGGTACACAATCACAACCATGTGCATATATGATAAAAAGTAGTTATTTTATTGACATAGAAAATAAAAGAATATATTTTTATGGCTTTGTGTACAACAGTACAGATATCATAGTTCAAGGGTTATGCATACATTCCCAATTAGAACACAACATATGATTATACTGAGAGTACATAAGTCATGATACTTGTCCATTAGTTCTCAACATGTTTCGCCGGGTAGGCTTCTTCAGGAGACAAGCATAAGGTACAAGTGAAATGGTAAAGGTTTTTGAGGATATTTTCTTGTTCTAAGGTATGCATATGAGACAAAGCATAGTTTAGTATATAGAAAAAACAAAATTATTTATTTACAATTCAGCTATATGAACATATAATAATAATTACGTCATAGTGGAGTCCCCAAGTATATGTGCAAGCTCTTACCTCCAATATCAGAGAGTCTGCACATTCCCAGAGTGACAAAGGAAAGCTAGGACAGATTCGCAACAAAGTGTCCTCCAAGTGGGTCCATACAGGGCTATACCAGATGACCAGAGCCAAGAAATATGGCTGGGGACCCGTAGGGGGAGAATGAGATTCCTATAGTTGCTGAATTTAAATTGGCACAGGGCCTGTAGAGTACAAAAAGTACTTATTTAGTATTTATATACAGTTTATTGCATTTTAGCCAAAGTACAAGAGGGTGGCTTGATTGGGCCCGATATTTTATCAAACCAAACCTACCTCTCTGGCAACTCATGAAGAAAAATCAAGAGGAGGCTCGGGTCTACCTTCAAATGAAGGGAAGGAACCAGATCTGTCTTAGTGTTGAATAGTGTCATAAAATGACAAAATAGTTCTGTGGGTACATAGAGGGAAAGAGCTCCAATAAGGTTACAAAAATCTAAGTTCATATCGCTATACCCCCCGTGATTTTAATCCCCCCTACCTTGTAGTGGAGTGTGTAAAACACCAGGGTATGTTGTTCCGGTGATTTGTCTGCCAGTGCAGATAACCCCATATGGGGACAAAATTATACCGGCCAATTCCTATGAGTTAGATATAAGGATATATTAAAATAAATTTGTTAGCAATTTGCTTAGACAGCAATTTCTCTGTATGCCAAAGAGTATAGTCTGTATATTTACCTATTGTTCCGGTTCACAGTGTTTCCCGAGCCTCCCAACTTCACCACAGTCCGACAGCCTGTCAGACTGGGTTTAAGTAGTCTCCCCCCGTGGCGCCAAATGCGCGGCGTGTGACGTCACGCCGCACTGACGTCACGCGGACGTTTGGCGGGAATTGATGCAGCGTCTGACGCCCAGGAACCGGAAATCCTCCAATACATGGAACCCTTCCGGTTCATAGTTCAGCCGAGGCCTCCCCCGGACATCCTCTGCTGACAGTGGAGAAGAACCTATGTCAGAGAGGAGTCAGTAAGGGATCAGATGTATGTTGCCGCGACTGTTGGGCATGGCCAGTACCACAGAGCAAACCCCGATCTGGGTGCATGGGGGGGAAAGATAAACCACCACCAAAATATGGTGGCGGGTACAACCCCACCATGCATCCAGAGAAGTCCATACGGGTCCCCAAAGCCCAAAGCTCAAAGCCATATGGGTCCCCCTGCATGTCGATGTTATATAAACCCCCTGTGGACCAAAATTGCTGCCAATCTGTCCAGGCAATTAAAGAAAAAGAAGAATAAATATGAAATTAAAAATGAAAAATAAAAGATAAGAAGAAAGGGGGAGAGAAAGAGAAAGATCATAAGGTGAAGTAAAAGGAAGAAAATAAATAAATAAATAAATAAATAAAAAAAAAAAAAAAAAAAAAAAAGTATTATTAATAAACATGACGTCTCATATGCATATGTTCAGTACAAAAATTATACTTTTAATTATGATATCAACATACATTAGAGCAACAGTGTACCCCAGAATTGGGCCACTGTGATTCAATTTTTAAGTATGAATGTGTATGATTATTTGAACAATACAAAAAAGATTATATAAACACAGTTATATGTAATTCTACCCCTACGCAGAGGGGAGAATTTAAAGGGCGAGCACACCCTGGGTCCAAACGGGCGAGTCCAGTAGAGCCCCTCATGAAGATGGAAAACAGAGGGACCCCTACACTCTATCAGATCCCGTCTCCAAATCTAGGCACAACAAAGGGGGAAAGAGAGAAAAGGGGGGCATACGATTTTTAAACAGTAAAAGAAGAACCAGACAGAGTTGGATCTCTATTTGAGAGAGTCCCCCATATATACGAAAAAATTGGGGGAAAAAGAAAAAGGTTTCATCCAATATATAATTAAAGGAAGGGTTTAAAACTGATCCCCTCATTGAGACCCGGATGTCGGGTCGCTTTTAATAAGTAGATCCATCTGGTTTCGATTTGCAATAGTTTCTTATCTAAATCGCCCCCCCCGTTCTTGTTTGGGTAAGTGTTCAAGACTAAAGAAACCAACATAGTCAAGATTAAATTTGTGATATAAGCCTACATGACGACTGATAGGTGTCTCCATTTTATGCTTGGAGATAAGGGATACATGGTCTCTTATGCGGCAAAAAAGTGGGCGTTTGGTTTTCCCTACATAAAATGCTCCACATAAGCATTTCATCAAATATACTGATCCCACGGATTGACAGTTTGTTCGATATTTTGGAGTCCAAGTTTTTCCATCTGGTAAGTCTATACTTTTACCCTCTAAAATGAAACGACAAAAGTTGCATTTACCGCAACTATATGTTCCTGGGGTCTGTTTGGTGTTTTTCTGCTCATTTGTGTGATGACTGCTCACAAGCGTATCACGCAAGGAGCGTGATCTTCTATATGTGATTTCGGGATATGGTTTGATATACTTTGAGATTTTTTGATCAGTGGATAGAAGGTACCAGAACTTTTTGTATATGTTGCGTACCTTATTATGTTGTCTGTTGTATTTGGTAATAATGCGTGTACTTTCCTGCGTCTTCACTCGTCTAGGTTTATAGAGCAGAAGCTGTCTGTTTATGCCCACCACCTGATTGTAAGCCCTCCGCAGGCATGTTTTGCTGTATCCTCTCAGGAGGAGGCGATCACGTAGAAGGTTTGCCTCCTGCTGAAAGTCAGCGAAATGTGTACAGTTCCGCTTGATTCGTAGGAACTGGCTATAGGGAATGCTTCTAATCAATTTCTCAGGATGTGAGCTGCTAGCATGCAACATACTGTTGCCTGCTGAGGCTTTTCTGTAAAGGGTGGAACATAATGTTCCCTTCTCATCAACATAAAGTTCCATGTCTAAAAAAGTAATCATTTTCTGATCATAGTTAAAAGTAAATTTTAAGTTGTATTCATTAATCTGTAGTTCATCAAGAAAAACCGTGAGGTCCTCCTTAGATCCTGACCATATCATGAGGACGTCATCAATGTAACGGATCCATGATATTATTTTACTAATAGATTCAGTCCCACTCTCATCCGAAAACAGGTCTCGCTCCCACCCCCCCAGGTACAGGTTCGCATATGAGGGCGCACATTTTGCCCCCATAGCGACACCCTGCACCTGGAGGTAGTGGGAGCGCTTGAACACAAATATATTGTGCATCAGAATGAAGCTGAGAAGCTCCAATACAAACTCATTGTACTTCCATGAATCAATATCTCTTTCCATCAAGAACTCACCTATCACCTCGACACCTTTTTTGTGTGGTATCGAGTTATAAAGAGCCTCTATGTCAATAGCCACCAGTCACGCATTTGTGGGTATCTGTAGGCCATCTGTGCTTTTTAGAAGTTCTATGGTATCCTTTACATATGAGAATAAACATTTAACGTGTGGATACAAGTACTCATCAACCAATTGACTGGCTTTTTCTGTTAAGGATCCACAACCTGAAATTATGGGACGGCCTGGTGGGGACGTTAAGCTCTTGTGTACCTTTGGCAAGGCATAAAAGGTTGGAGTGGTAAAAGTAGTCATGTCTAAAAACTCAAAAGTTTTAGCATCTATGGTGCCATTCACACGGGCCTTCATTATTATTCCTCTATATTAGTTCATATAGTAGTTTACATGTGAGGCTGGGACCGTTCTATACCATACCTTGTTTGATATAATGTCTAAACACATCTTTTCGTACTTCTCTATATCCAATATGACCAAATTCCCACCCTTGTCGGATGGTTTGATTACAATATTGCTATTTGATTTCAAATTATGTAACGCTTCTTTTAGGTCTTTTCGAAGATTGGTTCGGGGTCCACTCTTCCAGTTGGTGGATTCTATTTCCTTTGTGACCTGTATCACAAAGGCCCAAATGTTGGAATTGCCTTGCAGGATAGGAAAAGATTTCGATTATGGCTTATAGGTTTTAGGGTTACCAAAAGTTGGCGCACCGGATCCGGAGGGACCCGTGGGGCGCAAGCAGGGAGGAGGAAAGGTGACCCCCAGTTGGATAAGAGAGGGGGGAGAGTTGGTGAAGGTCCAACCCTCTTCCTCCGGATTGCTTTCGTCCCACAGGTCCATCAGGTCCTGTAGGGCCCGAAGGTCTTCAAAAGTAATGCCCTCCATATTGGCGTTGTTCTGTTCGCCAAGTGGGGCATTGGATGATGTTTTGTCATAAATGACCTTATACATCAGGCAACGGGCAAACAGGTGAAGGTCTTTGACCAACTTGAATCTGTCTGCATCTTCGTCTGGGCAGAATGTGAGACCTAGTTGCAATACTTTGGCCTCATTGTCCGAAAGTGGATATGAGGATAAGTTTATAATGTCAAATTTGTCCCGACTCTCCAAAATTGGAGGGTCGGGACCAATTATTTTAAAGGCTGATTAGATTTCTTCATTGGAGTGGTTGTCGGTAGACTGCGTTTGCGATCACTAGAGGTGCTAGAAAATATGGGAGCCGTTTTAACATCTATATGGGGTGGTGGTCCCTGTGCGGTTCCCTGTAGGGGGGGGTCCCGCCACCAGGGAGATAGAGTCAATGTTCCTAGTGGGAGTAGTTAATGACACTAAAGAGTGGTTCAAAGTGCTATTGGACAAAGTCGTATTCAGAGTAGTACTGTTTTTGCTCTGTTGAGAGCGTATTTTCTTATCCTTACTATTTATTTTATCTGATCGTGGTCGGCTTTGTGAGCTAGTTTCACTGTCCTTCTTCCTTTTACGAATAGCTCCTTCATGTTGTGATTTGTCTTTACGTAGAACTATAGGTGCAAACGAGGTTGAGGAAATGGATGATGTATCCAATTCCCCAAGATCCAAATTAGGTGGTTGTAAGCCCTGATTGAAATTTGCCCTTCTTGAGGGATATTTGCTTGGTTGATTCCACTTATATGCCTGTTCATAGGCGTATGCTTTCCTATCCCGTTGATATTTGTTTTCCTTTGATTTAATTATGCCTGTAGCGTATTTTGTTAGGTGATCCCTAAGTTTTTTATCTTTTTCTATGAAACTGGCATGAGGTCCCAAATTGGCATGCTCCGCCTGCCACTTGAGGATCTCAAGATCCAGTTCAGCAATATCACTGTCATATTGTTCACTGAGGATCTGCATCATCTGCAGAGAACAAGTCTGCAGGTTCTCTTCCCAAATTTTTTTGATGTTTGGTTCTATTTTCTTGATATTCGGGAAAATTTGTATACGAAGTCCCCAAGGCACTATCATATTCAATCTATATTTATCAAAAAATTCCTTATGCCAAAAGAGGCGAGTCTTTTTTTCAACCATCCGCTGAAGACCAGAAAAGTATGTACTCACATCCGCCTCACTGATATCTTCCTTGGAACGGAAGAGGTTAACGTCCGTCACAAAGCCCTCCCAGGCTTGACCACAGTAATCTGTCATGATAATAAATGTTATTACACTTACCCACTTGTTTCCTTCCCACCTAAAGTGCAGAGGTAGGCCTATGGGATAGAGTGTCAGGGCGTACCCAGCTCAGTCCCACCAGTGTGCCCAGAGTGTGCTCGTCATAAAGGATATACAAAAAAGACAAATATTTAAAGATTAGTATCAATATTTTACAGCATATTTAGTATTTAGTATATATTACCACCTAGGTTCATTGTCCAGGTCCCTCACCAGAACCAGAACCAGCTGGTCATTGTCACACCTCTTCTGGATCCTGAGAAGACCCCACTGCTCAACAGCCAATAAGAAGTGTTAGGACCGTTTTTAAGGCAGGGTAAAAGGGGCAGCTGCCCTGGGCTATATCATTGTAGTGGGGCCCAAAGCAGCTGCCTCATACTTGCCAACTATCCCAGTTTAAATTCCCTTATACCTTGAAGTTTTAGTCTCATGCTGTGTCCCGATATCTCAGTGTAAATTTCTGCTTCTGCTGCTGCTGCCCAGCTCTGCCCTATTGCCATGTACAGATGACTCACCTGCAGACCCTGTGTTTACATGTAAATAAACTGCATTGATATGTAAGTGGCGGCATTATTATGTAAATAGCTGTGGACCATGGCATTGATATGTAAATAGAGGCGGCATTCATATGTATATCATGTCCCCCTGAGGTCACACCCACCATCACTTCTGTTGAATGCTGCCCACTGGGGAGGTAAAGGAGCATACTTGAAAGTCCTGCATACAACTGTGGTCATTAAGCCTAACATCAGCCTGTTCTGCAAAAGTAAGCAAATTGGAGGTGGAACCCTTCTTCAAAATAACATGGTGCCACAGCACCCTGAATTTTGGTGCAAGTGGCAGGCAGTGGGGAGATGATGTGCTGTAACCTTTAGCAACAGTCAGCAGTAATGCTGTGCACTAGCTTATTGCAAGCAATCAGTGAGCAGTAATAATGTGCAGTAACCTCTAACAACCAATTAATGAGTGGTATAGATGTTCAGTAACCTCTAGCAATCAATCAACAAGCAGAGGTAATGTGCTGTAACCTCTAGAAAATAACAGTGAGCTATAATGTGTCCTGTAACCTCTAGCAGCCAGTCAGTGAGCGGTAATGATACACTGTAACCTCTGGCAACCAATTGCAATCACTGCCTAATCTGATTCAGTAAACTGATTTTGAGTCTAGCTGCTATTTGTTGTATATCTCAAAGCATGTGGAGAGCTAAATTGTGTGGAAGAGGGGGCCAGAGAAAATGTTTGCCCAGGGTCCAAGCAATATTAAAGACGGCCCTGAGAAGTGTCCACATCACGCAGGAAGTGATGTGAACACCAGAAGGATCCTGTCTCAGGACAGGCAAAAGACTGAGGACTGGAGAGACATTATAATGGCTTTAGATAAGTAAAAAAATAATTTAAATATTTTTTTAAAACAAGTGATAAGCTAGAGGGAGGTGGGAAAAGTTGATGTGGGGGATAGGATCAAGGAAAAGAAAGGATTGACCCAAGGGATTGTGTAGGTGGGGTTAGATAGCACAGTAGAAACAAATAGTATAAAAAAAATATATATTTTATTAATACATCATAATAGCAAAAAAGAAAAAACAACAAAAGTAACAATCAGCAAATATATATGCAGAAACTCTAACCGGATATACATAGAGGCTCTAAATAACAAGAGCATTGTTCCTCATATGCAACATGTTTCGGATTGATATTAATATATCTAATTCCTTCTTCAGGGATCTCAGAGAGAGACTGCAGTATCTATTAAATATGTAAACAAGTATTATTAGCATGTTGCAATAGCCTATATTACAAAGCAAGTGCACATATAAATCAAAGAAAGGAGGAAAGAAATTGCAGAAAATGGCTGGCAGATGCACTTACTGGGTAGTTTGGGAAGGTGAGAGAAGTTGTTGCTGTATAAAATCAGAGATACAAACCCACGGACTCCAGAATAGTGCCAGAAGATTTCCAAAGGTTTGGGAAAAATACTTGATCTCAGACTTCACATTGTATCTGGTGCTGTCAAGCAGACAGAAAGTTAGCGAAATAGCCTGGTCAGATCATAATATCATAGTAACACGAACTGCAGCTCACATAGAGAACGGCAGTCCTGTTTACAAAGCTATGGCCAGAGAAGGTAGAGATGGAAAAGCAGCCGTGTCCACAAAGAGCAGGTCTCTGTAGGCCGCCTACAGAGACCTGCTCCTTGTGGACATGGCTGCTTTTGCATCTCTACCTTCTCTGGCCATAGCTTTGTAAACAGGACTGCCGTTCTCTATATGAGCTGTAGTCCGTGTTACTATGATACATCTGATCAGGCTATACAGCTCCCTCAGTGCATATATATATATATACACACACACACACACACACGAGACTGACTGTATATATATATATATTAAATACACTGCAGCTAACTGAATCACCTGCCTGCCTGAAGTATATCAGAAACAGTAAACCAGGAACAGACTGCAGTCAGATCTAGCTAAACTGGATACAGTGGATATATATATATATATATATATATATATATATATATATAGATACACGAGACTGACTGTATATATATATATTAAATACACTGCAGCAAACTGAATAACCTGCCTGCCTGCTCGATCTAAATTACACTCTCTCTCCATCCACACCAATGACACACTACACGAGGCCGATGTGCAGGCAGCCTTATATAGTGTGGGGCATGGACTTAGTCCCCCTGAGCCATGATTGGCAAAGGCACCCTGCCTTTGGCCAATTATGGCTCTCTTAGCTGAGGGCGCTGTGATTGGCCAAAGCATGCAGGTCATGGTGCATGCTCTGGCCAATCATCATACAGCAATGCACTGCGCTCCCCCAGTGGATTATGGGCCGTTACGCCTCGCTCAAATTTGGTGCGAACGGGCCATAATGTTCGGTTTTCGACCAACAGTCGAACAGCCAATGTTCGAGTCGAACTCATGTTCGACCCAAACAGAAAGCTCATCCCTAGTGAACACTTGTTGTTTTATACAAATATAAAAGCATAAGCATAAATTATTGCTTTTTTAGTCCTGCATTCATTTATAAAGAAAGGATGATACATCACATTGCAAAATCAGCCAGGACTGAAAACATGACCATGCCTTTGCAGAGAGTCTCTGCTCTGTTTGATTTGCTTTAAATTTGCTGTAGTGATAAATTGAAAGCAAAAAAGAAGTAAAGAATAAAAAATGCTCTATCTTGTTTTAAATATTGTTCATTACAGGGTAACCTGCTGAGTATACAAGTATAAAATAGTCTCCAGTAACGAGTCCTATTTCTGTCATTTGCTTGGGAAATGTTTAAATTTAATAAAAACATAATTTTACCTTGTGGTATTCTGTTTGCACTGGTTTTAGTATTTCGATTTTTAAAGCTTTTAAAAACTAGATGAGACGATGACCATAAACCACATTTATTTGCTTTCCCACGCTTTGGCTTTACTGCTCTGCTTGCTTGGGCAATTTTTGATTATGTTATAAATGTGAAAAAAAGTGGAAAAGGAAGGCAATGTCATAAATTAAGAGGGCATAGAAGGGTAGTTGTCTCCAGCCTAGGAAATTTAAGAGGTTCATGACACTGGTGCTACAGATCTATATGTCCTAAACATTAGCCAGATGTGTACCATCATCACAAACTGTGATGTGCCTGTGTATTGTTAAAAGTTACCACATATACTAGCTATTCACACTGCTACACAACTATGTTTTAATTACTCTCTTTCACTGTCCAGTGTCTGAGAACCTACCAACATGTGCCTTCAGACAACCATTCAGTGTACTGGTCAGTTTCAGATGTTTCTTCAGGTGACCAAAGTTCCAAGTTTAGAGAGATTCAGGACTAGACTCAAAATCCAGCAAACGGACCAGTATTTCTTCTTCTAATCAACTTTACTTGCAAAATAGCATTTAATACAAGAAAAGTTATTTATTAAATTAAGTTTTAGAAATTAGATTATCGATAGGGATGAGCTTTGAGTTCGAGTCAAAATCATGTTCGACTCGAACATTGCCTGTTCGCCTGTTCAGCGAACAGCGAACAATTTGGGGTGTTTGCAGCAAATTCGAAAAGCTGTAAAAGTCTATGGGAGAAATCTCAAGTGCTAATTTTAAAAGCCTATATGCAAGTTATTGTCATAAAAAGTGTTTGGGGACCTGGGTCCTGCCCCAGGGGACATGTATCAATGTAAATTTTTTTTTTTTAAACAACCGTTTTTTCAGGAGCAGTGATTATAATAATGCTTAAAGTGAAACAATAAAAGTGTAATATTCCTTTAAATTTCGTACCTGGGGGGTGTCTATAGTATGCCTGTGAAGGGGCGCATGTTTCCCGTACTTAGAACTGTCCCTGCACAAAGTGTCATTTTTGCAGGAAAAAAAGCTATTTAAATTCACTCGCGGCTAATGAATTGCCGGCTCCCGTAACACAGAGAACAGTCATTCATTGAAAGTCATTGATAAAAAAAAAGTCATTGATAAAAAAAAAAATCCCCCCAAATTCAATTACCAGGCCCTTCAGGTCTGCTATGGATATTAAGGGAAACCCTGCTTCAAATTAAAAAAAAAATGACGTGGGGGTCCCCCTAAATATCCATACCAGACCCTTCAGGTCTGGGATGGATTTTAAGGGGAACCCCGGCCAAAAAAAAAAAAAAAAGGCGTGGGGCCCCCCTCAAAATCCATACCAGACCCTTATCCGAGCACGCAACCTGGCAGGCCACAGGAAAAGAGGGGGGACGAGAGCGCCCCCCCCCTCCCTCCTTAACCGTACCAGGCCACATGCCCTCAACATTGGGAGGGTGCTTTGGGGGTCTGTGACCCCTCAAAGCACCTTGTCCCCATGTTGATGAGGACAAGGGCCTCTTCCCCACAACCCTGGCCATTGGTTGTGGGGGTCTGCGGGCGGGGGGCTTATCGGAATCTGGAAGCCCCCTTTAACAAGGGGACCCCCCAGATCCCGACCCCCCCCTGTGTGAAATGGTAAGGGGGTACAAAAGTACCCCTACCATTTCACCAAAAAAAATGACAAAAATTTTAAAAATGACAGGAGATGGTCTTTGACAATTCCTTTATTAAAATCTTCTTTCATCTTCTTTCTTCTGGTCTTCCTTCTTTCTTTCTTCATCCTTCGGTTTCTTCATCTTCTTCTTCCATCTTCTTCCATCTTCTTCCATCTTCCATCTTCTTCTTCCTCCGATCCGTTTCTTTTTCTCTGGCATCTTCTTCCAAGGCGTCGGCGTCTCTTCTTGGGCCGCTCCGCGCAAAGGGAGGCTCCCGCTGTGTGAGGCTTCGCTGCGTCTGACAGCTCTTTTATAATGGAGGGCGGGGCCACCTGGTGACCCCGCCCCCTCTGACGCACGGGAACGTCATGGGGACTTCCCTATGGCTTTCCCCATGACATCAGAGGGGGGCGTCATGAACCAGCACTGAACTATTTACAGGAAGTGACTGTTATTTACACTGGAGAGTTGACCTTTTTACCCAGGATGCCAGGTGACCTACCCATGGACACCCTCTCTGACAGTGCATGCTGGGTAGGACATTAAAGGAACCCGAGCAGCCATTTTAGGTCTCTCCGGGACGTATGGCCTGCCTGTGAGGATCTGGGAGGAGGCTTCCCAGAAGAAGCGGCCTGCAGCCATTGCGGAGCGCATCTCCGATCCATTGTGTGAGTGCCGGAGACAGTGACTGGATTGGAGAGACCTAGAGACACTCGTTGAGCATCGGAGGACCAGATTCACTCGGCGGAGCGGAACGGAGTGACGGAGCCGGCTGACAGAGAAGCAAGCTGCAAACACCGGACCAAAGTTACCATACCGAGCCTTTGATCCAGTTGGTGAGCAGGTTGCGGCCCACAGTTTACTAAACTTTGCACCTAGTCAGACTTATATACAGGCCTCGCTGGGATCCATAGTCCTGCGGAGGAGGAGTATAACAACTAGGCAGGCATAAAGCCTACTTGCTATCGTATCTCCAGTATTGTATCATAGTTACATAAGCAACACTAAGATCATCTTTAACTCAACTTTAATTACTTTAACCCTTGGATTACAAATTATAAGGAATTATCATTGCTAGCGAAGACAAGAAGACTAAAGACTGAGTCCTTTAAGTGAGATCTCACACATAGCTATAAAAGTAGGGGGAGCTCCTGTGTAATTATATGGTTTATAAATTGTTATATCAAAATTCATTGTCCTGTCATTCTATGTTGGGATGACAGCACAGATATTGTAATTACCTGTTTGCCAATACTTATAGTAAAATATACTTTGGTTAAGTACCCTGTTGTGTGGAGTATTGTTTTTCTCCCAGCAGGTGGAGCCAGTGATCCTGAAGTGACAATACAGCTATATTGTGTTATATTATATTGTACTGTATTGTATTGCACCACAGCTGTGTCCAGGGGACTGAGTCAGGTTAGTGGGGTTTATTAGCAGAGTGCAGGCCCAAACCAAACCAGTAGCTCATTCAGGGGTCAGTGCCACACATGCTAAACATCTTTTTAACTTTATATGATTTAATTATAATAAGTAATTTGGTTTAAAGTAGCCTGGACTATATTTGGCACTATAGTTAAGGTAGGTGGCATTCAGCATAAGTCAAAACTCAGGCAGGAGATTGCACCAAGTGGAGCTCATAGAGAACTTTAAATGGACAAAACCAGTGAGATGGTATCAAACCCCCCACCTAGACCCATAGTAAATGGGATCGATTCTCTTACCTCTAGAATGGGTCAATATATTGACAATTATCTACAACCAGCAGTGAAAAATACACGAGCATACTTAAGAGACACAAAACAGATCCTGCAGATAATAGAAGACTTACCAAAAAATGGAGGCCCATGGATCCTTGCCACTGCGGATGTATCCTCACTTTATACTATAATTTTTCATCACCAAGCCTGTGATGCCACTAAATGGGGTTTAAGAAATTATACGGGACTTCCATGCTTCCAACGTAAATATTTAGTGAAGTGTTTAGATTTTTGTTTGAAGAACAGTTACTTCTGGTTTGACCGCAACTATTATTTTCAAAAGACAGGCGTTGCAATGGGCGCAAAGTTTGCGCCTAGTGTAGCCAGCCTTTTTATGGCCAAATGGGAAGACGAGATGGTTTTTAAAGATACCCCCACTGAACTTGTCATTTTTAAAAGATATATCGATGATATTATTATTTTATGGAAAGGAGCCGAATCCAGACTGGTACAATTTCTAGAAAATTTGAATAAGAACGATAAAAACATCAAACTCACATGGGACATAAGCACAGAAAGTGTAACATTCCTGGATCTAGAGATATCCCAAGAGAATAACACACTATGCACTAGAACGCACTTTAAAAATGTGGATAAAAACAGCTATCTACCTATAGACAGCTGCCACCACAGAAATTGGCTTTGCAATATCCCGAAAGGACAGCTGATGCGTTTGCGTAGGAATTGTACACAAGATACCGATTTTATTTCCCAGGCCAATAAAATAGGCGACAGATTTATCGACAAAGGTTATAATAAACAGGACATCAACGCCAAAATAAAAGAAGTAGAAAAAATGAATAGATTTGAGCTGATCAAAGATAAACCAAAAAATGACTCCAAAATTAGTGGGTTACCAATCATCCTGGACTACAATGCCCAACATAAAGCGGTTGAAAAAATAATTAAGAACCACTGGCACATCTTAAGAAGTGATCCACACTTAGGATCACTACTCCCAGAAAAACCGAAGTTCGTGTACAAAAGAGCTCCAACTCTTAGAGATAAATTAGTGAAGAACATCCCGGACCCACCGAAAATTGGTTACACGTTTTTCACCGGCAAAGGATTCTATCCATGCAAAAGATGCTTCGTATGTACCAAGGTTAAACAACCAGCCGAAAAAGTATTCAATTTCAAATCTACTAGCACTGGCAAATCCTATGAAGTCGCAGACTTTATTTGCTGCAACACTGAAGGCGCCGTATACGCGCTGGAATGCAGCTGCGGCCTCCAGTACATCGGAAGAACAAAAAGACCTCTGAGAGTGAGAATAAAGGAACACATACAAAACATTCTGAAGGGCTTTGACAAGCACAGTGTTTCCAAACACTTCACCACACATCACAACAGAGATCCTAAACACCTCAAATTTTGGGGAATTGAACCGTACAAAAGGCACTGGCGGGGCGGACATAAGGTCCGTACCCTTAGTCAGATTGAGTCTAAGTGGATATTTATCTTAGACACCGCCACGCCACACGGTTTAAATATCGAATTTGACCTCAACTGTTTTATAAGCGACTTTTAACATTTTTAGTGTCACTTACAGTCATTATGCGTTTTTAGGTCCGAACACTCACCATGTTTCATGCTACCATGTGATTCTATGTTTTAATACTTACCACTGTATGCCTTTCCTCTATTTAGCATATAACAAACCAGTGTTTTTTAACAGTCTTATCCATCCTCACCCATAGTTATTATGCGATTTTTATGCTGTTATTGATTGACATTATATGCCAGCGCCTATTTTTGTTACATTAACTCTTTGCCTGACATCATTTCCGGAGTCCGATATAACCATATATCTTAGTCTCCCCTCTTTTATCGCTTGCAATATATATATATATTTTTTATTAGAGATCATTTTATTTATTTTAAAAAGAATTTTCCAATATACCATGCAATATATTTCTATATACCCATCTGGGCCATTCCCTTGTTTCATTTTATTCTATCGTACCATTTACTCTGGTCACTAGTAATGTATACCTATATAAGATTTTTTGCAGGTTTTTAAACTTTTTAAAAATATCTTTTATTTAAACATACCTCCCTTTAATCACCTGGACAATCTCCATGCTCTTTATATCTCTTATACCTTGTATAATGAGCATACCATTTTATGCACTCTTCTCCCTATATATACACAGTAAACTGTGTTCCAACACCCCGTATCTTTTGAGCGCATTTATTTTTATTTTTTTATTTCTACTTTATAACCCCAGGTGTTACTAGCCGGGTTATACACAGCCCCGCTGTGTACCTTATTTGCGCTTTGTTTTTATTAAAATTACACCTTCAGCCCTACGTCTCCCTTTATTTATTTATTTTTTCAGTTTGGCTAATACTAAAGCGAGTTCTTTTAACTACCAGTGTCCTCTAAAAACCACAAAAACATGGCCGCGGTTGTAGCCTATCCCTTGGAATATGGCCGCTCCATTCTAAAGATAGAGACTCTACAACAAAATGGCCGACCGCCATTCTCTTAGCGCCCCTATTTAAAGACACTTCCTATGGTCCTCACATTATCCCCGATGAAGTCACGTGACGGTGACGACACGCGTAGGATACGGACCCCGGAAGTGACGCACTGGCTACGAGCTCGGCGCTCGTTTTGAACACACACTGTAACTCCATTGTCTATGTGAGTAACCTTTTTAAAAAATTAAAGCTCATTCACTGTTTTTCTAAACTACTACACTATACGAGTCCTTTCTGTTACTCTCTCCTCCCCCCCACCCACCATACTCTGGTACATGCTGAGCGGAACTTGGTCCTGAGCACCAGGTAGCAACCACTGTATAGGTTCCACACATCTCGGACAGGAGAGGAGGACCGATATAGAGACCCCTTGAGCAACATCCCCCAGAGAGACCACTGAAGTACCCCCCAGAGAGAGCCCACCTTCCCGACATCCTCTTACATGCTGCATACCTTGCAGTATAAAGGTAATTAGGGAGTACACCTACGGGTGTCACTAGCACCGAAGACCCCAGCACTGCCATTACCCTGGGCAAGCTCAAATCACTATCACCCACCTCCACTTGTCACTTTGGCACCAGAGTGCAGCCCAGATTGGATCACACCCGTCATTACCAGCTTCGTGCTGTTCACAGAACCCTACGCCTCATGGACTGTCATTTTATTGTTTTGTATATGTTGATCTTTTAAATCACATTGCAATCTTTATTATTTTGATCACCTCTCTCTTTGTTGCCAATTTTTTGTTCACATTTGTTGCCAATTATCTGGTTCACATTTATTGCTATCACTAGCACTATCACCGACCTTTTGCTGTTAGCGTATTCACCAACACTTTATTGGTTCTTATCCCCTCCCCCCCTCACCCCGATCCCCACTGTGGTATATATTTTTTTTTGTTATTTATACCAACTTGAACGACTCACTATCACCTCATCAATACTTTATTTCCACTGTCATCTAGTGATTGTAGTTATTCCAGTCACTGTATTTATTCGTTTATGCGGTTTTGCACATTAATTTATCTATGCACTTTAGTGTGTTTTTACTATGGTTTTTTGCACATTAGTCACTTTATATATATTTATATATGTATACATTTTATGTACTCTCTCTTATTGATTGTTGCCTTTAACTGATATTAGCGCATTTTATTTCATATATTTGACTGCTTTATTGATGGTTTAGTCAGAGTTGCACACAGTAAACCTGCATACCATCCCTTGTCCGCTGATTTGATACATACAGCCACTATATGCAGTATCTATACTAGGAGCGCGACACCACATATTTATTTTCTCCATTTATCAAAGCTCCACTACTTCTTTACTCTGAGCTTCCAGGCAAAGTCTTATTGGATGTCATAATTATAGTAACTGGAACTAAAGTGAAACCCACATAACAGTTCAAACAATGTAATTCTTAATTGCATAATTTAACATTATGCTTCTGAAGTCCATCACCGCTCCAGTAACATGGTAGCAGTATTGTCAGACTTGAGCAATACAAAATTGTCATAGAGTTGTAAGCGCGTAACCCATTCTTGTTTCATTCAAGGAAAAAAATTATAAAGGCTAAGAATGGACAAGAGAAAATTGGCACATATGAAATGTTTCTTTACTTGATGAATCAGGTGAAATTATCACATTTTATAGCCACTGATAATATTAAATGTAATGGCACCTATGCATGTATTTACCAATGTTTAAAGGGAACATATGGTGTTTGTGTGAATATTTTATTGTATTCAGAAAGTTAAATACATACATTATCGTTGATGTAATAATTTATTTATTTATTTTTTTTTTTTTTTAAATCTTTATTTATTTCCAAGAGAGAGAAAGAAAAAAAATTTTGTACACACATATGCACACACATAAGCGAAGTTCGAACAGGACGTGATTTCGCCTTAAAACAATCTCGTTGATATTTCCCCCCCCCCCCTCCCCCTTCCCAGCCAAATCGAAAAAAAGAATAAACTAAGTACCATACAACTTCTATCTTTCGCTTGTAGAAATCTAAGACATCTTATTCCTTTTTAGCACCCTTGTCCCTTTCACCCCCTAGCTTGGACTATTCAATATAATTTGCGGGGGTGGGCATTTCTCCTTACTGAGTTATCTCTTCGTAGTATCTCCACGTATTTTTGAATTTAATCCAGCTTTCCCATCTCCCCTCTCCTACCTCTTCTCTCGATTCCTCAACTCCTTTAGGTTCTGTTTTTTCCAATCTTTGCTGTATGTTCACTCGTGCTATCCATTCTCCTATCTGAGGACTCTCAACTTTCTTCCATTTTTTCGGAATTAGTTTTTTTGCCTCATCTAGGAGAACGGGCACGAGGGATGCTTGGTACTGCCCCAGGGGGATATCATTCCCATGGAACAGTACTGCCCATGGTTCTTCAGGGATACTCTGCTTTGTTATCTTTTTAATCAATCCCAGAATTGATCGCCAGAATTTTTTAATTATAGGACAGTACCACCATATGTGTGCCATAGAGCCTATGTCGCCACAGCCTCTCCAGCATTCGGGGGAGCTATCCTTCTGATATTTGCTCGTCTTGACTGGGGTTATATACCAGCCGGATATACATTTATAGTTTACTTCTATGGTTTTTATATCTAATGCTGCCCCGTGCATTAACTTAAAAATTTTATCACATCTAGCTTTGTTGCATAAAGATCCCAGTTCTTTTTGCCATCTTTTGACACCCGGGGGGACTCCACTTGAGCCTTCTCTTATTAGGATTTTATATATGAGGGAGATGTTGTTCTTAGTAGTTGATCGCAAACAAATCCTCTCTATTTCAGTGTAGTCTTCCCCGCTTCTAATTGGCTGGGGTAGTCTCTCTACGAAGTGCTTCAATTGGGCATATCTCCAGGTGTCAATCGACAGCAAATCCCCCATTTGTCTTAATTCGTGAAGAGTATTTAATTTACCGTGTTTCGTGATATCCCTTAATCGTGCGTCATCTTTTTTAATCCAATTACCCCATGTTTTACTTCTTCCTGGCTCAAAATAAATATTATTTTTTAAAAAAATCAGTGGTGAGTTAAATTCCCATCTATTGTTTCTGTGCAGGTTATTCCAAGCTTTCAAAGTGACTCGTGTAATCTCGTGTATTTCTGAACCTATTTCCCTGAATTCCGGTGGGTTCCATATAATGTGACCTAAATTAGTGTTGCTGAGTGTGTTTTCTATATTTACCCATCTTTTTTTTCCCTCTTCTCTTGTCCATTCTATAACCCGAGTGAGTGCTATAGCGTTGTAATATTTTTCAAAATCCGGCAAAGCCAGGCCCCCCGCTTTTTTTTCTCTTGTCAAGATTTCCGCTGCTATACGCGGCTTCTTGTTGGACCAGACAAATCTCGAGACAATGCTTTTTAGGGTCCCGAAGTACGCTCTGGGAATTGCTAATGGAAGCATTTGAAGTTTGTAATTTATTTTCGGGGCGATGATCATTTTTACAGCGTTAATTTTTCCAACCCATGAAAGCGTTTTCGTTGTCCACTTTTTTGTCTCGTTTTTTATCTGGTCCAACAAGGGAATATAATTTATCAGATATGTTTTCCTCAATGTGTTTGCCAATCTAACCCCTAAGTAGTTGATGTTCTCCCTCCATGGGAATTGGAATTCCCCTTTTAATTGGGCCGCTTCTGTTTTTTTTAGGTTAATGTTCAGAATCTCCGATTTGGCGGTATTAATTTTAAAATTGGACAACTGGCCATATGTGTTCAATACTTTAAGTAAGTTAGGAAGAGTGATCCGGGGGGTGGTGAGGAAGAAGAGCACATCGTCCGCGAATGCGGCTAACTTGTGTTCCTCATCTCCCACCTTAATCCCTCCGATATCGGGCATATTCCTTATTGTTGAAAGTAAGGGCTCCAGGGCTAAAACAAATAGGAGCGGGGACAGGGGGCAGCCCTGTCGTGTGCCGTTCTTCATGGTGAAGGCTGATGACAAAACTCCATTCACCTTCACCCTCGCTTGTGGGAAGTTGTATAATATCTCGATCCAGCTCCTCATCCTGGGGCCTATTCCCATGACCTCTAGTGTTGTAAACATATGTCCCCAGTCTATTCTGTCGAACGCTTTCTCGGCGTCTAACGACAAGAACAGACTGGGGACATCCTTCATCCTACTTGCCTGCATCAGCAATAGTGCCCTAATCCCATTATCCCTGCCCTCCCTTCCCATCCCAAATCCAGCTTGGTCTGGGTGTATCAAGTCCGACATCTTGATTTTAATTCTACTCGCCAGGACTTTCGCGAAAAGCTTTATGTCTGTATTCAAAAAGGCAATGGGGCGGTAGCTTGAGCAAAGCGTTTTATCTTTCCCCTCCTTTAATATAAGTGTTATTGAGGCCATTAAGGCTTCTTTGTCCATTCTATGCTCTCCTCCAAGTTGGTTCCAATACTGGCAGAGCCTGGGGATTAAGATATCTGCAAATTTCTTATAATAAGTTAGTGAGAATCCGTCTGGCCCCGGGCTTCTGCCAGTAGGGGAGCTCTTCAGCGCCTCAGCAATTTCTTGTTCGGTCATTGGCCTATCCATGTGGAGGCTATCATCTAGTGGTAAAGCCGGGACCGCACTGTTCCTGACGAAATTCCTAGATTCCTCTAGCTGGATTTGTGAGTTCTGCCCTTGTGGCTTTACGTCATAGAGGGATTCGTAGTATAGTTTAAATTCATTGGCTATGTCTTTGGTAACATTTACCATTGACCCCATTTTATTCTGAATCTTATCTATATAATTAATCTCTCTCTTGTTTTTCAACATTCTTGCCAGATGTTTACTACTTTTATTGCCCCACCTGTGTCGGTCCGTGTCAAGTTTGTGGAACCATTTCCTAGCTTCTATGTCCATTTCCGTTTTTATTTCTTCTCTTTTATTCAATAATCTATGGAAGGTATCTTGTCTTCTTGTTATTTCATTCTTGTGCTCTTTTTCTAAGTTGCGTACTTCTTCTATCAATTTCTCTCTATGCTCCTTAATAATTTTTTTTTTCCCCGCTCCAATTGAAATGAAGATCCCCCTCATATAGGATTTGTGTGCCTCCCACAGTGACGCCGGGCGGATTTCCCCATTATCATTTATTTCGAAAAAAGATATTATTTCCTTCCTGATGGTTTCCTCCGTGGCTGCCTCTCCCAGTAGGCCGTCATTGAGGCTCCATGAGGCTGGATTCCTTGGGGTTCCCGTGAGCCCATTTGAGGGCTTGAAAGATTTGTTCACAGTTGACACTTTTTGTGGCAATTATCATTTGACTCCATCCATATTTGACTCCATCTCCAGTTATTCTAGCAAAAAAAAAAAAAAAAATTACAAAAATGTTAAAAATGTCAGGAGACGGTCTTTGACAATTCCTTTATTAAAATCTTCTTTCATCTTCTTTCTTCTGGTCTTCCTTCTTCCTTTCTTCATCCTTCGGTTTCTTCATCTTCTTCTTCCATCTTCTTCCATCTTCTTCCATCTTCCATCTTCTTCTTCCTCCGATCCGTTTCTTTTTCTCTGGTCTTCTCGTCCGGCATCTTCTTCCAAGGCGTCGGCGTCTCTTCTTGGGCCGCTCCGCGCAAAGGGAGGCTCCCGCTGTGTGAGGCTTCGCTGCGTCTGACAGCTCTTTTATAATGGAGGGCGGGGCCACCTGGTGACCCCGCCCCCCTCTGACACATGGGAACGTCATGGGTTTTACCCTATGGCTTTCCCCATGACGTCAGAGGGGGGCGTCATGAACCAGCACTGAACTATTTACAGGAAGTGACTGTTATTTACACTGGAGAGTTGACCTTTTTACCCAGGATGCCAGGTGACCTACCCATGGACACCCTCTCTGACAGTGCATGCTGGGTAGGACATTAAAGGAACCCGAGCGGCCATTTTAGGTCTCTCCGGGACGTATGGCCTGCCTGTGAGTATCTGGGAGGAGGCTTCCCAGAAGAAGCGGCCTGCAGCCATTGCGGAGCGCATCTCCGATCCATTGTGTGAGTGCCAGAGACAGTGACTGGATTGGAGAGACCTAGAGACACTCGTTGAGCATCGGAGGACCAGATTCACTCGGCGGAGCGGAACGGAGTGACGGAGCCGGCTGACAGAGAAGCAAGCTGCAAACACCGGACCAAAGTTACCATACCGAGCCTTTGATCCAGTTGGTGAGCAGGTTGCGGCCCACAGTTTACTAAACTTTGCACCTAGTCTGACTTATATACAGGCCTCGCTGGGATCCATAGTCCTGCGGAGGAGGAGTATAACAACTAGGCAGGCATAAAGCCTACTTGCTATCGTATCTCCAGTATTGTATCATAGTTACATAAGCAACACTAAGATCATCTTTAACTCAACTTTAATTACTTTAACCCTTGGATTACAAATTATAAGGAATTATCATTGCTAGCGAAGACAAGAAGACTAAAGACTGAGTACTTTAAGTGAGATCTCACACATAGCTATAAAAGTAGGGGGAGCTCCTGTGTAATTATATGGTTTATAATTGTTATATCAAAATTCATTGTCCTGTCATTCTATGTTGGGATGACAGCACAATTATTGTAATTACCTGTTTGCCAATACTTATAGTAAAATATACTTTGGTTAAGTACCCCGTTGTGTGGAGTATTGTTTTTCTCCCAGCAGGTGGAGCCAGTGATCCTGAAGTGACAATACAGCTATATTGTGTTATATTATATTGTACTGTATTGTATTGCACCACAGCTGTGTCCAGGGGACTGAGTCAGGTTAGTGGGGTTTATTAGCAGAGTGCAGGCCCAAACCAAACCAGCAGCTCATTCAGGGGTCAGTGCCACACATGCTAAACATCTTTTTAACTTTATATGATTTAATTATAATAAGTAATTTGGTTTAAAGAAGCCTGGACTATATTTGGCACTATAGTTAAGGTAGGTGGCATTCAGCATAAGTCAAAACTCAGGCAGGAGATTGCACCAAGTGGAGCTCATAGAGAACTTTAAATGGACAAAACCAGTGAGATGGTATCAAAGCTCCACTACTTCTTTACTCTGAGCTTCCAGGCAAAGTCTTATTGGATGTCATAATTATAGTAACTGGAACTAAAGTGAAACCCACATAACAGTTCAAACAATGTAATTCTTAATTGCATAATTTAACATTATGCTTCTGAAGTCCATCACCGCTCCAGTAACATGGTAGCAGTATTGTCAGACTTGAGCAATACAAAATTGTCATAGAGTTGTAAGCGCGTAACCCATTTTTGTTTCATTCAGTGAAAGGTGTTGTAAACTGGATGTTAACATTTCAAGGAAAAAAATTATAAAGGCTAAGAATGGACAAGAGAAAATTGGCACATATGAAATGTTTCTTTACTTGATGAATCAGGTGAAATTATCACATTTTATAGCCACTGATAATATTAAATGTAATGGCACCTATGCATGTATTTACCAATGTTTAAAGGGAACGTATGGTGTTTGTGTGAATATTTTATTATATTCAGAAAGTTAAATACATACATTATCGTTGATGTAATAATTATTATTAATATTAATTATATTTTTTTACTCATTTATTTGTGATGTTTTGAGTACATACCAGCAAGTAAAGCTATAGGCTTCTTGCTTCACATGTTTACCTGGCTATTGTTACCTGCTTTGCTTAATAAAGCATGTTGTTCATAGACCTCAATAGCTAAGCCTAATCCTTTAGGGTCAGATCACACCTGAATCGCAGTGGAACGTGTTATGCATTTATGTGTGATTCAGTGGGGTGTGATTTTCCGTCCATTCATTTTAATGGGCTGAAATCACACTGGATCGCACCAAAAGAAGTGCATGCAATACTTTTAAAAACGCACTGAAACTGGTTAACAGGGTACTGTGATACCATTATATCTGGAGCAAGCAAAACCACTGCATTTGTGATCTGTGTTTGGGGTGTCATTAGGAATACATTGACGCCTGCAGCAGATCACACACCAGTGCATTTTAAATGTGGTGCTGGAAACGCACAAGGAACGTGGGTTACCTGCATGGCGTTCTGATGTAAATGAGCCCTTAAAGTGGAACTAAATTCTCCTATAGTCCTTATTGCTGAGGACAATGACATTTTAGCTTCTGTTTAGGTCTACAGTTCCCACAAATGGCTAGTTTTGGTACCAACCATTTGAGGGCTTGAAAGATTTGTTCACAGTTGACACTTTTTGTGGCAATTATCATTTGACTCCATCCATATTTGACTCCATCTCCAGTTATTCTAGCATGGGAGCATGGGAATGTGTTGCCATATAGCTGGTATTTGCTGATGACAATCTGATTAAATTGTCAGTGTACATGTCATCCTCTCTTATTTTAATTTGTCTTTTTATTATTAAAGCCAAGAAAAAGCTACAATTCCTTATCTCTTGGATAAACATACTCTTCTTACTGTCTAAACCATGCATTAGTAAATGTACCCCATGATGTACAAACACAGAATCTTTTTTGCACAACATAAATCCAAGAGTCAAAATACACTTTAGCCGCAATTAACAGCTTCCTTAGATCTCAGTTGTGTTACACAAAATTAATGGGGGAAAAAAACACTCCAGGCTTCAGATGTGGCCAAAATGGAAAAACTGTTCCTTTTTAAGTTTGCTCAGTGTGGCAGATAAAAAGGATTCTCATAGCTGGAGGGACTAACAGGAGATAATCTAGGTCCTTATAGGGAAGGTCATTAACTGTCTGCTGGGAGTCTTTTGTTAATAAGGTTAAAACTTGAAGTCTTTACAAGCTTTCTAAACACGTATCACTTTCCTTGTTCATTGTAGGTCTTCTTTTTATTTCAACTAGCCTTTTCCAGTGAATAGATCCCTAAAGTATTATAGCTCCCATTTTTGCTTAATAATTTATTTTTTCTAGCTCCTTTTTTTATGGTATGTACAGATAATACTTAAAGTGTATCTAAACCTAAAAAAATAACATCTATTTTTTAAAATCCAGCTGATCAATTAAATACAATCTTGAAAAGTTAAATATGCTATTAAAAAATGTTTTAATATACCTGTTGATCCTGCCAGAAACCTTGTAAGCTTCTAAGCTCCTGCAGTATCTGCCTTTGCTTCATTCTGATCAGTTAGCATTACAGCCCATGAAGGACCTTGTCCACCTGATTTAGGTTTTGTAATAATTACTTTTTCGAGATGGAGATTTTTTTCCTTTTTTAAATTCAAGTTAATTCAATTGCAAACTCCTATAAAGATGGTACCAAACCCCTCTTAAGATAAAATCCAGGGACTCAACTATTTCTGCATTAATATGAAGATACAGAGAGGAAAATGCTTCCCTTATACATATACTGTATGATGGATCTATTAAAGGATTAAACCCTTGTGTGTTCAGTTTTTCCGACAACAAAATATGTTCTTGTAAATTCCAATCGTGTGTACACGATTCCGATGCACAAAGTTCCACGCATGCTCAGAATCAAGTACGAGACGGAAGCCTATCTTTACACACATTACACAGGTAATTGGAACTTACCAGTCAAACATCACAGTTATGTATCACACTACGATAATATAAAAAGTTTTTTTTCCTGAACTTAGAATCTGCAAAATCTTTAACTAACTATATTTGACTAACTAATCAAATTTTATCATCTTGAGGACACTGCTCTCAACAGCCAGTAGACACAGAGCACTTAGTCTTTTATGGGTCATCGTGGTTTTCAGATAACTCTTTATCAGTGCCAATTTGCTTAACAACCTTTCTCCCAAACAACTAGTGACCATAATGCTCAAATATATTCTAAGTGCTATAATAACACCTGGAAAGGTATCAGCAAGCCTTTCATCATGTAATAAAACTTCCCGTTGAGATGAAGTGAGACATGACTAGAGCTTGGAAAAGTCTGCAAACTGGGCAATTTCCTCAATGAACACACTGCTGAAGTCTTGAGGGAAAATACATTTCATTTTTTTATAATGGAAATCTGTGGCCCCCTCTGGCGAGGGGGGGAAGTAGTAAAGGTAAAATTAGAATAACGGCCATGAAGCATGCACCTTTAAAACCTGCAGCTTCCATGTTTCTGTCATGTATAAAACAGAGAATTGCCACGCTAAAATGACAAAGATATAAAGTCCTATAAATATTACAGTCCATATAGAAGTGATATAGTTGAAACAACTTGATAGTGAATATCGTATAAAAAGGTGAAAACACCCAGATGCGCCTACACCATATAATATGAGATGGCCACTTACCAGAGGAAATGGACTCTAGATTATAAGAGGCATGAGCGCAGTATGACAGAATATCCTTAAGACAGTCATCAATTCCCCTTTCCTTTGCAGTGAAACAGGTGACCTCTGTGGCTTTTCTTTGGTGTCCAGTGGGAACACTCACATAGGGAATAATCAATGGTTCACCAGCAAATCATGCATGTAAGATGAATCAAAGAAACTCCCATAAAATGTAATAAAGGTAAAAGATACCAACGACTTACATAAAGACAGTTAAAAACTAGCATATATGCAATGTATATCCATCCCAGGATTCAAGCCGACAGCCTCATGGGGGCACCAGTCGTGGTTACGTCACGAGTATGGATTCCACCCAATGTTTCTGTCGTGACATGATTCTGTTTATGGCCAACTCCGTTTAGTATAGGGTCTGATGGAGAAACCAACTGTTTTTCGAAAGCTTACATTTTCAGTCTGTTAGCCAGTAAATGGTGTCACTTCAATCTTTCTACTCATTTAATGATAACGTACAAGAATAAGTTCATAAACTCTGAGAAATCATGTCGAACTACTTCCAGACCACCCACCGCACATATACTGCGGCAGGATGGCCCGGCTGCGCAAAATAAGGAACCTGTATGTTGTTCACACTTCCTGGTCTCAATTGCGAGCCAATCAGCGGGTCCGGCAGCCGCGATGGCTGCCAGCCAGCCACGATCGTTCAGGGGGAATGACAGAACAAGGCAGACCAAAGTCTCATAAGCTTTAAACGATCAAAAGTTATTAAAATCAAAAAAGCAAAAGCAGCGCTCTTCAATGTGTAAAACAAATTGTTTCCAAATAGTCCAAACTGATTACCCCATATGACAGGTGAGTCCAGAATGAAGCTTTGTCTACTCAGTGTTTTCTTGGGATATGACAGGTGTATAGATTTGCACTCAATGGATAAACAAGATATATACACCATTTGATTGTGTCTTTAACCTTATCAAGTCCCCCACTATCAGGATCTTCAACCAGTCTCAGTATCTCATGACAAAGGGAAACATACCTCATAGCTTGATCCTGTTAGGCATTTTATTCCCATAAACAAGCCCCCCTTACAACTTTGCACTTACTAAAAATCTATTAAAAGCCAGCATTGTGTATTTATTTAATGATGACTGCTCAGACTGCATGACATTCTCTCACTGATCTTTAGATTGTTAACCGCGTGGATCCCGGGTAGAATTCGAAACAGCTGACAGTTTGACAAGCCACGTGGTCATGTCTAGACGCGTTTCGTCATTCTGTCTTTATCAATAGGTGTGGCCACACGACACGGCTTTGTGTATTTATGGTGCTAGTCATGTGAGTTGTTAACCCCCTCAGCTCTCACAGACAAACACCTCACCAGTTCTCACCGTGGGCCGCTGAAACAATACAAGGAGCTGTATGTGCACATCAGATCTCCTCTCCAAGGATTCATATGCTTGAATCATGTATGGACACGAGAGTGCTAAATATCGCAATTCTAACATGTAAGTCAATAGTTACATCAGACCAGCACAATAAAGCATACATTGCTAATTTCACATATTTTTGCATGGTAAATTTAATAATATCAACCTAAATACACATTTAAAACATAATTAATAACAGTAAATTGAATTAATGAATTACATTTTTCTGTACATATCTATATTGGATACCATTAATGTATAAAAACAATTCCCACAATTAATCAATAAAATGGATATGGGCAAATAGTTAATTTTCTAAAAATTCACATATAATAATGTCCTAAAACTAGACAATGATCCTGTCATGTACCTGGGTGTCATTGAACTGGTATGTACCTCGTTCCACAGCTGCAGCCTTACCTGTTGTGCCACAGGGGAGCTCTGGAGTTGTTGCAATGTTCTCCCAGCTTGATGCATTGCCTTGGACTGACTACCCCTACCTGCTGCCAGCTGCAGACAATGTACAATCAAGCAGCCCATAAATAGCAGCACCTCCTATTACCAAGTTCCAGGAAGACTTCACACAATATAAATCTTCCCTCCTAAAATACTACTTCTGCCTTCACACTGCCACAGACCTACTTTATCACACTCATTAACACCTTCTCTTCCAGTCCACGTCAACTCTTCTCTACATTCAACACTCTACTCTGTCCTCCACTGCCTCCACCCACCAACTCCCTCACTGCCCAAGAGATCGCCCATCACTTCAAAACTAAGATTTATACAATTCATGAGTAGATTTGCACCCCCATGCAACACCCTATGTCCACAGACACAATCATTACTTCCCTAATTCAACCCTGCTACTATTAATGAGGTTGCTAAACTTTTATCTAACACTTATCTAACGACCTGCCCCCTGGATTCTGCTCCCTCACAAATGCTACCCTCTGACTCAATTCTACACTCTCTAACTCACATTTTCAACCTCTCCCTCTCTTGTGAAATCTTCCCAAACTCTCTAAAACATGCGCTAGTCACCCCCATACTTAAAAAGCCCTCACTGGACCCCACCAAGCTTAACAACCTACGTCCCATCTCCTTACTCGCCTTCTCCTCCAAACTTCTTGAAATACTGGTCTACAACCAAATAATCGACCATCTGACCATGAATAAACCTCTTGATCCCCTTCAGTCCGGATTTCGCACTCAACACTCCACGGAAACTGCTCTCCTTAAGCTCTCAAATGACCTACTAATGGCTAAAACCAGTGGACACTATGCTGTACTACTTCTCCTGAATCTCTCTGCTGACTTTGACACAGTGGACCACCCCCTCCTCCTCAATAAACTCCACTCCTTTGGTCTCCGTGACTGCACTCTTCGCTGGTTTTCATCCTACCTATCCCACCACTCCTTCAGTGTCACTTATAACTCTACTTCCTCCTCTCCTCTTCTTTTCTCCGTTGGGGTCCCCCAAGGTTCTGTTCTTGGACCTCTCCTTTTCTCAATCTACACCACCTCCATGGGTCAGTTGATTGCCTCCCACGGCTTTAAATATCATCTCTACGCTGATGCCACCCAAATCTATCTCCACCCCCAGCTCTCTCCATCTGTCTCCTCATGCATTACCAACTTACTAGCAGACATATCAGCCTGCATGTCATATCACTTCCTTAAACTCAACCTATCCAAAACCGAGCTCATGAAATTTCCTCCCTCAGGTTCCGCTTCCCCCGATTTCTCTGTCAATTTGAACGGCTCAACTATCAACTTGTCCCCCCACGCCAAGGTCCTAGGTGTAATCATGGACTTTCGGCCCCACATCCTATCACTGCCTCATCCTCCGCAACATCTCCAAGATACGGCCCTTCCTAACCAATGTCACCGCAAAGCTTCTAATCCACTCCCTGGTCATCTCCCACCTCGACTACTGCAACGCCCTCCTCAGTGGCTTACCGCTAAATAGGCTATCCCCACTTCAGTCCATCATGAACGCTGCTGCCAGGCTCATCCACCTCACAAACCGCTCAGCGTCTGCTATACCCCTCTGTCATTCCCTCCATTGACTGCCACTCAGCCACCAAATTAAATTCAAGATACTAACTATAACTTACAAAGCCATCCACAACCTGGCCCCCAGCTACATCACTAACCTAGTCTCAAAATACCATCTAATCGTTCTCTTCGTTCCTCCCCAGACCTCCTGCTCTCAAACTCCCTTGTCATCCCATCCTCACCTTCAGGACTTCTCCAGAGCCTCTCTCATCCTCTGGAATGCTCTACCCCAATCTGTCCGATTTTCTCCTACTTTATCCACTTTCAGACAATCCCTGAAAACTCATCTCTTCAGAGAAGCCTATCTGGCCCCCACCTAACAACTGTACATTTATCTTCTCAATCAGCACATTGCCCACAGTTATTACCTCTTGTATCTCTTGACCTTCCCTCTTAGATTGTAAGCTCTAAGGACAGGGCCCTCTGATTCCTACTGTATTAAAGTGTATTGTATTTGTACTGTCTAAGCTCAAGTTGTAAAGCGCTACGTAAACTGTTGGCGCTATATAAATCCTGTATTATAATAATAAAAATTAATTACGTGCAGCTTTCTGTAAAGGTCTTACAGATCGGATTAAGGACAAATTGGTCTATAAGGATTCCCCAGAAGACCTTGAAAAATTCATAGAGCTGTGTGTTCATTTGGATGTCCGGTATCATGAAAGGTGTCAGGAGAGACTTAGAAGTCGTAAGCTTCCTAGGCCAGTTTACGGTTTGGCCCCTAACTTCTAAGCACCACCTCAGCCTGAAACTGAAAATTTCCAAGACACCTGTGGAACCCATGAAAGTCAGCCGTCTCCACCTAACTTAGTCAGAGAAACAAAGGAGGCGTGCATTGGGCCTATGCTTGTACTTAAAGGACATTTGTTATCTGTCGGCCCTTCACGTCCAGTAAAAGGCAGGGTCTAACCAATGTTGGTAGCAGCTGGGTTAGACCTTACAAGTACTTCCTCCAAGACCAAGATTACTGTACCCTCAATCTTCCATTTAGCCTCTAAACTTGTCTCCTGTGAGGCTTTTGTGGATTCTGGAGCCGCTGGCATATTCCTGGATTACACTTTTGCTAAGGAAAAAAAAAAAACCTTTGTTCCAAAGTCTAGACCCCTCAGTATCACCACCCTGAATGGACAACCATTGGGAGATGGCCTTGTAAAGTTTGAGACTACAACAATCACCCTTCAGGTAGGTGTACTCCTCAAATAGGGAAATTGTCCTGCCTCTTATTTATTCTCCACTTCTGCCTATTATCCTTGGTTACCCATGGTTACAACAACACAATCCTTCTTTTGATTGGGTAAATGGAGAACTAACCTCTTGGGGGCCTTCCTGTTATCTGAAGTGTTTGTCTCGACCCAAGAGACTTTCTGGTTGTCTGTTGGCTTCTGTGGCCATCCCTCCTACCTTGCCTCCTGAATACCATGGATTTTCAGATGTATTTTGCAAGCAAAAGGCAGAGGTTTTACCGCCACACCGTTCCTTTGACTGTGCAATTAATTTGATTCCTGGAGCACTTCTTCCCAAAGGAAGGACCTATCCCCTCTCACTGCCTGAACAAAAGTCCATGGAGGAATACGTCAAGGAAAACTTGGAGAGAGGTTTTATCCGACCCTCTTCTTCTACAGTAGGGGCAGGTTTTTTCATTGTTGAAAAGAAAGATGGGGGTCTTCGACCATGCATAGACTATTGAGGGTTAAATCAGATCACTGGAAAAGACTCCTATCCTTTACATCTTATTTTAGAATTGTTTGATGTGCTTAAGGGAGCAGTTATCTTCACTAGGCTGGACCTCCGAGGGGCTTATAATCTGATTCTAATTAGAGAGGGAGATAAGTGGAAGACAGCATTCAACACCCGCAATGGACATTTAAGTATCTGGTTATGCCATTTGGACTCTGTAACGCCCCTGCTGTCTTCCAACGTTTTATGAATGACATTTCTCATGATTTCAGCAACAGTTTTGTGATTATCTACTTGGACGACATTTTAATCTTTTCCTAGACTCACCTAGAGCACATCCCACATGTAAAGCAAGTATTACAGTGACTGAGAGAAAAGCACCTTTACGCAAAGATTGAGAAATGCAGTTTTCATCAAAACCGCATAACTTTCCTTGGATACATCATTAGTGCTGTCGGTTTTCAAATGGTCCCACAAAAACTTTCTGCTGTCTTACAATGGCCCCCACCAACCACTTTGAGGAGCCTCCAAAGCTTTCTAGGGTTCGTGAATTACTACAGGTGCTTCATCAAAGGTTTTGCCTACATTGCTGCCCCCCTTACTGCTATGACTAGGAAAGTTACAAATTGCAAAGTGTGGCCCTCAGAAGCAAAATCAGCTTTCCAGCAATTAAAAGGTATGTTAAGCAAGGCTCCGGTTCTTCAGCATCCAAACCCCAATCTCCAGTACATGGTTAAGGTTAATGCCTCTGAAATAGGAGCAGGTGCCATGCTGTCCCAGAGAAAACCTATGTCCGGAAGAATCCATCCAGTGGCGTTTTTTTTCCAGCAGAGATGAATTATGATGTTGGAAATCGAGAACTACTGGCTTTTAAATTGGCATTGTTTGAATGGCGACATCTTCTGCAAGGGGCTCCCAAGCTTTTTTCTATCCTGACTGACATAAAAACCTGCTGTATCTTCAGACTGCTAAACGTTTGAATTCACGTTTTGTATCTCATATGTTGTATTATCGCTAGACTCTTTGCTTCTCACTTGTCATCTTCACATCTGTTGACTATTTGTAACCAATCACCTGATTTCAACTGAAAACATTGTTGATTGGAGAGGAGCAGTAGTCATGTGATAGTCTTTTATGTATAAATGTTCATGCCTTTCAAAATATATGTGTGCTGTAAACAAGGCTTATCGCCGAAACTAATCTGCTGCTGACTGTACTCACTGTGAAAGCTTTACAATAAATACGCTTGATGTTATGGAGTTGCCGGCTGCTTCTTTTTCTTGATGACCTTTTGTCTATTAGTGTGTGGGAGGACACCTCGGCTTGGACACCCTGACTGCAAACTTCCAAAGGAAGACTTTGTTTTCCATTGTTCTCAATCTTTGATTGACTCAATTCATTGGTCCTTACAGAATAATTGCTTAAGTCGGGCCAGTCTCCTATCAGTTGAAATTGACCTCCTCTCTCCGGATACATCCAGTGTTGCATGTTTCTCTCCTCAAAAAAGCAATTTTCAATTGTTACTCCGGAACTCAACACCTACCTCCTCCTTGTTGATCGACAATAGGGATGAGCCGAACACCGCAGAACGAACCAGAACCTGCGAACGGACCGAAAGGTTGCACGAACGCTAGAACCCTATTAATTACAATGGACGCAAGCGTTCGAAATCTAAAGTGCTATTTATAATGGCCAATATTGTCCTAAAAAGGGTTTGGGGACCCGGGTCCTGCCCCAGGGGACATGTATCAATGCAAAAAGAAGTTTTAAAAACTGATGTTTTTTCTGGAGCACTCATTTTAATGATGCATAAAGTGAAAAAAAAAAAAAGTGAAATATTCCTTTAAATATCGTACCTGGGGTGTGTCTAAAGTATGCCTGTGAAGTGACATTGGTTTCCCATGTTTAGAGCTGTCCCTGCACAAAATGACATTTGTAAAGGAAAAAAAGCCATTTAAAACTGCTTGCGGCTTTAATGTAATGTCTTGTCCTGGCAATATGAAAAATGGCATGGCTACCCCATCAAAGCCCATTACCAGCCCCTTTGGGTCTTGTATGGATATTAAGGGGAACCCTGCACCCAAAATATGTTATGTTAATGTTAGGCAGATGCCTGTGTTGCACAAATGAACTACACAATACTAGCAATGAGGGGGTAGATTCAGGTGTATGCTGTGCAGGAGGCACACTACACTGACTTAATATTAGGCAGATGCCTGTGTTGCACAAATCAACTACACAACACCAGCAATGAGGAGGTAGATTCAGGTGTATGCTGTGCAGTGTGTAGGAGGCACACTACACCCACTGTAACAGCGCTAGGTTAGGAAGCAAAGCAAAGCTGACACTGTCCCTGCCTATCCTGCTCTCTCCCTGAACACTACACTCACTGTAACAGCGCTATCTAAAGAAGTATAAAGCACAGCTGACACTGTCCCTGCCTATCCTTCTCTCTCCCTGAACACTACACTCACTGTAACAGCGCTATCTAAAGAAGTATAAAGCACAGCTGACAATGTCCCTGCCTATCCTGCTCTCTATTAACACCGCACAAAACTACACAATGCTCTCCTCGCTGCCGGCGCTGTGATTGGCAAAGCATGTGGGTGTCACAGTGCATGCTTGGCCAATCATCAGCCAGCAATGCACTGCGACTGGCGCAGTGCATTGTGGGCCGTTCGTATCACACGAGTTTGATGCGAACGGCCCACAAAGTTCTGGTTTCGACAAGCGGCAGGTATTCAATTCGAACATGGGTTTGAATCGGACAACGGGCTCATCCCTAATCGACAACATGAGTTTGAAGTCTCTAAGATTCTGGATTCTAGACAGCGGGGTTGTGGCCTACAGTATCAGGTTCATTGAAAAGGATATTCCATCACAGACCGTTCCTGGGTTCCAGCCAACGATTTGTATGCCCCTGCTCTTATTTGAGACTTCCATGCCTCCTTTCCCGCTAAGCCCCCAGAGGGGTCCACTGAGGAGGGGGCCCTGTCATGTACCTGGGTGTCATTGAACTGGGATGTTCCTGGTTCCACAGCTGCAGCTTTACCTGTTGTGCCACTGAAGAGCTATGGAGTTGTTGCACTGTTCTCCCAGCTTGATGCATTGCCTTGGACTCACTAGCCCCACCTGCTGCCAGCTGCGGACAATGTACAATCAAGCAGCCCATAAATAGCAGCACCTCCTGTTACTCAGTGCCCCTTTGTGTGGACTAGCTCCCTGGGTGTATTGATAACACTGTGATTCTGATTACCGTGTATGAACTTCTGCCTGAATTCTTGACTACTATCTAGCCTGCTGATTTTGTACTTCACCGCCAGCTCGTATATGACCTCTGCCTGCCCACTCTCTGGATTTCGATTGTGTACCGCTTTGCCTGATCTGTTGCCAACCTGACCTGCCGAACTACGTTTTTTCGCCTGAATCCTCAGCACACAAGCTCCACTTTGGACACTACCTACCACAAGTACGTTACAGATCCTTGCTAATAATCACTTATAAAGCAGTTTAGATCTAATTTGACATTCATTCCCCTTGGCATAAAGAGTATCGGTTAAGTAGATCGATCTGGTCTCACATCTGGATATCTCTCATAACCTGTTAGATCCTTTCCAGGTGGGATTCCATTTATCACTACCCCAAAATTTAAGGAAGGGTCTCTGTTTACGCCTAAAGTGTATGGAAACACTATGGCCTTTGTGTCCAATACTAATGTTATATATATGTTCCTACACATGTTTTACCTAATGTTCTTTTGGTGCAACCAATATACATTAACCCACAGGGGCACTGAAGGGCATATACTACGTGAGTGGAATTCCATAAAACAAATTCTCTAATATCAAACTCTGTACCCTTAGCTGTAGATTTAAACCTAGTTAATCCAATGAGAGCTTTTGGTCCGAAAATGCGACCGTGTGTATGCTCCATTGGACTTTTGCTGGCGTATATCCAGCCAGCAAAAGATTGAGAGCATGTTCTCAATTTTTCGGTCGGAAAAAGTTCTGATTGGAAATTCCAATCGTCTGTACCAATTCCGGCGCGCAAAATTCCTACGCATGCTCAGAAACAATTCAACGCACGCTCGAAAGCATTGAACTTCATTTTCTCGGCTCGTCGTAGTGTTGTACGTCACCTTGTTCTTGACGGTCGAAAGTTCAGCGAACTTTGGTGTGACCGTGTGTATGCAAGCCAAGCTTGAGCGGAATTCCGTCAGAAAAACCATCCAAGATTTTTCCAACGGAAATTCTGCTCGTGTGTACGCGGCATTACATGCATTTTAACCTGTTGGCATGCTTTGCATTTTCTACAGGCATAAAAGCCCGCTCTGTCTCAAAACATTTGGGGTTTGACTGGTGGATCTAATACCTTTTTTACCACCCAAAAGAGGGCGCTTTTCTCTAAATAAAAACAGGGTTACTGGGCAGGGCCTTGTTAAGTACCTTATCCATGCTCAATATTCCCCAGTATTTTTTTTAAATGCCTTCCACCTCCTTTAACTGAGAATTGTATTTAAACAAGGCAGACTGTCATTCTGTCACAGAGGAAGAGAGAGATCCGTGATTCCTACTAATTGGGAACACAGATCTCTCTCTGCATCTAGTGTCAGCATCCCCCACACAGTTAGAAAGCACATATAGGGAACACATTTAACCCTTTGCTTGCCCCTGATGTTAACCCCTTCCCTGCCAATGTCATTTATACAGTCAGTACATTTTGTTTTTAGCACTGATCACTGTATTGGTGTCACTGGTCCCTAAAAAGTGTCACTTAGTGTCAAATTTGTCGCTGATCGCCACCATTACTAGTAGTAAGTTAAAAAAAAGTCCCTAAATCTATCCCATAGATGCGATAACTTTTGCGCAAATCGATCAATATAAGCTAATTGTTTTTTTTTTTTTAACAAAAATATGTAGCAGGATACAAATTGGCCTAAATTGATGAAGAAATTAGATTTTTTACATATTTTTATTGAATGTGTTTTATAGCAGAAAAAAAAAAAAAAATATATATATATTTTTTTTTAAATTGTCAGTCTTTTTTGTTTATAGCGCAAACAATAAAAAACGCAGAGGTGATCAAATACCACTAAAAGAAAGCTCTATTTGTGGGGAAAAAAGGACATCGATTTTGTTTGGGTACCACATTGCATGACCGCTCAATTGTCCATTAAAGTAATGCAGTGCCGTATCACAAAAAATGGCCTGGTCATTAGAGGAACTGCAGTCTGCTCATATAATTGAAAATGAAAACATCTTTGACATTCTGAAGCCTCGATCCAACCACTTTGCTTATTATTTTATATATACTGTGATTCTGTACTTGCCAAATATGCTGCAGAAATCTCCCTCCACTAAGTCTGGCTACAGCCATTTTAACTGTGGGCAGCTGAAGCTGCTGCCTGTTCACTTCTTAGATTTATCTGCAGCTCTCATTGGCCCTCTTATGACTCACCCCCCTCCCTTCCTGGCAGACTCTCACCAGAGAGAGAACTGTGCATGGTGTCATAAGCCTAGGCTTATTACCAGACAGGAAACAAGAAGTGGGCTGTATAAGGTATTTACTGGCAGAAAAATGTTTTACTAGTATCCCAAGTTAAAACAACAGGGGCAGAAGATTTAATAGATGGAAAAAAAAATTGAAAAAACTACTGAAGGTCCACTTTACGGGTGCAAACACTGTAAATTCTTCCAGGGCTGAAGTGGTTAAAGGCACTCGCTGATAAAAGGTTTGCAAGAAGATATCACCAAAAACTGAAGACCTGTCTATAGATAGCAAACTTCATAGTAGAGCTTAGCTGTGCAGAACACAGCACATATTACAGAACCCCGGAGGTAACACTCACCATATTCAGTTTTCCCACATACACTAGTGTTTATATAATGTTCTGCTAAGACCACAGAAAAGCTGTTTTGTCAGATGCTGCATCCTACTGTTAATGTGACTGGCCTGAGAGCTCAGAGTGTGTACACAGTCAGCACATCCAGCCATTGGGAAGGGATCTCCCTGCACACACCAGACTCTTTGCAGCCAGTTTGTTTATATAAACTTGCTTTGAGGTGCATGTGAAATTCCCCTGATGCCTATAACTGTCAAACAGGCTATTATCTATTAGGCGTTACGTTTTTACAGCAAGCCAGCCTACAGAAACGGAAACAAATGATAATCTCATCTCTAACGTCCACCTATACGTTTATTAAAAGAAGAACTCTGGATGAGACTAAAAATAGTACTGTAATGCTTGGATAATATTTTCTTGAAATTTAAAACTTTATGGCATATTCATGCATATTAAGATGGACATGTATTTTAAACATATTTTTATTTTAACGCCACCTTTTTGGCGGTCCTTTAAGTGGGCTTTAATGCCCAGGAGGTGATATGGCTTCTGTATCATAGAGCCACTGGAACTGGCTCTCACAAAATTATCGGGAGCCGAGCCTGCTGGCTCCTCCTGATCATAAGCTTTGACTGAGAGCTGTCCGTGACAACCCTCAGCAATAACCTTCTGCTATCATGAACACATATGTGCAGCGGCTAGGCATTAAAGCCCATCTTTCTTGCGACTGCATTTATGCGTTACATGTTCTGCAGTGGTTTATTATACATATATGAGTTAGATGTACAAAAAATAATTTTTAAAATTTGTATATTTAGTACTGAGCACACAGAGAGATCAAAGAAAGTGGCTAGGTCAATGTTACAGACATCATTTAAAATGTCAATGTCACTATACAAAAAACCCACTACATTATCCAGAAGATCGTAGAGAAGGCACACCTGTAAGCAGGTGGATGTTAAACATTTTATGTTGGTTAAAAATTAGACATGGGAACTGTCAAAAAATTCGTTTAGTTTCGTTTCGTCCCGTTTCGTATATAAAAAAATTCGTAATTCGTACTTCGTGTACGAAATTCTGTTCGAATTCGTACGAAATACGAAATTCGGACGAATCGTAATTTTTGTTACGAATCGTTACGAATCGTTAACGCGGCTAATGAATTGTTGGTTCTCATAACACAGAGAACAATTCGAATCCAACTACAAATATCGAATTTCAATTTCAAGTTACAAATCGTTACGAATCGTTAAAAAATAGTTACGAATCGTTAGTAAATCCAACTACCAATATCGAATTTCAACTAATTTGAACGAAATTATTATAGCAGATATAACGAATAAATTCGAATGACAAAGTGTCATTTTTGCAGAAAAAAAAAAAGCGTAGGGGTCCCCCCAAATTCAATAACCAGGCCCTTCAGGTCTGGTATGGATATTAAGGGGGACCCCAGCCAAAAAAAATGGCGTGGGGTCCCCCCCAAATATCCATCCCAGACCCTTCAGGTCTGGGATGGATTTTAAGGGGAACCCCGGCCAAAAAAAAATGGCGTGGGGGTCCCCCTCAAAATCCATACCAGACCCTTTATCCGAGCACGCAACCTGGCAGGCCGCAGGAAAGGAGGGGGGGAAGAGAGCGGCCCCCCCTCCCGCCTGAACCATACCAGGCCACATGCCCTCAACATTGGGAGGGTGCTTTGGGGTCCCCCCCAAAGCACCTTGTCCCCATGTTGATGGGGACAAGGGCCTCTTCCCCACAACCCTGGCCGGTGGTTGTGGGGGTCTGCGGGCGGGGGGCTTATCGGAATCTGGAAGCCCCCTTTAACAAGGGGACCCCCAGATCCCGGCCCCCCCCTGTGTGAAATGGTAAGGGGGTACAAAAGTACCCCTACCATTTCACCAAAAAAGGTGACAAAAATGACAGGAGACAGTCTTTGACAATTCCTTTATTAAAATCTTCTTTCTTCTTTCTTCTGGTCTTCCTTTCTTCATCTTCTCCTTCCGTCATCTTCTTCCATCGTCTTCTTCCTTCGATTCGCTTCTTCTTCCTCCGGTCTTCTCGTCCTTCTCGTCCGGCGTCGTCCTTCTCGTCCGGCATCAGCGTCTCTTCTCGCAGGCCGCTCCTCGCAATGGGAGGCTCCCGCTCTGTGAGGCTCCGCTGACAGGTCTTTTATAACGAAGGCACCTGGTGACCCCGCCCCCCTCTGACGCATGGGGACGTCATGTGGAATTCCCTATGGCTTTCCCCATGACGTCAGAGGGGGGGCGGGGTCACCAGGTGCCTTCGTTATAAAAGACCTGTCAGCGGAGCGGAGCCTCACAGAGCGGGAGCCTCCCATTGCGAGGAGCGGCCTGCGAGAAGAGACGCTGATGCCGGACGAGAAGGACGACACCGGACGAGAAGGACGAGAAGACCGGAGGAAGAAGAAGCGAATCGAAGGAAGAAGACGATGGAAGAAGATGACGGAAGGAGAAGATGAAGAAAGGAAGACCAGAAGAAAGAAGAAAGAAGATTTTAATAAAGGAATTGTCAAAGACCGTCTCCTGTCATTTTTACCATTTTTGTCACCTTTTTTGGTGAAATGGTAGGGGTACTTTTGTACCCCCTTACCATTTCACACAGGGGGGGGGCCGGGATCTGGGGGTCCCCTTGTTAAAGGGGGCTTCCAGATTCCGATAAGCCCCCCGCCCGCAGACCCCCACAACCACCGGGCACGGTTGTGCGGAAGAGGCCCTTGTCCTCATCAACATGGGGACAAGGTGCTTTGGGGGGGACCCCAAAGCACCCTCCCAATGTTGAGGGCATGTGGCCTGGTACGGTTCAGGCGGGAGGGGGGGCCGCTCTCGTCCCCCCCTCCTTTCCTGCGGCCTGCCAGGTTGCGTGCTCGGATAAGGGTCTGGTATGGATTTTATGGGGGACCCCCACGCCATTTTTTTTGGCTAGGGTTCCCCTTAAAATCCATCCCAGACCTCAAGGGTCTGGTATGGATTTTGAGGGGGACCCTACGCCATTTTTTTTTTTTTTTTGGCTGGGGTCCCCCTTAATATCCATCCCAGACCTGAAGGGCCTGGTTATTGAATTTGGGGGGACCCCTACGCATTTTTTTATCAATGACTTCAATGAATGACAGTTCTCTGTATTACGGATCCAACAATTCATTTGCCGGCAATAGCTGCGAGTGATTTTAAATAGTTTTTTTTTTCCTGCAAAAATGACACTGCAGGAACAGATCTCTATATTAGATATACTGAATCTCGAATCATTCGAAGCATTCGTTATATCCGCTATTATAATTTCTTTCATATTAGTTGAAATTAGATATTTGTTAGTTACAATACAACATTCGAATTGTTCTCTGTATTACGGGAATCGGCAATTAGCCGCGAGTGATTTTAAATGTCTTTTTTTCCTGCAAAAATGACACATTGTACAGAGAGAGTTCTAAACACGGGAAACATGACCCCCTTCTATATACTATATACTCTATAGTATGCCTATGAATGGGGTCATGTTTCCCGTGTTTAGAACTCTCTCTGTACAATGTGTCATTTTTGCAGGAAAAAAAGACATTTAAAATACAGAGAACTGTCATTCATTGAAGTCATTGATAAAAAAAAGCGTAGGGGTCCCCCCAAATTCAATAACCAGGCCCTTCAGGTCTGGGATGGATATTAAGGGGGACCCCAGCCAAAAAAAAAAAAAAAATGGCGTAGGGTCCCCCTCAAAATCCATACCAGACCCTTGAGGTCTGGGATGGATTTTAAGGCGAACCCTAGCCAAAAAAATGGCGTGGGGGTCCCCCATAAAATCCATACCAGACCCTTTATCCGAGCACGCAACCTGGCAGGCCGCAGGAAAGGAGGGGGGGACGAGAGCGGCCCCCCCTCCTGCCTGAACCGCACCAGGCCACATTCCCTCAACATTGGGAGGGTGCTTTGGGGTCCCCCCCAAAGCACCTTGTCCCCATGTTGATGAGGACAAGGGCCTCTTCCGCACAACCGTGCCCGGTGGTTGTGGGGGTCTGCGGGCGGGGGGCTTATCGGAATCTGGAAGCCCCCTTTAACAAGGGGACCCCCAGATCCCGGCCCCCCCCTGTGTGAAATGGTAAGGGGGTACAAAAGTACCCCTACCATTTCACCAAAAAAGGTGACAAAAATGGTAAAAATGACAGGAGACGGTCTTTGACAATTCCTTTATTAAAATCTTCTTTCTTCTTTCTTCTGGTCTTCCTTTCTTCATCTTCTCCTTCCGTCATCTTCTTCCATCGTCTTCTTCCTTCGATTCGCTTCTTCTTCCTCCGGTCTTCTCGTCCTTCTCGTCCGGCGTCATCCTTCTCGTCCGGCATCAGCGTCTCTTCTCGCAGGCCGCTCCTCGCAATGGGAGGCTCCCGCTCTGTGAGGCTCCGCTCCGCTGACAGGTCTTTTATAACGAAGGCACCTGGTGACCCCGCCCCCCCTCTGACGTCATGGGGAAAGCCATAGGGAATTCCACATGACGTCCCCATGCGTCAGAGGGGGGCGGGGTCACCAGGTGCCTTCGTTATAAAAGACCTGTCAGCGGAGCGGAGCCTCACAGAGCGGGAGCCTCCCATTGCGAGGAGCGGCCTGCGAGAACAGACGACGATGCCGGACGAGAAGGACGACGCCGGACGAGAAGGACGAGAAGACCGGAGGAAGAAGAAGCAAATCGAAGGAAGAAGACGATGGAAGTAGATGACGGAAGGAGAAGATGAAGAAAGGAAGACCAGAAGAAAGAAGAAAGAAGATTTTAATAAAGGAATTGTCAAAGACCGTCTCCTGTCATTTTTACCATTTTTGTCACCTTTTTTGGTGAAATGGTAGGGGTACTTTTGTACCCCCTTACCATTTCACACAGGGGGGGGGGGCGGGATCTGGGGGTCCCCTTGTTAAAGGGGGCTTCCAGATTCCGATAATTACCCCGCCCGCAGACCCCCACAACCACCGGCCAGGGTTGTGGGGAAGAGGCCCTTGTCCTCATCAACATGGGGACAAGGTGCTTTGGGGGGGACCCCAAAGCACCCTCCCAATGTTGAGGGCATGTGGCCTGGTACGGTTCAGGCGGGAGGGGGGGCCGCTCTCGCCCCCCCCTCCTTTCCTGCGGCCTGCCAGGTTGCGTGCTCGGATAAAGGGTCTGGTATGGATTTTGAGGGGGACCCCCACGCCATTTTTTTTTTTTTTTTTGGCCGGGGTTCCCCTTAAAATCCATCCCAGACCTGAAGGGTCTGGTATGGATATTTGGGGGGGACCCCACGCCATTTTTTTTTTGGCTGGGGTCCCCCTTAATATCCATACCAGACCTGAAGGGCCTGGTTATTGAATTTGGGGGGACCCCTACGCTTTTTTTTTTTTTTATATCAATGAATGACTGTTTTTTAAATAGCTTTTTTTTCTGCAAAAATGACACTTTGTCATTCGAATTCATTCGAATGCATTCGAATTCATTCGTTATATCTGCTATAATAATTTCGTTTGAATTAGTTGAAATTTGATATTGGTAGTTGGATTCGAATAATTTGGAGCTGAAATTCGTAAACTGAATTTTTCCTGCAAAAATGACACTTTGTCATTCGAATTCATTCAAATCCATTCGAATTCATTCGAATCATTCGGCGACGAAATTCGTAAACGGAATTTCGTATTCCGTACGGAATTCGTAAAAAAATAAATTCGTACTACAGATTCGTAAATTCGTACGAATTTCGAAAAATTCGTACGAATTTCGAATTCGTACGAAACGAATCGCACATGTCTATTAAAAATGTTCTACTGTTTTGTAGTTATTGCATTAGAATTGGAGTAACCATGTAGCACTGCTTAGTTGTGTTTGCCCTGCTGAGGTGGTACTCCCTGTAAGGTAAGAATTAACTCTGCTTGCCAGGTTTTCCTGGGCTTTTTTGGGAGGTACCTTCTCGGGCAAACACATAAAAGGGTGAGAACCATCTCTTGGGGCTGCCGCAGTAAGTGGCCGGAGGTTTGTTTCCAGGGCTCTCCATCCAAGGAACAAGTATGCTGCTAAAGATGTGAACCACTACTTTGCACTTAACCACCCCCGTGGGAACCGAGTCAGGGTTCCAATGGTATGGACTCGTGCTTGACCAATGGACTCTAAGGTCTTTCTCACCAATTTAAAATATGACTACCTCAAGGGGCAACCAGGGGCACCAGTCTACTAACTAAGGGGGCATTTAGAAGATTATACACAGAAATATGTAATGAAGACATCTTTTTTGAACTGTTTATTTGTTAATCTTAACAACTTTTGTAAACAATGTTTATTGTTGTTTAACCTGGCCTGGTCCAAAGTTTAAGGACAACCTTAAAGTGGAAGCATGCACAAATGGCATATCACAAGAACAGAGCTTATTAGGGGACATGATGAGTTAGAGAAGATGCAGTACAATTGTCAAACACGCAGTGAAGCTATTTGGAAGAGGCTATATTGCCGTTGTTAATGACTACATTACTAGAGTCGAGTGCATAAACAGCCAGCCAGTCAAGAAGCAGTGCAACTTGGCATAGATGACGGAAGGCCCTGGTAGTGAAGGCGCTTGTGTGCTTAGGCTCCTTCTCTAGTGACTGGAATCCCACTAATGGGTCCGACATCATGGCATAGGGCATCCTAGGGACCCAGCCTGGAAGTCACAAAAGATGGAAAGAGGCCTCAGGAGAATAATAAACACAGCTGTTGTACATGAGTCAAGTTTCCAAGTATTCAAGTGTAATATATGAATCAGTGTCACTTGGAGTGAGGTGACTGGCTACTGGGCTGGTGGAGTCCTTTACAGGCTCAGTAGTAAAAGCTCAAAAATTCTGCAAAACAAAAGTGAGAGAAGAGTTATGCCGTGTACACACGATCGTACATTCCGACAACAAAATCCATGTTTTTTTTTTTTGACGGATGTTGGCTCAAACTTGTCTTGCATACACACGGTCACACAAAGTTGGTGACGTCAAGAACGCGATGAAGTACAACACGTATGACGGCACTAGAAAGAGGAAGTTCAATACCAAGTGCGCCACCCTTTGGGCTCCTTCCGCTAATCTCGTGTTAGTAGAAGTTTGGTGACAGACGATTCACGCTTTTCATTCCTGCTTTTCCAATCGTTACTGCTCTTCAGTTTGTGCTTGTGGGTTTGTATTTCTATTACATATTTGATTCTCAGTGCGTTCTTGTCCGCTCGTATCTGATTTTCAGCTCCGGCCTTTGTTTTTCAGTGCTTTTGTTAGTTTGTTCTGACCAGCCGACCGTTTTGAAGCCATGAGGACCCTCACCCCAGACCAGAGGGTTTATAACTACCCTCTTGGCCAGAGCCAGAAGAGTGGTGAACGCTTTTGGGATAATGGCCAGCCGGTTCCGCCTATTCCTTACGCCAATCAACATGGCGGAATTTAAACCTAACCATATAATCCTTGCATGTTGCATTCTACACAACTATTTAAGGACAAATTCAATGAGCTATGTGGCCTCAGTTGGGCCTGAGGCCGGACTTCAACAAGAAACCCTGACGGCGCTTGAAGCTGGCCGTCCTGGCTTGCCCCCCAAAGCGCCCCCGCAAAGTAAGACAGAAGTATGTCGAGTACTTTGCGGGTAGGGGGCCATTGATATACCAGAATGTGTTTTGGGTGTGTTACCCCTTTCTCTCACCTAATAGATTTGCGAGGAAGGGGTTGCACCCACAAAACGCGTACATTGATATCCTGTGATGGCAGATAGCACATGTTGACACACCGTGTGCATATTCAAAATTTGGCTTTTAAAATACTTTACAAATTAGTTTTCAAAGCAAAAATACACGATAAAATGGTACAATTTTTGTGTGTTTTATATTCTGCCTAAAACATCAATGATGTTCTTAATTTTTTGTTGAACATCATTGATGTTTTCCTTTATATTTTCTAAATCACGATTGCACCCCATTCTCTCCCTGATGAGGATCTGGGCACTTTCACTGGTGACATGAGATTTTTCTTCCACAACATCTTATTAGAAATATTCAGCCATAGATCTCTTACCTGAAGCTGTGGTCTCAGACACTCACCTGTTGTGATGACAATTTTGCCAACTTCATAAACCTCTCCCTCCTCATCCTCTGCTTGTGGTTTTGTGATTTCCCCTTCTTTAGGAGGTGAGGGGTCCCTGGTGTTCTCAGATGTCCCAAGTCTTTTCTCATCTATGTGAATAAAAAATAGGTATACTTAGCACACAGATATTGGAGGGCAGAAATAGGAATATGAAACAATTGTCTGTTTTGCCAGAGTTCCAAGCTGAAGAACATTTTATTTCCTTTCTAAAGCTGGAATACTTACCTTTTTTGTTAAAGTATCACACATGAAGAGACCCCTAGTATCCACTGGAGCACCTGTGTGGGACACCCTAAAAAGTTTGATTCTGGTGTCCCACACTAGTGCTCCTGTGTCCAGATCTTATAAGAAGGCGAACGAACAATGTTTCCTATGACCGTGCCCATGGACATGAAAGTTGCCATTTTAAACATTACAACAGTAAAGAAAAGCACATGGAGCAGCATGCAAGTAATAATAATAATAGAAACACAGGACAAATACTTAATACTAGCAGTTTCCTGATCTTTCTGTACTGATCGTGCACCCTCAATTTGAGTTCTGACCATCGTTTCCTCAATTGATCCTTGGATCGTCGTACCCCAAAATTCCTGTGCAGACTCTTCACAACTTTAGGCATGATCTTGGCCTATCTCAAATTTGGTTTTGGGTATGGTCCATGCTTCCCATCATAGTCGGCCCTCTTGAAGATGTCCACCGTCTCCACCATCTCTATAAAGGCCATAATTGAGGCCTTTAATCTCCTCTGGAATTGGGAGGTTCGGGGCTCCGGCCGTTCGTCTTTGCTGCTATCCTCTGCATGCAGCTGTTGTCTCTCCGCCATGTGCTCTCCCACTGCGCCGAAAGACAAGGGGCGGGAAATAGACTAGAAAGAACGTCAGGGTGGGCGGAGTTTCACACATGCACAGTGTATATAAAGCGAAACACACGTGCGTCATACGTACGATCTGTGAGCGGAGGAAGGAGTAACGGAAGCGACGATCGTTATAACGAAGGTACAATTTTAACTTGGTGCATCAGTGGCCTATACTGCTTATAGATTGAGGCCTATATTGGGTCAAGATTAGGAGAGTTTTGCCTGACATTAGGGTTTGTCTTGTGTTGTGTCTTGCAGAGAAAATGGATCCCGTTAATGATAGGGAATTTCTAGGAATATTCATTGATATGTTTAGGGAGCTGCCCTGTCTGTGGTAGGTGAACCACCCGTTTTATAATAATCCAACAAAGAGGCAGGCAGCGCTGGAGAAACTGCTTGAATTTGTGAAGCCGGTGATCCCCATGGCAGAAATCAAGTATTTAATGTCCAAAATTGGTGGCATGAGGAGCACTTATAATAGGGAGCGCAAGAAGGTCCAGGATTCCCTGAGATCAGGAGCAGCAGATGACATTTATGTACCCAGGCTGTGATTGTGCTCACTATTATATGGACTCCTCAGGCCACAAATTTTGGCTGGCAAATACTTGATGTGTGCCCTGTGGTACAAAGGCTTCGCCAATTTCACCAGTTTCTCCAGCGTCGCCTTCCTCTTTATTTTGTTATGACCCAGAATAAATGGCTATTTATTTTTCAGAAATACAAAGCGCTAGGCCCTGGCACGGTGATACGGGATGAATAGGTGGAGTGAAGTTGAGTCTGTGAGACGCCGAGCGGACGGTCTGACCTGTACTTGGTGAAATTAGTTATCACTGCATATTTTGGACCCAGAATCCCTGCTACTCCACCTATTCTTCCTGTATCACCGTGCCAGGGCCTAGCACTTTTTTCGCCCCAGTGTCTCTCCCGGACCTGTCCAGCGGAATCTCGTTGGGGATTTGCTGGACCACCCTGACTATTGGCAGTAAAAACATAAAAATACATTCCCATCTATACACAACAATTCCCATGCATGGAAGCCCTGGAGATTGGGAAGCCAGCCATTCCATCGTACCCGCTCTATTGTTTTTAATGAGTGTTACGTCATATATGTACAACACCATACTTTGATATAATCACGCTTTTTGCTTTACATCCACCCCTGAGGAAGAAGACTCCCAGAGCTCCGAAACGCGTAGGGTGATAAGCTCCTTAGTTTACTGTATCATATATAGGTGACAGTTTACTAGTTAATTGTATGGTGTTTTGCCAATTACTATGTTGTTGACGTATACATATATGTTTTTTATAACATGATTTTATATCTAAATAAAACCAGAAGACAACTCCGCGCTTAGGAATAAACAATATAAGGTATGCAGCCCGTCCAGAGAAATTTAACCCCCTAGAGGGTAAATTTAGTATAGAAAGTGTAAATTAAAGGACGATTGGCGCTCCCTTTTTGCCTAATAAAAATAGGTCTATTTAAAATATACAATTCCGTGTTTTATCTTTATTATAGCAAGTAGGCTGTAAGATAGATAGGGGTGGGTAAGTACCCCTATCTGCCTGCAGACACGTGATATTAATACTAGCAGTGACAAGGGATGGTTAAGGGCTAAGTGATCCAGTACCCAGTGCTAAGTGGGAGGGACGGGATATTTATCCAGGTCCTCTGCTCCCATACAGGTTCAAACGTGATCCAGTAATTATCCCACCTTAAAAGCTGGTATTTTTTAAAAATAAAACAAATAAATCCTGTGCATTACCACCTATATGTGACCGTACTATAAGTGAGCCAATACAGCCTATATGTATATACCAGAGAAACAAAGTGACAAATACCACAAAAATTGCAAATTAAATATGGCCCATATGAGGGCTTCAACGTGAAAGAAAATATATATATGTGTATAAGGTGAAATATAGCAAAACAAAAAAACCCCCAAAAAAACAGTTATATGTTATAGAGTTATATGTGACGCTGACGTCACTTCCGGTACGGGACTTAGAGGCTTGGTGCGCAGCTGGAGCGCAAGCCGCAAACCAGCCCTATACCCCTCCGTTTTTACGTGTTGTCTTACCAACTGTAATGCTATGGTGGAAACAGGAGTATCCTGCATGATACCCTGTTTTTTTACTTTGTTTTTAAACCATAATTTTTAATAAACACCAATTTCTTTTGCATCTGGTAATACACATGGGACCTCCGTTTTTTCTTGCTTTCTTGTGAGGAACATCCCCTTTGGGGATTGCTGCTGGATTTCCCAACCCATCATACCAAGGAAATCTGGGTGGATTGACTGGAAAGGATTGACCGGCTAGGATATCTTCCAGTGGGGGACCTGAGGAGCACCTGATACTGATAAATTGCAAGCTGTTCACCCCTGCAGGGGTATCTACATCTGGTGAGTGAGGGAGCAAGAGGGGACAGCACAAAGTCACCGTCATTTCCTGGAGCACAAAAGTCACCGTTCTTGAATCACCACTCAAAGTGTTGCTACAAAGCTATTCGATATAGAGTCACCATTTACACTTTTTGCCACTTTACCGTGGAAATGTATTTTGGACTGGACTTTCACATATAACTCTGTTTTTTTGGGTTTTTTTTGTTTTGCTATATTTCACCTTATACACATATATATATTTTCTTTCACTTTGAAGCCCTCATATGGGCCATATTTAATTAGCAATTTTTGTGGTATTTGTCACTTTGTTTCACTGGTATATACATATAGGCTGTATTGGCTCACTTATAGTACGGTCACATATAGGTGGTAATGCACAGGATTTATTTGTTTTATTTTTTAAAAATACCAGCTTTTAAGGTGGGATAATTACTGGATCACGTTTGAACCTGTATGGGAGCAGAGGACCTGGATAAATATCCCGTCCCTCCCACTTAGCACTGGGTACTGGATCACTTAGCCCTTAACCATCCCTTGTCACTGCTAGTATTAATATCACGTGTCTGCGGGCAGATAGGGGTACTTACCCACCCCTATCTATCTTACAGCCTACTTGCTATAATAGAGATAAAACACGGAATTGTATATTTTAAATAGACCTATTTTTATTAGGCAAAAAGGGAGCGCCAATCGTCCTTTAATTTACACTTTCTATGATTTTATATCTATCCCATGAATAAATAAAACTGCTTTTTCATTATTTTATGGTTGTACGTGCCTTCAAAGTCCACCATTAGGGGTCCCCTTCTATAGTACAGTTAGTAATCACTCCCTAGGAACACATTTAAACATTTGATCGCCCCTGATGTTAACCCCTTCCCAGCCAGTGTCATTAGTACAGTGACAGTGCATATTTTTAGCACTGATCACTGTATTAGTGTCACTGGTCCCCAAAAAAGTGTCACTTAGTGTCCAATTTGTCTGCTCCAATGTCGCAGTCCCACTATAAGTCCCACTATAAGTCACTGAACACCGCCATTACTAGTAAAAAAAAATAAAAAATAAAAAATTCCATAAATCTATCCCATAATATGATGTAATTGGTATTGCTGAAACTTGGCTTCAATCTTCACATGACTGGGCTATTAATATTCCTGGCTATGCACTCTTTCGGAGAGACAGGGTAAAAAGGAAAGGTGGCGGGGTCTGTCTCTATGTGAGAAGTGATCTCAAAGCAAGCGTGAAAGAGGACCTGGTGGATGGAGAGTATAATGAGTCTGAAGCATTAGGGGTGGAACTGCATATAGATGTGCGTAGTTCAAAGTTAATCATTGGAATTTGTTATAGACCACCCAATGTTCACGAGGAGGTGGAGACTCAGCTCATTGCACAGATGGAAAGGGCTGCAAGGGCTAGGACGGTGATAATAATGGGGGATTTTAACTACCCAGAAATTGACTGGAGTAATGGCACTGCTGGGACAGTTAAAGGGCAAAAATTGATAAACCTATTACAGGACAATTTTATGGTCCAGTTTATTGAGGCCCCAACTAGGAATGATGCTCTGCTGGATCTGGTAATCTCAAACCATGCAGAGCTTATTACTAATGTTCAGATAAAGGAACACCTGGGTAGCAGTGATCATAACATGATTTAATTTGGTGTTAGCTGTAAGCAAGAAATACATACAGGAAAGATAAAAAATTTCCAAATAGGACTGAGGGCTGCTCTCCAGGACTTGGACTGGGAGGGAATATTGGCATCAATGAGCACAGAACAGAAATGGGAATTCTTCAAAAAGACTGTTTGGGACCTCACTGCAAAGTATATTCCCATGGGCAATAAGTTTAAAAGGCTTAAAATAAAACCTATGTGGCTCACGGTCAAAGTTAAAAAAGCTATAAACAATAAGAAAAGAGCCTTTAAAAGATATAAAAATGAAGGAACACTAGTGTTGTTTAAATGTTACAAATAATTTAACAGAATATGTAAAAAGGAAATCAAGGATGCAAAAATTCAAAACGAACGACAGATTGCAAAAGATAGTAGGACAAACCCCCAAAAAATCTTCAAATATATTAATAGTAAAAAGGTCAGGTCTGAGCATATAGGCCCTTTACAAAATAATCTAAAAAACAAGTAAAAAAAGCGCATAGTCACAGTACCTCGTTTATATGCAAGAGGTTCCTAATAGTCCAGAGGAAAAAAAGGGGGGAGGGGAGGGTGTAAAGCGGCTGGGTGTGTACAGTGGTGTGAAAAAGTGTTTGCCCCCTTCCTCATTTCCTGTTCCTTTGCATGTTTGTCACACTTAAGTGTTTCGGAACATCAAACCAATTTAAACAATAGTCAAGGACAACACAAGTAAACACAAAATGCAATTTGTAAATGAAGGTGTTTATTATTAAAGGTGAAAAAAAATCCAAACCATCATGGCCATGTGTGAAAAAGTGATTGCCCCCCTTGTTAAAACATACTATAACTGTGGTTGTCTACACCTGAGTTCAATTTCTCTAGCCACACCCAGGCCTGATTATTGCCACACCTGTTCACAATCAAGGCATCACTTAAATAGGAGCTGCTTGACACAGTAAGGTCCACCAGAAGATCCTTAAAAGCTACACATCATGCTGAGACCCAAAGAAATTCAGGAACAATTGAGAAAGAAAGTAATTGAGATCTATCAGTCTGGAAAGGGTTATAAAGCCATTTCCAAAGCTTTGGGAATCCAGCGAACCACAGTGAGAGCCATTATCCACAAATGGCGAAGACATGGAACAGTGGTGAACCTTCCCAGGAGTGGCCGGCCGCCCAAAATTACCCCAAGAGCGCAGCGACGACTCATCCAAGAGGTCACAAAAGACCCCACAACAACGTCCAAGGAACTGCAGGCCTCACTTGCCTCAGTTAAGGTCAGCGTTTATGCCTCCACCATCAGGAAAAGACTGGGCAAAAATGGCCTGCATGGCAGAGTTCCAAGGAGAAAACCACTGCTGAGCAAAAAGAACATCAAAGCTCGTCTCAATTTCTCCACAACACATCTTGATGATCCCCAAGACTTTTGGGACAACATTCTGTGGACCGATGAGACAAAAGTGGAACTCTTTGGAAGGTGTGTGTCCAAGTATATCTGGCGTAGAAGGAACACTGCATTTCAGAAAAAGAACATTATACCAACAGTAAAATATGGTGGTGGTAGTGTGATGGTCTGGGGCTGTTTTGCTTCTTCAGGACCTGGAAGACTTGCCGTGATAAAAGGAACTATGAATTCTGCTGTCTACCAAGAGATCCTGAAGGAGAATGTCCGACCATCTGTTCGTGTACTCAAGCTGAAACGAACTTGGGTTCTGCAGCAGGACAATGATCCTAAACACACCAGCAAGTCCACCACCGAATGGCTGAAGAAAATCAAAATGAAGACTTTGGAGTGGCCTAGCCAAAGTCCTGACCTGAATCCTATTGAGATGTTGTGGTATGACCTTAAAAAGGCCGTTCATGCTCGAAAACCCTCTAATGTAACTGAATTAGGACAATTCTGCAAAAATGAGTGGGCCAAAATTCCTCCAGGACGCTGTAAAAGCCTCATTGCACGTTACCGCAAACACTTGGTTGCAGTTGTTGCTGCTAAGGGTGGCCCAACCAGTTATTAGGTTTAGGGGGCAATCACTTTTTCACACAGGGCCATGATGGTTTGGATTTTTTTTCACCTTTAATAATAAACACCTTCATTTACAAATTGCATTTTGTGTTTACTTGTGTTGTCCTTGACTATTGTTTAAATTGGTTTGATGTTCCGAAACACTTAAGTGTGACAAACATGCAAAGGAACAGGAAATGAGGAAGGGGGCAAACACTTTTTCACACCACTGTATGTACGGTATACACAATGGGGCATGTGGGGTCATCAGGGCTGCCACCGAAGAGGCCTGAAGCCAGGTCCAATAAGAGCTAGAGGAGAAAGACAAGGAGAGGGGCGCCTCTGAGTATATATCACATAAACATTTATTATAAAAACAATATCCACTCACATCTTAGAAAGTAGTGTTGCATTCTGACATATCTCTGTAGACGGAGGGCCAGTGGGACTACAAGTCACAGGAGGTTCGCCCAGAAGCTGTCGTCCTTCTCATGTACTGGAGGAGATGAATAAGGCGGATGGATGTAGCAGGTGGGGTTGTTTCCTTTCAGTGGTCCTCCGGAGGGGTGGTCACATCAATTCAAAGAGAAGTCAGATGGGTATCACAGCTCTTAATGTTCAAAGAGGGTTCCGGGTGATAAGAGGGGGGGTGGGGGAAAAAAAAAATGTATGAATACATAGGGGTACGTGAATACATAAATGTATAAATAAATACATAAATATACAGATGTATAAATACATAAATATATACAGATACATAAATACATAAAACCATATAAAACTGTATTGGAAGCACAGGTATAGTATGACATCAAATAATCCCATGTCATACTATACCTGTGCTTCCAATACAGTTTTATATGGTTTTATGTATTTATGTATCTGTATATATTTATGTATTTATACATCTGTATATTTATGTATTTATTTATACATTTATGTATTCACGTACCCCTATGTATTCATACGTGTGTATACATATATATGCATATGTGCGCTCTCTATGTATTTTACACCTTATACACCAATGGCCATTACTATCCTTATGCTGTTACACTTGTATGTTGGTATGTATGTATACACATCTTTATGTATATATACCGATGTGTATATATATATATTTATATTTATTCATATATGTATCCCTCTAATATTTTTTTGTTATATGTATTCATCTAATTACGTGTATATCTATATTTATTTATATATGTACATATCTATTTATTTACTCCTTTATCCTTTTCATAGATATCTATTTATTTACGTGTATGTTTGTATCTGTTCATATATGCACGTACTTATTTATTTATATTTATATTCGTATATATGTTTTTCCCCCATTTTGATAACAGATGTTTAATGTCATCTCTTATCACGCCATATCCATCCAGCTCAGTATATACTGGACATAGCCACACACCCCCTAATCTGCATAATGTTATACTATACCTTTAGTTTATGTCACCTCTCCACTAATTAATTTAATTAATTTATCCCATTCTCCATCAGCAGCATCACCTAGCTCTGGCCCCTTAACTTATAACGTCTCTGTAATCAGTTATTTACTCCCATCATAGTATCAGTCCTTTTAATATATATTATTTATTACCCCAGTCCGTCATTCTTCACCCTCTGCTCTGTCATATATTTTTATATGTACACGGGCTCCCTATATATATAGTTTCGTTCCGCCCCCCCCCCCGCCCCCTCCGCCTCTGTTTAATAATACTTTTTTGTTCTACACGTCCAGTTTATTTAACAGTCCCCTGCTTAATCTCATGTCACATTCCTTATTAATTATTACTTTCTATGCCGGTTTTTAATTACACATCAGTCATTCTCACTGTTTCTTCTACACATATATATTTTTTATTCTCTTTTTCCATCGCTATTATACTCCGCCCCCTGGCCAAACCCCTCCCGACTCAATAAAATCAGCTTCTTCCCCTGCCCCCACATCCCCCTTGCTTGAGAAAGGAGCGCCGCTATACAGACCATCTATAGCGTTGCTAGCTCAGAAACGCGCTGCAGAGACATGACGTCACGCCTCGGCGCCTAGCACTGTTTGCGGTGCAAGCCTCGTTCTGATACCATAGACACGGCCGTGCCTGAATACATTCTGGAAACGAACCTGGCCGCACAGACCCTACAGTAGGCAACAGGGCTAAAAACGTCTTCCCATTCTCCATCCCTTCCTCTTTTATATTTAACTCCATACAGAGACTTTTTTTTTTCCCCCCCCCCCCCTCTTATCACCCGGAACCCTCTTTGAACATTAAGAGCTGTGATACCCATCTGACTTCTCTTTGAATTGATGTGACCACCCCTCCGGAGGACCACTGAAAGGAAACAACCCCACCTGCTACATCCATCTGCCTTATTCATCTCCTCCAGGACATGAGAAGGATGACAGCTTCTGGGCGAACCTCCTGTGACTTGTAGTCCCACTGGCCCTCCGTCTACAGAGATATGTCAGAATGCAACACTACTTTCTAAGATGTGAGTGGATATTGTTTTTATAATAAATGTTTATGTGATATATACTCAGAGGCGCCCCTCTCCTTGTCTTTCTACAAAATAATCTAGAGTGGGTGACTGGGGACAAAGAGAAGGCTAATTTTATTAAATACTTTCTTCAGCTCTGTGTATACAAAAGAGCATGGGGGAGCTCATGTCCATAATGGGGGTGGTACTGACACAGCCCCGAATGATCCACAATGGCTCAAAAGTGATATGGTCCAGAAAATTTAGACAGAATAAAGGTGGATAAAGCACCTGGACCAGATGGCATCCACCCACGGATCCTAAAAGAATTGAGCTCTGTCATTTCAAAGCCATTGTATTTAATTTTTAGGGACTCATTAATGACGGGAATAGTACCACTGGATTGGTGCAGGGCAAACGTGGTGCCTATATTTAAAAAGGGAACAAAGTCTTTACCAAGTAACTATAGACCTGTTAGTTTAACTTCTATAGTCGGGAAAATACTGGAGCGTTTAATAAATTTAAGCAACAGACAGCATGGGTTCATGAAAGACAGAAGTTGTCAGACATACAGTGGTGTGAAAAAGTGTTTGCCCCCTTCCTCATTTCCTGTTCCTTTGCATGTTTGTCACACTTAAGTGTTTCGGAACATCAAACCAATTTAAACAATAGTCAAGGACAACACAAGTAAACACAAAATGCAATTTGTAAATGAAGGTGTTTATTATTAAAGGTGAAAAAAAATCCAAACCATCATGGCCCTGTGTGAAAAAGTGATTGCCCCCCTTGTTAAAACATACTATAACTGAGGTTGTCCACACCTGAGTTCAATTTCTCTAGCCACACCCAGGCCTGATTATTGCCACACCTGTTCACAATCAAGGCATCACTTAAATAGGAGCTGCTTGACACAGTAAGGTCCACCAGAAGATCCTTAAAAGCTACACATCATGCCGAGACCCAAAGAAATTCAGGAACAATTGAGAAAGAAAGTAATTGAGATCTATCAGTCTGGAAAGGGTTATAAAGCCATTTCTAAAGCTTTGGGAATCCAGCGAACCACAGTGAGAGCCATTATCCACAAATGGCGAAGACATGGAACAGTGGTGAACCTTCCCAGGAGTGGCCGGCCGCCCAAAATTACCCCAAGAGCGCAGCGACGACTCATCCAAGAGGTCACAAAAGACCCCACAACAACGTCCAAGGAACTGCAGGCCTCACTTGCCTCAGTTAAGGTCAGCGTTCATGCCTCCACCATCAGGAAAAGACTGGGCAAAAATGGCCTGCATGGCAGAGTTCCAAGGAGAAAACCACTGCTAAGCAAAAAGAACACCAAAGCTTGTCTCAATTTCTCCACAACACATCTTGATGATCCCCAAGACTTTTGGGACAACATTCTGTGGACCGATGAGACAAAAGTGGAACTCTTTGGAAGGTGTGTGTCCAAGTATATCTGGCGTAGAAGGAACACTGCATTTCAGAAAAAGAACATTATACCAACAGTAAAATATGGTGGTGGTAGTTTGATGATCTGGGGCTGTTTTGCTGCTTCAGGACCTGGAAGACTTGCCGTGATAAAAGGAACTATGAATTCTGCTGTCTACCAAGAGATCCTGAAGGAGAATGTCCGACCATCTGTTCGTGTACTCAAGCTGAAACGAACTTGGGTTCTGCAGCAGGACAATGATCCTAAACACACCAGCAAGTCCACCACCGAATGGCTGAAGAAAAACAAAATGAAGACTTTGGAGTGGCCTAGCCAAAGTCCTGACCTGAATCCTATTGAGATGTTGTGGTATGACCTTAAAAAGGCTGTTCATGCTCGAAAACCCTCTAATGTAACTGAATTAGGACAATTCTGCAAAGATGAGTGGGCCAAAATTCCTCCAGGACGCTGTAAAAGCCTCATTGCACGTTATCGCAAACGCTTGGTTGCAGTTGTTGCTGCTAAGGGTGGCCCAACCAGTTATTAAGTTTAGGGGGCAATCACTTTTTCACACAGGGCCATGATGGTTTGGATTTTTTTTCCCCTTTAATAATAAACACCTTCATTTACAAATTGCATTTTGTGTTTACTTGTGTTGTCCTTGACTATTGTTTAAATTGGTTTGATGTTCCGAAACACTTAAGTGTGACAAACATGCAAAGGAACAGGAAATGAGGAAGGGGGCAAACACTTTTTCACACCACTGTACCTGATTTCTTTTTATGAAGAGGTAAGTAAAACCTTGGACAGAGGGGTGGCGGTGGACGTGGTATACTTGGATTTTGCAAAAGCATTTGATACAGTTCCCCACACATGGCTCATGTGTAAGGTAAAGTCTACAGGCTTGGAAATATCAGTTTGTAAATGGATAGAAAACTGACTAAAAGACAGAATTCAGAGAGTAGTGGTTAAGTGGTTAATGATTCTTACTCTGAATGGTCTAAGGTTATCAGTGGTGTACCCCAAGGTTCAGTGCTGGGACCCTTACTTTTTAATATCTTTATAAATGATATTGGGTCTGGGATCATAACATTTCTGTCTTTGCAGATGACACCAAGCTATGCAGTGGAATAACGTCTTTACAGGATGTCTCCAATTTACAAGCCGACCTCAATTCTTTGTCTAATTGGGCGACTATGTGGCAGATGAGGTTTAATGTTGATAAATGTAAAGTTATGCACTTGGGGGCTAAGAATATGCATGCATCATACATACTAGGGGGAGTACAACTGGGGGAATCCGTAGTGGAGAAGGATCTGGGGGTTTTGGTAGATCATAAGCTCAATAATAGCATGCAATGTCAAGCTGCAGTTTCCAAAGCGAGCAAAGTCCTTTCTTGTATTAAGAGAGGTATGGACTCCAGAGAGAGAGATATCATTTTGCCCCTGTTCAAATCATTAGTAAGACCTCATCTGGAATATGCAGTTCAGTTTTGGGCACCAGTTCTCAAAAAGGATATTGGGGAACTGGAGAAAGTGCAGAGAAGGGCAACCAAACTGATAAGAGGCATGGAGGAGCTCAGCTATGAGGAAAGATTAGAGGAACTGAATTTACTCACTCTTGAGAAGAGGAGAATAAGGGGGGATATGATCAACATGTACAAATATATAAGTGGTCCATATAGTGAACTTGGTGTTGAGTTATTCACTTTACGGTCAACACAGAGGACAGGGGGCACTCTTTATGTCTAGAGGAAAAGAGATTTCATCTCCAAATACAGAAAGGTTTCTTCACAGTAAGAGCTGTAAAAATGTGGAATAGACTCCCTGCAGAGGTGGTTCTGGCTAACTCAGTAGATTGCTTTAAGAAAGGCCTGGATACTTTCCTAAATGTACATAATATAACTGGGTACTAACATTTATAGGTAAAGTTGATCCAGGTAAAATCCGATTGCCTCTAGGGGGATCAGGAAGGGATTTTTTTCCCCTGCTGTAGCAGATTGGAGCATGCTCTGCTGGGGTTTTTTTTTGCCTTCCTCTGGATCAACTGTGGGTATAGAATTGGGTATATTGGATTGTACGATATTTTTTATTTTTATTTATTATTTCTTTTTTTTTTTGTGGTTGAACTGGATGCACTTGTGTCTTTTTTCAGCCTAGCTAATTATGTAACTATGTACCTATGTAGTTTGTAGACGCTATAACTTTTTCCCAAACCAATCAATATACACTTATTGGGATTTTTTTTACCAAAAATATGTAGCAGAATACAGTGGCCTAAATTGATGAAGAAATTCAATTTTTTCCATTTTTTTATTAAATTTGTTTTAGAGCAGAACGTAAGAAATATTAGAATTATTTTCAAAATTGTCGATATTTTTGGTTTATAGCGCAAAAAATTTAAAAACGCAGAGGTGATCAAATACCACCAAAAGAAAGCTATATCTGTGGGGAAAAAAGGACATCAATTTTATTTGGGTACAGCGTCGCACAACCGTGCAATTGTCAGTTAAAATAACACAGTGCCGTATCTTAAAAAATGGCCTGGTCATGAAGGGGGTAAACCATCCGGAGCTCAAGTGGTTAAAGAAAAGAAATCGTTTTTATGTTTATAAATGAATGTTGAATGAGTCACTTGTAATAACTAGACAATCTGATAAACACAGTTAAATTCTTATCACATGGGAACAGATATGATAATCTCAATGCTTATCATTTTTTAAACATATTTTTTATTAGAGAGATCTGTGGCTACGCATCATCTTTCCCGTAAGCAAGAATAAAAAGTTCCAAATAATAGTTGTGATAAATAATTATCCTCTAATAGTATTTATACACTGTGCAGTTACATCTCCAGCAGCTTACACACTTCCAGACCGCCGCACACTAATGTACGTCCCTACTTTGGGGACGGATATCGTTGTTATGGCAGCAGCTAGCTGCCATAACCCCGGTATCCCCGTGTTCGGCCGGTGGTCCGGTACAAGATAAAAGTGGTCTCTGCGGCAGATTCTCCGCAAGATCACTTTTATCGGTGGCAGGAGAGGGCCCCCCCACCTCCCGCCGCAATCCGGTGCACTCCGCCGCTTACCGAAGTCGTCGGCAGCGGTGGAGGCGATTGTGTCTGTCCCCTGGGCTGACATGGAGACGAGTGAGGGGAATATTTTTTTTTATTATTGCATTTTAGTGTAAATATGAGATCTGAGGTCTTTTTGACCCCAGATCTCATATTTAAAGTGGAAGTAAACCCCCCTATCATTTTCAGCCAAGGAAGCTGCCATCTTTGCCTCTGTTTAATCTTCAACTGCCACGGTGCTGCACATGTGATCCGTTATGACACCAGCCATTGGATGGCTTGACTGTTTGGTTGAGAGCACAGCCAATGTGCAGTTAGCATTCCCTGCATGCCTTTTTTTTTTTAAACTGTTAAATCGATGGGTTTACTTCCGCTTTAAGAGATCATGTCATATCCTTGAAGATTTGGTCGTTGTACCGATCCAAGCTGAAACTTCGATCCCCTTCCCCACCCCAAACGTCGTTCCTCGTCGACAAGGGCTTCCCTCTGGCCTACCACTCCCCAGCAACTTTCTCATGGTGGATACATCACTCATTAGTCACCCTGAAATCACTCACAAACCGCTTAGGATTCCTCCCCTTCACTGACCTACAATCCAGATTCCAGATCCCCAGAGAAGAATTCTATAAATACCTACAAATCAGACATTTCTTTCAGTCTCTATTTAAACAGGCAGGCAACACTCCTCCCAACTTTTATGAACAAATATGCTTGACACAGTCTAGAGATAAGGGTACGTTATCCTCAATATACAAAAATATACTAGATCTTAACCTCCCCGAAAAGTCCACCGCCATGCTCAAATGGGAGTCAGAATTAGACATCGTCTTCTCAAATGAAGACTGGTCTGACATGCTAACTAATCTACACAAATGCTCGAAATCCATTGCAGTCAAAGAAACTATACTGAAAGTTCATTCTAGATGGTACCTTACCCCTGACAGAGTACACAAATTTTACCCTTCGGTTCCCGATACCTGTTTTAGGGGCTGCCAGGAGCTGGGCACTTTGTTGCACACCTTCTGGAGCTGCCCCCATTTGCAGCATATCTGGAACCAAGCTTCTATTAAAGTGGAGGCCCTCTCAGGCTCAAATACTGCACTGACAGCGCCTATTTGCCTTTTATTCGCCCCCATCCCAGGTATCCCCCCTCACACGCTTAACCTGATCAACACACTGTTTTCTGCAATACAGTGGACGATAGCCCTCAATTGGAAATCTCGGTCGATCCCCTGGGCCCAAGTCATGCAAAGAATGGAAACCATTCGCCTTATGGAAAGATTGTTCCACTCCATAATGGACACTATACACGTTTTCGATAAAAAATGGTCAGCCTGGCACTTAGATCAACTGCTGGCTGCACTAGATCCTCTCACGCCTCCGCAATGATGGCGCTAAACACACTACTGGCAATCTAGTGCCCCACCCCACTACAAACTTAAGTAAATGGAAAGTCCTTAATATACCGGATCTTTCTTGGCAGTAATTATATAGCCTTATTTTTTATTTTTCTAGCTCCTCTCATGACTACAGTTATGTTTTTGTTTGTTAATAAGTTTTCTATGAAACACTTTCTTATTGGAAAAGACTTGATGAGGAATCTTATCACTGACTAGCACTTCTCTGACAGCGCCCTCCATCTGGAGACTCATACTCCCTCACTGTTCACCAGTAGTCACCAGGTTGGAGCTACAAGCTGAGGTAATAAGTTGCATAGTAACAATAAGCTATAACATCTCGATGTAAAGCCACAAGAATGATTATTTATATTCTTATGTTTGTATTTTTGCACTTCTCATCAATAAAAACGTTTGTAATAAAAAAAATCAGGAAGCTCCAAAACGTTTACCAAACACTGGGATATCTGGACCACTTGGTCCAAACAAGTTTAATGATATCTGTACCTCAACCTTTAGCTTAAAGCTTTAATTGTTAAGCGGCGTCTGGTGTCGGTCGGATCCCCCCCCCATCCCCCCCCCCTGTTATTTCCCCCCTCTCTCTCTCTTCCTCTCACTTATCCCTCCCTCTCTAACTGTTATATATCTATAAAGTTTACTATGCCACCCCTGCGGGGGATATTTACAAGTATTGAGCAATGTTTACCACAGCTTTTTGAGGAATAAGTCATTTTGTTGTCATACCAACTGGTTAATAACTTGACAATGTATATCTCACTCATACTGTAAAGATACTGTATTTCGTTTGTAACTCGTTTATTCTTTAATAAAAACTATTTACACAAAAAAGAGATCATGTCATTCTTTTTTTTTTATTACAAGGGATGTTTACATTCCTTGTAATAGGAATAAAAGTGACACATTTTTTTTTTTAACAGTGTAAAAATAAAAAGTAAAAGGTAAAATAAATAAGAAAAAAAAAAAACTTGCCCCCCGTCCTGCCGAGCTCGCGTGCAGAAGCGAACGCATACGTGAGTAGCGCCCGTATATGAAAACAGTGTTTAAACCACACATGTGAGGTATCGACCGCGATCAGTAGAGCGGGAGCAATAATTGTAGCCCTAGACCTCCTCTGTAATGCAAAACATGCAACCGGCTGAATTTTTTAAATGTCGCCTAGGGAGATTTTTAAGGGTAAAAGTTTGTCACCATTCCACGAGCGGGTGCAATTTTGAACTGTGACATGTGTGGTATAAATTTACTCGGCGTAACATTATCTTTCACAATATAAAAAAAAATTCGGCTAACTTTACTGTTGTCTTATTTTTTTATTTAAAAAAGTGAATTTTTTTAAAAAAAAGTGCACTTGTAAGGCCGCTGCGCAAATACGGTGTGACAGAAAGTATTGCAATGACCGCCATTTTATTCTCTAGGATGTTAGAAAAAAATGTATAATGTTTGGGAGTTCTAAATAATTTTCTAGCAAAAAAAAATGTTTTTAACCACTTAAGCCAATTTGCAGCCAAAGGACCAGGCCTCTTTTTGCGATTTGGCACTGCGTCGATTTAACTGACAATTGCGCGGACGTGCGACGTGGCTCCCAAACAAAATTGGCGTCCTTTTTTCCCACAAATAGAGCTTTCTTTTGGTGGTATTTGATCACCTCTGCGGTTTTTATTTTTTGCGCTATAAACAAAAATAGAGCGACAATTTTGAAAAAAATGCAATATTTTTTACTTTTTGCTATAATAAATATCCCCAAAAAATATATAAAAAAAATGTTTTTTCCTCAGTTTAGGCCGATATGTATTCTTCTACATATTTTTGGTAAAAAAAAATCGCAATTAGCGATTATTGATTGGTTTGCGCAAAAGTTATAGCGTTTACAAAATTGGGAATAGTTTTATAGCATTTTTATTAATATTTTTTTTTTTTACTAGTAATGGCGGCGATCAGCGATTTTTTATTGTGACTGCGGCATTATGGCGGACACATCAGACATTTTTGACACATTTTTGGGACCATTGTCATTTATACAGCAATCAGTGCTATTTAAATGCACTGATTCCTATGTAAATGACACTGGCAGTGAAGGAGTTAACCACTAGGGGGTGGGGAGGGATTAGTGTGACGTGTGTGTGTTTTTTTTACTGTAGGGGGGCGTGGCTTGACATTCGACATCACTGATCGGCTTTCCCGATGACAGGGAACAGCCGATCAGTGACAGTGTGGGAGACAGCACGGGGAGAGGATTGTTTACACAGACCTCTCCTCGTTCTTCAGCTCTGTGACCTGATTGCGGGACACCAGCGGCGATTGTGTCCGCTGGTCCCATGGCCGCCGTCACGGAGCTCAGGACCGGGTCGCGAGAGCGCCATTCTGCCGACGTATATCGACGTGAGACGGTCCTTAAGCGGTTAACTTGTAAACACCACATCTAAAAAAAGAGGCCGTATCACTGTATCAATCGGCCCCGCCCCCCCCGGCGTGCCACGTCATTGATTTGATTGAAAGCAGCGGGGGGCCAATGGCTGCGCTGCTATTAATCATCCAATGAATAAGCCGAGAAGAGCCGAGAAGCCAGCACGACGACTTTCGAGGGCTCAGGTAAGTAAACGGGGGGGGGGGGGGGCTGGGGGACCGCTAATCGACGGATGTTTTTTCACCTTGATGCATAGAATGCATTAAGGTGAAAAAACATGTACCTTTACAACCCCTTTAACTGAACAGGCTGAACTTAGAATCTGATTGGTTACTTTGCACAGCTGCTCCAGATTCTTTCTGCTCCAGTTTTAGTAAATTCCCCCAGTTTATTTTTGGCTCTTAATTCCAATGTACATGTTGTTAGCCATGTCTACTTCATTTTCCTACAAGAAAACAGACTCCCCCCTCCCCCATCCTGTTATTGTATACAGGCAGAGCACAAGAAGAACAGCTTACAGGATTTCTGGCAAAATCAACAGGTATTTCTACACTTATCGAACAAATAAAACAACTTTCAATATTATATTCAGCAGACCAAAAGGGAGCAAATAAGACAAGTACATTTGGGTTGACATACACTTTAAGTGTATCTAAACTTCACAACAAAAAAAAATTATATATTAACCACCTGCCAATCCGCTCATAGTAAATATACTGTGAGCAGCCGGCAGGTACAGGCACGACAACATACATGTATGTTGTCAGCCTTCTTTTGGGCTTAGACATAGCACAAGTTTGGCAGGAGATTTCAGTCAATGATTTCAGCTGATCAGTTGTGTTCAATCACACACAGAGTTCTGTGTTTACAAAAACAGTTCTGTGTTTGAAAAGCAGGTAGAAAAAACAGCCAGATTAGTAAGTGTACCACACTCATCCTAAACAGGTTTACAGGTAAATTTAGTTATGCTGGGTGGTAGCTAGCCTGGCTAATTTGTAGTGTTTAGTGGTCAGATAACTTTTCTTCTAATCCTGTTTAGCTGTAGTTTCTTCCTTTCTCTCTCCCGTTATTTTTGTGGTGGTCGCCCTTAGCAACGGATTGCAACTTCACAGAAATTTTGTTTGGCACCGGGGGAGAATGACAAGTAATGTCTCAGACTGTGCTATTGTTCTTTTAAACCACATGGGGAAGAATCTAATTGTCTTTTTGCTCCTGGGAGAGTGTCAGTCTGGCCTTTTGTCAACTTATATGCCAGTACTGAAGGGGTTAAGGCAAACTCCAGAAGAGTTTTGGCACGCAAAAGGCCAAAAACAGAACATTCCATAGCTCAACTCACCAACCAGTCTGATGACCAACCAAATGCACCTGTCCAACAGTCTGCATTAAAAACAGGGGTTTAGTTAGCATGCATTTGCAAACGCATGCGTAAGCTGCAAGGCCTCTTCACGGCACCCTGTATATGCTTGCAGTCCCAAACGCTACTGAATTTATGACCGTCTCCACAGTGGGAGCACATGCATTCAATGGATAGATGAGGGGCAGGTGGTCCTGGAGCCAGCCCAATCCCCCTTAAAGAAACAGGAGCACACTGGATACCCAGCACGTAGCACAATGGCAGCAAAGGTGCCCAGTGTGTCCCGGACCATATTTACACCAATATCAAACAAATGGCCCCTCTCCCCACCTATAACTGGCCTTTACAGCAAGGAGCAAATGGAGGGGCAAATTAATAAAAGACAAAAACAGGACATTCCATAGCTCAACTCACCAACAAGTACTGCAAGCATACAGAGTGCTGTGAAGAGGCTTACGCATGCACCTGCAAATGTGTGCTAACTAAACCCCTGTTTTTAACGCAGACTGTTGGACAGGTTAATTTGGTTGGTCAGCAGACTGGTTGGTGAGTTGAGCTATGGAATGTTCCATTTTGTCTTTTATGCGTTTGCCCTTCCATGTGCTCCTTGCTGTGAAGGCCAGTTATAGGTGGTGGCAGGGGCCATTTGTTTGTTACTGGAGTTTTGGTGCGCTGCTGGAAGAAAGAGGCAGCCGCTGAAGTTTCTGCTGAGCAACCGGACCAATCCCTTGGCAGGGGGAGGAGTCACCACTCTGCAGAGGAGGAGACGCAATTGTACGCACCGCCATCTTGGGTCCATGTGCTACGAGACGGAGAGGCAAGCATGGCGTACTTTGGAGTTTCCAATGCTGACTGGAAAGTCTTTGCCCCGGGTGTCTGCCCTGGGCCTGTTGGGCCAAAAGGAGCTATTACCGACGCCAGAGTGCATTTCATCCCCAAAGTTAACCTGGCGCTCTACACAGTGAGAGGCTACGAAGCGATTGGGCTGCTATGTTCAAAGTGCTCAGAACTGGCTACAAATATATGGCCCTGGATAACCTGCGGCCACTGCGGGGAATCTCTACTGGAGGTAGTCTCTCCGGCCTTACCACCACGGGTGCGGCAAGTAGACTGGGCCAAGTGTGTTGCTATTACTGCTTAAGAACCTGCTCCAGAACCAGCTCTTGAAGTCGCTGCCACAGTTGCTTTGTCTGCTAATAAACCGTGCCTACTACAAAACCAGGTGCCTCAGTGACCTCCCGCGGTCGAGTTTGCATACATTCCCTAATGATGGAACCTCCCAGGGAAAAACAAATGAGCCTGGTAAGCCAGATGTGAATGAGGGCTGTTTTCATGTTGGGACAGTGAAACCTGTAGCCACCAAGGGAGCAGAGTCAGGAAAGTCTGCCGCTGCATGTTTAAAGCCTGACCTACTCCCGGCTGAAGAGGTTTTCCACAGAATCAGACTCTGATATCTTGTCAGATAGAATTTCTGAGTTCATCCAGTTCAACCTGAGTGAGTGTATATAATTGTCCCAATCCCTGTGCATTGTCTCATTAAGATGCTCATCTATTATATCATTATTTATTTAAGGTACCCATATACCAGAAGGTAAGACCACCTATGAGGGATGGTCAAACACGCTTAATTTGTATTCCATGTGGCATAGGATCAGCAAACCTCCAAACAAGACTCTCCTTATAAGACTCGGATTGTCCGTAATACATCAAAAAAGGAAGAGAAACACTCTCATGGTGCAGTATTTCTGAAGAATCCAAATTTATTAAAACAGTGACAGGGTACTCACAAACCAATGTAAAAACGAGCATCATGGAATCATATCATGTAAAGATGCCGATAAGAACTTTTCCCCCTGTGTGTAATATCCACTTCCGGGTGCCGGCTGGCGTGATCAGATCAATTGTCATAGGCCCCTTCCAACGTGTTTCGTCGTCAGGGGAGTGGTGACAAAACACGTCAGTGGGGCCTATGAGAGTTCTCTAGCTATGCTGGGAACTCAGGCTGCTCTCCAAAGCACCCTTGTCCTGACATGCCACCTCTGCATAGCCTCTCACTGGGAATCTCGTGTGCTGCTGCTTCTCCTCTCCCCAGCTCTTATGCAGCTAAGAACAGAGGGAATATTATCACTTACAAAAAATGGGGAAAAGGTATTTATAAGTAAAAGGATTGAGCCGGCAACTCTGTAATCCATATAGCGATTTTAATGGTTGGTTATAAGAAGTGACAAGCAAGACAATTGACGCATTTCAGCAACAGCCTTAGGCTGCATTCACACCTGAGCGTAGCTTTTTAAGGCAGAAAATCACGCGAATTGCAGCGTTTTTGTGGCGTTTTTACCGCGATTTCGCAGCGTTTTTTACCGCGTTTTGCTGCGATTTTGTGCAGAGCAAAAGGTCACCAATGTAAAAAGAAGAAAAACGCCCAAATCTGCACGATTCTAGCGACAAAAAAGGGTCCGGAACTTGTTTGAGCTTCAGGCGTAGGGCTTCAGGCGTTTTGGAGTGGAGATGTGAACCATCTCCATAGAGAATAATGTATTTTTTCCCCTCTAGCGTTTTGTAGCTTCAGGCGACAAAACGCTCAGGTGTGAATGCAGCCTAAGTCGTAGCATGAAAAAAGGTATTTATAATGTATATTTATATCTATACACAAATATTTTGCCTTGTATTTCAGTTTTAAACTGAATGGGTTGTTTTACAAGGTGATCCTTTACAATCACTTTAAGCTGACCACACACTAGTAAAATTGCATTAACATTTTTAAATTTTAGGAACATTCATTTGATTTTCTATTAGGGGACTCAAATCAACATTCGTTTTCAACCACAGTAAAGAAAATTTGAAGGAGCAGGATGGAAAATGTTTCTCTAATGAAAAAATTTCCAACAATGTATTTGGTTTTCGTTCGGGAAAGTCCATTCATTCCAAAATCGATTGTTAAAAGCAACCAAAATTTTGAACCAATTTCAAACGACATTTGTCAAGTCATCTAATGTACATTTGTTCGATAATGTAATAGACCAGTTTAAGGTGACTTTGTGCCATGCATTGGTAAGGAAAAGATAAAACCCTCAGATGATACATGCTAAGTGACCATGTGGTGGGCTTCTGCCAGAACCCCTGCTGATTAAGATGCTTTAACTAGAATCAAAAGAAGGGTGAGAATAAATAACAAACACAAACATCAGCTTTTCATGTGTAAACACCGCAAAGTGTTGACAACATGCAGGAATCTAGTCTTTATCAAACAAGAGGCCAAACAATTAGGATGCTATCAGGTCTCCCTCCAGACTTCCATTTCTTGCTTTTGCATAGTGTTGTTAGCCTGGGTTATCCTCAAAGAACCTATAATCACACTATTTCAAAATAAACAGAACAGCCTGTGTTTCCAACATCATTAGGCTTCTTTCAAAGAGTGCTGATAGTTTATTTGCTAAATGCTGCAACTTCATTTGCACAGACACAGTGATATGTTCATTTATTTTATTGTTTATTTTTTTTTTTTATAATAGATGTGACGCTAAACAGTATTATTATGTAATACACCTTAGAGCCTACAGTGCTTTCAAAAAGTATTCATACCCCTTGAAATTTTCCACATTTTGTCATGGTATAACCAAAAACGTAAATGTATTTTATTGGGATTTTATGTGATAGACCAACGCAAAGTGGCACATGATAATGATAAATTGTTTTCAATTTTATTAATAATTAAATATCTGAAAAGTGTGGCTTTCATTTGTATTCAGCCCCCTTTATTCTGATACCCCTAACTAAAATCTAGTGGAGACAATTGCCTTCAGAAGTTACCTAATTAGTAAATAGAGTCCACCTGGTGTGAAGTTTATTCTCAGTATAAATACAGCTGTTCTGGGAAGCCCTCAGAGGTTTGTTAGAGAACCTTGGTGAACGAACAGCATCATGAAGGCCAAGGAACACACCAGACAGGTCAGGGATAAAGTTGTGGAGAAGTTTAAAGCAGGGTTAGGTTATAAAAAAAAAAAACAAGCTTTGAACATCTCATGGAGCACTGTTCAATCAACCATCTGATGGGAAGATGGATGGAACCAAATACAGGGCAATCATAGAAGAAAACCTGTTATAGGCTGCAAAAGACTTGAGACTGGGGCGGAGGTTCACCTTCCAGCAGGACAACGACCCTAAACATAAAACCAGAGCTACAATGGAATGGTTTAGATCAAAGCATAGTCATGTCATAGAATGGCCCCAGTGGTGTACCAATGGGGGGGGGGGGGGCGCGGTCCCCCCGGGTGCTACACATTGGGGGGTGTCAGCCAAACGCCCCCGCCCTCCGTGAGTTAATCGGTGACAGCGGGGTGCCAGGCACAGGCAGCTGCGCTGTGAGTCAGGGCAGGGAGAGGTGAGCTGTGACAGGGTATGGGGGTGCCCGTGTGCGGACTTTACCCGGTGACTGACACCCAGGGCCAGCCACCGGATTCTCCGAGCAGCGCTGAATAGAAGACGACGGCAACTGCTGGACTTAACTTTTTTAAGTTAACCAGCAGGTGATTTGTTGCTAGTTGGTCCTAGCAACCAATCATTAGCTTGTTAATATGAAAAATTAACTCCAGCAGTTCCGGTCCTCTGTTCTGTGCTGCTGTGTCTCCAGCTCTGCATGCATGTAGAGTAGGAAGGGGCTGTGTAATGTGCAGGGGTCCCGAGCTGAGGGGAAGGGAAATGTGCAGGGGTCCCGAGTTGAAGGGGGGTGAAGGGAAATGTGCAGGGTGTCCTGAGCTGGGGGAGAAGGGAAATGTGCAGGGGTCCCGAGCCAGGGGGAAAGGAAATGTGCAGGGGTCCCGAGCCAGGGGGAAGGGAAATGTGCAGGGGTCCCGAGCTGGGGGGAAGGGAAATGTGCAGGGGTCCCGAGTTGGGGGGAGGGAAATGTGTAGGGGTCCCGAGCTGGGGGAGAGTAAGTGCTGGGGCCCCGGGCTGGGGGAAGGAAATGTGCAGGGGTCCTCGAGCTGGGGGGAGGGAGATGTGCAGGGGTCCCGAGCTGGGGGGGCTGTGTGTAATGTGCAGGGGTCTAGAGCTGGGGGGTGGGGGCAATGTGTAATTGCCAGGGAGGAATGTGCAGGGGCCCAGAGCTGGGGGGTAAAGTGCAAAGGTCCAGAGCTGGGGAGGGGGGACAATGTGTAATATGCAGGGGTCCAGAGCTGGGGGGCTGTGTGTAATGTGCAGGGGTCCAGAGCTGGGGGGGCAATGTGTAATATGCAGGGGTCCCGAGCTGAGGGGTGGGGGGCAATGTGTAATATGCAGGGGTCCAGAGTTGGGAGTGGGGGGCAATGTGTAATATGCAGGGGTCCCGAGTTGGGGGGTTAATGTGCAGGGGTCAAGAGCTAGGGGGTGGGGGGCAATGTGTAATATGCAGGGGACCAGAGCTTGGGGGGGCTGTGTAATGTGCAGGGTTCCAGAGCTGTGTGGGGGCTGTGTAATGTGCAGGGGTCCAGAGCACAGGGGGGCAATATGTAATGTGCAGTGGTCAAAGCTGGGGGGGCTGTGTAATGTAAAGGGGTCCAGAGGTGCAGTTGTGGAGAGGGGGTACACAGTAGTGACAAAGAGATATTGGGGGGGGGGGGTGCAGAGGTATGCAGGGGGCACTGCGGGGTGTTTTTACATTTTAAAGTTGGGGGTTGCCAGATATAGGATCCGCCCTCTAGGTACGCCCCTGAATGGCCCAGTCAAAGTCCCGACCTAAATCCAATTGAGAATCTGTGACAAGACTTGAAAATTGCTGTTCAGCGACGCTCTTCATCCAATCTGACAGAGCTTGAGCTATTTTGCAAAGCAGAATGGGCAAATATGTCACTCTCTAGACCAGCAAAGCTGGTACAGACATACCCAAAAAGACTTGCAGCTGTAATTGCAGCGAAAAATGGTTCTACAAAGTATTGACTCAGGTGCACGGCACACATTTCACATATTTACTTGTAAAAAAATGTAAAACCATTTAGAATTTTCCTTCCACTTCACACTTATGTGTTGGTCTATCACATAAAATCCCAATAAAATACATTTACGTTTTTGGTTGTAACATGACAAAATGTGGAAAATGTCAAGGGGTATGAATACTTTTTTAAGGCACTGTATCTATATATACACTCACACTTTATTAGGTACGCCTTGCTAGCACCAGGTTGAACTCCTTTTTGCCTTCAGAACTGCCTTAATTCTTCAAAAGTTTTTGGTCCATATTGACATGATAGCATCACGCAGTTCCTGCAGATTTTTCGGCTGCACATCCATGATGCGAATTAACCGTTCCACCTCATCACAAAGGTGCTCTATTGGATTCAGATCTGGTGAGTGTGGAGGCCATTGGAGTACAGTGACCTCATTGTCAAGTTCAAGAAACCAGTGGTGAGATGATTTGAGCTTTGTGACATAGTGCATTATCCTGCTGGAAGGAGCCATCAGAAGATGGGTACACTGTAGTCATAAAGGGATGGACATGGTCAGCAACAATACTGAGGTGGACATTTAAATAATGCTCTATTGGTACTAAGGGGCCCAAAGTGTGCCAAGAAAATATCCCCCACACTATTACACCACCAGCCTGAACCGTTGATACAAGGTACGATGGATCCATGTTTCCATGTTGTTGTTTATTCCAAATTCTGACCCTACCATCAGAATGCGCAGCTGAAATCGAGACTCATCAGACCAGGCAATGTTTTTACATCTACTATTGTCTAATTTTGGTGAGCCTGTGTGCATTTTAGCCTCAGTTTCCTGGTCTTAGCTGACAGAAGTGGCACCCGGAGTGGTCCTATGCTTCTGTAGCCCATTTGCTTCATGGTTCGATGTGCTGTGTGTTCAGAGATTATATTCTGCATACCTTGGTTGTAACAAGTGCTTATTCTAGTTACTGTTGCTTTTCTATCATCTCGAACCATTCTCTGCCCATTCTACTCTGACCTCTGACATCAAGAAGGCATTTTCGTCCACTCAACTGTCGCTGACTGGATATTTTCTCTTTTTCGGACCATTCTCTGTAAACCCTAGAGATGGTTGTGCGTGAAAATCCCAGTAGATCAGAAGTTTTTGAAATACTCAGAGCAGCCTGTCCGGTACCAACAACCAAACCACGTTCAAAGTCCCTTAACTTCTCTTTCTTCCCCATTTTGATGCTCGGTTGGAACTTCAGCAAGTCGTCTTCACCACATCTAGATGCCTAATTGCATTAAGTTGCTGCCATATGATTGACTGATTACCAATTTTTGTTACCTAGCAATTGAACAGGTGTACCTAATAAAGTGTCCGGTGAGTGTATTTAGAACTCATCTACATTTTTAAGGTGAATTGTAGCTTTTTGGTTCCCTATGGACACCTCAATGGTAATAGTGGAGTTGATTTACTACAACTGCAGAGTGCAAAATCTGGTGCAGCTCTGCATAAAAACCAATCAGCTTCAAGTTTTTTTTGTTGTCAAAGCTTAAAGTGGTTCTAAAGGCAGAAGGTTTTTTTGATCCTAATGCATTCTATGCAATCTGTGCAAAATCACTGCACAAAGTAGGTAAGTATGACATGATTGTTATTTTTATAGAAAAAAAAAAAAAATATATATATATATATATATACATACACACATAAACATGTTGCGGCTTTGAAGATATCAGCCATAACCCAGGTATTAAAAGCAAGGCGCTCCCACACAACCTAAAATATTAAATACAGAACCATCAATCAAACAACTTAATCCACTTGATGTGAAATAACAAAAACAAAGTGATGAAAATATTTAATATTAAATATAAAAAAGTCCATGTAAAATAGTCCTTTTAAGACCTTTTTTTTTTTTAACTTTACTTTCAGCATTTCAGAAAATTACAAACATTATCTTGAAACATATACAATGCAATTTATCTTATCAGTTCCCGTCCTCTCCCCTTCAATAGTGAAATAAAGGGAGGGGGGTGGGAACCACACAAAGGAAAAAGATAGAAAAAAAGAAAAAGAAGAAAAAAATACATTTTAATAAAAAAAGTGCTCAAATGGTTGCTTCAATTCGTGCTCCACCACTGAGTATACAAAATGAACCCTTACCAGCAATGTACAATAGGTGCCCCTTTGATAACTTGGGGCATCACCCGTTTATAGTAGCAGTAGGGGAGGTTCACACGCGTAATGCCATATGGAAGTGAACCAGCCACTGACCTCTCAGACTCCTTTTGTCTCTCCAAATGTAATTCCATTTTTAATAAAAAGTAAAAGAGATATAAACAGTTGTGCACTTACATTTTGTGGTGCTCAGGTCAGCACCAACATAAACAACCTGGTTTACAATAAATCCTGCAAGCCGCTCGGACGAGCCGCCATGCGCTCCAATGACCAGACGTCCTAACCAAACCCACCAGGAAGTAACGTCATGGATGGCAGTCGCGCAGCCTCAATGCATTTCGCATACCAGCATCATCAGGGTTTGGTTAGCACATTTGGTCGTTGGAACGCACGCTGGCCTGGGCTGCTGGGGAGCGAGAAAAGGAGTCTGAGAGGTCAGTGGCTGGTTCACTTCCATAAGGCATTATGTGTGTGGACCTCCCCTACTGCTACTAGAAAACGGGTGATACCCCAAGTTATCAAAGGCGCACCTTTTGTATATTACTGGTAAGGCTCCATTTTTTATACACAGTGGTGGAGCACGAATTGAGGGAACCATTTCAGCATTTTTTTTATTGGAAGACACGGTGGTTGGAGTTTCTTAAAAGGACTATTTTACATGGACTTTTTATTTTTAGTAAGAAATATTTTCATCACTTTGCTTTTGTAATAAATGTCAGTACCCAGTTATATTATGTACATTTAGGAAAAAATCCAGGCCTTTCCCCCCTTAATCTGCTCTTCTCAAGAGTGAATAAATTCAGTTCCTCTAATCTTTCCTCATAGCTGAGCTCCTCCATGCCTCTTATCAGTTTGGTTGCCCTTCTCTGCACTTTCTCCAGTTCACCGATATCCTTTTTGAGAACTTGTGCCCAGAGGCGGCTCTAGGCTTTGTGAGGCCTTAGGCAAATCTTAAACATGAGGCCCCACTCACGCCCAAAATCAGAAAAATAATTCAAGCGATAAAAAAATAACTGTACAAATTGCATATATTAAGAGCCTTAAATCCTATGAACTATGAATTTACAGTTTCTAGAATTTTGGTGATGACAGGGAGTCAGTAGGTGCCATGATATGCCAGATGGCATATATATCATCAGGGCTGTGTGTGGGGCGGCTGGCAGTAGTGATTATTGGAGCCCCCTTGGTCAGGGGTGACGTCACGGGATGTGTCAGTATCAGGCAGGACCGTCAATATTCTGTACCTGGAAGCTCCGGCTGCAGACAGTCTCCCTGATGATCGCTGGGCGCCTGGTCTGGCATTGGCAGGTCGTCCATTACAGACATTCATCCTGGAGAGTGGAGCAGAGTGAGAGCTGCTCGGCCACTGCTGGCATTAGCCAGGCTCTGCACAGGGCAGGAGATCCACAGAGCCTGGCAGAAGGGGAGGAGTCGGGAGAGGGGAGTACATGGAGCCACCCACTGACCCTGGTACGTCACCCCTGGCAGTGCTGAATTGAACAGTCCGCCCCTGGCAGGGGAAAAAGTAGTAGCGGGCAGAGATGGCCCTGGGGACACCTACTGGGGGACATTTCCTTCAACTCCCACACACGTCAGGCAAATTAGGCGGCCGAGAGGCCCCTGGGAGTGCGAGGCCTAAGGCGACCGCCTAATTTGCCTAATTAGAGAGCCGCCTCTGCTTGTGCCCAAAACTGAACTGCATATTCCAGATGAGGTCTTACTAATGATTTGAACAGGGGCAAAATTATATCTCTCTCTCTGGAGTCCATACCTCTCTTAATACAAGAAAGGACTTTGCTCGCTTTGGAAACTGCAGCTTGACATTGCATGCTATTATTGAGCTTATGATCTACCAAAACCCCCAGATCCTTTTCCACCATTGATTCCCCCAGTTGTACTCCCCCTAGCATGTATTATGCATGCATATTCTTAGCCCCCAAGTGCATAACTTTACAATTATCAACATTAAACCTCATCTTCCACATAGTCGCCCAATTAGACAGAGCATTGAGGTCGGCTTGTAAATTGGAGACATCCTGTAAGGACGTTATTCCACTGCATAGCTTAGTGTCATCGGCAAAGACAGAAATGTTACTTTTAATCCCAGACCCAATATCATTTATAAAGATATTAAAAAGTAAGGGTCCCAGCACTGAACTATATTATTTTGTAAAGGGCCTACATGCTCAGACCTGACTTTTTTACTATTAATATATTTGAAGAATTTTTGGGGGTTAGTACTACTGTCTTTTGCAATCTGTCATTCGTTTTGAATTGTGTTTGCAAAACCGCTGCCCAAATGCCATGTGACATAAAAAAATGATCGCCATTTTATTTCCTAGGGTCTCTGCTAAAAAAAAAAAAAAAAAAAATTGTATAATGTTTGGGGGTTATAATAATATATAATAAAAGAATACTGATTTAAACTTGTGAACAAAAAGTGACAGAAAAATCCTGGTCTTAAATTGGTTGAAGTTAGAAGCTTATTTGGCTATCATGCATAGCTGCACCAGATTTTACACTTTCCAGTTTAGTTAATCAACCCCATTGTCTTGTTCCTCCTCAAACCCCAAGCTCTAGTAGTAAAGTCTTGCCCTGATATTGGTAAAAAGCCTGAAACAGTTGTTTAAAAGTTAGAGCTTACTCATTAGGCAATATACTGTATACCATGCCCAAGCATGCTTGACACTCAAAGTACAATTTGAGTGTGATCACTCAGTTTTGTGCACAGGCACCATTCAGCGTATCATGCCCTGGCCTTTCTGAAGAAGTGGGCCTGGGCATGGTTCAGTTGGACTTGCCATAGTATCCATCTGTGTCGCAGAGATGAGGACATTAGCATGCTTGGGCCTGGCACAATGTAAGTCCAGACCAGTAGGGTAGTGGGAACAATGTTGCTTGGGCATGATGCAAGGCACCTGTGCGTAGTGTCAGTATGCCTTTTGGGTAACTAGCACTGTAATCCTAGACAGTTCATGTGCTATAACCCAGCTGTTTTGAATGCACAGCTGGTTATTGCGACATACTGCAATGACCTGATGGTCCACTATTCTTGAACAGAAAATTAATTTCTTTACTTGATATGTTGTGAATGTGATGACATTTTCTGTTTTTAAAAGGTATTGATCGACTTCAAGTTCATGTAGTAAAATACTCAACACCTGCCCCAGTCACAAGCTCAATTTCAGCCATCTTGGTCACATGAGCTACAGGCATTTCGTTGAAATGTTTTACCTAATTAAAATTAAAGGTTTTTGCCTATATTGTTTTGTATATGTGTGCTAGCATTCAGAAAAGGGCAATTTCTCCCCATCCCCATTCCACTAATCCACTGAGTGACAATCCATGTCCAGGAGAACTTGCCGGATCTGCAGCTCTTTGGTCTGCAGATAGCGCTTCCATATTGTCTTAGATCTAAACTATGTGGATAGCAAGGCCAGGCTAGCAAACAGAATAAGAGGTAAAATGCCCTATTGACAACTTTTTATTTTGACTAATACAGGCTGGAACTGTGTGTATCACAGGGTCTCTTTCTATTTAAATATGTCAATGTACTGTATACTTAGGATAACATACTGTATTATAAAGATCCAACCATTCAAATGATAACAAACTTTTGAACTCCTTTACTTTTAATCTGGAAAAGGGTAAAAAAAAAAAAAAAAAAATGTAAACTTGCAACTGGAACGATCACTTTACCAGCCTATAGAACCATTTCCAGCCTCGCTTTTTAATTCTTTTAATTGTGTGTATAGCTAAAACTTGGTTTATATAGTGGAATGGAAAGGTTAAAACTCCTATCAGGTTATTTTTGCCTGTTATCCACTGGGGAGATTGCCCTTTACTTCTTGTCCTGAAGATAAAACAAAAAATCCCCCTAGAATTGAAGGGAATTCCCGATTTAGACAGTCTTCACCAGATTATCTGTTTTCTTTAGCGATAGCTCTTAAATTTTGAATTTTCCCTTGCCTTTACATACTCATTAACTGCTTAATGACCAAAAGCAGCAAGGCTATATAGACATGAGACTCTGCTTGCCAGACTTGTGGATGATTGCTTGAATGATTGATATTTCTGTGAAACATAGTTCCATAAACAGTAGCAATTTTGTTCTTGGTTAAATAATACCCACCTGACAGCTTCCACATACAGTGCATGTTCATGCCTATTTCGTAAGATTGCTCAATTATCTTAATGGTAAACAACAATTGTTTTTGGCCAATTATAAGTTTATGTGCCCAATAACTTTTTTGCATTAACTCGTGTTATGTTGTACATTATCTATGTTGTATTAAGGCAGCCCGTTGAAAATTAATAGGCTGCCAACGCATCCTACAGTGCTGAAATCCCACATGACACTTGTTTGTAACGTGATGCACTGCATCACACTACCATGTGTTGTGACATGCCACAATACAATTGTGTTGCCCCTTAGTGCATTGAGATACCATTTAAAGTGTTACTAAACCCAGGACCCTGCATTCACTCACAGTACACAGGACATGGAAATGCAATTATTTTTGTAAATTTAAACTGCTAAATACCTTTTCTCATCAGCAGTAGATAGCAGTCTTGTGACTTCTATCAGTGTCTGGTTAAAGCTTGAAAGAGGAGTTTTTCATTCTTCCCTGATTTTTGTTTCAAATTGCCTTTTTACACAATGCAGAAGATTAACCCCTTAGGTTCCAGAGTGAGTAAAACAAACACGCTTTACTGCATATAAAGACTGATTTTACTGTTGTGGGTTTAGTAACAGTTTAAGATGAATGGCACTGCTACGCAGTAACTCATGTTACATGTGTTACCTCAATGTGGAAATGTCAATCCAGTTGATATGTTTTACATGGTTTCTTTATATCTGTATTTCAAACTATCTATCTATATATAAATATTAATAGTTGCTTTGCAGCTTTCTTTCTCTAATTGAAACCTTCAACTGCAGTGCTTAAAGTATAACTAAAGACAAAATGTTTTCTTTCGTTTTGGATGGAGGGGAGAGGGATTATAATACCTGTCAGTTTGTATTGCTGTCTGTGCCCCCATTTGAGAGTTTCACCCTCTCTATTTGTCCTGTTCATTATCACTACCATTACCATTATCATTGAAATTGAAAATAAAAGAACATCACATATTTTGGGTTGTCCCCAATCTTACAATGGGGACACTAGTTCTAGTGTCCTAGGGGTCCCCAAGGGATTACCTTAATGTTCAGGGATGTCCTCTCACTTCCTATTTTGGCTATGGGACAGGAAGTGAAGGTATAGCTCCCCAATGAGGCAGAGATGGCAAAAAATAAACCAACAGGGATTATATTATATTATGTTATATTACCCTTACTCTATACAAAATTAAAAAAAAAAGTTTTGCCTTAAGTTCTTAATATGCAAAAACAGGGGCACAAACAATAAAAAGTTACATCTCTCCTGTAACAAGGAAAAAAAGCAAAAACGATCAAGGCTGAAAAGAACAGTTTTTCTGACGATATTCATTTGATCACTTGAGCTCTCGCATCTCTATACCCATTATGGACATAAGACATTTTTGCATCTACACTGTGGACCTATTGAACCAGCAATATCTTTGTCATTATGCATGATAAATTAATAAATATAATGTTTCTTTTTGGCATACCAAGGCTTTCTTTCGGCAATATTGCAAGCTACAGGAAAAAATACTTAGCAAAAAAAAAATTAGGCTATTTTTCTAGTTTGATCAGTGACAGTTTTAAAACACCCAGTGTTATTGGAGTTGGGAAAGACAAATTCTATACTTCATCCCATTGTGATGATTAAAATTATGCTTCTGGTAAAAAGCATGGCAAAGTTATTTTCAAACAAATAAAGTTTTTTTTTTTTACATTTATTTTTAATGTAACACGACACGAAAAAAATTTAACTAAATAAAATAAATGATACATAAGGGGAGAAGGGAGGGGGAGGAATTACTTAGGGCTGTTTACAGTCAACAAGGGAACAGTTTTGTTTTTTACTTGTGGGGATCAAAGGACCTTGCACATAAAAAAACTACTGTACGTGCTTTGTGCCTACACTATTGTTACAACATATTTATCAAAGATGCCTGAAAACATTCTGGTTGTGTAATCGGCATACTTCCCAACTGTCCCTCTTTTAGAACCAAAACCCTCTTTCTCATTAGCTGTTCCTCATTTTGGCCTGATTTAGTGGCTTGGTCTTGTTCCCTGGGCAAATGATGTGCCATTGGACTGATGTGGATTGGTGACTAATAACTACAGCCTGTCGATTTTGGATGGAATGGTCGCTTCATGCGGTAATATTCCACAAGATATTCCTGTGCAAGACTCTAGCTGATGTTTTCTAAGCCCCTCTATAATGATTAAATTGACAGTTTGCGGCAGATACAGTGGTGTGAAAAAGTGTTTGCCCCCTTCCTCATTTCCTGTTCCTTTGCATGTTTGTCACACTTAAGTGTTTCGGAACATCAAACCAATTTAAACAATAGTCAAGGACAACACAAGTAAACACAAAATGCAATTTGTAAATGAAGGTGTTTATTATTAAAGGTGAAAAAAAATCCAAACCATCATGGTCCTGTGTGAAAAAGTGATTGCCCCCTAAACCTAATAACTGGTTGGGCCACCCTTAGCAGCAACAACTGCAACCAAGCGTTTGCGATAACGTGCAATGAGGCTTTTACAGCGTCCTGGAGGAATTTTGGCCCACTCATCTTTGCAGAATTGTCCTAATTCAGTTACATTAGAGGGTTTTCGAGCATGAACGGCCTTTTTAAGGTCATACCACAACATCTCAATAGGATTCAGGTCTGGACTTTGGCTAGGCCACTCCAAAGTCTTCATTTTGTTTTTCTTCAGCCATTCGGTGGTGGACTTGCTGGTGTGTTTAGGATCATTGTCCTGCTGCAGAACCCAAGTTCGTTTCAGCTTGAGTACACGAACAGATGGTCGGACATTCTCCTTCAGGATCTCTTGGTAGACAGCAGAATTTATAGTTCCTTTTATCACGGCAAGTCTTCCAGGTCCTGAAGCAGCAAAACAGCCCCAGACCATCACACTACCACCACCATATTTTACTGTTGGTATAATGTTCTTTTTCTGAAATGCAGTGTTCCTTCTACGCCAGATATACACACACCTTCCAAAGAGTTCCACTTTTGTCTCATCGGTCCACAGAATGTTGTCCCAAAAGTCTTGGGGATCATCAAGATGTGTTGTGGAGAAATTGAGATGAGCTTTGATGTTCTTTTTGCTCAGCAGTGGTTTTCTCCTTGGACTTTTGCCCAGTCTTTTCCTGATGGTGGAGGCATGAACGCTGACCTTAACTGAGGCAAGTGAGGCCTGCAGTTCCTTGGACGTTGTTGTGGGGTCTTTTGTGACCTCTTGGATGAGTCGTCACTGCGCTCTTGGGGTAATTTTGGGAGGCCGGCCACTCCTGGGAAGGTTCACCACTGTTCCATGTCTTCGCCATTTGTGGATAATGGCTCTCACTGTGGTTCGCTGGATTCTCAAAGCTTTGGAAATGGCTTTATAACCCTTTCCAGACTGATAGATCTCAATTACTTTCTTTCTCAATTGTTCCTGAATTTCTTTGGGTCTCGGCATGATGTGTAGCTTTTAAGGATCTTCTGGTGGACCTTACTGTGTCAAGCAGCTCCTATTTAAGTGATGCCTTGATTGTGAACAGGTGTGGCAATAATCAGGCCTGGGTGTGGCTAGAGAAATTGAACTCAGGTGTGGACAACCACAGTTATAGTATGTTTTAACAAGGGGGCAATCACTTTTTCACACAGGGCCATGATGGTTTGGATTTTTTTTCACCTTTAATAATAAACACCTTCATTTACAAATTGCATTTTGTGTTTACTTGTGTTGTCCTTGACTATTGTTTAAATTGGTTTGATATTCCGAAACACTTAAGTGTGACAAACATGCAAAGGAACAGGAAATGAGGAAGGGGGCAAACACTTTTTCACACCACTGTATATCCAGTCTGCCTAATTCAATTCAAGCTAGAGAATTTCCATGTAGTTCTTTCCCATTGCCTCCCCAGCGTAAGTTTGCAGAGGCATTCGATTCTGGGTCACTAAGGATCACATTATCTGTAACTACCTCCTCCCAGCCACGTACAACTCCTTGGGTTCCTGGGGACTGAAAACCATCCCTTGAAGACTGCTCCCGAGTGTTGTCCTCTACATCCACACTGATACAATCCTCCTCCTTTTCTTCCTGTGTGTTTGGCGGGCTCACAGGAATGCTATCTGGATAAAGGGGGCCTTGAGAGGAAAGGAAGTCCTCCTCTTCCTCCCGCTGTTCTGCCTCAAATACCCTGTCCATAATTCACAAAGTGTGTGCTCCAGCAGGAAGACTAGAGGGACAGTGTCACTGATGCATGCATTGTCACTACTCACCATCCTTGTGGCCTCCTCAAATGGTGACAGGACAGTGCATGCATCCTTGATCAGTAGCCACTGGAGTGGCGAAAAGAAGCCAAGCTCCCGTGACCCTGTCCTGGTGCCATACTCGCACAGGTACTCATTGATGGCCCTCTACTGTGTGTGCAGCCGCTGCAGCATTGCCAACCTTGAGTTCCACCTGGTGGGCATGTCACAAAATGAGGCGGTTGGTGGGCAGGTCGCATTCCCTTTGAACGTCAGCCAGCCGAGCACTGACATTGTATGACCTTTGGTAATGACCACAGACTTTTCTGGCCTGCTGCAGGAGATCTTGTAAGCCTGGGTACCTGCTCAATAACCACTGCACCACCAAATTCAGGACATGTGCTAAACATGGAACATGGGTCAAGTGTCCCTGTCGGAGGGCGGAGAGAAGGTTGGTGCCATTGTCGCATACAACCATTCCTGGCTGAAGCTGGCGTGGTGTCAACCACCTCTGAGCCTGCCACTGCAGAGCTCCTGTCCCCTAGGCAGACCAACTCAAGCACCACATGGCATCTTTTAGTCTGACTGCTTGCATAGCCCCTTGAATGCTTACGGATCAACGCTGGTTTAGAGGACAAATCTGCAGAAGAGGCCATAGAGGAAGAAAAATAGGAGGGGGTGGAGGAGAGATCTGTGGCAGAATAAACATGAGCATTTTGGAGGCGTGGTGGCGGAACAAGCTCCATCAACACTGAACCCTGACCTGCATCCTTCCCAGCTGCCAACAGAGTTACCCAGTGTGCCATGAAGGAAAGGTAATGTCCCTGCCCATGCCCTGCCATTAGTCAGTGGTAATATGAACCTTACTGCTGACCCCCCTGTCCAACGAGGCCAAAACATTGCCTTCCACATGGTGGTATAGAGCCGGAATGGCCTTCCATGAAAAGAAATGGCGTTTTGGAACCTGCTACCGAGGTACATCACATTCCACAAATTAATGAAAGGGGGCAGAGTCTACCAGCTGAAAAGGCAGCAGTTGCAGTGCTAGCAATTTGGCCAAGCTAGCATTTAGATGCTGAGTACGTGAATGGCTGGGACCGAATATCTTTTTACGGTTCAGCAACTGGGGTAGGGAAATTTGCCTGCTAAAATCAATTGGCTGCAAATACTTGGGACACCTATTGCTATACCTTCATTCCTCTCAGTGCAGGTTTTTGAGAGGACTGGAGGTATAGTAGGTTTGGAGATCTCAGAGGAGTAACAAGGAAAAGTCCGCCTTTTTATTTGATGTGGGTCTTTCAAGTGCTGTTGCCAATGGACTGCATGGCAGGTCGTCATATGTCTGGTCAAGCATGTGGTGCCCAAGTGGCTGCTGTTCTGCCCATGCTTGACAAAAATAGTGTCGAAAAAGGCCCACACCAAGGAACTTTTAAAAGTCAGCAGGGAGTCAGCAGCACCCTGCACCTGCGGAGCTCTGCGGTGTGATGCAATAGGGTGGCTGCCCTTAAGTTGCCCCCTAGAGGACATCCTGCCTTGTTGGAGTTGTGCCTCCTCCTCACTTTCCTCCTCTCTTCTCTCAGGCACCTAGGTACAGTCAGTGACCGCATCATACCCTCCCTCCTCGTCACTGGAGCAAACTTGGCAGTATGCTGCAGCTGGGGGAACATGACTGACAGTTTCTTGTCCTTCTGCGGCACCCCCTCTCTCTAGTCTCATGTTACTCCCTTCCTCAACCTGGGAACCAACATCGGAGCCTTCAAATCGCTGCGCATCCTCCAGCGGCATATACCCGACACTGTGGTCGAAAAATTCTGGGGACTCATCCGTGCATGATGGTGGGGCTACGAAAGGAGTGACTGTGGACAAGGAGCCAGTGGAATAGGCCGCTTTGGCAGCTGCGTTGGAAGGCAAACTACTCTGAGCCTGGGTGACAGAGGATGAGGAGAATGAGGATGGCTTTGTTATCCAATCTTTAACCACTTAAGGACCAAGCCTCTTTTTTTAGATGTGTCTTTTTGCTAGAAAATTACTAAGGACCCCCAAACATTATATATTTTTTTCTAACACCCTAGAAAATAAAATGGAGGTCGTTGCAATACTTTCTGTCACACCGTATTTGCGCAGCAGTCTTACAAGCGCACTTTTTTTGGAAAAAATACACTTTTTTGAATTAAAAAATAAGACAACAGTAAAGTTAGCCCAATTTTTTTTTTACATTGTGAAAGATAATGTATCTTGATACCCAACATGTCACGCTTCAAAATTGCACCCGCTCGTGGAATGGCGACAAACTAAAACTAAAAATCTCCCAAAAATTCTACAGGTTGCATGTTTTGAGTTACAGAAGAGGTCTAGGGCTAGAATTATTGCTCTAGCCCTCACATGTGTATTGCGGCGATACCTCACATGTGTGGTTTGAACATTGTTTTCTTATGCAGGCGCAAGCTCAGCGGGACGGGGCGCGTTTAAAAAAAAAAATAATTTTACCTTTTATTTTTATTTTTTACAGTTTCAATTTTTTTTTACAATTGTGTCACTTTTATTCCTATTACAAGGAATGTAAACATCCCTTGTAATAGAAAAAAAGCATGACAGGACCTCTTAAATATGAGATCTGGGGTCAAAAAGACCTCAGATCTCATATTTACACTAAAATGCAATACCAAAAAAATGGCCCTTTAAGAGCTATGGGCGGAAGTGAAGTTTTGACGTTGCTTCCGCCCTGCATTGTCATGGAGATGGGTGGGGGCCATCTTCCCCACACTCGTCTCCATGCCCAGCCAGAAGAAGGACCAGATCACCTCCGCCGCTGCCTACGGCCCTGGTAAGCGGCGGAGGGCACGAGAGGGCGGTGGGAGGGGGGCCCTCTATCCACCAATAAATCCGCCGCAGAGACCACTTTTATCTTGTAGCGGACCCCGGGCCGAACACGAAGATACTGGGGTTATGGCAGCTAGCTGCTGCCATAACAACGATATCCGTCCTCAAATTAAGGACTTTCATCTTCTGGTGAAGCCATGCCTTTGTTGATTTGGATGTGTGTTTTGGATCATTCTAATGCTGAAAGGTGAAGTTCCCCTTCATGTTCAGCTTTATAGCAGAAGCCTGAAGATTTTGTGCCAATATTGACTAGTATTTGGAACTGGTCATAATTCCCTCTACCTTGACTAAGGCTCCTGTTGCAGCTGAAGAAAAACAGCCCCAAAGCATGATGCTGCCACCACCATGCTTCAAGGTGGGTATGGTGTTCTTTTGGTAAAGTGTAGTGTTGTTTTTGCACCAAACCTATCTTTTGGAATTATAGCCCAAAAAGTTCAACCTTGGTTTCATCAGACCATGACATATTTTCTCACATGCTTTTGGGAGACTTCAGATGTGTTTTTGCAAAATGTACCCAGGCCTGGATGTTTTTCTTCGGAAAGGGCTTCCGTCTTGCTACTCTACCCCATAGCCCAGACATATGGAGAATACAGGAGATTGTTGTCACATGTACCAGACAGCCAGTACTTCCTGGACAGGACCACTTAAATATGAGATCTGGGGTCAAAAAGACCTCAGATCTCATATTTACACTAAAATGCAATGAAAAAAAAAAAAAAAAAATTTGTCATTCAAAAAAATAAACAAAATAAATTGGCCCTTTAAGAGCTATGGGCGGAAGTGACGTTTTGACATCGCTTCCGCCCTGCATTGTCATGGAGAACCCCCGAGAAGGACATGATCGCCTCCGCCGCTGCAGACGGCTCCAGTAAGTTGCGGAGGGCACCGGATAGCGGCGGGGGGCCCTCTCCCGCCACCGATAAAAGTGATCTTGCTGCAGAGACCACTTTTATCTTGTAGCCGACCGCCGGCCAAACACGGGGATACCAGGGTTATGGCAGCTAGCTGCTACCATACCAACAATATCCGTCCCCAAAGTAGGGATGTACATCGGTGTGCGGCGGTCAGCAAGTGGTTAAAGGTGGAAAAAGTTCTGAAATGATTTATCTTTGTCTCATTTTTTTACATCACAGAAACCTGACATTTTAACAGGGGTGTGTAGACTTTTTTATATCCACTGTATATCCACTGTATATATATATATATATATATATATAGAAACAACGATGCGGATTGTTGCACAAAATTATTTTATTTCCAAAAGGACGATTACATCGGATACAAAATCAATAAGGTGCCAGGTGCAACTGGCAGTAGACGTTTCGGGCTATACAGGTAGCGCCCTTTCTCACAATCTCATACCTGCAACTGGTAACCTTCATCACATGGTATATATCAAAAAGACAAGCTCCTTGATTAAAATATTGAATTCAGCTGAAATCAATTAAACCACATTTAACTCTATATTTCTTAGCTATTCAATCAATCATTTCAAGTGGTGCTGGAGCGATTTTATAGGACATGGGTGCATCTGATTTCCCACTGAATATAAAAGAAAAAGAAAAAAAATGTTTTTAAAATAAAAAATCCATAACAAAAAACATCAATGAATATCAGTTCCCTGTCTCTTCACTGATTTTGAAGAAACAAGAAGTTTATTGGATAGATCGCTTAGACACACTTCAGCCGAAGGGGTTAAACACAGACTTTGACCTGTATTTGTTCCTTTAGTAAACGCAGGTGGAAATGAATAAGTAGTGTAAGTTAAGATGGTGTTGACATCCTCTGTGATATATTCATTGATGTTTTTTGTTATGGATTTTTTATTTTAAAAACATTTTTTTCTTTTTCTTTTATATTTAGTGGGAAATCAGATGCAGCCATGTCCTATGTCGCTCCAACACCACTTGAAATTATTGATTGTATAGCTAAGAAATCTAGAGTTAAATGTGGTTTAATTGATTTCAGCTGAATTCAATATTGTAATCAAGGAGCTTGTCTTTTTGATATATACGTGATGAAGGTTACCAGTTGCAGATATGAGATTGTGAAAAAGGGCACTACCTGTATAACCTGAAATGTCTACTGCCAGTTGCACCTGGCACCTTATTGATTTTGTATACGATGTAATCGTCCTTTTGGAAATTTGTGCAGCAATCAGCATTGTTGTTTCTACATATCGGTCCGTGGGAAGGACCAGATTGTTAGCACTCAAAGGATCGTTCAGTGCATCTTACCCCTGGAACTGTGATATATATATATATATATATATATATATATATATATATATATATATATATATATATATATATATATATATATACTAGACTGCGTGTGTGTGTGTGTGTGTATGTATGTGTATATATATATATATATATATATGTATTAATACACCTTCCTGAAGTGTATTAGAAACTGTACAGACTGTATTAGACACTGTGTACACCGCTGCACTGTATTAGAAACTGTACAAAGGCTTTATTGTATACTTTGTATACCACCAGAAGTGTAGTAGAAACTTTACACACTGTATTAGATCATTTGTACACCGCCTGAAGTGTATTAGAAACCGTACACACAGTATTAGATACTGTGTACACCGCCTGCACTGTATTAGAAACTGTACACCACCAGAAGTGTAGTAGAAACTGTACACACTGTATTAGAAACTGTGTACACAGCCTGCACTGTATTAGAAACTGTACACCACCAGAAGTGTAGTAGAAACTGTACAGACTGTAGTAGATACTGTGTACACAGTCTGAAGTGTATTAGAAACTGTACACACTGTATTAGATACTGTGTACACCGCATGCACTGTATTATAAACTGTACAATGGCTGCACTGTATTGTATACTGTGTAGACCACCTAAAGTGTAGTAGAAACTGTACACACTGTATTAGATACTGTGTACACCACCAGAAAAATAGTAGAAACTGTACACACTGTATTAGATACTGCCTGCACTGTATTAGAAACTCTACAATGGCTGCACTGTATTGTATACTGTGTACACCACCAGAAGTGCAGTAGAAACTGTACACACTGTAATAGATGCTGTGTACACCACCTGAAAAGTAGCAGAAATCGTACACACAGTATTAAGGCCCGTACACACGATCTGACTTTTTGACAACATGCAAATTAGCTGTTTTAAGGCAACATCCCACCGTGTGTACGCTCCATCGGACAAACTTTTTTGGTTTTCATCAGACTTTTGTTGGCTGTGCGAACGGACAAACTTTCTGGCAACAAAAGTCAGATGGAGCAAAGTCCGATTATGTGTACACAAAACCATCAGACTTTTGTACAAAGTACAAACACGCATGCTCAGAACCAATGCAAAAGATCAGACAATAATACAGAAGTTGACCAAAGGTGGCGCTGGAGTAATTGATTGTCTTCTTTTTAAGTGTCATCAGTTAGTTGAAACGTCACTACGTTCATGTTTGTTGCCTAAAAAGTCAGATCGTGTGTATGCAATACAAACTTGCGGCCAACGCCCTTTGTACAAAAATCCAAGGGAAAGTTTGTACAAGTCCGATCATGTGTATGAGGCTTTAGATAATGTGTACACCACCTGAAGTGTAAAGCCTCATACACACGACTTTGCTCCATCGGACTTTTGTTGCCAGAAAGTTTGTCTGTTCGCACAGCCAACAAAAGTCCAATGAAAACCGAAAAAGTTTGTCCGATGGAGCAAACACATGGTCGGATGTTGCCTTAAAACAGCTAATTTGCATGTTTGTTGTCAAAAAGTCTGATTGTGTGTACGGGCCTTTAGAAAGTATACACCAATACATTGTATATATACGCTACACTGAATGCAGAGTGTGTGTGTATATTAGATACTGTGTACACCGCCTGCACTGTATTAGAAACTATACAACGGCTGCACTGTATTGTATACTGTGAAGACCACCTAAAGTGTATTAGAAACTGTACACACTGTATTAGATACTGTGTACACCGCCTGCACTGTACTGTGTACACCACCAGAAGTGTAGTAGAAACTGTACACACTGTAGTAGATACTGTGTACACCACCAGAAAAATAGTAGAAACCGTACACACTGTATTAGATACTGTGCACACAGCCTGCAGTGTAGTAGAAACTGTACACACTGTATTAGATACTGTGTACACCGCCTGCACTGTATTAGAAACTGTCCAAAGACTGCACTGTATCGTATACTGTGTAGACCACCTAAAGTGTATTAGAAAACTGTACACACTGTATTAGATACTGTACACACTCTATTAGATACTGCGCACACTGCCTGCACTGTATTAGAAACTGTACAATGGCTGCACTGTATTGTATACTGTGTACACCACCAGAAGTGCAGTAGAAACTGTACACACTGTATTAGATACTGTGTACACCGCCTGAAGTGTATTAGAAAGTATACACCAATACATTGTATATATACGCTACACTGAATGCAGAGTGTGTGTGTGTGTATATTAGATAGTGTGTACAACCCCTCCACTGTATAAGAAACTGTAAAACGGCTGCACTGTATTATATACTGTGTAGACCATCTAAAGTGTATTAGAAACTGTACACTGTATGATTGGCCAAAGGCACCCTGCCTTTGGTCAATTATGGCTCTCTCAGCATAGCGTGCTGTGATTGGCCAAAGCATGCAGGTCAGGTGCATGCTTTGGCCAATCATCATACAGCAATGCACTGCGATCTCAAAGTGCATTATGGGGTGTTCCGCAGCGCTCAAATTTCCCGCGAACGTACCCATAATGTTCGCTGTTCTGCAAACAGGCGAACACCCGATGTGCGAGTCGAACTTATGTTCGGCCCGAACATCAAGCTAATCCCTATATATATAACCTTTAAATAATGTTATTTCTTATTTAAAAATCCAAAATAAATATGTAGTGATAAAGAAAACTATTTGGGTTAAACCAATCATTTTTTTGTACATTATTCTTCATAATCCACATTACTGGAGGCATGGCAGGGATGTGTCCTTTGTCTACATACTTTGTGCTATAATGTTTCCCTCTTTCCCATCTTAACCACTTGCCACCTGCCATATAGCAGAATGACGGTGGCAAAGTGGTTGTGATATCCTGACCGGATGTCATATGACGTGATCAGGATAACACAGCCAGCGCAGTGCTGCGATTGGAATTGCGGTGTGTCTACAACTCTGATCATGGTATGAAGCCTCTGACAGAGGCTTCTTACCACGTGATCAGCTGTGACCAATCACAGCTGATCATTGTGTGAACCATAAAGTGCCGGTAAACAGCTTTCCTGGGTTCACGCTGACAGGGAGAGCTGATCGGTGGCTCTCCCTGTCAGGGGGGGGGGGGGGTCTGTGCTGATAATCAGCACATTGATTATCAGCACAGCCCCCATCAAAAGGTGCCCATCAGCTGCCAGCCTGTCCCCATAATAAATGCCTGTCAGTGCCCACAACAGTGACGATCAGTGCCCAAAAAAGTGCCAATCAGTGCCCCATCAGTAATGCCTGTCAGTGCCCCATCAAAGTGCCAATCAGTGCCACTCAGTAATGCCTGTCGGTAGCTCCTTGTCAGTGCTGCCTATCCAGTGCCGCCTATCAGTGCCCATCAGTGCCACCTATCAGTGCTGTCAGTGCTGCCTATTGGTGCCCATCTTTTTTTTTTTTAAATTGTCAGTATTTTTTCATTTATAGCGCAAAAATGAAAAACCGCAGAGGTGATCAAATATCACCAAAAGAAAGCTCTATTTGTGGGAAGAAAATTATAAAAATTGAGTTTGGGTACAGTACTGCATGACCGCGCAATTGTCATTCAAAGTGTGACATCGCTGAAGGGGGAAAAGTGCCTGGTATGGAAGTGGTTAAAGAGGAACTGCAGTCTGCTCACATAATTTGTAATAAAAACATCTTTGCCATTCTGAAGCTTCCTGTCAACCACTTTGCATATTATTTTATATATACTGTGATTCTGTACTTGCCAAATATGCTGCAGAAATCTCTCTCCACTGAGTCTGGTTGAAACCATTTTAATTGTGGGAAGCTGAAGCTGCTGCCTATTCACTTCTTGGATTTACACAGACACACAGAGGCACACCTCCAGCTCTGCAACTCTCATTGGCCCTCTTATGACCCCTCCCTTCCTGGCAAACTCTCATGAGAGTGAGAGAGAGCTGTGCGTGATGTCATAAGCCTTAATGACCAGACAAACAGGAAGTAGGCTGTACAAGGTATTTACTGGCACAAAAAAAATGTTATACTATTCAAAGTTTAAACAACAAGGGCAGCAGATTTAATAGATGGAAAGTTGAATGAAGAAGAATGACCGAAGTTTGGCTTTAAGTTGGGAGGTATGTAATTGGGCTTACACGGGCAGAATGGCAACAGGAGATAAGGGAGGCCAAAGCATACAAGGTATGCCCCAGGAATTTAGTCAATGTTTTTTTAGGGTTTGTCTCATACCCCTAAGGTCCTTGCCATTTAGCTGTAAGTTTCAAATAAACCCAGCCAACATTTTGGGGATGGGTTAGAACTCAGCCCTGGTTCACACCAGTGCGATTTGTCATGCATTTGACATTTCAAAAATGCATGACAAGTCGCACCCATTGCCGGCAATGGAATCGTTCAAATAATTGCGACTCAGGTCACAGCGACTTTGAAAAAGGTCCATACACTACTGATCGGCAGTTTTGAAATCACGCTGAAGTAGCACGATTTCAAAGCCGCACAGTGAACCAGGACTAATGCCGCGTACACACGGTCGGAATTTCCGATGGAAACAGTCCGCTGGGAGCTTTTCATCGGATTTTCCGACCGTGTGTATGCCTATCGGTCTTTTTCTGTCAGAATTTACGAAGGACTTTGGATTGAGAACCTGTTCTTAATTTTTCCGACAGAAAACCTTTCTATCTGATTTTCCGATCGTGTGTATGCAATTCCGACACACAAAATTCCGACGCATGCTCGGAAACAATTAGACACATGCTCAGAAGCATTAAACTTCCCTTTTATAGTACAGTCGAACGTTTTTTTAAGGCGTGGTGTTATTGACCATCGGAATTTGGTGTGACCGTGTGTAGGCAAGACAGTTTAAGCGTAATTCCGTCGGAATTCCGACGGGAAAACCATCAGAGCTTTTTCCGACGAGAATTCCAACCGTGTGTACGCGGCATTAGAGAGAGTTCCCTTTACTTAACCTCGTGCCTACAACAGTTTCCAAGACAGTTAATGAGGAAACATCTCCAACAATAGCACAGAAAAGAGTAAAGAATGGCCACGGTTCACTTTGAATATCCACAAGAGCAATAAAAAAGCAGGATTTTTGCTAGCGGCTGGCTGTTTGACTGAAGTGAACATCTTATTTAATAAGCCCAGCAAACATTCACTTTGCAAAGTGATCATTCCCTGTTTCTTTAGTAAATCAAGCCCCATGCCACATAATAGTTGCCTTGGCTCTTGTTTCACATGACAGCATTTGGGAGCAGCAGTGTTTGATTCATAGCAAGAAAGATGTATATTATCAAAATAATAATATGACTTGTGCTCTATTGCTTCATGTCAAATGCGTCTTTTAAAATTTGCTGAATTTAATTAAAGGAATTAACTGTACATATGCAAACAGGAAAATGAACAGGGATCCAGCTGGCTAACCTGCATATTAATACCGCACAGATGTTGAAGCTTAGCTGTTTATAGATGGTTTCAGTTTCAACAGACAAAAATAGACAAAAGTGCATAAAAGCAAAGTATAGAAACCCAAAGAGTACTGTATGTGTGGTCCCCTAATAGGAGCTTGGCTTCTGTGCCTTAGCCAGACAAAAAACACGCTGATAAAGAGATGCAAATCAAAGGCAAAATCCTTGTCCTCATCTGAAATACATTTTCAATGATATGCCGATTTGTATTGAAGATTAAATATAGCATTTCCGACCATGTATAGCAGCTCTAGAGCAAAGGATTATAGAAGAGGCTGCATGACACTCATCTAAAAAGCATATGTTGAAACAGCTGGGTGTTATCTAAATATAGATGTTTATATATGGCGCACATAAACCCATAAACGTGTGATCAGACAACTCTACGGTTTAATAAGGATTGCCTGTTTGTCTATGTGTCAAATTTCTTGCTGTCTTCCATGTGCATTGTCTGTACGTATAATGTTGGAAGCAGATGCAATTATAGGCATGACCTATTGAGGGAGCCATACTCTCAGCAATTATTTCTTATATATTACAATGTGGCTGAAAACCCTTTTTTGAAAATAACATTTTAAGAAAGTCCTTAGAACTTCAAATTCTTGTAAAATACAACACAAGATTAAATTTTTTCTGAACAAAGATAATTCCAGACTGGATGCATGTGAATTATGTTTAGGTTTGTAGAGCATCAATATAGGTAGGGATCTGTTTTACCCAGAAAGAGCTTTTAATAACCTTTCACTGAAGAACAGGAGTTATTTCAAATGAAGGGGCTATCATGAAAAAACAATTCCAAACACACTGCTTACTTTCTTTCCAATATTCTCAGATAAAAACAATACCAAGTGCTATCTGATACCTCATTTTACCTAACCACTTCAATACAGGGCACTTTCCCACCTTCCTTCCCAGGACAATTCTCAGCTTTCAGCGCTGTCACACTTTGAATGACAATTGCGCAGTCATGCAACACTGTAATTAAAATTATTTTTTATAATTTTCTTCCCACAAATAGAGCTTTATTTTGGTGGTATCACCTCTGGGGTTTTTATTTTTTGCTAAAAAAAGCTTTTCTTTGTTTCTGTTATAAAATGTAGTTTTCTCCTTCACTGACGGGCACGGATGAGCCTGTACTGACGGCACTGATGAGCAGGCACTACTATGTATAATTGATGGGCACTGATAGGCGGCACTGATATGCAGCACTGATGGGCACTGATAGGTGGCACTGATTGGAAATGACAGGCGGCACTCATTGGCACTGACAGGCGGCACTGATGAGCACTAATAGATGGCACTGATAGGCAGCCCTGATGATGATAGGCATTACTGGTGGGCACTGATTGGCATCTGACATGGGCCACTGATTGGCACTTTGGTGGGCCCTAGGGATGAGCTTGATGTTCGGGTCGAACATCGGGTGTTCGCCGAACAGTGAACATTATGGGGCGTTCGCGGGAAAATTTGAGGGCGCAAAACGCAGTGCATTGCTGTATGATGATTGGCCAAAGCATGCACCTGACCTGTATGATGATTGGCCAAAGCATGCACCTGATCTGCATGCTTTGTCCAAACACAGCGCGCTCTGCTAAGAGAGCCATAATTGGCCAAAGGCAGGGTGCCTTTGGCCAATCATGGCTCAGGGGGACATGGTGGCCATGTGTAGTGTTGTTGGCGTGGACATAGAGATAGCTTGATTTAGATTAAGCAGGCAGGTTATTCAGTTAGTGGCAGTATATTTGATATATATATATATATATATATATATATATATATATATATATATATATATATATATAGATATATATATATATAGATATATATATATATATATATATAGATATATATATAGATATATATATAGATATATATATAGATATATATATAGATATATATCTATATACAGTCAGTCTAGTGTGTGTGTGTAGATAGATAGATAGATAGATAGATAGATAGATAGATAGATATACTCTGTATTTAGCATAGACTATATATTCAGTGTTTACTCGACATTTAGTCAGTGCAGGTGGTGTATTAATTAATTAATATATATATATATATATATATATATATATATATATTTATATATATATATATACACAGTCTCGTGTATATACAGTTTTGCTCATAAGTTTACGTACCCTGGCAGAATTTATGATTTCTTGGCCATTTTTCAGAGAATATGAATGATAAAACTTTTCTTTCAATCATGGTTAGTGTTTGGCTGAAGCCATTTATTATCAATCAACTGTGTTTACTCTTTTTAAATCATAATTACAACAGAAACTACCCAAATGACCCTGATCAAAGGTGTACATACCCCAGTTCTTAATACCATGTATTGCCTACTTTAACATCAATGACAGTCTTTTGTGGTATTTGTGGATGAGGCTCTTTATCTTTCTCAGATTGTAAAGCTGTCCATTCCTCTTGGCAAAAAGCCTCCAGTTCCTGTAAATTCTTTGGCTGTCTGGCATGAACTGCACGTTTGAGATCTCCCCAGAGTGGCTCAATGATATTAAGGGCAGGAGACTGAGATGGCCACTCCAGAACCTTCACTTTATTCTGCTGTAGCCAATGACAGGTCGACTTGGCCTTGTGTTTTGGATCATTGTCATGTTGGAATGTTCAAGTAGGTTCCATCCATGTGCAGCTTCCTGGTTGATGAATGCAAATGTTCCTCCAGTATTTTTTGATAACATATGCATTCATTTTGACCAAATTTCCTGTGCCTTTGTAACTCACACATCCCCAAAACATCAGCGATCCACCTCTGTGTTTCACAGTAGGAATGATGTACCTTTCCTCAAAGGCCTAGTTGACTCCTCTCCAAACGTAGTGTTTATGGTTGTGGCCAAAAAGCTAAATTTTGGTCTCATCAAATGACTTTCTGCCAGAAGGTTTGAGGCTTTTCTCTGTGCTGTTTGGCGTATTGTAAGCAGGATACTTTGTGGCATTTGCGTAGTAATAGCTTTCTTCTGGCGACTCGACCATGCAGCCCATCTTTCTTCAAGTGCCTCTTTATTGTGCATCTTGAAACAGCCACACCACGTTTTCAGAGAGTCTAGTATTTCTCCTCAAGTTATTTGTGGGTTTTTCTTTGCATCCCAGGCAATTGTGGCTAAAATTTTAGTTGGTCTACCTGACTTGGTTTGGTTTCAACAGAACCCCTCATTTTCCACTTCTTGATTAGAGTTTTAACACTGCTGATTGGTATTCTCATTTCCTTGGATATCTTTTTATATCCCTTTCCTGTTTTATACAGTTCAACTACCTTTTCCCACAGATCTTTTGACAATTCGTTTGCTTTCCCCATGACTCAGAATCCATAAACGTCAGTGCAGCACTGGAAGAAAGATGCAAGGGTCTGTCAGGAGTCCAGAAACTCATTGACCTTTTTCACACACACTAATTACAAGCAAACAGATCACAGGCGTGGATGGTTACCTTTAATAGCCAATCAAACCCCTTTGTGTCAACTTGTGTGCATGTCATCTGGCCAAAATCACCAGGGAATTTAAACTTTTAATCAGGGTCATTTGGGTAGTTTCTGTTGCGATTATGATTTAAAAAGAGTAAACACAATTGATTGATAATAAATGGCTTCAGTCAAACACTAACCATGAGTGAAAAAATGTTTTTGTGTTCTTATTCATATTCTCTGAAAAATGGCCAAGAAACCATCAATTCTGCCAGGGTATGTAAACTTATGAGCACAACTGTATATACTCTGCATCCAGTGTAACCTATATCTACAGTGCATTCCATGGTGTACTGTTTCTAATACACTTCAGGCGGTGTAATATATATATATATATATATATATATATATATATACAGTCTCGTGTGTGTGTGTATATGTGTGTGTGTGTATATATATATATATATATATATATATATATATATATATATATATATATATATATATATATATACTCTGAATCCAGTGTAGCCTATATCTACAGTGCATTCGGTGGTGTACTGTTTCTAATATACTTCTGGCATTGTACACAGTAAATACAGTCTAATACAGTGTGTACAGTTTCTACTACACTTCTGGTGGTGTAAACAGTATAAAATACAGTGCAGCCGTTCTAATAAAGTGCAGGCGGTGTACACAGTATCTAATAAAGTGTATACAGTTTCTACTACTTTTCTGGTGGTGTACACAGTATCTAATACAGTGTGTACAGTTTCTACTACCCTTCAAGTGGTGTACACAGTACACAATACAGTGCAGCCGTAGTAGTTTCTACTACTTTTCTGGTAGTGTACACAGTATCTAATACAGTGTGTACAGTGGTGTACACAGTATACAATACAGTGCAGCCGTTGTACAGTTGCTAATACACTTAAGGTGGTGTACACAGTATCTAATACAGTGTAGTGTGGTGTTGCAAAACAAAAAATACATCATGTCCAGAAGGCCACCAAGGAGAGGCAGATGCTCACAGGCAACTAAAAGAGGGCAAGCAGCCTCTGTCTACAGTCAACAGTGGTGGTTGTGGACATGGTGCATCTTCTGCAGGTGGGGCACTCTTGTCCTTTTTTTCTGCTGCTGGCCGTGTTATTGAGCCAGGACATGCAGAAGAGTTGGTGGAGTGGATAACAAAGATGTCCTCATCCTCTGTCACCAAGGTTCAGAGCAGTATGCCTTCCATTGTAGCTGCCAAAGCAGAATATTCTAACGGCTCCTTGTCCACAGTCACTCAAATTTCCCTACTCCAGTTGCTGAACCGTAAAAAGAAATTTGGTCCCAGCCATCCACATGCTCAGCGTCTAAATGCTAGTTTGGCCAAATTGCTAGCACTGCAACTGCTGCCTTTTCAGCTGGTAGACTCTCCCCCCATTTCTTTTCACGGAAGGCCATTCCGGCTCTCTACCGCCATGTGGAAGGCAATGATTTGAAAAAGAGCTAAAATACTGAAACCACATTTTTAGCTCCACATCCCTTAAAGTAGAATATATATTTAAAGAATAAATATGGGACTTTGAAAGCGCATATACAAGAATTGATATAAAAAATATAAATTTATTTAGACAAATTGACAGAACATATAAATTGTTATCAGAACATATCTAAAAGAAATACATCACTAAATGCATATTGAAGGTTTGCAATGTCGATAAGTCTCTACATGTTTCGCCTCAAATAAGGCTTCTTCAGGAGAACTACTAGTATCGCAAATGCTATGATCACTATAGCATATTGGAAGAACAAAAGATCAGAACACAAGTAAACACAATAAATCAAAATCAAACACATCACAGCCATAGAAGACACTATGACTTGGTGTCTTCTATGGCTGTGATGTGTTTGATTTTGATTTATTGTGTTTACTTGTGTTCTGATCTTTTGTTCTTCCATTATAGTGATCAGTAAAGATCGGCCTAAACTGAGAAAAAATTTGCTTTTTTTAAAAAAAAAATGTGGATATCTATTATAGCAAAAAGTACAAAATATTGTGTTTTTTTCCAAATTGTCGCTCTTTTTGGTTTATAGCGCAAAAAATAAAAACCGCAAAGATAATCAAATACCACCAAAAGAAAGCTCTATTTGTGGGAAAAAAAAGGACATCGGTTTTCTTTGGGTACATCGCCGCACGACTGCACACTTGTCAGTTAAAGCGACGCCGTGCCGAATCGGAAAAATAGCCTAGTCATTTAGCGGCCAAATCTTCCAGGACTGAAGCGGTTAAAGGAATATTTCATTTTTATTGTTTCACTTTAAACATTATTAAAATCACTGCTCCCGAAAAAACATCTCTTTTTTTAAAACTTTTTTTGCATTGATACATGTCCCCTGGGGCAGGACCTAGGTCCCCAAACACTTTTTGTCAGACGTGGTGGGCACCTCTGATGGGGGCTGCGCTGAAAATCAATGTGCTGACTATCAGCGCAGACCCCCCCAACAGGAGAGCCGCGGAACGGCTCTCCCTGTCAGCGCGAACCGAAGAAAGCCATTTACTGGCACTTCCTGGTTACATGCTGTGATCAGCTGTGATTGGTCACAGCTGATTACTTGGTAAAGAGCCTATGTCATAGACTCTTTAGCCTGATCAGAGTTGCGGTGTGTCAGAGTGACACACCACGATACCAATCGTCTCGCTCCACACCATCATGGCTTATCCCTGCTGGACATCGTATGATGTCCAGTCAGGATAACGCAACCACCGCCTGGCCGTCATTCTGCTTTAGGCCGGGTGGGAAGTGGTTAATGTTAAAGCTTACACTGAATGATGCTGTAGTAGCCAGGAAAACAAATATAAAAAAGAAATGTTATAACTTGCGAAAGTTGTTGAGCAAAAAATGAAATTCTGGTTGGCCACACGTCCAGTAAAATCACCTTTATTTCAGCAAGTCCATAAAAAACATATCCAAAAACACAAATGGAGGGGAACCGCATCACCAGCTAACGCGTTTCACGCTCCCTTAGTGCTTAGTCATAGGTCACATAGGTCCACTACAGAGATACATATATGCCACAATTACTTGTGTTTGGAACAATCAGTGTTAAACAATTGGTTTTCAGCTGCCAATAATTGGCAGATAACCACCCCTGTTTAGGGATGCAAATGCAGAAACTAACATATATAACAAATATAAAATATCATAAGAATCGTATAAAGAACAGACTGAATATATATATATATATATTTATAATCTCTGTGGTGGATATTTGTATGTTGTATGTGTGCAGCATCTGCCGGTTATATATACACCTCCTGCAATCAGTCTCAGGTGACGCCTGATTGCAGGAGATGTCGGCTCCAGGCTGCCAGGAGACACCCGCTGGTGGACACCAGTACTGCGGCCCATAGATCTGACAGTGCCCCCAGCAGGTGAAACCTTTTCTGACAACACCCCTCACATTTTTTGTAAATATTTTATTATATCTTTTCATGTGACAGCACTGAAGAAATTACACTTTGCTACAATGTAAAGTACTGAGTGTACAGCTTGTATAACAGTGTAAATTTGCTGTCCCCTCAAAATAACTCAACACACAGCCATTAATGGCTAAACCGATGGCAACAAAAGTTAGTACACCCCTAAGTGAAAATGTCCAAATTGGGCCCAAATTATCAATATTTTGTGTGGCCACCATTATTTTCCAGCACTGCTTTTACCCTCTTGGGCATGGAGTTCACCAGAGCTTCACAGGTTGCCACTGGAGTGCTCTTCCACTCCTCAATGACGACATCACAGAGCTGGTGGATGTTAGAGACCTTGCGCTCCTACACCTTCCATTTGAGGATGCCCCACAGATGCTCAATAGGGTTTAGGTCTGGAGACATGCTTGGCTTCCTGATTCTCCTCCTGGCCAAGCAGGTTCTGAAACCCCGATTGGCCAAGAGGAGAAGCAATCGTATTTGCCACTGAGGAGGAGGAGGAGAAGACGCAGGGGAAGCTGCCGTGAAGCCTAGGAGGAGGAGACGCTGGGTGATGCTGATGAGGAGGAAGAGCTGCCCGCGACCTAGATGGGGTAGGTGCTGGGCTGGATGGGCTGACAATCGAGCAACGGCGGTGAGGCCGACTGACCTACCTACCTATCTACCGCCGGGGGGGGGGGGAGGGGCGGTGCCCTCTCCAAATAATGGAGCACCAGAGGCTACTCATTTAAAGATAAGTTTATTACTGAAGATAAGACAGATTTTCACTCTAAACAGAAGCATAATTAACAGATTGATAAATGTCCCCCATTGTGTCTACAGGTCATGAAATGAAGGGAAATCTCCCCAATGGGACAAAGATGGCAAAAACCTGACAGCAATGAAAAAGGGATTTAGATTTACTTTAAAATGGCACCATGCATTTGTTATATATGTTATTAAGCCCTTGTTAAAAAAAAAAGTATATGCATTACCACACCTCATGTACTTATAAGGTTATTTTCCCCTTTGTCTTTGTAGCCTGTTTTTCTGCCTATAGTGTGGCTGCGCTCCCTGCAGAGGCTACAAAGGTTTGGTATTAGGGACCAGTTGATGATCTAATAGAGTGGGCACTTATGCACATTATGGCTTGGCATAAAAATGTAGGAGGCCACTTGATAATAGTACATCAGGGCATGTACTGTATGTGTATCAAGGGCTGGGTGCATGGATGAAGGAGGCTGTCTGATAGTAGTACAGTGGGCACGCATGTACATTATAGCCTGGATGCATGGAATCATGGGACATAAAGTCACAAAGCAGGAAAGCAGGACACAACAGTGAGCACTGCCCAATCCAGTGTTTGGGGAAGTATGGGGAAGTGCTGCAAGAAAAAGATTAGCTGCACAAATCTTGAGTGGGCAAATGTATGTCAATGGGGAAAAATCCTGCTAAATAACCTGAAAATTGTTAATAGCAACAAGGAGCTACAGATCAATGCTTAATACAGTGAAGGTTTATTACTACTTTTAGTTCTATACCGACTCCCCATTTTGCATCTCTTCTTTTTTTTTCTCTGGACTAGTTCAGTTTGATTTAACTTGTTTTGGAATAGCTTTTGCCTTGACCATAAACAGCTGGCATCCAAAAACACTCACAGATCCCATAAGAAAGGAAAAATACAGACAAACATGGGCAACATAACCAAGGCCTGGTATTTTAACGGAAACTCACTAAGGCTGGTTTCACACTGGGGCGGTGCGGGGCGGCGACGGTAAAGCAGCGCTATATTTAGCGCTGCTTTACCATCGTTTTACCCGCGGTATGCGGCCGCTAGCGGGGTGGTTTTAACCCCCGCTAGCGGCCGCAAAAGGGTTAAAAACCTCCGCAAAGCGCCGCTGCAGCGGCGGTTTGCGGGCGGTATCCCCGCGGTTTCCCATTGATTTCAATGGGAAGGAGCGGTATAGGAGCGGTAAATACACCGCTCCTTCACCGCTCCAAAGATGCTGCTAGCAGGACTTTTGTTGCGGTCCTGCTAGCGCACCGCTCCAGTGTGAAAGCCCGCCGGCTTTCACACTGGAGTGAATGGGGCCGGTTTTTTCAGGCGGTGTACAGGCGCTATTTTTAGCGCTGTACCGCCTGAAAACCGCCCCAGTGTGAAAGGGGCCTAAGGAACAGACTTCGGCTGTCATTTTTGACTTCTCATTCTAAAATTGCTACACTGACCCAGGAAAAGTATTCATATCAGGTGTTTCGATTTATCACTGAATTTCCTGACCTCCATACTTACTCCAGGTCATTTATACTCAGAGAGTAACTAGCATTTTGAGGAAAAGATCAGAAATCACAACTCCCACATTTTTCTCAGGATGGATTTAATTTAAAGTTGAAAAAAATGAATGGACCAAGCCATGGCCCCAGAGAGTTTAGCATGTGGCCTGGGCACGCCTGAAGGGACATCATGCAAGCACAGCAGCAGCAGAGGATAACACAGACAAGTCCAAGTGGCAAGCATAGCAGCGACGGCTACCTGCATTGACAAACAAATGCATGTCTGGAGGGATTCTCGGCTGCCATGTTTGCAATAGCACCAACAGCAGGGAATGCAGGGGCACCAGGTAAATGCTGCATGGCCAGATCTTGGGGGGCCTGGGGTGGGCTTTCAGTTGCACCCCCCTAAAGCCCCCTGCCCACAACCCCCTCTACCCCTCCCCCACACAGCACTAGGCTACATTCACACCGGTGATTAGGGACAGTGCGAATTGTAATGGCTGTTCCTCTTGTGGCTCTGAGAAGGTAGGTGCGGCTGCCAGCCCCATTCACTATAATGGCTGGTTGCCGGCGGCTGCACCTATTCGCAGCTGTCTGCACAGTCAGCGATTACCTGCGGTCATTGCTGCTGGACACACTTTGCGTCCAGCAGCGATCACCACACACAATCACTGGCTGTGCAGAGAGCCATGAATAGATACGGCCGCTGGTGACCTGTCATTATAGTGAATGGGATAGGCAGCCGCACTTAGCCGCTGAAAGTCACAGGAGGAACTGCTCATCAGCTATCCTTATTGTTGTTAATCAAAAACAGTGTCAAATATCACACTAGTTTTACGTTGCCCTCTATTACTTTTATAATAATAAATATAACAAAAAATTAAGCATTATTATTACTCAGGTACATTATCTATATCAGTGATCATTAACTTGCGATCTGCCCGACATTTTCTGCTCATCAGCTTATTGTTAGTGTATTTTATGTGTGGCCCAATACAATTCCTCTTCTTCCAATGTGGCCCAGGTCAAAAGGTTGGACACCCCTGGCCTAACCCATTAGGGAATTTAGTATCTTGGCCCAGAAATAGACAAACAATTATCTGCATGGTAGCCATACCCTACAACCTTACATTTGTGATTATCTCCATCATAATGCTCAGAAAAGCAACTCATGTCAAAAGGACAGGAATCCTTGATCTGGACGATAAGGAACTCCTTGACTTCCAAGCAGCGCTGACTGTGTCCTATTTCACAGTACAGCCATAAAAAGTATTTGTGCAAGTTTCTGCGACCAACATTAAAAATCTGTTTTCAGTTAACATATACCATCTGGTCTGCTTTTCCAAGAAAAAAGCAATGATTTTGTATGTATGCTGTATATATTAACTACGTCTGTTTACTTGCTAGAATTTCTATGCTACATATGGGATTGTTTATTTTGAAAAAAAAGTGCTTTATATGTGGTGTACATTTCAACAAGTGACTCTGAGACTGGCCTCTGGAGTGAGAGACTCGTGTGCTTGTAAAAGGCCCCAGGAGAGATAAGGCTTATAGTTACATGTACAATATAGTTTTTTGCACGGGAAGGGTGGTTAAAGAGGCTCTGTTGGGAAAAAAAGCTAGAATCTCTTACTAGCATAGCACCCCTTGGCAGATGATGCTGTCCCCCTGATCAAGTAACAGGGTTTGGCCCTGATGAATGGCTGCACAGGCCAAGTATGGGAAAGAGGTCATGTGATCCTCTATACCAATGGTCTCTAAACTGCCGCCGGGGGCAGATGTGGCCATTTGCTTGCTTTTATCCAGCCCTTGGGGCCCTAATTCATCCAACAATATCAACAATGAGGCATAATTCCCCCTTCACACACACACTGAAACCAATGAAGGGGGCACATTTCCTCCCAATGACAGCAACGATGGGGCAAAATTCCTCCCACTGACATCAACAATAGGGCACAATTTCTCCCAATAACACCAACAATGCAGCCCAATGACATTAATGATGGGGCACAATCCTTCTTTGACACCAGCGATGGTGCAAAATGACAACAATGATGGGCACCATTTGTCTCACTGACACCAATAATAGGGCACAATTGAAACAAACAATGGGACATTATTTTTCCCACACTAGTCCAGCCCTCCTAAAGACTGAAGGACAGTAAACTGGCTCTTTGTTTAGAAATTTTGGAGACCCCTGCTCTATAGCAACGAAGGAGCAACTTTGGTGAGTTTAAGTGAGTATAAGTGGGTCTGAGGGTGGGCTAGTATCAGACTTTCAGGGCAAGATGACAACCTCTAAATCATGAATAATAAGTAAGAGAGGGGGGTGCTTGGTGGGGCAGAGACTTGTCTTCCATACATTTTCTGAAATGTGTGTAGTTCTTGTTTGTGCTTTGATTACCTTCAGTAAATACTACAGCCTTGAATGTGAATGCACAAATCTGGGAGTATGGAGTGGAGAATAGATTCTTAGTAGTAGATTCCATGTCACATTGGTAAGTAGTCATGGGTTCCATGTGCTTCCAGGGCCATTGGTTTAAAGCCCACTCTTTAAAACATTTTAAAGAACTGGAAGGTTGGTAATTATTAAATCAGAGAAGACAATGAATTATGGAGCATCTTTCATCTATACATAATACCATATGGAATGATCAGAGCGATTCTGTATTTCTGATCCCAATGGACTCCAGCTGCTGACCCCTCTTTCAGTAATTGCATATAACAGCTTCTGATACGACTGACAGAAAATAAGTATATAACCACTTGAGACTCCAGGTCATTTTTCGGTACAACACTCGAGTCTCGCAGCATTTTTTTGATTCAGCGATGTCTTGGTTCTGAACTTTTTAGGTTTTGTATTCTATGTATTCATATGTTGTTTTTCTAGAGCTTTGATTTGATACATTTGGATGCATATATTTTTATTTACTAGCCTTAAAGCGGAGTTACACCCAAAAGTGGAACTTCCGCTCATTGTACTCCTCCCCCCTTCCGGTGCCACATTTGGCACCTTTCAGGGGGAGGGAGGACAGCTTACCTGTCTTTCACAGGTATGCTTTCCCCACTTCCGGGAGCCTCAGCTGCAGGTATTGACGTCACGGCTGGGGCTCCCTCCTCCTCCCCCTGTCGCTGGGCCAGTAGGAGAGAGGAGCAGAGCCTCGCACATGCACAGTAGGGTTCCCGGCGTGAAGCCAAAACACTACACTGCTGGGTTCCCTTACTCGCAATGGAGGCGGCATGCAACCGACAGCTGATGGAAACATCAGTTGCGGTGCCAACATCGCTGGACTCCAGGAGAGGTAAGTACCGATTATTAAAAGTCAGCCGCTACAGTATGTGCAGCTGCTGGCTTTTAATTTTTGCAGTGGTTGGCGGACCTCCGCTTTAAGTTAGGAAGAAATAGTGAAAAAATTATATTTTCCTGTAATTCTTCCCAATGCAACTTTTAGGTAACTAGTGCAGCCACAGATTTGTACCCTAAGCTATGACCATCAAAGTTTGTTGCTTAAAGTGGAGGGCTACCCCAAAAAAAAACGCATTGATAATCTTAAAAAAATAAAAAATAAAAATATTTTTTTTTCACTTACCTGAAACCCCTGTTGCTAGGCAGTCTTCCTAATCTGCCTCTTCCTCCTCTTTGGTGAGCGGCCCTGTTGCCTTCTGGGACATGTTTGTCAGAAAACAATGGGGCCATTCACAAAGCGCTGCGCAATAGGAAACGGGCAGTGAAGCCGCAAGGCTCCACTGCCTGTTTCCCTTCGTTAAGATGGAGGCGCCGGCAGCCAATCCGATGGACGGATCTGCCTCGGGGCAGCCGACATTGCGGGATCGCTGGATAGGTAAGTGTCCTTATTAAAAGTCAGCAGCTACAGTGTTTGTAGCTGCTGACTTTTAAAAAATAAATGTATTGGCCGGAACGCCCCTTTAAAAGGATACCATTCTACAATTAACCAGCAATAGATCACTATAGGAGTGATCTGTTGCTGAAGAGAGAGAGGCAGGTATGGGCTGCTTCAGCTTCCATACTATCAATAAGTGTTGTGATTTCACAAGTGACATTATTTCAAATACAAACACAATGCAGAAGCACTGTGTTTACAAAGATCTGCTACAATCACTGTGCAAGATCTTTTCAGCTCCTGGGCTTAGAGCTTGATGCCAGGCTGGTGTTTCCAGCCCACATGCTGGAAGGAGCTGCTGATTCCTGATTCTGTTTTACAATGGCAATGGGATGAATAAGCACTTTCCCTGTGACATCTCCCAGTCCTCTCAGGCATGTCTCCCCAGTCCTCTCCCGACTGTGTGTGACTCACCAGTCCTCTTGGCTGCAACCTGATGTTCCTCTCCTGAAGACTGCCTGGCAGTGCTCTCCTGCTGTCCTCTCTTGCTCCTGTACCACCTGTCCAGGACACCTCCATGTGTCATGAGAAGGATCCTGTCCCAACCTGATCCCTAGGCCCAAGGTCACACCCCCCCCCCCCCCAGACTGGGGAGCTCCCTCAAAGGCCCCAACAGAGCCTAACACACCATCTCCAGCTTCCACTCGAACAACTGCCCCCCAGCTGGGCTGACCCTAGGTATTTAAGGAGGCCTGCCCCCTGCCAATCCAGATTTCAATTGGTCCTTAGAACACCCCAGACAGAATCACCTCCCCTCTCCTCCTTCCCTTCCAGAAAACATTAGCACATTCTGGAAAGAAGTGGGAGGTCTTGGTGATGCTGCCTGTGAGTCACCTAGCTCTGCTCTGAGTCACTCCCAACCCAGATCAAAACACACCCAGGCTTGACTACCAGCCAAGCCTGGACATATACCTACTCTCACTAAAAAAACATACACTATCCTTCTAGCACATTAGAGGTTGCTACATATACATCTCAGATGTACTTTTTATTATTATTATTATATTGCTCTAATAAAGACTGTCTACTAAAATGGACTTAACTTTGGTGTTTTACTTGAACAAAATATGGACATTACATTCACTGAAATTAGAAATATTGCGGATGTTACAAAATATAGTATAGAACTATACTGTGTATTTTATGCCTGCAGATTGTTAATTTATAGCATAGAGAACAATGAAAACAAAGCAAAATCCAGGGAGACAATTTACTGGATAGAAATCTTAGTAGAACTTACATCACTGGTTTATGCAGGTGCAGAGATGAGATCAACTCTTGGAAAGTACTTTAAACATGGAGCAGATTAAGTATATAGGCCAACGTACGTGGGATTAAGGAGAAAATAAAGATACTTTATTTTTCAAAGGTATAGAATACTCAAGACTAAACCACAATGTTTAAAATTTCTAAAGCATTTAGAGAATGGCTAGAAATGTATAGTAACAACAATTATTTCTGGTGTATCAGCAAGTTTCACAGCCATAGTTGCCAACAGTCATTGAGCTTTTCTTTTCTTTCTTTCTTTTTTTTCATTTCTTTCTTTCTTTTCATTGAACAGTTCTAGGATTTAAACACAGGCTTTTTTTTAACTCTAAAAACCCTAACAGATTACTGAAACCGTAAAGTTGTTTTATTGTCTGTGCAATATTGACTAAAGTTAATAGTGTGATGCTGACCCATCCAACCCCCCCCCCCCCCCCCCCCCCCCCCATCTATCATCTACAGCAGCATTACATTTCAAAGCATGTAGTGGCCATTGCTGAATGGGAGCTGAATGTATTCTGAAATCCCTTGCAGTGCCTGTATTACTGCTCAGTAACCAGACAGCTTAGGAGATATTTCGTAAAGCCCAACTCCAGGAAAATGTAACAAAAAAACTAACCCAAGCTTGCAGTGGGGTTTTAAAGCACAAGAATACTTTTGCTTCACTCTCCTTCTGCTCAGTTCAGCTTCAGGGGCTGGAGACAGCATACTATCACATGTGAATCTCATAGCCCAGTGTAAGCGATTACTCATATCTTAGACAGGGCTTTCCTTTCATAAAAGAGATAAAAGAGAGAAGGGGGCTATAGGTAGGCAAGTATATGCATCTGTGGAGGTCTATGTTAAATTGGCCCCAACATGGGCAAAGCACTGATGCACTGTCAGGCTGAGCCTGGCTGACAATTACAATGATGACACTGAACCCATGCATGTGAAGTCATTTTGATGGCAGATGGTTTTGTGGTATCAGTCATGCATTTCATCCAGCATACATTTGTTCACAAAGAACTCTGGGGCTATGAGTAGCACTGATTTTTTTTAGGTCATGTGTTTAGCAATCTGGCTGAGGCAGGAGGACTACATCAGCAAGAATGCTGCAGGGCAGTATCTACTTAGGAGCTGAACTTGACCTAAAGCACAGAAATGCACCTTGAAATGTACCTTGTGTTGCCTGTAAGTATTTATCTTCACATCAATTTCTGTGTTCCTGCGGAGCCCCTCAAATTCCAGAACCAGACTCTACATGGGACATCGACCTGTGTCTGATTTGTCAGTTCACCCCCCAACATTCAATTATTAAAAGCCACAGCATTTACTTACTACCCACTGATGTTCTGATATTTGACAGCGTAATGACAAGTGGGTGTTTACAGAGAGCATGCATTGCCTGATATGAACTGATTCAGTAGTTAAAGCTGCACTGTCAAGGATGAGGGAAAGACAAAAGAGAAAAGATATGGGGGGTTATTCACGAAAGGCAAATCCACTTTGCACTACAAGTGCAAACTACAACTGCAAAGTGCACTTGAAATTGCACTGAAAGTGCACATGGAAGTGCAGTCGCTTTAGATCCAAGGGGGACATGCAAGGAAAATAAAAAACAGCATTTTAGCTTGCACATGATTGGATAATAAAATCAGCAGAGCTTCCCCTCATTTCAGATCTACCCCTCAGATTTACAGCGACTGCACTTCCAAGTGCACTTTGCACTTGTAGTTTGCACTTTTAGTGCAAAGTGGATTTGCCTTTCGTAAATAACCCCCATGGTGTCACTGTGACACTAATTTATCTATGTCTAAAGCCCAAACATGGATATCAGAACCATTGTGGTCTCTGAGAGATCCTAATTTTCAATAACATTTCTATATGTGAATACTTTAGAGGTATGACTCTTTCTAAATTTTCTTAATCCAGTCAATCTACATAATTACAACTGTACAATAGACATATGCATTCGTTATCATCTGAATGCATTTTCGTCCGAATTTCAGGGATTTTCGTGTACATTTTAACAAAACGATAACGAACACGTAGATTCAGAAATCCGAAAGATCTGAAATAAAAAAATGCTTTATTTTCGTATCCATTATATTTTCATATCGTTGCGACAACAGTGCGATATAGATAGATAGAAGATTCGACATGACGGTGCCAATAGCGATCTGTGTCTCGAAAACTGCGATCGAATGTGCCTAACCTAACTCTATTAGTCCAAGATTATTCGACATAGAGAGAAAAGATTTGATCTACATGGTACAGCTTTTAAGATTCTAATAATCCCTGACAGGGATTATTAAAGTCTTACAAGCTGTATCATGTAGACATAGAATCTATGTACGGTCTCTGAATTCTATACCTTGGAGACAAACACAATGTATATAAAATGGAGCCCATAGGCTATAGAAGAATTCTAATGTTGTTTGACTAGTAATAATTAATAATTAGAATTATTACTAGTCAAACATTAGAATTCTACTATAGCTTGTGGGCGGAGCATTCGACCGGAAATGTACCATTGCGGCGTCGTACAGTATAGCTGCTTCGTTGAATCTTCTTAGAACATCTGACAGACACCATAAGCCTTCAATTAACAGATTCAAACTTAATTTGGATTTTCGTAGGAATGCATTTTTAACGAAACTAAATAAATAAATACGAATTTCGAGAGTAACTAAATTTACTTTTTGGACGAAACCGAAATTCCGAAACAAAATATTTCAATGTGCACATGTCTACTGTACAATGCAGGGTATGAAGGTTATATGAGTTGTTAAACTCTTTGGAACCTGGATCCTGGATAGTACTAAAAAAAAAAAAAAAAAAAAATGCATGTCAGTTTCCTTTATATAGTAGTGTTATATGGCTGTCTGCCTGATATGCTAACAGCTTCAACGATGTTGAATCTCTAACCCATGTAGCACTGCCCCGTAGGGGTGGCTGTGTGTAGACTTCCCTGGTTTTCTTCCCTTCTCATCTTGCAGCCGGTTACTAAGAGTTTTCATACAACCGCCCATACTTTCATCTGCTTGTTTCCAATATTCAATACAGGGGTTTGTTTTTGTTGGTATTTATTGTTGGATCTTGGATAGGAGAAGGGAATAGTGGGATACTGCAACTGGAACTATTTACTAATGAGGACAACGCTCACTGGGCCTCAAGGTTAGATGTGGTAACAGACTTGCTGCTATACCATACAACACTTGTATGGGAAGAATAAGTTCTTTGCTTGCTCTGGCAGCAGACTTAGTCAACTGTTTATCTTCAGGACACTCACTAGCCTCCCCTTTTTGCCAACACCCGTCCTTTGACTCTACTAGCTGAAGGGGTGGCCCTCACAGAACAGGTCCCATGACACAGATCTGTACTCACTGTAGGCCAAAGCAGATCCTTCTTAACGTGTCTCCCTTCTGGCCAGCTCTGGAGGACATCTGGGTTGCAACTATTCTCAGATTCAGGCCCTCACCCAGATAGCAAGGATAACTTACCACATATTTGTGGCAGTGTTGAATTGTAAGTCTGTTAACTTTTTTTTTCCTACATCAGTGAGCACTTCTTAGAGAGACTTATTTCAAACTCTAGAGCTCAGCAATATCCCCTCTCGTTTTCACATCATTGTGGAGTCTTTTCTTTAGTCATTTTATTTTTTATATTCAATTTTTTGTTTTATAGCTTCTAATCTTCAAAATATAAATACACAATAAGCATAGTAATTATGCAATCTACACATTGTTTATAAATCTCTTTTATATCAAAATAATACCCTTTTCCTAACCCCTAGCTGCCCCCTCCCCCCCCCTTTCCTCTTTTCCCACCTATTTTGTTATCGGTTTGGTTAGTTGTTAGTAGGTTTCTATCTCTCTGTTTAATTATTTAGGGATCTCTTATTTCCGTCATCTTCTCTAGATATTTCTCAGATGTCTTAAATTTTTCCCAACATTCCCATGTGGTGGTATATTTCTGGAATCTCCCCTCTGCTTCCTAAATATTCCCTTTTGTTGTAATATTCTATCTGGTCGTACCACTCTCTTATGTCAGGTACTTCACTTTGTAGCCATTTCTTTGGGATTAGTCCTTTCGCAGCGTTTAAAAGTTTTGGAACCATTGAGTTGTTATATTTTTTCCTGGGTGTTTTAGAGCCGTGAAACAAACACCCCAGTGCATTTAATTCAATTTTCTCCTCCGTTATATCTGCTATAGTATTCACTATTTCCTGCCAGTACGGCTTTATTGCTGGACACTCCCACCAGATATGGGCCATTGTTGCCCTTTGGGTGCAATTCCTCCAACATAGTGGTGATCCCTCCTTCTGGATTTTATGCATTCTCTCTGGTGTCAAATACCACCTTGCTAGTAATTTATAATTCATTTCGATGGTTCTCATGTCCCAATTATTATTGTACATTGCCCCTATCATTTTTTCTGCTTGATGGTCATCTAGTTTTATATTCAAGTCCTTCTCCCACTGTTTTATATAGGCAGGTCTTCCTTTCGCTTCGAGATCTGTCAATAATCCATATATCTTTGAAATTCCCTTTTTTAACGACTTTTGGGCGTAACAGAATTTTTCCAGGAAGACCAAGTCTCCTTCATCTCGAATTGGGCTTGGACGTGTTGTTACCAGATGTTTTAGTTGCATCAGATTCCATTTGCTTATCTTCCAGCCTTTTAATATTTCTATTTCTTGCGGTGTTCTCATCTTCCCTTTTGTGCTAATGTCTCTCATCTGAGGGTTTTTTATTTTGTGTGCCGTAAATATCTCTTCCCCAGGTGTAGGGTCTTTAGTTCACGCCCCACGGTATAAGAGGCCGCCGCGGCGGCCTCGCATATTATGTTTCAGTCACAGTGTCAGCGTGTCAGTGTGTTGCTGACTGCTGACAAGATATGCTCTATTTCTGGGGATTTGTGTGTGCGTGCTGTTAGAACAGCATTGTAGTATCACATCTGGGGGGTGTCTATAGGTGGCCTGTGAAGGGGGGCAGGTTTCCTGTGCTTAGAACTTTCCCTGCAAAAAAGTCATTTTTGCAGGAAAAAAGCTATTTAAAACACTCGCGGCTAATGAATTGATGGCTCCTGTAACACAGAGAACTGTCATTCATTAATAAAAAAAATAAAAAAAAGCGTGGGGGTCCCCCCAAATTCAATAACCAGGCCCTTCAGGTCTGGGATGGATATTAAGGGGAACCCCAGCAAAAAAAAAATGGCGTAGGGTCCCCCTCAAAATCCATACCAGACCCTTGAGGTCTGGGATGGATTTTAAGGGGAACCCTAGCCAAAAAAAATGGCGTGGGGTCCCCCTCAAAATCCATACCAAACCCTTATCCGAGCACGCAACCTGGCAGGCCGCAGGAAAAGAGGGGGGGACGAGAGCGCCCCCCCTCCCGCCTGAACCATACCAGGCCACATGCCCTCAACATTGGGAGGGTGTTTTGTGCCCCCCCAAAGCACCTTGTCCCCATGTTGATGAGGACAAGGGCCTCTTCCCCACAACCCTGGCCATTGGTTGTGGGGTTCTGCGGGCGGGGGGCTTATCGGAATCTGGAAGCCCCCTTTAACAAGGGGACCCCCAGATCCCGCCCCCCCCTGTGTGAAATGGTAAGGGGGTACAAAAGTACCCCTACCATTTCACCAAAAAAGTGTCAAAAATGGTAAAAATGACAGGAGACGGTCTTTGACAATTCCTTTATTAAAATCTTCTTTCTTCTTTCTTCATCCTTCGGTTTCTTCATCTTCTCCTTCCGTCATCTTCTTCCATCTTCTTGCGCTGGTCTTCTCGTCCTTCTCGTCCGGCATCTTCTTCCGTCGGCGTCGGTGTCTCTTCTTGGGCCGCTCCACGCAATGGGAGGCTCCCGCTGTGTAAGGCTCCGCTCCGTCTGACAGGTCTTTTATAATGGAGGGCACCTGGTGACCCCGCCCCCTCTGACGCACGGGGACGTCATGGGGAATTCCCTATGGCTTTCCCCATGATGTCAGAGGGGGGTGGGGTCACCAGGTGCCCTCCGTTATAAAAGACCTGTCAGACGGAGCGGAGCCTCACACAGCGGGAGCCTCCCATTGCGCGGATCGGCCCAAGAAGAGACACCGACGCCGACGGAAGAAGATGCCGGACGAGAAGGACGAGAAGACCAGCGCAAGAAGAAGCGGATCGGAGGAAGAAGAAGATGGAAGAAGATGACGGAAGGAGAAGATGAAGAAACCGAAGGATGAAGAAAGAAGAAAGAAGATTTTAATAAAGGAATTGTCAAAGACTGTCTCCTGTCATTTTTACCATTTTTGACACTTTTTTGGTGAAATGGTAGGGGTACTTTTGTACCCCCTTACCATTTCACACAGGGGGGGGGCGGAATCTGGGGGTCCCCTTGTTAAAGGGGGCTTCCAGATTCCGATAAGCCCCCCGCCCGCAGACCCCCACAACCAATGGCCAGGGTTGTGGGGAAGAGGCCCTTGTCCTCATCAACATGGGGACAAGGTGCTTTGGGGGGGACCCCAAAGCATCCTCCCAATGTTGAGGGCATGTGGCCTGGTACAGTTCAGGGGGGGGGGGGCGCTCTCGTCCCCCCTCTTTTCCTGCGGCCTGCCAGGTTGCGTGCTCGGATAAGGGTCTGGTATGGATTTTGAGGGGGGACCCTACGCCATTTTTTTTTTTTGGCTGGGGTTCCCCTTAATATCCATCCCAGACCTGAAGGGCCTGGTTATTGAATTTGGGGGGACCCCACGCTTTTTTTTTTTTTTTTTACATTTTTTTATTTTTTATCAATGACTTTTTTTTTATGAATGACTTTCAGTTTCAATGAATGACTGTTCTCTGTATTACGGGAGCCGTCAATACACATTAGCCGCGAGTGATTTTAAATAGCTTTTTTACTTGCAAAAATGACACTTTTTGCAGAGACAGTTCTAAACACGGGAAACATGCGCCCCTTTACAGGCATACTATAGACACCCCCCAGGTACGAAATTTAAAGGAATATTACACTTTTATTGTTTCAATTTAAGCATTATTAAAATCACTGCTCCTGAAAAACAGCCGTTTTAAAAAAAAAAAATTTGCATTGATACATGTCCCCTGGGGCAGGACCCAGGTCCCCAAACACTTTTTATGACATTAACATGCATATTAGCCTTTAAAATTAGCACTTTTAATTTCGAGCGTTCGCATCCATTAAAACTAATAGGGTTCTAAAGCTCGCACGGACTGTAGGTCCGTTCGCGGGTTCTGGTGCGAGCTGAACGGGGGGGTGTTCGGCTCATCCCTAGTCTGGAGTGGCCAGACCCCCATGTGTCCTATTCCTAGTGATTAATGCATATTTTATTCTTGACCTCTTATTCTGCCAGACATAGTTGATTAGCATTTTTTTCATGATTTTGAAAAACGTTTTTGTGGGATCTTTATTGGCAACATTTGGAGTTTGTACAATATTTTTGGTAATATTACCATTTTGAACATGTTGATTCTCCCCATCCAGGATAATGGTTGTATGCACAGTTTCTTTATGTCCGCTTTTACTTCATTTAGTAGTGTAATAAAATTTGTAGCATATTGTTTTTCATATGTTGCGGTTACCTTGATCCCCAAGTATTTTAATTCTTTTACCCATGTAAATGGGAATTCTTTCTGGAGATATTCCATTTCTATTTTTTTTACCCCAATATTTAATATCTCCATCTTAATTGGGTTTATTTTAAAGTTTGAAAGCTCCCCGTATCTCTTAACTTCTTTTATTACATTTGATAGAGTCACTCTTGGGTTTGTCACGTACAGCAGAACATCGTCTGCGTAGGCAGCTATTTTATGTATTTCTGTGCCTACCCTCACTCCGCCCACGTCCTGTTTTTTTCGCAGTATCTCGAGGAAAGGTTCCATTGCCAGGACGTATAGAAGTGGGGACAGCGGACATCCTTGACGCGTTCCGTTGTGCATCTCAAACACTGGGGATAATTTCCCATTTACATTCACCATCCCGGTTGGTCCGTGGTATAAATTCTCAATCCATTTTATAAACTTTGGGCCTATTCCAAGGTACCTCAAAGTATCCATCATGAATCCTCAGTCTACCCTGTCAAATGCTTTTTCTGCATCTATTGACAGAGCTGGGTAGAGCTGGGGATTCATTCAGGTCTTTTTTTCTCAGCATTAAAATAGTTTTTATTCCATTATCCCTCCCCTCTCTACCTGGTACAAACCCAGTCTGATCAGGGTTTATCCATAATGGTATTACATTTTTTAGCCTAGTGGCCAAGATTTTAGCATAAATTTTAGTATCAGCGTTCAAAAGGGTAATCGGTCTGTAACTTAAACAGTTGGTCTTATCTTTTCCTTCTTTAAGTATTATTGTGATGAATGATAGTAGAGATTCTTTTCTTATTTCCTCCCCGGTTCCTATTTCATTCAGGTAATCGCACAACCTTGGGGTCAGTTGCTCTTGAAATTTTTTATATTTTATTGTGAAGCCGTCTGGGCCTGGACTTTTTCCATTTGGAGTTTCTTTTATCGTGAGCATAATCTCTTCTTGTGTTATCTTTTTTTCCAGCTCGTCCAATTTCTCCTGTTGGATTTTTGGTAGCTTTGCTTCTCCTAAGTATCTTTGTATCTTCCTTTTTCTGGCTTCTTGTTCTGTTTTTGGTTCGTTCTTATTGATAAAGTATAATGCACTATAATATTTCTGAAAGGCTTCTGCAATCTCTGAGGTTTTATTTACTATTTCTCATTTTTCATTTTTGATCTTTTCTATAAAGTTACATGATTTCTTTTTCCTTATCAAATTTGCAAGGTATTTCCCTGGCTTATTCGCCCACTTATATCTCTCCCGTGCGACTCTATTCAGGTTGCATCTTTCTTCTTCTTCCATCAGTTTTTTCAGTTGTTCTCTTTTTATATTGAGATTTCTGAAAGTTTTTTTCCCCACTTGTTTTTTATGTATTTGTTCTAGAGCATGTATTTCTTTCATGAGTTTTGTCGTGTTGTTTTTCCTTTCCTGTTTTTTCCTTGCTCCAATCGAAATTAATTTTCCTCTTATAACTGATTTATGTGCTTCCCAGATTGTTGCTTTTGAGAGGTCAGCTGTTTCATTTTCTTGGAAATATCTTGCAATCTCTTCTTCTATTATTTTTTGATTTTCCTTATCTTCCAGTATGTCTTCATTTATTCTCCATGGACCTTTTCCCATCTTTTCACGAACTAATTTCATTTTTATTGAAACCGGGGCGTGGTCAGAGATTGTAATTATTCCTATTTTTGTTTCATCTAATGCTCTGTGATCTACCATTATGTAGTCTAGTCGAGAATATATTTTGTGGACAGCTGAATAAAATGTATAGTCCTTTATGTTTGGGTGTTGTACCCTCCAGGGATCTACTATTTGATATTCATGGAGAAAGTTTTTTAACCTCTTAGTTTGCTTCAGTTCCTTGTCTATTGTACTTGATGTAATATCTATTTTATGGTCCACTGGAGAATTAAAGTCCAGTGCAAGTATTAACCTTCCCTGTTTAAACTCTACAAGATCCTTCAGTATTTCTAACAGATATCTCTTAGGGTTTCTGTTTGGGCAATATATGTTCGCCAAGGTATATTTAACATTCTGAATAGTTCCTATCAGGAAAAGGAAACGGCCTTCCGGATCGACTTTTCTCCCTTCTATTTCAAACCGAACATCCTTTCCTATACCTATAGCCACCCCTTTCGCTCCTCTAATAGGGGAATCTCCATAGATCCATACTGGTATGTTTCTAGAATATATCTTAACATTAGAGTCCAGGGTAATGTGCGTTTCCTGAAGGAATATTATCTCTGCCTGGGTCTTTTCTAGTTCTTTTAATACTAATTGCCTCTTAGCCGGGGAGTTTAATCCTCTTACATTATAAGTCAAGATCCGAATATTACTCATCCCTCTACTCATATCCGGGTCCCCGGTCGTCCCCCCGGGGCGATCCCCCTGCGCCCCCCCTGGGGGCAAGAGGGGGGCCCCCCCAGGGAGACAGCCGGGGGCCCCTGCATACAATTTTTAATGTCTCCAGAGAGGTTTCTATACCTTACTTTATCAAACTTTTGCTCCCCCCCCTATTCTTCTCACCCACCCCCCCCCTTTTTCCCTCCCCCCAACTGATGGTATTTTGACCTTTTTGATGAGGAGGAGTCTGATGGCGCCAGCTGACTGCACGCCGTAGAGACCCGGAGACCTCTCCCTACCCGCCAGAAAGAATGAAGTTGGGGCTTTAATTATCCCCCCACTATATCCCCATATGGCTGCTGTGTTGTGCTGTTGTGCTGATATCTGACCGACCGACCGGACCATCCGACCAGGAGATCCCCCGACTTACTGGTACCAGCGTGTCCGCGGCTGCGTGCACTGGAGAAGGTGTTTGCTGGAAGGGGTGGCCGGAGAGTGGAGAGAGCGGAGTGCGTGGTTCGTGAGCTCGATGCCGGCCAGGCTTCGGCTCCTGTTGGCAAAAAGTAGCACCTCCGATCCCCCCCCGGGCCTGGCGTTGTGGAGAGGCGTGACAGTGACGGCAGCAAGCCCCGAGGTCGGACATAGCCGAAGATATCGGAGAGGACTCGGGTAAACCCGAACGATCCCCGAGCCCTTGAGCGGCGGAGGCACGGAGTCCTAGGGAGCTGCTAGCGGAGAAAGGCGGCTCAATAGAGGCATAGGAGCCCACAATGACCGGACTGGAGCGATAAGTATCAGAATAATATTGGTTGCAGAAAACTAAATTCATATGTCTCTATAGGTGCAAGATAACTGCCTTTATTGTTTGGAATGGGAAAGGATTAAAAGTTTTGTCATGTTTTTTTTTTCTTCCCAAATTGCTGCCTATGTTCAATTGGCAAGTTTTCCATTCACTTATATTAAGGATAGACTGCTTAATATAATTTGAACACAGCAAATATCTCTACACAGCGTTAGTGTCAGTTAATGCTGCATCTGCCTTTTGCATCTGTCTTTTTTTTTTTTTCCTTCTTCTCATTGCCTGAATCAAAAGGTTTTTTTTTTCTCTGTACTAAATGCTATATAGTATAGCACCATATTATTAAAAAGACATCAGCGACTGTGCCCCTTATTTTCAAGGAGGTTTTTGTGCACTTTTTCAATTTGTAGCAAATTTGCATGGCAAGTCTCTAGCAAGAGCAAAGTTGCAGTGGGGAGTCTACAGCAAGAGCTCTGCAAGTCGACAGCATGACAATTCAGCCACAGTGACCCCTGTGGTGGGATGACTATTGCACAACATAACTGAACCAGAACTTGCAGCAGACTTGCAGAACGTTTGCAAAGAAAGTTGATCTTGGGTCATGCAATGTGGACTTGCTGTAATTGTACAACAAACTTGTGAAGCCTGGCAAGTCTAGTAATAACTTAGAAAGTAATTTTCAAACTTGCAGCACAACTGCTTGCTATCTGAGCAGGTCAGGCACCTAAGGCCGCATGGAAGCGTCTACAGAGGAGGGGCAGCCACCCCCTCCCTCTGGGACCCTGCTCTCCAGCCGAAGACCCCAAGCACATATGCCATTGGCATATATACAGTCACCCAGCATGCACGTTCCCCTGCCAATGGCCAGTGCTGTAACTATGCCCGTGCTCTCATTTGTCAGGTTTCCTCTCACTGTCCAATATGCCCCCCTGTTGGACCAGCACAAAAAATTCAGACATCAACAGCACCTGAACACCATGAGCAGACCCTATCAATGAATCCCTGCTCCCTAGTAGGCAGAGAGCATCTAAATTTACCTGATAGACTTCCTGGTAAGCAGAAAAACCCAAAAGATATACTCTCATCTAGCACCTACAGTTGTGTGAAAAAGTATTTGCCCCTTTCTGATTTTTTTTGCATATTTGTCACACTTAAATGACTCAGATCATCAAACTAATTTTATTACACAAAGATAACCCAACTAAGTACAAAATGCAGTTTTTAAATGATGCTTTCATTTATTAAGGCAAAAAAGCTGTCCAAACCTGCCTGGCTTTATGTGAAAAAGTAATTGCCCCCTAAACCTAATAACTGGTTGTGCCACCCTTGGTGGCAACAAATGCAATTAAGCGTTTGCGATAACTGCCAATGAGTCTTTAACATTGCTGTGGAGCAATTTTGGCCCACTCTTCTTTGCACAATTGTTTTAATTCAGCCACATTGGAGGGTTTTCCAGCATGAACAGCCTGTGTAAGGTCATGATACAGCATCTCAATTGGATTTAAAGAGGAAGTAAACCCCACCAAAAAAATTCTATTTGTCAACTATTTGAATGTTTCTTAACATACCCAAGCATAATGTATATTACAAATTGCAAAACGAGCGCTATAAGTACCTTTTTGAGCAGTTAGAATTTTCACTATCTTCCGGGTATTGCCCGCGCCATTGTTAGTGCTGATTTCTGAAGCCGATGCGGACGTCATTTCCGCCCTTAGTTCGTATCCCTGACAAAATCTCGTGCATGCACCTTAGCGGCGTAACCAAGCCTCAATCTCGATTGCCGTTACTACGGCAACAGAGCATTTCATAACATGAAACATCCTGTCTCTCTCTCTCTCTCCTCTGATTCACTCCCCTGTGTGACATCTTGTTCAGTCACAAGGGGGAGTATCAGGAAGAGCAGAATCATTGTGCATCGCGAGACTTCTCCTCTGTGCCGTTCAGAGGAGAATCTCACGCACAGTACATTTCAGGCAAGCCAGATAAATACAAATGGCATTGTATACATGCCGCTCTAGAAAGTCCATACTGCGCAATCACGCATGACGTCAGGGACCATACAAACATGATTATTATCAAAACTAAACAAGTAAGTGCACTTTCACAGGCAGCAATTAGCTGCCTGTGTTATGTATTATCTGACAAGATAAACTTGTATATGAGGGTTTACAACCACTTTAAGTCTGGGCTTTGACTAGACCACTCCAAAACCTACATGGTGCTTTGTTTGAACCATTTGGAGGTGGACATGCTGTTGTGTTTCGGATTATTGTCCTGCCGCATAATCCATGTGCACTTGAGCTTGAGGTCACGAACTGATGGCCGGACATACTCCTTTAGGATTTTCTGGAAGAGTTTAGAATTCATGGTTCCATCAATTATGGTAAGTCGACCAGGTCCTGAAGCTGAAAAGCAGCCCCAGACCATCACGCTACCACCACCATGTCTGACTGTTGGTATGATGTTCTTGTTATGAAATGCTGTATTAGTTTTATGCCAGATGTAACGGGACGCACACCTTCCAAAATGTTACATTTTTGTCTCATCAGTCCACAGAATATTTGCCTAAAAGTCTTGGGGATAATCAAGATGTTTTTTGGTAAATGTGAGATGAGCCTTTGTGTTCTTTTTGGTCAGCAGTGGCTTTGGCCTTGGAACTCTCCCATGGATGCCATTTTTGCCCAGTCTCTTATTGTTGAATCATGAACACTGATCTTACGTGAGGCAAGTGAGGCCTGCAGTTCTTTAGATGTTGTTCTGAGTTCTTTTATGATCTCCTGGATGAGTCTTCGTCGTGCTTTTGGAGTCATTTTTGTAGGCTGGCCACTCCTGGGAAGGTTCACCACTGTTCCTAGTTATCTCCAGCTTCTATTATTGTGATTTCTTGATTCAACAGGTCTGGCAGTAATCAGGCCTGGGTGTGGCAAGTGAAATTTAACTAAACTTTCCAAAAAAGTTCACATAGGGCCAGGCAGGTTTGAACAACTTTTTTCCCTTAATAAAAAAAAAAAATGCATCTTTAAATTACTATAATACTCGGGTTATCTTTGTGTAATATTAACATTTGTTTCATCTGAATCATTTAAGTGTGAGAAATATGCAAAAATAAATAAAAAAATCAGGAAGGGGCAAATACTTTTTCACACAAATGGACCTAGTAGGATTCTACACAAATAACGAGCTGACTTGGGATATTGATGCCTCGCACCCATGTACAGATCACCACATAAACCCAGGGATCCAAGCAAATACATATACTTACAGGTACCACAATGTATTCACTGTTTTTACCTTAGAAATTAAACAGAATTTTGGAATGAAACAGAATTTTGGAAGTTTAAAATCACCTTAAAGTATAAATTTGCATTTTTCCCCAGAAAATGTATGTCCTCTATCGGCCCTTGCAAAGCTGAGTGGCCTCCACAGCATCTGACTGAAACTGCCCTCCTGTCCCCATTCACTGAAACAGGAATGTTCAGCTGAGCATTTTGTAGCCCCACCAGTGGACAGTAAGATCAGGTCTAGATGTCTTACCTTACTATAGTGTCTAAAGACAGTGTAAAAAAAGTCATGGCACAGTAAAATTGATTCAGCAACCTACAAATGAGTTGGATGGTTTTGTTGCGCAATTGTCACAATATTGTTGGCAACAATTCTCAATAGGTCTCTAATTTGTTTTCATACAGCATAACTATTAATAAAACCTATACTGCACCATTACCATTTTTCTCAACTACTAATTGTTGAAGGGAAAAAAAATGTGACTGTTGTCGTGCTTTGCTATACTTACAAATAAATCATGTTAATGTAAACCAGCAGCATATGCTGATGCTTGACACATTGGTTACAGCCTGAATGTTTACTCAAATGCTGTGTCCACAGTTGTGGCCAAGAATAATAACATTTATATAACATTCTGCTGAACTTTAGTTTTTAAAACAAGCCAGAGAGACATACTTAGTTGTCTAATTTCTAAACAGGAATACACTATTTACAATGTGGATTCTGGGCTTGAGCTGCATAGTTTTGCTCTCAAAGCTTCCCTTGTAATAATATTTAGGAGCCACTATAATGGTAGCTGCCTTTCATAAATAGGCTAGAAGTATATTCCATAGGTAGCTCCATGTAGGTAGCTTGACATAATATAGGTAGCTTGACATAATATATTCACATTAAAACCTTAAAGTGACACTGAACTCTGGCTTAAAAAAAACTATTCAAAGTATGTATCCTTAATTCAAATAAGTACCTTCAAGCCACCTACAATTCTCCATTCTGACTGTTATGCCACATACACACGAGCAAATTTTCCTTCGGAAAAATCTTGGATGGTTTTTCCGACGGAATTCCGCTCAAGCTTGGCTTGCATACACACGGTCACACAAATTTTGCGGAACTTTCGAACGTCAAAAATGCGGTGATGTACAACACTACGACGGGCCGAGAAAATGAAGTTCAATGTTTCTGAGCATGCGTCAAATTGTTTCCGAGCATGGGTATGGAATTTTGCGCGTTGGAATTGGTACAGACGATCGGAAGTTCCGATCTAAACTTTTTCCGACCAAAAAATAGAGAACCTGCTCTCAATCTTTTGCTGGCTGGAATTCCACCAGCAAAAGTCAGATGGAGCATACACACGGTCGCATTTTCCGACCAAAAGCTCTCATCTGACTTTTGCTGGCGAAATTTGTGATCGTGTGTATGAGGCATCAGAGTCTATGTCGACTGTTCCCTCAGTAGGAAGTCAGCCACTGTGGGAATGTTCCAAGCGTGAATCAGCTTTAGGAGATTGCACCTAGGTGAAAACCCAAGTACAGTGGATAGACCAAAGGGAAATGCAATGAATTGGTAATTTTGAGTGTCCAGCACAAAGCACAGGAAGCGTTGGAGTGCCAGAAAACATGCAAGTAGGCATTTGAAATGCCCACAGGGGCCAGAAAGTCCTGTGGAACGAGGGATGCAATGATAGAGTCTTACACCCAAAGGAAGGTGTTGAGAGCCGTTGGATCCAGATTGGGCTGAATGCCCTCTTTTGTGTTGTGAACAGTGAAATTGTTAAGTGTTGGAGACTTTGAAATTCAAGCTTGTAGCCCCTGACAACCACATTCTGGAACTAAATATCTGATATGTCCTGAGACCAGGCAGCTACAAAGCCCAACAGACTTCTTACTCTGATAAGTGGGGTGTCCCTTCATTGAGAGGAAGTCTTGTTCGTTTGTTTGGAACATTTTGGAGTTCAGGATTTATGGCAGAACCGAGTCCCAGGCTTAGCTTAAAGGCCTAGGAATAATTAAAGGCACTCTTCTTAGCCTTTGAAGTAGAGGGGTTTACAGACATATAGACAGAGGATTATCTGTGGCAAAATGGTAGTATTTCCTCTAGCGATGTCCTTGATAAAAAAAATGTGCAGGGATTTGCTAAATAGGTGTTCTCCATTGAAGGGTATATGCAATAGGCATTTATTGGACTGAAGTTCTTCAGACCAACATTTAAACCAAAGGGTCCTCCACATGTGCACCAAAAGAAGATTATTACCGGATCTTAGGCGAATAATATCTGCTAACTCACCAACACAGTAGAGAAGGGCCACAGGCATGAGATCTAGTTATTGGTGGACAGAGGGATCAGCAACCTGGACAGATCCAAGATCCTGAGACATGTCCTTGGACCAGACAACTAAAGTCTGGCAGGTGGACATTGCAGAAGTGGTAGGTTGCAGGGCAGGGCCTGCAAGGGAGCCAATGGAAAGAGATTCTAGCCTTTTATTCACAAGATAATTAAAACTGTGATGTTCTCGACAGAGACAAAGTCTTGTTAAGTATCCAGTACAGGGATGGCACACTTTTTAAAACCCTCCTCCTCAATAAGATATTTCCGGGCAAAGCACTTGGGGCGAGTGAAGATTTTCCCTGGATTAGGCCAGTCACAATATAAAACAAGCTGCAATAGTGAGCATACAGAAATTATTGTATCAGGCCAGGGGCTTTAAAGGAAACCCTGGCTGATAACCTTGGGTATAGCTTACACAGGGTGTTCCAGGTCTATGCACATGCGTACTATGGCAATAAGAACCTAAATGGTAACCTTACATTCTAAATTTATGTCAGCAGACTGATATTTTTATGTACTAATTCAACAAACAAGGATAGGGTACATTCCTCTTCATCCCCAGCTGACTGTGCAGAAGCAACTGCAGCTGCAGGGAAATTGGAGGAGGGGGCATGGGTGAAGGCTGGGTGTCTGCGTCCTGAGTCTGTTAACATGGATGACATTTTTCTCATAAGCTCAGAGAAAATTTTCAGAGGATTGAGTCACTCCTGAAGAAGTTAATGAAGAGTGTTGAAACTCAGACAGGGAGCACAGATCCAGATATTAGTGTCTGGTCCTCTTGGAAGTAAATTGTAAATACCCCCAGAACTAATAATAAATATAATCTGTCAGGGCTCTGAGAAGTGGGTTTTTACCTTCAATAATGGACAGGTACAGCTTCCAAGGCTATACAGAGGATCAGCCAATCCATAAAGCTGCAAAATGAGCCCCACAGGCTCTGGCTCTGCAGCAACCTGAGAAGCTAGCTAAAAGAAAAAAAGAATCTTAACGAAAAGCAGAAAAGGGAAAAATGGATTTGCTTATCTCTGAAGGGAGAAGATATCCGTTCTCCTAGGACACTAGCAGAAAACTGCAGCATGATGGAAGTGGGGGAATTACTCAAGGCTGTCCTTACAGTTTTGTTTGCCAGTGTACAGTCTCTTGAATGTAGCAGCATAACCCTATGTACCTGAATTACAATTAAGAAATACAATTTTTTAGTCTTTAAGTATACACAGTAAGTGATTTTAATACATGTAGGCATTATTTCATAGATTTTCAAAAATATCTTTCAGAGTCCTGATTTTCTTTGCAATTTAACTGTCTCCACTTCATCAAACACACAAAAAAATTATGGAAACAACATATAGTTGGGTATTTACATTTTTTCCCAACCGTTTCGATGTTAGTTGAAGGTAATACATATTGAATTAGAAAACAAAAAAAGACCAGCCTGCTTGATATGTTCATGTATTCATTTACAGAAATTTGATCTAAATTACAGCATAAACTCAGCATAAACTCATCAATTTGAATAGATTTGAAGAAACATTTAGCTGATCATTACAAAAAACAGGTTAATATATGTGTCTAGCATTAGTGAAAAGGTAGTGTTTTGTGATGCACACTATGAATGAAGTCCACAGCATTGAAAACATATTATTCACAAGGCAACCCAGGCAGAAGCTTAGGGCCCAGTGGATGTCCAGAGGCCCTAGTTACAACCTTCATCCTACTACAGTAAACCAGGGTATAGCGCTATTAGGCAAAGCTGCACACGTGTCTATCACTTTCCAAGGCAGTGATGCATTTGTAGGGATTTGGTGTCTGATGAGGTGTGCCCTTTATGTACATACAATACAAAAGGGAGGGATTATCTGTTCCTACTACAATCCTCATCAGTGTTAATCAAAGGGATGGGGCCAAAGTTGCTACTTTGCCTAGGGCCTCATTGTGTCTTAATCCATCTCTGTTCAGTATTGGTCCTGATTTACTAAAAGAAAATGCACCAGAGCATGAAGAAAACAATATGAAGATCATTTTCACGCTTGTGTTGCATCCTTACAAGAACATTCAAATCATCACACTCCCTGTAAAAGATCAGGCAATGATTTAGGGATCGTATGTATTTAAGGAGTGACCTGCATTATCACATTTATTTCTGAATTGATGAGGAAGGACACCTGTCTGTCAGTAGAAACTTTCCTTGTTTAATTTTGCAAGACAGATAATCTATTGCAAACATCGGCAATCCATAAAAAAAACAGGGGCCATCAGAAACGACTTAAAATTTAAAAAAAATGAATCATTGTCTCTCTCTGACACATTCTAACATGAGCAGACTTTCTCTGTCAAATTGAAATTCTTTACAGCTAAAAAAGGTATTAAAAAAAAAAAAAAAGGCAGAAAGAGGAGAGGAATGAGACAATTTGACTAATCAGTAAGTAGAGTGTTATTTTGAGCTTTAGCTATCGATCTCTGTAACACTATTAGCATAGCAGCTCAGCCTGGAAAATATTTGAAAACAAGCCAAAAGTCCCAAATACTGGCTGAGATTTGTAAATATTAAATATTCATATGCAAGTTCATATTTACCTAACTAAAATATGAAAAAAAAATCCTGAATAGGTAAAAGAAGTGAAATTATCAGAAAAGATTGCAGAACTATACTCACGTTGGCTCCAGCGACATGGCATTCTGGAGTTCCCCGTTGGCTGCCGACATCTAGCAGTCGGCTTCTGGGTATCGAACACCGGCCACTTTTATTGGCTGGGCCAATATGATGTTACTCTTACGCATGCATGGGAGTGCAGTCAGATTCAGCATTACCGAATTTCTATAGTGAGCTGTATGTGCGTACAGGGGAGGACAGGCAGGTAAGCAAGTTTAATGCAGAAGAGACAAACAATGTCTCTTCTGCATTAAAAATCCTGCCTGTTCCCCCTTTGTTTTGCACATAAAGTTCCACTTTTAGCTCAATGTAGAAACCCCAAAAAGTCAGTAGTAAAAAAAAAAAAAAAAAAAGAAAAGTAGTGACAATGTTGCTTGATCAGTGCTTCCACATGAAGGGCACTCTATATTTAGAAAACCAGAAGGCTTGCTAATTTTATATAAACAAAAAATATGGAAATACGTGGAGGTTTCAGTCCAATAAATTATAGTTCCATAGAAAACAAGCCAGGATAACAAAATAAAGATATCCAATCATGTGACGAAGCAACTATATTTTCCGTTGGACTTGGTTGGATGTTTGAAGCACATAAAGATGCACATTTTCAAACTGAGTATAAACATGCAGTATAAACACATTATTTACTGTGATTTAAACCTCTGTTCAGTGTGTTGCTATTCATTTTAAACAGTATCCCAATGCATCATTACCATGGTGGCCAACACAGCCACACTGCAGTGGACCTGGCATGTGTTGGGGTGTGCTGTCTTTAAATTAGGTCTGGTCCATTTTAGTGCATTGATGTGCATTGCCAGTTCTTTAAAAAAGAAGCCACCTTAATACAGTGTGCATTAACACATATATATTAATACAACACAAGCTGAATGAGCCCCATGTGGCGATGTTTGGAACTAGGCAAGGTGTATGTATTACTTTCAATCCCCAGGATTATGGTCAACCAATCCTCTGACACTGATGCCATTACATGAATCTTTAACTTACCAGATACTTCACATTCCTTACTACAGTTCTACATGTTGTAGAAAAATATATAAACTTTTGGTAAGCTGTACAACAAAATGGATATATTAGAACTCACAGGATAATGGAGTGAAGAGGTGGAGGATTTGTTAGTTAGGGCAGTTTTGGGCTGCATGTGGTGGGTGGTCTGTACTCAGGGGGGCGCCCTCTTGCTACTCAGAGTTCCTTGCTGCAGATGGGGGAGGAGGCTAGAGGTCTGTACTAGCCCAGTCTTCATTACTCACTTGAGTGCCCTTCTTTAGTTCTCTTTCAACTGTCCACTTAATATCGGCTTCATTACACCAATGCTCCATTTGTAATGTAAATGCCCAAACTCAGGGAAGTTTTTCTTTTGGCCTTGTCTGCGGAAGAATACAGAGAGGTATTCAAAACCTATTAACACAAATCAATGGCACCAATAAAAGCAAAATCTCCTTAGTAACATAATCTTGATTGCAAAGGAAGAACTGAGAGCATTTAGGAGAACAGTAGCCAGCATGGCACAAGCATTTGCCTGGAAGAATTTAACACAATACTAAGAGGAGATATTTGAAAGGGAAGAAAAAAGTAAAACGAACACACAATGAACAGTTACTTTTTTTCTACAAAAGTGAACAATTGCCTACACGAAATCTCTCGTGTGCTTCTTTGCAAAGAACTGTGATACAATGTAGCTTAGCAAAGTGAAATGACAAAGCTGCCTACACATTATCCTGCATTGTACAGTACCTTATTAAAGGACCAAGAAGCACAAGAGATCAACTACACTACTCAATTAGTGCTACCTTTAGCAAAAGCAGATTTAAACTAATAATTAGTAGGGAAAATAACTACTAAGGTATTTCAACAATCAATATGCTTAAATGATGCAGCCCAGGGCTGAAGAGAGCTTTTGTTTTCAATCTCTCTTTATTATTTTTAAAACACTTATACAAATACACATACTATATATATATATATATATTTTTTTTTCTTTGATCATATTATAAAATTGGATATCATTCTATATATACGGCTGGGAGTACCTATATCCCATAATAATTTCTACTTTCCAATTCTATTTCTTTCTAAAATTCTTACATCATTTACATTTAATTCACCTCATTCCTACATCTACTCTCCACTCATTCATAGACATTTAAACCAACACTACTACGGGGAAAAAAGGGGGGGAGGGGTCCCATTTTATAGATATTGTATAATAGTTGCAGAGGCCCGAAATTCTTCCTGTTGTTGCCATGCTTTTTGATTTAAATTATTTAGACTCTCCTCAAAGTTAGTCATTTGCTCCAAGAATTGCACTTCGTTCATCTCTTAGACCCATTCTATTAATGTGGGGCTTTTTTCTTTTCTCCAATTTCGAGCTATTATTGTTCTAGCGGCTGTTAATATATGGCGAAGGACAATGCCCCAATAGCTTTCATTGATCCAGGAATAATAGATAGTAGTGAAATACTAATACTTAGTTGTATCCCAGTTCCCGATACCAACTGGTATATATTAAATATCTTAAACCAGAAATCTCTCACCATTGGACACCCGTACCAGATATGTATCATTGTATTTTTTTCCTTAAGACATCTCCAACATTTTTCCGAGTTATCTCCATTTATTTTATAAAAATCGACAGGGCTCCAATACCATCTCATCATAATTTTATATTTTCTTTCCTGATGCTTAGTCGCTATCGATAATTTGTGTATTAACTGAAATGCCCTTTTCCACTCTGGTAATTAAATTGGCCTCTCTATTTCGGTATCCCACTTTCTCATATATGTTATTTCATCCGAAGACCCAGAAGGAAGTAGAAGCTTATATATGATTGACAGATTAAGAATTGGTTTCTGTTCTTGTATTAAGATTTGCTCAAAATTAGTTAATGGTCTATCGATCAGGGAGAGTTGTAAACTTGATCCAATATTTGTATTTAATTGACAATATTGCATCCATTTTTGTCCGTGTTCATGCCCTAATTCAGCTAACTGAGGAAGCTTACCATCCACTAAGGTCTGTACTATCCTTGTGTTCTCTGACCTATTCCATTTAATAATATGTGTAGCCTCTAATGCTGGTGGGGATTCAGGATTAAAAAATAATTTCCTTTTCAGCACTGTGTCCCATATCTTTAATGTTGATGTCACAAAAAGTGTTAGTTTTTTTTGTCCCGGGTCGAAACTGGGGTTAAATCCATGGGAGTGACTTAAGTTGCAGAGTAATAATAGCTTCTTTTAAGGTTACCCATTGTTTATAGCTCGCATTGTGAAACCAATCTATAATCCTAATTATAGACGCTGCACACAAGTATATTTAAAAGTCCGGAAGGGCAAGACCTCCATTCTCTTTTGTTCTAATTAGGATTTCTCTTCTTATTCGTGATGGTTTTTGAGCCCAAATTAAACTTTCTATGGCTTTCTTTGCGTAGTTGGGCCATTGAGTTAATTGAAGGAACCATAGGTATTGCCTGAAATACATATAGTAATTTTGGTAGTATGTCCATTTTCACTACATTAATTCTCCCCATCCATGAATAAACCATTGTATCATATCTTTGGAGTGATTTTATAACTTTTTGGATTATTGGCGAGTAGTTTAACTCCTGTAGTTTACCCATATCTCTTGGGATATAGATCCCTAGATATTTGATTGCTAATTCTTGCCATTTAAAGGAAAAGTTCTCTTTGAAGGAGTTCCTGAACTTCATTTGGTAATGATATATTTAACATCTCTGACTTATAATAGTTAACATTAAAATTGCTTACCTCTCCAAACCTTTTAAATTTGTGTACGAGATTAGGTACACAATCTCGTACACAATTGGTGACATATATTAATAAATCGTCCGCATATACTGACATTTTATATTCTTTTCCTTGAACTTTAATACCTTGAATATCACTATTATTGTGTATAGCTGTAGTAAGGCGTTCCATTACTATCACATATAACAAGGGGGACAGGGGACAACCTTGTCGGTTACCATTTGATATTTGTACGTATTCCAAAAGTATACCATTCGTGCATATTTTCGCTCTGGGATTGGAATATAAAGCCATGATCCTATGTAGTATGATCCTATGTAGAGATCCAACCCCTAGCTGATTCAGGGCATCTCCCAAGAAACACCAGTCCACCCTATCAAATGCCTTCTCAGCATCAATCAATAAAAGGCACAATGGAATGGCGTTCCTCTGGGCATATTCCATTAATGTACATGTTTTTAATGTGTTGTCCCTTGCCTCCTGGCCCACAATAAAGCCCACCTGATCTAGACTAATATGCGTGGGTAAAATGGATGTCAGGCTATTCGCAATAATTTTAGAATACACATGCAGATCTATATTTGTAAGGGGAATTGGTCAGTAGTTACCGCATATCGTATGATCCTTATCAGGTTTAGTGATAAGTACAATGTGTGCTTCCATACTCTGTAAAGTAAAGGATTGAGAGGCTGATATAGAGTTATACGTTCTTCTAAGAATAGGAGTATCTCCTGAAATAGCTTTAAAAATCGGAGTATATCCATATGGGGCCCAGACTTTTGCCCAGGACCAACGCAGATATAGCTTGTTTTATTTCTACTATTGAAGAATCTTTTTCCAATTCTTCTGGTATTTCCTTAGCTCTGAAGAGTGCTTTTGGAACCAATAGGCACCTGATAAATATGGTGCTTTATGAGTCAATTTAGTGTTAGGGGATAGGTAAGATTAGGGTACATGATTTATGTTTAAGGGGTTAGGTGATGAATATGTTATTTATATTTCAAGGTTGGGTAATATTTAAAGCAGCCAGCCAACACATTTTTTTTTTTTAAGTTTTGAGTAGAGTATGGTAAGAAAAGGATATTATTACTACTATCCTGGGCTCCACTATAAATGTTTTCCCCCACTTATTATCATGGTCATCATAGGTCACCATAGTTTAACCAGGTAGGAATTGAAGGAAAGCTAGTGGGCAGCACAGTGGTACAGTGGTTAGCACTTCTACCTGGCAGCACTAGGTTCATCATCAGTTAAAAATCCACAGCACAACCTGCCTGAAGTTTGTATGTTTTCCCAGTGCATGTGTGAGTTTCCTCACAAACTCCAGAAATGCTTGTAGGTTAATTGGCTCCTGTTTAAATTGGCCCTTGTATGTGCATGTATGTATGTGAGTTAGGGACCTTAGATTGTAAGCTCCTTAAAGAGCTGGGACTGATGTGAATGGGAAATCTATATGTAAATCACTGCATAAATTGTTAGTGCTATATAAGTACCTGTAATAAGTAAATAAAATCTATTTTGCAGTGTGAAATTTACCCTAATTTCCTGTCCAATGAAACCATTGTCACCTGGACATTATGTTAGGGGAGTTTCATTTAGCACTAAAAACCCAAAAGGGGTTCTAAACCTTTCTTTCCACTTCCAGTCCGGGCCAATTCTGACCTCCCCAACAGAAATATTACTAGTAAACTACTTAGAACCCCCAAACTATATATATATATATATATATATATATATATATATATATATATATATATATATATATATATATATATATATATAATTATATTATTTTATTTTTTTAGGCAGAGGCTTAGAAGAAAATGGTGGGTGTTGCCACAAACACAATTTTCTTGGTAAAAATATACTTTTAATTTATTTTTAATGCACAAAAACACGATATAATACCAAATTGTTAGGTAAAATATAAACAGTTATGTTACGCTGAGTAAATAGATACTAAACATGTAATGCTTTAAAATTGCATCAGCCGATGCCAAATTACAGTATCTAAAAATATCTATAGGCAATGCTTTGAAAGTCTTTACAGGTTACCAGTTTATAGTTACACAGGAAGTCTGGCACTAAAATTATTTCTCTTGCTCTGACATTTGTGGCAAAACCTCACATTTGTGGTGCGATTGCTGTTTACATATACATGCGGGGCCGCCGTGCGTTTTCATTTGCACACGAACACAGGGGAACAGGGCCACATTAAAAAAAAAATATTATTTAAACATATTATTTAACACTGTACTTTACATTTTTTTTTTTTCTTTTGATCAACTTTATTGCTATTACAAGGGATGAACAACATCCCTTGTAATAGCATGGCCCATAACAGGTCCTCTATATGGAGAGATCTGGTGTCTTATCTCCTCTGGCATCCAATGTCCCCGATCAGACACAGATCATTCTGACCGGCTTCTTTACTGGCTGTTAACGGCCAGATAAACAAGGAACTGAAACCGGAGGCGACTAAATCAGGGGTCTCAAAATGTCACACAGTGGGAGGATCATATGTTCCTCTCACTGTGTGCCCAGAGCTTGATGCCGCCGGTTGCATCTTTACCAGGCTCCCCCTTCCGCCGCCTGTAAAAGTAATCCAGCATGTTAATCGCTAGGATTACCGCTAGGATAACTTTTACTTTGTGGAGATCTAGATCATTGCTGCAGCGATCACCCTTCCCATCCAAAAAACTTTATAAACGTACGTCAGACAGAAAGTGGTTAAAGTGGTGTGAAAAAAAAATGAAATTAATGATTAAAAAAATGAAAAATGATTAAAATTCCTAAAAAAATAAACGTTTGGAAAAAATGTTTTTTTTAACTCGCCTCTAAATGCCTGTTGCTAGGGGGTCTCTCATAGTGTGCCTCCTTCAGTGCCTGGGCTGGTGACATCACTTCACGCGCAGGAAGGACTCCCTCTCCTGTCAGTCATCTGGGACACGTGACAGGTCCCAGATGACTGCACGGCCAATCACGGCATGCGCAGAGGGTGCCCGGCTGTGAGTGTCCGATTATTAAAAGTCAGCAGCTGCAGTATTTGTAGCTGCTGACTTTTAATTTTTTTTTTAAGGGGAACTCCTCTTTAAGCTTAGTTGTTTTTTGTTAGTTGTATTTTTTATGTTTAACTGATGTATAACTTCTATCTTTTATTTTTCTATTTATATGAAATCTTTGATTTTCAAAAAAACATTTAAAAATGCACCCATGGCAGAGGATCCACACAGCATTATGAGTTTCCTAAAGAGAGAGCAGAGCCAAATCTTGTCAAATGTTTGCCTTCAGATTCTCTCTGACATGTTTCAACAGTGTCCACCATTTGAGTTAAAAACAGCATTGATTCTCTTGGGCACACTAGTACACAGTTTTTAAGACACTTGGCAGCTATGTAGTTCCAAATATCTAAGAGAAATACCTACAGTTTCTCTGTGGATTTAGGCTAGCTCAGTTGCACCTGTCTCTTCATGTAATGCCAGACAGTCTCAATGTTGGAATTCGGGAGCTGTGGGGGCCATGCCATCTCTTCCAGGACTTTTCACTGAAGATAGTTTTTATGACTTTTGCTGTATGTTTGGGGTTCAATGGCCTGCTGCAGAATGCATTGGGAACTGATCAGATGCGTTGAGAAGCCCAGTCGGAATACCATTGATTAGGGACTTCGGTGGTGGCTTTTTGCTTTAAGGAGCACATTGGCTGCAGTTTCCTCTCTATAGGTACTCGTGGCAAGTCTCCCTTGCTTCACTTTTATAAGGAGTTCAGGGAAGGAAATTTGTTGAGTGTTCTAGTTGAAGGTGACCCTTATATTCCTGTGTTTTGCTTTAATTCCTTGATAAAGGTCCCCAGACTGTCTGGGGTACCCTGCCAGACCAACAGCACGTCATCAATAAACCTTAGCCATAACAATGTATGGCCAAGGTATAGTTCGGAGCAGTACACTACCTCCTCTTGCCACCATCCCAAGTGTAGGCAGGCATATGCCGGTGCCCACGGGGCACCCATAGATGTGCCACGGATTTGTTTGTAGTTTGTGCCTACAAATTGAAAAAAATTGTTAGATAGGGCAAACTGGAGTAGCTCAAGTAGGAACTCATTTAGTGCCCCCATCATAGGGTAATTCTGATCAAGGAAATGTGTTGTTGCGGCCAAGCCCCATGAGTGGGGAATTGATGTATACAGTGATTCAACATAAATGCTGGCCAGGATGGCTTCAGGTGGTATGGATAGATTATCAATGTGCATTAGTACATGTCTGGTGTCTTGTACATATGAAGGTAGTTTAGTTACCATTTCTTTTAATAACGTTTTTTCCAGTGGTCCTTTATTGGCGGATATTATCGGTCTTCCTGGTGGGCCCTGCGGTGACTTGTGAATCTTCAGGATAATGTAGATGGTTGGTATGTTGTACTCACTCACTGTGAGGTGTTCACACTCTCTTAGATAGTAAGTTTACCTCCAGGGCCAGGTTCAACATATAGTTGAGTTCTTGTACGAGGTTGGGGTAAGGATTATAGTCAAATTTTTTCGTATGTAGATTTATCATTAAGTTATCTTTTGATTACACTTTCATACTTTGTTTCCGAGAGGAGTACAACATTTCCACCTTTGTCACATGATGCCTTTCGATGCTTCTTTTAGTTACCAAAGTGCCTGTCTTTCATCTCTGTCCAGGTTATCGTTGGCTCTACTTGTCCAGTCTTGATGAAATAGGTCATCTTGCACAAGGTCCAGGAATACCTTCAACCATTTATCTTTCTTAAAGGGAGGCATTTTTTTCATTTAAATCTGTATTTAAGCATTCCTCCTCCATGGTTCATTGGGGAGAGACAGGGGTAGATTGTCCAGTTCATTCTCTTCACCGCGCAATAGGGAGGTCAAGATATCTAAGGCAACTTGATCCTGAGTGTCATTTAGTTCAGTTGACGTTTCATCAGTATTCGGTCTCTGATGTATTTGTCTCAGATATACTTTCCTTAGGAATAGGACTATATCTTTTTACACCTCAAAATTATTAATTGAGTTAGTTGGAGAGCATGATAAGCCCCATTTCCAGAAGCTTAATATGTCTTTTCTGAAGGTCAAAGTCCGAGAGGTTGATAATTGTGTTGTACTTTTACACAGTGCAGTATATATAGACTAAATGGTTAAAGTGGTTGTAAACCCTCTAGGACCACCTAGATTAAGGCTTACCTGTAGGTGCAAGAAATATCTCCTTGGAGAAATTTTACAAAAACCGGGCACCGCTTTCTACGGCACATGCGCGCTGTAGACAACGGCACAGGCGCACCGCAAGTGAAGGCGAACATGCCATCACTGGCGGCTCCCGTGCGCATGCACTGGAGTGGCGTTATAAGGTATCATGGCAGTGACGGAGGACGTGGACGAGGGTCGCTTCGATCTCAGGTAAGTTATTCATAATGAGCTAGTATGCTATGCCATTTTTTTTCACGCTTTACTTCCTCTTTAAGAATGGACTTTCAACCTTAACACTATGGTGAACCAATGAACTTAAATAGCACCTTGAGGTGGGTAGGGGGTCTGAGCATTGATTGAACAGTGGGACCCTGCACTAATATTTACTCCTTCGGAAAGTGGCAGCAGTATTAACTTTGTACACTATCTCCCTGAGAGTAGATTGGTGGAGGTTCAGGTTTATTACTATTAAAACTTATAAGAAGAATGGGCAAAATATTAGCAATTTATACAGAAATTTGATAAATCCTAAGGTTTCCCCAAAAAATTATGAATTCATCTGTATTAATTACTGACATATGTACATAAAACTGTGTAACTATTATAGGGTGCTGGCTTTTAAGAAGTAATGTTGAAGGTTAGATTAGGTGTTCAAGTAGGAGAAATGTTGAAGGGAACCTGTCATGATAGATGTGTGGAGGCTGCCATACCTGGCAGCATATAAAACTGCTAGTTGACAGCTAATAAACTGACCCTCTTGCTTCAATAGTTTGTGGCTAGGAACAATTTTGCAGATAAAAATGTATAGCTTGTGAAGCTGACAAATACCAAGATGAACCACTAGACTGACGAAAATGGTGGTGGAACCTCAGCAACATAACATTTCAGAATGCAAAAGGAGTTTCTCAACTTCTCTGACAGAAGCCTCAGACTGTGTAAGTAATATATGGGGTCAAATATATATCTTTCATAAGACACCTTTCATAAACCTACTAAATTATAAGACTAAAGCTGGCCATACACGGAACAAATTGGGGCAGGTTACTAATAAACCAGCCAAAAGTTGTGTCAAGGATGGCCCTGTTGGCACCCTCCTGTCTGACATCCTTCAAAATGGAAACCAAAAGGAGCCGGATTGGAACATTGTCAGATGAACAATCAGAAACGGCTTCTGTATTGGTATTCGGCAGGCGCCAGCTGTCAGAATACAAAAGGCAGCAGTAAGAAATCAAAAGATTTTTCTAATTTAGCATAGAGGGCTGAATATTCTATAGATGTACTGGTTACATATTTATACGTTGTCTGATAGCATCTAAAATGTTTTCCTTTAAATGATCTTGTCAGTGATACTGTATATCTAATAGTGTGTAGTGGATGAACTAAGCAATCTCTAAATGTTCGTATACAAAACAACATACCATGAATTTTTCTTGCTTTTCTTGGTTTTATCATGTTGAGAACATGTCTCCTGTGCATAACATTATGACATATGGAGGTGTATACTGTAGTATAAGGATAGTTACATATAAAGTAATCAGCCTAGTTTACTAAACGGTGAAATTAGTTATATTTTGGCATGTTTTCACAAGCTAACTTTCTTTTTCAATTAAACCTGACTTGCTAAAATTTTAGGACTCTGATGATGTAAAATTGTTTGTGCACTCAATGTGGACATGCAAAAATGTGCTTGCAGATTGTGTGTACCCTAACTGCACATACATTATATGCATTTTACAGCAGGTTTGTCAAATCAATTTGTGGGTTTTTAAAGCGGAGTTCCACCCAAAAGTGGAACTTCCGCTCGTTGTACTCCTCCCTCCTTCTGGTGCCCTGTCTTTCACAGGTATCCTGTTTCCACTTCCAGGAGCCTCAGCCACGGGTTTTGACCTCACCACCCGGGCTCCCTCCTCCTTCCCCCGCCGCTGGGCCAGTAGGAGAGAGGAGCCTCACACATGCGCAATAGGGTTTCCTTACTCACAATGGAGTCGGCATGCACCCGACAGCTGATGGAAACATCAGCTGCAGTGCCGACATCGCTGGACTCCAGGACAGGTAAGTGTCCGGTTATTACAAGTCAGCAGCTGCAGTATGTGCAGCTGCTGGCTTTTCATTTTTGCAGCGGTGGCCGGACCTCCGCTTTAAGTGCAACATGGAGATGACTTAAATATCACCTGTTTTTAGCAGAAGAAATTATCAGCTGGCAAACTTGATGTAGCCTTTCCAGAAGGTTCAGGAGAGTTTCAATGGCTAGGAAGCTGGGCTGTTTGTAGTTTTTTTCCTGCTTTACAACAAAAGTTCATACTATATTAATTGAGCATTAAAAATGTGTCTGTATTTTTCAAAATTTTTGAGGAGTGTGATAATTACTGTAGTCCAAGTGGAAAAATGTGGCCTCTAAAGTATTGAAATACAAGTATTTTTTATGTGTAACATTGTATGCTTAAATAACATTTTACATTTTTTTTTAACTTTCAACTATTTTTTTAAACATCAATGTTCTACATTTTATGTTACTTGGTTTCTGTACCAAAATATTAAGTTCTGCTTTTCTGATGTATCAAATATTTATGTCATGCAATAAAATGGTAATTAATTATTTAAAAATCATGATTTTCTGGATTTTTGTTTTAGATTCCGTCTCTCACAGTTAAAGAGTACCTATGATAAAAAATTCAGACCTCTACATGCTTTGTAAGTAGGAAAACCTGCAAAATCATCAGTGTATCAAATACTTGTTCTCCCCACTGTACATTGCATGTGTAATTTGTCCTAAATAATCATTATTTTCAGCTCTCATTGGCTGACGTTGCTGAAAAAAAAGGCATCAAATCTTAGTGCCTATGGGACTTTTTGGAGGCAATTCAACACACAAAATGATGTATAATTAAAAAAGTCTACCTTACAAGATAGTTACATCAAGGAGAAGTCACAAATAAATTCAAAAGAAAGTATTAACACCTACAATATTAGACTTAAATATCATGGTCAGAGGGAAGGCTTAATAGGAAGTGAAGAATGATTAGCAAGAAGATGTTGGAAAAAACAGACAATGCAGACACCTAACCCAAAGGCCCAGGTGTTCTACCCTAAACTGGAGAAAGGAAAGAACATGGCTCACTGAAAAAATGCACATGCGGAAACCCCCCTCCTTCCTTCTCCAAGACTCACATCAGTAAAAATCAGTCTTTCATGTTTACTGAGAAAACCTTATGGGAAGTCGAATTATGAACATAAGCATGGGAAGACTACTGAATCTGAAAAAAGTCCTATCTTCCAGAAACTGGGTTTCAACAGCCAAGCAATTAAAGCCACAGAATGAGAATCAGGGTGGAAGATCTGACCTTGAGATAAAATCTTACGGAGGCCACAGATGAATAATCATGTGCCGCATTCCGGAAACAAACCTGTTCAGTTTCTTATTGAACCAAGAGGATTGGAAATTCATGTCCAAAATTCCTCAAAGCAGACATATGTCTTGAAATATCCACACATGAAGAGGCAATGCCCCCAAGGTCCAGACATTATTAAAGCTGATCACCAAGTTTTATTTCAGTTTTAAAAAATAGTTTGGACAATGCTGGTTCAAATTATTTACTTCACTAACAAATGCAGTGGCTGTGTGAGCTTTAAAAACTGTAGCATGTGGCTTCTACGTTATCCTTTTAATCATCCAACAGCTGCGGTTTCTCTCCACTTGGTCTATAAGAACACGAAAATCTCCTTGTTTCCAGACTACTCGCCCAAGATTAGATGAAGATCCTTCACTGACATCCGTAAGCGCCTTTGTGATTGTGGATTAAAATTTAGCCTCCTGTACCCTAGCCGACTATCAGAGGCACTGCCCATTTCTTTGATACACCGGATGCATTCGAGAGGTGGCTGGAAAATCGGTAGAGTTTTCTTTGCCTCGGCAAGGATGCCAGTAAGTGATGGCTGTCTCTCTCCACCTGGCTACTCTGCCTTGTTTGTTCTCCTGACAATGATATATCCCCCTGCTGCCTTCACTTTGACGATATTCTGTAATTTCCCCTTCTCTGCAATCAGGCTGTGAGTTTACCTCTTAGTCTGTGCTTCATAATCCCCATTGCTATCGTCTGAACAGGAGCAGATGGCCCTACCTGTTACGCTACTGATTCTTACGTTACTTTTCGTACTCCCCATTTATTTCCCCTTTCTTTACATTCTATTTTTTATGTAGACTGCGTTTGTCTGGGGCATGGTTCCTGTCCTCTGGAGTCCCCTGAAGCAGACTGTTGACTCTTTGTAGTTGGAGCTTGCGCCATAGTTCTAGTTTTGGGTCGAGACCCTGCACAATTCAGTTTTTTGTGTCTCTGGTACAAGGGCGGTTTAACTTTTAAGGGATGTTGTACTTTTTTCTTGTTTTATGGCTATGGTCAGTGCATAGACTCAAGCACGTTTTACTACCCATTTGTTCACAGTCACCCTAATTTTTGTGGTGCCTTGGCCACCTTGGTCCTCCGTTATGACTCATGGTCTACAAGAATACCTCATGGTCTTTCTTGGAATGTTTGGGGGCTCAAACTTTGAATACAATCGTTCCATAATGTTCCAATATTTTAAATTGCATAACCCTCACATTGTCTTACTGCAGAAAATGCACCTAATGGGTTGTATAATTCTTACTTCAAAAGGCGTTTCACGCCCCCTACTCCTTTTCCCAAGGGGTTTAAATCCTGATTAACAAAGCTGTTGTGTGTAGTTGAGAGAGTCATTACGGACCCCCATGGCAAATATAAAGTGCATCCAGAAAGTATTCACAGCGCATCACTTTTTCCACATTTTATGTTACAGCCTTATTCCAAAATGGATTAAATTCATTACTTTCCTCAAAATTCTACAAACAATACCCTATAATGACAATGTGAAAGAAGTTTGTTCGAAATCTTTGCAAATTAAAAAAAACAAATAAATCATATAAATGTTCATAATTATTTACAGCCTTTGCTCAATACTTTGTTATAGTTCATAGTAGGCAAGGTTGAAAAAAGACACAAGTCCAAGTCCAACCTATGTGTGTGATTTTATGTCAGTATTACATTGTATAACCATGTATGTTGTGGTCGTTTAGGTGTTTTTTTAAATGAATTATCGATGCTACCCACTGAAACCACTGCTTGTGGAAGAGAATTCCACATCCTAACCACTCTTACAGTAAAGAAACCTGCGCAGTTTAACCACTTCAGCCATGGAAGAATTTACCCCTTTCCTAACCAGAGCACTTTTTGCGATATGGCACTGCGTCACTTGAACTGACAATTGCGTCGTGCAACGTTGCACCCAAACAAAATTGATGTCCTTTTTTTCCCACAAATAGAGCTTTTTTTTGGTGGTATTTGTTTTTATTTTTTGCGCTATTAACAAAAAAAGAGCGACAATTTAAAAAAAAAAAAAAAAAAGCTATATTTTTTACTTTTTGCTATAATAAATATCCCCACACAAAAATAGGGGATAGATTTATGCCATTTTTATTATTATTCTTTTTTATTAGGAATGGCGGCGATCTGTGATTTTTATCATGACTGCGACATTATGGTGGACACATTGGACACTTTTGACACTATTTTGGGACCATTGTCATTTATACAAGCAATCAGTGCTATAAAAATGCACTGATTACTGTATAAACGACACTGGCAGGGAAGGGGTTATACACTAGGGGGGGAGGGCAATCAAGGGGTTAAGTGTGTCCTAGGGAGTGATTCTAACTGGGGGGGGGGGGGGTTGGTGGGCTACCTAGGACATGACAGCGATCACTGCTCCCGATGACAGGGGGCAGTAGATCTCTGCCTTGTCACTAGGGAGAACGGGAAAATGCCTTGTTTACATAGGCATCGCCCTGTTCTGCTGCTCCGTGAAACGATCATGGGACACCGGCGGACATAGAGTCCGCGAGTCCCGGTCACAGAGCATGCGTCGCGCACGCGTGCGCCCACAATGCCACTTCTTAAAGGGGGCGTACCTGTACGCCCATTTGTGCAGCCGTGCCATTGTGCCGATGTCTATCGTTGTGCACTGGTCGACAAGCGGTTAAGGTTAAACCGCTTTTCTTCTAATTTTAAATTTGTTGAAGCACCTTTGGCACCAATTACAGCCTCAAGTCTTTTTGAGTATGATGCTACAACCTTGGCACACCAATTTTTGGGCAGTTTCTCCCATTCTTCTTTGCAGGAACTCTCAAGCTCCATCAGGTTGCATGGGATCGTCAGTGAATAGCCATTTTCATCTTTCTCTAGACATGTTAAATTGGAGTCAAGTCTGGGCTCTTGCTGGGACACTCAAGGACATTCACAGAGTTGTCCCATTTGTTATCTTGGCTGTGTGCTTAGGGTCGTTGTCCTGTTGGAAGATGAACCTTTGCCCCAGTCTGACGTCCAGAGTGCTCTGGAGCAGGTTTTCCTCAAGGATGTCTCCGTCAATCTAAGGAGGATATTCCTAAATATGCAAACCCCAGCTGACAATGTAAGACATCATTGGATGCTATGAAGGCCTTCGATTGCATTGAGTGGCTGTATCTGTGGGGATTTCTTCAGCGGTTTGGTTTTGAAACTTATATCTCCTGGGTTCGTTTACTATACTACCACCCGCAGGCAGCTATTCGGGCATCAGGCAGAATATCTCATGCTTTTGCTCTGGAAAGGGGCACAAAACAAGGGTGCCCTTTGTCACCCTTGTTATTTGCCCTGGTCATAGGACCCCTGGCAAAAAAGATCAGAGATAATCTGACCATTAATGGTTTCCGTTATGGCGATAGGCAAGAAAAAGTAATGCTCTACGTGGATGATACGACGATTCTGCTTGAAATTGTGTACGTTTTCCTACAGGATACTTCCACAATGTCCACCATAATAGACTTTGGTAACTATTTGGGGCTTAGGATCAATTGGAATTAGTCAGCCCTAATGCCCATCGACCCATAGGGTATCCCACTAGATGACTCACAAAGATCCATACCAATTACCGACTCCTTCAGGTACCTGGGAGTCCAGGTGACACCCTGTATTAGGGTTTATGGGAGGCCTAATATTTCCCCATTATTACAAAGATTCTGGAAACGGATTAAAACATGGAATTCCCTCCACCGGTCAGTAGCTGAAGGGTGAACCTAATCAAGATGATTCTTACGCCTCAGTTACTATATGTCCTTCATAATACCCCAGTTATGGTTCCCCTTATATCCTTTAGAATAGTTAACTACTGATGCACTTCGTGGCAGGGTCGACCCCTCGTATGCCTCTTTTTCCATATAATGAATAGTTTCATGCACCTTCACCCATTCCTAGTGCTAGGAGTTACAATAGCTATACACAAACATTGTCCCTTAGTACCCACAGAAATATGAGTAGATCCTGAGGGCCGCTATCCTTTTGTTAAAGGAAAGATCCAGGGCCAGTGTTATACCCTACTATATATGCCCCCAATAGCCATACCGTTAAATTAAAAAAAAAAGTAGCAAAAACTTTGGATATCCTGGGGAAGGTCTATTGGTTATGGGAGGGGATTTTAACATTCTCTTCGATCCTAGTCTAGATACCTCTTTAGGGAAAACCTGTGTGTCTCATAAAGGCGTTAAGGTATGTTAAACAGCACCTTCGCTCTCTGCATTTGGTGGACAGTTGGAGGGTGCTGCATGAGCGGGACAAGGATTTTAGTTATTACTTCAAAATACACAATGTATATTTAAGGATCGATATGTTGTTGATCAATCAATATTATCTGAATTATGTAAATTTATCAACTATTAAGTCAATCACCATTTCAGACCATGCTCCAATAAGTTTAACAATTTGTCCGTCATAGATTGGGAGCCTGGAAAGAACATGGCGATTGAATGAATCTATTTTGGATGATAAACAGAATGTGGAATCCTTGTCCCGCACACTAGCACTATACTCTGAGACCAATATACCAGAGGTGGTATCTGACCAAGTGGTATGGGAAGCCCACAAGGTGGTCATCAGAGGGGAGTTAATTTCAATGGGTTTGAGTATTAAAAAAGAGAGACAGAAGGAAATGGTTGTGCTCTTAGAGGAAATACATAAATTTGATATTAAACATAAGGCCCAATTAAAACCTGGGGACATGCAAAGACTGGAGAAACTGCGGGCAGACTTAAAACAGCTTCTCAAACGAAGTTCAAAATAACCAGATACTTTGCCCCACCGATTCTATGAACAGGGGAAAAAGGGTGGGAGACTATTGGCTAGACAACCAAAGAAAACAGGATTTGTGTCATGTTCCCACTATAAAGACAGGCGATAAGCAGATAGTGGACTCCCAAGCAATGGTGACAACGAGTATAGGCACATATGTTAAAATATCTCGATAAGTTCTTCCAATTGAATTGAGTATTTGGTATATACGATATATACATAGGTTTCAAGTCCATAGATTGAAAAGCTCAGTCCATGTGGGAGGCAAAATCTATGAATGGATCCTGGGGTAAGCATACAGGGCAGCCTTCAAGGTAAAACTGAAACCGTGTTCAGGAACTGTGAAAAGAAACAAATGGAGAGGCGCCTCTAGGTGCAATAATTTTTTAACAGGGATAACAATTTATTAATAGCTTAATAGTAAAACTCACATTTTTGTGATAAAATCAGGCATGGTATGTGTCATTCTGTGCTCTGGTTAACTTCCGTATAGATGATAATGCCGGCTCAGGAAGGCGGCCTCAGAACGAGGCTTGAGAAGCAGAAGACAGCTGGCTCAGGGGGATACCGTCATCGGTGTAGGACGCGTTTCTCGAGTATGCGCACTCCCAAGCAATAGCAACTGAGTTTTATCGCTTTTATGAGTTTCTATATAACATAGACTCAGTTCCTGTGGGGGCCGAGGAGGGCAGACGTTTGGATAGAATTTGGGAATATCTTGAGGCCTCAGGCCATTCTATCTGCGGCCGTGGAGGAAATGAAAAAGCAATCTCCATTGAAGAGTTGGGCAGAGCGATTGCGGCTTTGCCATTAGGTAAAAGCCTGACACCTGATGGTTTTACAAATATGTCTTCTAAAAAGTTTTCCTCAATCCTGTTGGTTCCTCTTTGCTGATGCCTTAACTCTATTTCGGTCTCTAACCCATTGCCTCCAGAGGCACTGTTGGCTTATGTGACGGTTCTCCAGAAGGTAGGGAAAGACCCTCAGTGCTGTGCCAGCTACAGACCCATCTCCCTCCTTAACTCTGACACTAAGCTCCTGGCTAAAATTCTGGCCCTAAGGTTACAAGGACATATAGTTAAATTGATTCACCCAGATCAAACCGGGTTAATGAAGGGCCGAGAGGCTATAGATGAATAGGATTTTTATAGAAGCTGATCTGTAAAATCCTTTTCTTTGAAGTACAGGACACAGAGCCATAGTAGTTACTATTTGAATTATAGGCCACTTTTAGGTGATGGACACTGGCACGCCCTAAATTAAAAAGTGCACTCCCTATATAACCCCTCCCACGGGTGGGAGTGCCTCAGTTTTGTAGCAAAGCAATACAAGTGTATCCCAAAAAGAAGGGAGGGACCCCTGTGTCCCGTGATGTGCTTCAAAAGAAAAGGATTTTACACGTAAGCTGTTATAAAAATCCTATTTTCTTATCGTACATCACGAGACACAGAGCCATAGTAGTTACTATGTGGGATGTCCCATAGCAATGCCAACTGAAGGTAGGGAAGACAATAAAAGTAGGGCACTAGAGGACTCATACTGCAGTATACTGCACCCAAAAGCAATATCCTCATTATCTTTTACATCTACTTGATAGAATATGGTAAATGTATGGACTGAAGACCAAGTTGCAGCCTTGTAGATCTGAGCCATGGAGGCTTGGCGATGCACTGCCCAAGAAGCACTAACAGCCCTGGAGAAGTGTGCTTTAATATGAACAATCACCTGACAAATCCATTTAGAAATAGTCGATTTTGACGCTGCCTGTCCTCTTTTAGGACCGTCTGGCAACACAAACAAAACATCAGTTTTATAAATCTGAGCGGATACTTAATAGACTTTGACCGCTCTCACCACATCAAGAGAATGTAGTGATCTTTCTTTCACAGAACGAGGTTCTGGAAAACATTTAAGGCAGAACAATATCCTGGTTTAAGTGAAAAACTGATATTACAGTCGGTAGGCATTCAGGATGAGGCCGCAATACAACCTCATCCTTATGAATAAACTAATATGGCTCTTTACAAGAAAGAGCAGACAACTCCAATACTCTTCCTGCAGACGATATGGCAACCAAGAAAATTATCTTTCCTCGTCAAGAGGACCAAGGGAAACACTGATAAAGCCGACATCTGGCCTTGATAGGATTAGAAATGACGCTGGCCTTGAGTACTATCTGTAGGAATTCAAGGATCCTATGACATTTTTCCTGGGGTGCAAACCCCTGGATTCACACCAGAAGACATATGCCTGCCAGATTCTATAGTATAAGACTCAGGAGGCCGGCTTCCTAGTATTAACCAATTAGAAACTACTGAAGCCAACAACCCACAATCTTTTAGAATGTGGGTCTCAATAGCCAAACCACTAAATTTAGCATTTGTAAGGTAGGATGGAATACCAGACCTTGCGATAAAAGGTCTGGCCATAGCAGTCCCCTACCACTATTTTTACGACCTCGGCAAACCAAGATCTCCTGGGCCACAAGAATCACCTCCTTACTTGATCCTGCGAGAAGCAGCAGAACAGGAGGGAACGAATAGATCGGTGGAAAACTTATCCTACGGAAAAACCAAGGCATCTGTTTGGTATGCAATCGCATCCCTTGTCCTTGAAACAAAGTTGTCGATCTTGTTTTTGAACCTGGACACAAACAGATCCACGTCCAGAACTCCCCATTTTTGGCATGACAGAAAGATGTCGAGGTGAAGGGACCATTCTCCCGAGAACAATTGTTAGGGCCTGGAATGAAAATTGCTGCTAGAATATGATTCGCCCACGAAAGCAGGCTCCGATCCTGACCGGACCGGACCGGACCGCATGGAGGACGACTGGGTTGGAGGAGAGGTGTCGAAGGGAACTGCCGTAATGGCGGCGGGAGCGGCACAACACACGTCTAATGCCATGCTCCCTCTGCCTGGAGGAAAGCTATCCAGGTAGTTGGGGGGGAGACATTGCTAGGAGAAAAAAAAAAATAATTTCCCACGACTTTACCTGGAGCCTGGGCCGGAGGAAGCGTGCAGCTTGTACACAGAGGCAAGGCTGACAAGCATGGAACAGGTACGTGCTCTTGACAGCCCCCGGTGGTGACTATAGGCATAGCAAGATTTTATTTTAACCACTTCCCGACCGGCGCACACAGATATACGTCGGCAGAATGGCACGTACAGGCAGGAGGGCATATATACAAGTCCCTCCTTTCTGCCTGTCCGTGCCATCGGGAGCGCGCCGGTCGGGACCCCCGTGAGTCCGATTGCGGTCCCCACGGACTCGATCACCGCAGGGACCCCCGCAATCGTCTCACGGAAGGCTGAACGGGGAGATGCCGAGATAAACAGCATCTCCCCGTTCTGCCTAGCAACTAGTGACGCCGATCTCTGCTCCCTGTGATTGGAGCAGAGATCAGCATTCACTAGCTGACAGCCACACCCCCCCACAGTAAGAAACACACCCCTAGGCATACTTAACCCTTACACTGCCCCCTTGTGGTTAACCCCTTCAGTGTCATTTATACAGGAATTAATGCATTTAAATAGCATTAATTGCTGTAAAAATGACAATGGTCCCAAAAATGTGTCAAAAATGTCCGATGTGTCCGCCATAATGTCGCAGTCACAAAAAAAAAAAAAAAAAAAAAAAAAAAAAAAAAAAAATCGCAGATCTCCGCCATTACTAATTAAAAAAAATTATTAATAAAAATGCTATAAAACTATCCCCTATCTTGTAAACGCTATAACTTCTGCGCAAACCGATCAATAATCGCTTATTGGGTTTTTTTTACCAAAAATATGTAGAAGAATACGTATCGGCCTAAACTGAGGAAAAAAATGTTTTTTATATATTTTTTGGGGATATTTATTATAGCAAAAAAAAAAATAATGCATTTTTTTCAAAATTGTCGCTCTATTTTTATTTATAGCGCAAAAAATAAAAACCGCAGGGGCGATCAAATACCACCAAAAGAAAGCTCTATTTGTGGGAAAAAAAGGACGTCAATTTTGTTTGGGAGCCACGTCGCACGACCGCGCAATTGTCAGTTAAAGCGACGCAGTGCCGAATCACAAAAATTGGTCCGGTCTGAAAGTGGTTAAAGGAGAAAACCCACAAGAATTAGAAAAATTGCTTAGGAATCTCCCTTACCTTATCCAGATGCAGGGTTCTGTGGTAACAGACCCAATCTTCACCTCTCACGGTGTGCTCTGTTAAAAAACCTTCAGGGACTGGGGCCCCTTTTTAAATCGGGGCATCCATAGCCCTGGGCCTGTAAAAGCACCCCGTCAGGAATATGGGTGGAAAAAAACAAAAAACACTGGATCCCGGGGTCCAGCTCTCCAAAAAGAGAAGCGTTACAGGCAAAACCTTGTTTCTTCAGACACGAGGCCCGGGTACCATTCAATTCAGCCTAGAAAATACATTTTGAATGGATCCGGTTGCATGGCTTTCCCCAGTAAGGAATAATCCAGTGGAGCTCAGCACAGCACATCTTTACTCGTGACCGACAGTGGCGACAAAACTGAGGTAATCCCGGTAAGGGGAGGGGTTAGATGGGGAATTGAACTTACTGTTTAGGGTGTGTCAGTGTCCATCACCTGAAGGTGCCATAAATTCCATACAGTTATTACTGTGGCTCTGTGTCCCGTGATGTACGGTAAAGAAAGAAGCTTTTAATGCCTCCATTTTGTCAACAGGGTCTTTCAAGCCCTGTGCGTTATCCACTGGACAAGTTAGGTTCTCGTTTAAGGAAGAGACTGCCACATCTCCATTTCTTAAACTTTTCCTCCATGGGATATAAAAGGGAAAACCTCTTTGGGAACATCCTGACAGGATTTTTGTTCCTCCTATCAGCATACACCACCTGTTCTAAAAGCAGGTGCAAGGGAAAAGCCTGTGCAGCCTGAGGAGGCTTCAGGGACCCCAAAGAGGACAAGGGAGGCTCAGAAACCTCTGCAGGAGGTAACTTAAAGGCAGAACGAACCATCTTGGTAAGAGTCTGGATCAAGAAGCCTCTGTGACCGAGAGGCGGATACCAACTGGACATCTTCTAGCCCAGATTCCTCAGAAGCAGACTCATCTGCCAGGCCCTCCACAGAATCTTTGGCATTTAGCTCTTCCCCATCAACCCATTCCTGCTCCAAATTAGATGGCTCAGGGAAGAGGGATCTGTCACACTTATTGCCACCCTGCGGGATGGAGGCAATCATGCCAGCAATCCTGTGCTTTACCCTTGCAAGGGCTGAGGACAGTTCATCCCTGGTGATAAAGTCTGAAGCAGCAGCGTTGACTGTAGGCACAATACCAGACAGGTGCAGTGGCACAGATTGCCCAGAAGCCTCTGGTCTCTTTCGACTAGGCTCCTCAGGAGCTACCGACAACATAGGTATGCCCTTAGGGAGTACCTGGGTTTAGTATTTTACCCCAGAAGGGAGACCCTTTAATAGGTCTCACCAAGCCTGTATGCAACAATCCTGCTAAGCTCTTTAGCTTGCCAACCAACACCTGGTGACTCTCACAACCCAGGTAAGGAGTAAGGAACTACGGTCCCCTGGAAGTCCCACAGCTGTCCCCTGGAAGCGCCGCATGCCAGCCACTCTCAGCTTGAAATGATAGCTGTGTGCCAGGACGCTCTGCACATGGTCATGGTTCCGTGTTCGTGCATGCAACAAATTTAAGTGCCAACTAATTTCCGTGTGCAGACCATCCACAAAAAGACAGCTTACTCTTTACAACAGTCAGACGATAACTCCCCCCTGTGGTCACCGCAACACAGGTGTCCAGCCTTAGCTAGATTGACAGATTGGTACACACATGAGGCACCCCACAATAAAGTAAATAAGGGGGGGGATTTCACTTACCCGTGCAGACGCAGGGCATCCTTAGAAACTAAGAGCCCAATCTTCACCCATCAAAGCTGGTTTATGTCACTGGAGGACCTTCAAGGACTGGGAACCCGTTTCATTTTTTAGGGTCAACTCCCTTGGATCTGTACAGCACGTTTGGTTTGAGCTTGAGAGCTCAAACAAACATGCCCATCCACCTTGCAGACACAGGTAAAAAAAACTGAAGTACTTCCTCTATGGGAGGGGTTATTATAGGGGATCACTTCCCGTCTAAAGACCTTTGGTCTACCAGTGTCCATTCACCTGGAGATGAAGTATAACCCAGTAAGGCGCCTGAAATTGAAGGGGGTACCCGTCAACATTGGGTACCCGCTCCCTCCTTCCTCCCCAAAAGCTCAGTTTCCCCAAACAGGAGCCAGGGAGGAGGCCTTAAAGCAGAAGTTCCACTTTTGGTTGGAACTCCTCTAACTTTTGGAAACCCATAGTAAATTGTATGCACCAACTTCAAGGCTTATAACGCCTATTGCTACAGAAAGCTGCAAGTTATTAACCAACCATTTGTTCCACTTATCGTTCTATGATTTCAGGCTAGTCACTGGATTTGCGCTGCTTAAAATTTTATAAAACATCTGACCAATAGCATAAAGGTGCGCACTAAAAAAACAACTGCACACATAAAATTACCAGATTTTGTGAACTATACTGGACAGATAAAAGAATATTAAATGGTGACTGTAAGAAAATGGAGATTTTAGGTTTAGGCCCCTTTCACATGGGACAGATCCGTAATGATCTGCCCCGTGAACATCTGCTTGCTCAGTGGGGATCGCTCAGTTGATCCCCGCTGAGCTGGCGGATGATATGGCGGTCTATGCACACTGCAGGGACCGCCCTGTCAGATCTCCGCTCTCCTCTATGCGGGATCGGATGAACGCGGACCGTCTGTCCGTGTTCATCCGATCTGCTCTACAGACGGATAGAAAAATAGGATTTTCCTCCGTCTGCAGAATCGGACCATAGCGGGGACGGATGATATCGGGTGTCAGCGGATGTTCATCCGCTATACCATAAGGATGCATGCATGTCCGCATTTCATCTGAAAACGGATAGATGAAATATGGATATACGGTCCGCACATGTGAAAGGGGCCTTACCCACTTCTACAGGTTCTTCAGAGTTTTATTTCCTCTTAAAGCTAGACTCCAGGACAAAATAAACCCTTGCAGTGGGGCCCTCCAGCAACCTTACAGTGTGAGGGCTTAACTAAAATCGCATTCAATTTTTATCTAACCAAGTGTACCCTTCACAGTACAGGTTTGTTGGAAATGTAAACATTATGTTATATGATAAGGCTGTAATGGGTGTGGTGAATTTTACGTACTCCAGGTGAAAAACAAACACACATACTAACAAAGGAAACATTTCACTCATTCATAATTCTCCCATTTTAATAATGTACAAATAGGATGACAAAATAGGATGACAAAACATAACTAGGCCAAGCATCTTACAGAAAAACATATGGACATTTGAGTGTTTATACAACTGATTTTTTTTTTTTTTTTTTTTATTAAAACTCAGTGCACTCCTTTTGCCAGCATCAGTTATGCACATATTAGAAAGGAAAGAAGAAAAAAAAAAAAAAAAAAAAAAAAAAAAAAAAAAAAAAAAGAAGAAGAAGAAGAAGATGTAGTAACGGAGGAAAAAAGCTATACCAGATATGTTAAATCATTTTTTTTTCTACACAATTAAATTATACCCACATTGTGTTAGTACTGGCTATACATCCTTTAATAGTGAAAATAATTTGACTTACTTGAAATTTTAAGAATAAACCAATAACCAAAAATGTAACTATATATGTAAAAACAGAAGGGGGAAATAAAAGCAAAATTATCACTATAATAGGCAGATGCATGTATATATCTGCAAGGTGAATTGGGAATTGCAAACTATCATACCCTAGGAGCAAAATTAAAGCGATCTTATAGTGGTAACAAACATTTTGTCAGTATAGTTTTAAATGGAGCATCTGTGTTTAAAATGCTACATATAAAATACCACAGTTTAACAACCAGTCTGAGAATACAGCATACTTAAGATGACACCACAGTAAATTCATTGTGATATTTTATAATTTTATAAGACTTGATTATTAGGCATTGTGTATTTGGTTTATTGTGCCACAAGGAACAGTTTGAGGATTCAGCAGGTTTTGGTTCCGCTGTCAAGCAATGTGATCCAAAAATAAATTTAAGTGATGACGTATTCAATGTCTGTATGCCATGTAATGAGAGATGCAGCCAACTAGTGGGTGATGGTGAGGACAAGAAAGCAGCTAAAAGATACCAACTTTTCGCAAGTAAACAAATCTGTCGTTTGGAAAGTTACCCAACTCGAAAAGAGCACTAAAATATTATGGTAGCACAACCATATGGTCCTGAGCTCCAGCAAAATGCAGCACACATTTTGCACAGGTATTTTCTATAACCATGAAGAATGTCCACCGGCTCCAATGTTTTCAGCACATCCTTTTCAGAACCAGCTGACAGGATGATCTTCCCAGGCAAAGAAAAATTCCTAATGGTGCAGTTATATCTTGGTTCCAAAACAGAGATAAATTGGGGATAACGAAACAGGCAACATAAATATGACAAAGCAAAAGTAAATAATTTCAAGTCATGGACAAAATGTATATTGTGAGAATCATTTGAGCTCCTTCCATAAAAAAAAAAAAAAAAAAAAAAAAACACAGAAAAAAGAAAAAAACCAAACACACACGAGTCACTGCTATGTCACCAATGGGGAAGAACCAAGAAAGGCACCATTGGAAATATGGGATTTTCGAGTAAGTCCTTAGATAGAACAAAACAAAAAAAAAAACATAACACTAGGGTAAAAAGAAAAAAAAAAAAAAGAAGAAAACTGCTAATCTGGTCGAAAAATTGGTGTCTTTGGTAAAAATTCTATTAAGATGACCTGTGAAAAGAAGACAGATTTATAAGATCAGTGTTTTGGTTTTCTACCCATCAATCATATAAGCATTAGAAAAAACAAAACAAAAAAAAAAAAAACAAACAGGACATTTATTGTCTACTTAAGAGAAGCAAAGGAACACTTAATTATAAAGAAAAAGCTAGAAAAAAGGTCAAATGAAACCAACACAAAAGCAAACTCTTTTAAACCAAGAGTTCATTAAATGATACTACACAGCAGGTGTTTTAGAGCAATAAACAACAACACCCATAAAGGTATGAAAAGAGGCATACAAACATATGGTTGAGAGGTCACTAAATCTGTTAAAATAAGCACCAGCTAATTATTAACTGCCAATTTAAGTGATACAGTTCAGGATGTTTGTCTCACAAAACAAAAAAAAAAAGGAGTTCCAACAATACAATAAAAATGATGCCTTACTGCTAATGATTGCCTTTTAGGAACTAATTAATGACTGTGTCAAGGGCCTATTGTATAATGCTCCTTAGGAATATTGACTCTCTTCGGAGGTCAATTATAATGTGATCTGCAGTGTTGGATTATCGAGAATGTGGCTACAGTTAAATACAGGTTGAACCCATCCTAATGCAGGTTAAAAAAAATAAATAAAAAACTGTAGCTTGTACACAAACTAAACCTTGAGTATAATTTTCAAATTACATACAAAAACTGGTACAAAATTCCTCTACAATCTTGAAATATCACCATTGTTTCCACTGTAGGAAAGAGGGGAAAAAAAAAAAAAAAAAAAAAACAATGCCAACAGGGAATAATAATAAAAAATAACAGCAGCCTGTGAAGGCTTCCCTTTTGTTTTTTAGATTAGTAAAAACAGACTAATAAGGGGGGTATTTAAAACAAATTCAGAACCATAAAACCTTCAAATGTATCCCAGAAATTGTAATTTTAATTTAAAAAAAAACTCAGTAATTTAGTGACAATAATCCAGAAAAAAAAAAAAAAAAAGATTATAGGATTTTTAACTCCTAGAATTAATGTTTTAGCTAGGATGTAGTGCAACTCCACATTAATTATTTTTACATTTCAGATTTTAAAAGTTGGTCTGCATGTTCCAGATGAATTAAAGAAAGTCAAGTTAGATATGGGCATTTAGAATAATGCTAATCAAGTTTCAGACTAGAGGAGCAGTCAACTATGTGTTAATCTTTCATACAGAATCAAAAATTTCACACCCCATCAATGTACGACTGGGCTATTTTATTTAAGCAATTTATTATTTTTTTTTTTCATGGCAAAGAGAAGACTTGTCTTCAGTCCTTCATAACTTTATAAATCAGCCCTACCCATGAGCCCATGCATCTGTGAACCGTAGAAAATCCTTCCGCTCGGGTGATTAAGCTCTTGACACCTTTACTGATTAATAATCAGGCAAAGAATAGGATCAGAGGCAAAATAAATGATCATTTAATAGAGAGACTCACAAAACAGCCCTTTAACTTACATATTCCATCATGTTATTGGTTTCACATTTCCTTTTGCTTAGTCTCCAGTGCAAGCACAGCTGGAAAAGAGGGATAGTAAAAGAAGAAAAATGAGCTCCATTTTACTGTGGCGCACACATTAGCTCATTTATCCACCTTTCATATTTTTTGCCTAACAAAAGCATCTGTTTCCATACTGTGCAATTCAAACTTCAACACTGCGAAGTTACTCCCTGCGGTACTCACCTTGTGGTATAACCTATTGTTTTCCCATTCCAATAACTTCTCAATCGATCTTCGTGTCTGCAAGACAAATAGGTTGAGGAATTTTACCCTTCAGTAACTTAAGACAAAACTCTGCAGCTGTTTTTTTTATTTTGGATGAGAAGTTCAAGCTTCAGGACAGTGACCGAGACTGGGGTGGTCTGCAACATCATCAAAGAGGGCTGCTTGTTAAATAGTAACTGCAATGGATTTAACCGCAGGAAAATAGAAGATTCCCTTGTATAATAAATGTAACTAAATTGCCCCAAATCACCGCTAATTGTGCACAGATTTCCAATGGGAGTTTAGACAACAAAACATGCACAAAAAATACTCAACCTAAAAAAAATAAAATAAAATTTACTGTACTTCTAAAAACATCAGCTCAACAACCTGAATTACCATTACTGTATATTTAACTTTTCTTGAAACAATGTTAATTTGTATTCCCCGTATACATCTCAAAATATAATAAATTTCACGCAGAGAAAAAAATAATAAAAAAAAAAAAAACAAACACAGCATTATATCCATTTATGAACAGCAAAAGCCTTACCATAAATTAGAAATATATATTTGGATTTTTTCACTATATGTAAATAGTTTAGGCTTCATGAACACTTGAACTACTTTGACTACGGGCTGCAGGAAACCGTGGCAAAATCACACCAAGATTCCACTGTGTTCAGGAGAGGGAGGTTGAACCTCCTCTAACCTCAGCAACTCCTAAACGTTTATGTGTACATGGACACATAGGCTTTTATGAAGTTGAGTTTAGGAGCTTTTGCAAAAAATACCTGATGGCTCCTAAACAAGTTTAGGAGCCGTTAGTCTACATGGAGCCTAACATTCCATATTATGGGAAAGGGATTTATAAAATCGCTTTTACAAACCACAAAAAGAATAGGAGACTACACAGAGGACACACAGCGCTTCCATCTCTTATAGGATTCTGGAAATGGGCTTTAAAATCCCCCTCTGCTGGAGATGTCAGTATGAAGGTGGTTCCATGTTAGATGTTTTTTGGTCCGGTCTGGTTAAGTAGTAGATTTTAGGATCAGGTTAAATATATTTCTACTCCACTCACATTTGTTAGGTTTGAATGATGACTCAGCGGCCTTCCTCCTCCAACTGACCCTTTTGCCACTGAAGTACTACAAGCACTCCCTTTTGAAACACCCGCAAAGACCTATATACTGCTTTAATGGAAAAACGAACCCACCCTCTATTAGTCTTTGGTTGAAAAAGGTCAATGAAATTAAATCCATGGAGGAATTTATGGCAACTGAGAACACATAGATATTTTTGTAAAACCTGGTTCCATTGGTGGATTTTACTTTCCCAGCTGAATGTTGCTCTCCCAAACCAGTTGGCTAGAGCTTCCCAATATGGGTAACCTCTCAGGACACACCCTTGATGGAGTGATCCACTGCAGCTCAAAATGAGAAGAATGCTTTCCCTGACCCGAAGCTTCCACTGGACAGGGCTACTTTATTTTTTTTTCCTTCTAGTCTTCACCCTTCCCTGTTCTTTTTATATCAAGACTGGCCATAGGCTGTCCCCTTCAAACCTTAAAAAAAAAAAAAAAAAAAAAACCTGCACAACTACCATATTAACCACTTCAGCCCCGGACCAATTGGCAGCCAAAGGACCAGGCCCCTTTTTGCGATTCGGCACTGCGTCGCTTTAACTGACAATTGCGCGGTCGTGCGACGTGGCTCCCAAACAAAATTGGCGTCCTTTTTTTTCCCACAAATAGAGCTTTCTTTTGGTGGTATTTGATCGCCCCTGCGGTTTTTATTTTTTGCGCTATAAACAAAAATAGAGCGACAATTTTGAAAAAAAAAAAATGCAATATTTTTTACTTTTTGCTATAATAACTATCCCCAAAAAATATATAAAACATTTTTTTCCTCAGTTTAGGCCGATCCGTATTCTTCTACATATTTTTGGTAAAAAAAAAAAAAAAAAAAAAAATCGCAATTAGCGATTATTGATTAGTTTACGCAAAAGTTATAGCGTTTACAAAATGGGGGATAGTTTTATAGCATTTTTTTATTAATATTTTTTTTTTTACTAGTAATGGCGGCGATCAGCGATTTTTATTGTGACTGCGACATTATGGCGGACACATCGGACATTTTTGGGACATTTGTCATTTATACAGAAATCAGTGCTATTTAAATAGCACTGATTCCTATGTAAATGACAGTGGCAGTGAATGAGTTAACCACTAGGGGGGGGGGGAGGAGTCAGTGTGACGTGTTGTGTTTTTTTTTACAGTAGGGGGCGTGGCTGTACGTCTGACGTCATTGATCGGCTTTCCCGATGACAGGGAACAGCCGATCAATGACAGGCAGTGTAGGAAGCGCGGGGAGAGGTTTGTTTACACAAACCTCTCCCCGTTCTTCAGCTCCGTAACCCGATCGCGGGATACCAGCGGCGATCGGGTCCGCTGGTCCCGCGGCTGTGGTCACGGAGCTCCCGACCGCGCCGCTGGCAGGCTCATGCACGATCACGTACAGGTACGTGATTTTGCCTGCCCGTGCCATTTTGCCGACGTATAACGGCGTTAGGCCGTCGGGAAGCGGTTAATGCCCAAATAATTTGGCCCTGAGGGGGCATGTGAAATGGCCTGTGTTAAGGCAGCCGTCTCTCGCCAATAAGACATTTAATGCTCACCTCATTAGATGCCTGTGCTGCTCATCTAGAGCTGGGATCACCAACTACGGCTATCTAGTTGTTGCGGAACTACACGTATCATGAGGCATGGTAAAGTGGACATTCACAGACATGACCAGGCATGATGGGAATTGTAGTTCTTGAACAACTGGAGGGCCATAATTTGGAGACCCCTGATCTAGAGCAAAGAGAAATAACCGGCTGAAGAATCTTCAAAAACAACCTTTGGGAGTGTCATTTTACAAGCCCCACACTGTGCTCTGTGGTTCCTCCTGTCAGTATACTACATCATTACAGGACACAGGAGTGACTTAGGGGCATGCAGATCTAATCACCGAGCACAGCGGCTGACCATAGACTCTGGAAATGTTGGTTTATGAAAATGCTTCAGCTGGGATTTTCTTTTCTCCGCAATGACAATCAGTGGCACAGGCAACAGATGTACAGACCTTAATGCTGAAGGTGTGCGTTTGGGTCTGTGCACCCACTTCTGCACGTCTGTCAAATTTCGACTCATGGCTGCATCCCTGCAGCCACTGTGCCTACACGAAGCTCGGGCAGAAGGCGGCACACAAAAAAAATTTAAAAAAACACACACGTGCCACTGCCCATCAAACTTACATTTTAGTGACAATGTTGCTTAGCGTTTTTTTTAGCAACTCAAACTGTACACACGAAAATCCTAAATAAGTTCCTACTTCATTTTCAATTACCATATTCTAAAATGTATTAATCTCAAATGCATTATTTAACAAACTGTAATTACCTCATATGTCTGACCTACCAAGCTGAAAATCATCTCACCCAACCTTTTTATTTAAAGAGAACAGTACAGCTATTCACCATTACTGTCATTTAAGCTTATTTTCTCGGGCAGCTTTTAAATGGCAGCCACCACTGATTGATAAAGAGACACTTGACATCAAGAAAAAGTGGAACTAAATACTGTAGAGAATGTTATATACAGCCAGGACATTTTAAGAACACCGAATTCAGTGAACTACTATAAATTTTTTGAAAACAATGTTAAAAAAAATGGACGTTACTGCAAGAAAGAATGTTTCTAGCAGGTTTGAAACCGAGTGGTTTGGTGCACTGCACTAGTATCTCCTTGCTATCCTTCACATACAGAAAGCACGTAAACACTGTACTAAAAAAGTATATGTTTAACAGAAATAACAGGCTTCACTTGCAGCTGCTCGCTGGGCATGTGAATCCCATTAAATACACCTATACGGAGCCCCTCTCTTTCAGACTCATATTAACCTAAATTAAAACCAGGGGTTTCTCAACTAGGGTTCTGCTAAAGCAGTGGTCTCCAAATGGTGGCCCAGATGTGGTCCTTTGCTTGCCTTTATCAGGCCCTTGGGATATTATTCCTCCCACTGATACAAGGCACTATTCCTTCCGCAACAACGGGGCATAATTCCTGTCATTGATACCAACAATAGGGCACTATTACTACAACTGACCCCAACAATGGGGCACTATTCCTCCCAAAAAGGTTCCCACTGACACCATCAATCTTTTAAGCTATGTATAAGGGGGTAATTTTTCCCACTGACCATGACACTAATGAATGAATTGTAGATATAGTAATTTTTAGCGGGGGTTCCTTTAGACTGAAAGTTAATTTCAAGAGTACCACTGTGTTGAAAAGGTTGAGAATAGTGGTTTTAAGCAAAGATACCTAGCTAAGCCCTCAAGGTCAAATTATAGCGTCAAACAGCCATATTGCTTTCCCGGACACTGGAGAACACTTTGAATCACGAGCGCATGGGACAATTTAACCATTTATTTTTATTTGTTAAATGATCAGATCCTTTGAATGAAAAAATAAATAAATAAAAAGTCCCCATGCTGTGTATAGCTTTATTGTATGAAACATATGATCAAAACATACTAACTGGATCAAAACTAGAAAGTATCACAGCATGGGTGGAATAGCCAAGAAACTAATTTTCAAATATGTGATGCTTACCAGTAGGTTAAGCGATTCTTCTTTTCATTATATTGGAACCCAGATCAGAATCTGCATGCAGTCCTGATCCTTCAGCATTGTGCTTTACTCACATACAGGACAATTCAAAAAATCATCACGAGTACTACACTTTTAATACTAACATTTTACACCAATGAATGTAGCTAAATGCTTTGTTTCCAAGGGCAGATCCCCTTTGCTGATAAGTGTTGAAAATCACTAGCTTTATGAAAACATTTTGATGTTAAATAAAATATATGGCATTACACTGTTATACTCTATTCAATTTGCAGCCAATTGCCCTAATACGACTTGAGCTCATAATAAAATAATTTAGATTGAGTCTTTTAAGCGTGAAACTGCACCTTTTAAGCATAAAAAAAAAAATGTTCAGCTGCAATGCAAGAAAATCAAAGTCTCTGATTTAGCATATAATTCTGAGACCAGATAAATCATGATGCCAGGTGTTAGAAGCGGAAGACAACTGCAGGTGCAAAGTGACAGCTCAGTCCCCTGTTTATCAAGCAGCAAAGTGCAGCTGCAGTTAGGGATGAGAAACGACAGTGTAGTGCACCACAGCAGCTCCAACAAACCATTCTTATGTTAAGTCTTACAGCTATCAAAGAGCCAGAAAAGTTTGCAAGATCTCCAAATCAACAAGTTAATCTTTATATTTCACTGGCAGACTTAAAAATGCAATTAAGTCCATAGGATAATTACCACTAAAAACATAATCATCTTGATTACCAATTAGTGTTCAATTGAAACGAATAACCAAACAGGACTCATGGACTCTCGGGAGACATTCTGTTTGAGTGGGAACCTAATAGTTTACTTTAGACGCAAGTGTCACTTTTTAAATTTATTACATTCATTATCTGTGCGTTTCTGCAATGTGAAACAGTGCCCTGAGCTGACAAAGATCAGCGGACCCTGCTTGTTTTTTTGTAAAGATCGCCTTTTTAGAGGCTGCGTTCCTTTTAAATGAAAATGGGGCTGCAGTTATGGTCACACTTTGTGTTAATTTAGTTGCCAGTCAGCTCCAAATCAAAAGAAAATAAGGCTGTGGAGTGTAATTAACATTCAGTTCAGTCGTTTTGTCCCTTGTCTAGCCCCAAGCTTTGTTCAAATTGCCATCTGAATGCTGAAGGCTGTAGGGAAATCGATTTGATTCTAATCGCACCATGAAAAGAACATGATCTAACTGCTTTCAGCCCTCCGTAAATCTGTACTGGGTCTTTAGCACAATGCAACTTCCAATTTAGAAAGCACCAAATGTCTCGTCAATGACTTTGTGAAGGGAGGAAACAAAAAAAAAGGGTGAGAAGAAGAAAAAAAAAAAAAAATGAAAAAAAGAACAAGGGGCAGACATAAAAATTCCAATAGTTGTTTAAGCATTACAGTTCATTTGCATCACAGCAAACCTGAAAAGGGCTGACCCCTTAAACCGCCTCTCGAGTCTATGAAGTTGTAGCGTTGACAAGCTTATATTGACAGAAGCTCATTGACTCTGAAAGGCTACTCTATCAATGGTGTAAGACAGCAATAGGTTCTGCACTGAACAGGCATCTGCCTGCCCACCCGCTGCTAAATCAATGGGCAAGGGATTAAGATATCTAAATGCTACTTTTTGCTATACCTGCTTACAGCATAAGGATATACCACATTTGCCTCAAAACTTTCCACGGTTTCCTTTTTTTTTGTCTAATTTTTCCATAAAATGTCACGATTTCGAGATGAGCAATTACAATGAAATACCTTGGGAACACTCAAGGCACTCTACTGTAATACATCGAAATTAAGGAAAAGCTTAGGATATCTAAAAATGGTACCAATACAAATGTTTATAGTCATTGTCAATATTCAGCTTCTGCCTTTATTTCTTAGTGGTTTTAATGGATCATGCATTCACGAAAACCATGATAATATATTAAACCTTTATAGCCTCAAAATACAGCCCCCCCCCCCCTTTACACACAATGAACACTTAATTTATAAAAACGCAAAAAAAAAAAAAAAAAAACAGACATATGCCGATTCAATTGTGTAAAACTATGCCCATTTTCTTTCTAGATCATGAATGTATACTTGGCAAGAGCTTGGGATCAAGTGGCATTAATATGCATTTCATTTTTCTCAGCTGTGACAGGTGAAAGTAGAAAGCTCCTGCACGTGCAGCCCAATTAATCAGCGCACTTGACATATTACTGGTTCCCAGCGAAAGGCAGGTGACAGAACACAAAACCAGAATGGGACACTTGATTGGAGAGTAATATTTTTAGCTAACAACAATGGCACATTAACTGTCACAACTACAAAAGTAAAGCTGGGTCCTCTATCGTAACTGCATGGTTTGGTTTTAGAAGACTTAATTTATGCTGCTATAATGTGAAATGAATGATGTCAATATAGACCAGCAACATGCTCCGAAAATGAAGGGTGAAAAAACAAGGGACAAACTAGTTATACTAAAGAATTTATCAATTAGCCCAACCAATTGAAAAATTGAAAAGAGTGAAAAGAGTGAAAAAAAATGAAATTGGAAACTGGAAAATAAAATTTGATTTACATCCTAAGCTTTAATCAATGTCTATACATTATAGTATTAAAAGTAATGCACATAAATAAAAAAATAAAAAAACACTTCTTTGGCTTGTCTGGCAGGCTACATTGACTACTTGGTCCAAAAGATCCAGCATAATTATCACACTGTAATCATTCGGAAATGAACTACACCCTCCACCACTTTTAATAAATTTTTAGTTTACATTTTTAACCACTTACTGACCGCCCGCAGTCGTTAAACGTTGGCTGTTTAAAAAGGGATATCGTTATGGCAGCAGCTAGCTGCCATAACCTCAGTATCCTTCTTCAGCGGGCGGTCCGCTTTCAGATAAAAGTGGTCTCTGTTGCGGATTCGCCGCAGGATCACTTTTATCGGCAGCGGGAGAGGGCCCACATTCCACCACGCTTCAGTGCCCTCCGCCACTTACTGGAGCCACCGGCAGAGGTGATCACGTGCTGTCTCCCATTAGGTATGGAGATGAGTGAGGGGAAGATGGCCCCCACCCGTCTCCATACCATTACAGGGTGGAAGTGACGTCGAAACGTCACTTTCGCTTAAAGCTATTAAAAAGCAACATTTTTTTTTTTTTTCATTTTAGTGTAAATATGAGATCTGAGGTCTTTTTGACCCCAAATCTCATATTTAAGGAGGTCCTGTCATGGTTTTGTTTCCCCTATTACAATGGATGTTTACATTCCTTGTAATAGGAATAAAAATAATTTTTTTTAAAAGAACAGTGTAAAATAAAATAAAAAGGCTCCTGTTCCATTAAAAGCATTATATGCAGTACAGTGCTTGTGCTGTGTAATTTGGCCCTCCATGCATCACCTAAAAAACCTGGCTGATCCTGTCTGGCTATGCCCTCCCCCCCTCTGTAAACTGACCACAGTATATCATGGTTGCTGAGCCGTGGTCAGTTTTATGTCCTCTTGCTAAAATTACTATTGTACTATATAATCCTCCTTGTTTCCTAATGAGGCGCTCCTGTCTGTTTTATAAAAAAAATGCCTTCTTTACCATATTTCAGTCTCTCCTGACGACCACCACTGGCATCAGCAGGGGAATCTCAGCCCCACTCGATACAGCTGTCAGACGGAGAGAGTCAGCTGGTCACGTGATCGCCAGGAGGCACTGAAATACGGTAAAAGGCTGCATATTTTTTTTTTTTTATAAAACACAGACAGGGGCACCTGTCATTAGTACAGAGACGTCTTTACAACTGGCTGTTCTAACTAACTTTCTTTATACATTTTTTACATACAATATATTTTTTTCCCTTACAAAAAGGAGAAAATACAGCTAAGGGTTTTTAAACCCATTGACCATTGTGATTGGCTATCACAGTGATCATAAGCCCTTTAGTCAGAGACCAGGAGCTGTCAGTGACAGTTTGGCATCCATACTGGGTGTGAGGAACAAGACAGGCAACCAAGCTTCACCAGATAACAGCTGTTTTGGTGGCAAAAGGGGGGGACGTAATTAATATTAGGTTGGTGGTCCTAAAGTTAGAACTGATCGATATATGTGAAAGTAGTAAAGACACACACCACTGATCCCTTGCATAATGAAACTTTGTTTTCTGTCAGCAGTGACAGACACTTAACCCACATTCTCCCACTAATGCAATGCATCCGTATTGGGGCTTAATTGTAGAGCCCGCAAGTGTGAAATATGTCATATGTAAACAATATAATTAAATATACAGGAAATGGATAAATAACTCACAAGTATGGCAACAGTGATTAGCGATATTATTTGTTAATGACCTGCCTAAATCCAGTTTGATCACACAGATGAGCCAGGCATAGCATTTTGCCTATATGGGAGTTCACACTATATGCCATAAGTGGATAGTGTTGAGTTAATTATTTACAAACAGAACAAAAAAAAGGCCTCAATGTCAATATAAGTGTCATGAAGGTGGTTTCAGGATATAATGCAGTTTGATTGAACCAAACATTCAAGGTAGCAGAAATGTTTTTTAGTCTAACATGAAATCTAGGAAAAATTCTAAACTGTTGGGGCTCTTTCACACATGCGGAACGTTCAGATCCGCCTGTCAGTTTTTCAGGCAGACCTGAATGGACACTCCATGCACCTATATGGAGCAACGGATGTCAGCGGTGACATGTCCGCTGACATCCGATCCACTAAATCCAGACAGATAGAAACGCGATTTTACATCTGTCTGGAGGATCGGATGAAAAACGGACAGGCGGTCCGTTTTCATCCGATCCCCCATAGAGGAGATCGGGGCTCTGTCCTGCACAATGAGCGGAGACGGACCTGTCATCCACCGGCTCAGCGGGGATCAACGAATCCCCGCTGAGCAAGCGAAGCCCCTTCAAATGCACTGGTCAATACATTCTGAACGATCTCAGGAGAGTTTCATATGGTTGCCATTGGCACAAGCCCTCTGACAGTTCATTATCCTGTTGTATCAATTATTTAAAGTAGATCTAGAGCCAAATGTGGGTTTGTTCAGAATTCCTCCAATCAGATGACACACAATGTATGCCAAGACTCCACACCCAGTGCTGGAACAGGAAGAGAAAATTCTGACACCATGTGCACTGCCGCTTTCTAAACAGCGTAGAAAGCTAAAGACAGCAGATATACAAAAAAAAATTTTGTAGAGATATGATACAGAGATATGAAACCTCTGAGGCTCTTCACTGGGTATATGTGAGGGTTTACATCCACTTTAAAGCAAACCTATCTGCCCATTTTAAGCAAAGTACCAAGTTTGCTTTACTGCAGGCAATAAGCAGACCGTGATTACATTATCCATCACCCAAATGACTGCCACAGCCCTCAGAAATCCTTTAAGTATTAACTTTATGAGGAAGTCAAGTTACATAGGGCTTTGCAAGCTTCCTGAACTTTCAACAGTACTCAGGCCTGGTAACTGGCTGTCTAGTCACTGGACACGGAATTGTAAGGAGGCAAAAGGGGTGATTTACTAAAACTGTTGCACTCCCAGTCTGGTGCAGCTGTGCATGGTAGCCAATCAGCTTCCAACCTCAGCTTGTTCAATAAAAAGCCATAAGTTGACTGTTTTCTATGCAGAAGCGAGCCTGATTTCACACACTCTCCAGCTTTAGTAAATAAAACCTAAAGTATCATGTGTACCCATAATTAATTTGGTATTTCTCCTGTAGCAAGAATCAGTAGAGGAAAGGCAAGTACTGAATGCTTGCAATGCAATTTGTAATATGGTTGGTTTTTAAATTTTAAAAAGTTTGTAAGGTAACTAAAAAGCCAAATAAACCATTTGCATGTTTTACTGTAATGCAGGTCAGGCAGCATACATAGAAAATTAATGTAGAATTAAATTATCTAGACAACCTAGTCTAGGAACCAGAAACAATGTAGTATTGTGCTTCAATTGAATGCAGACAGCTATAAAAAAAAAAAAAAAAAAAAAAAAAAAAAAAAAAGTCAACCAAAAAGTTGGAGGGAAATTACATTATAGAAGGGGCTCTGCAATACAAGTTTCAGGTGAACCCCACTGTAGGGACTAATTACCATTCACCAAGAGAAAGGTCACTTTCAGCCTTAGAGACAGAGCTAAATGACCTATTTAAAGTGTTACCAAACACACAAAACAGTAAAATCAGGCTGTATATGTAGTAAAGCATGCTTGTTATACTCACTGTGGAATCTAAGAGGTTAATCCTCTGCGTTGTGTAAAAAGGCTGCTTGAACTTGTATGTACAGATCCTCCTCTTCTTCCATTGACTCCAGAACATGTCCGGATAAGACAGAGCTTTTGGAGTCAGGCTACACATGCTCAGTGTGTATTGCTAGTGAGTTTTTTTTTCTTGGGAGGGTGCATGTGATCAGCACAGAGCCAATCAGCACTGTCCAGACAGAGGGTCAGGGGTCCCGATAGGACAGCTCAGTGCAGTATGAAAACTCCTCCTACAAGCTTTACCAGGCACTGATAGGAGTCACAAGACTGCTATATACTGCTAATGAGAAAAGGCATTTAGCAGTTTAGATTTACTAAAAGGATTGTATTTCCATGGTCTGTGTACTGTGGGAGACCAGATATAGTGAATGCAGGGTTCTGGGTTTAGTAACACTTTAAAGTTGAGTCCCGTCTTACAGATTGTTAAGTGCTCCTCAGCCATTTTCTGCATCCTGAGCAGAAGTGGCTTGATTGAACCATCTGTTACTAACCCAGCACGCCTACTTTTTTGCCCTATGGTTTCCCATTTCTGCTTGTCCCTTTGGACCTTTGCTGGACCCATTTACTGTTTTTTTTCTAACACATTTAAGGGCTTGTTAACACTTGCTAAATTACTGGCGCTCAAATGCTACCAACGCTTTACAAACACTATAAAATGGGCGTCAGACAGGCGTCAATGAGCTTTTACAAGCAATTAAACGCTCCCTAAACACCCTATGTGCGGTTTTGTAGCGTTTGATGAGTGTTAAAACTGCTCCACAATCGAAAGTGAGATTTTAATACTCCGCAACCACCCCAAAACCGCCTACCAAGCATTTGCAGAGCGTTACCATAGACTCGAATGGGAGGTGTTGAAAAGCTTCTCTGCCTCGACATGAAGCTTCAATTTTGAAGCGAAGCAACGCCAACGCTTCATTTTTTTGAAATGTGAACAGCACAATGTGGGGTCTATTAAATCGCATGCATTGGCGTTTGAGGGGCGTTTTTAATGCCTGCCAAACGCCTGTTCTTAAGTCAGTGTGAACTCATCCTTCAAGAGAGTACTTGGAATGACACACAAAGAAAAAAAAAAAAAAAAATTTGTTAACTTACTCTTTTACTAAGACACACAACTGGCCACATGCTGCATCCTAATGTGCAACAACAACAAAGACATCCACACAGCAGCCAGCGGACATTAATTGGAAGGTTCTTCTTAAGACAACTGTTGACTCTGTTAATGCTGGATTTAAATTCCTCTGGGGCTACCTAGGTGTATAAAACAAATTGTCATTAGAACATTATACCTGAATTAATCAACATCAAGAAAATGTATTCACTGCATCAATACCTTGCCAGTTAAAGAGGATGGAAACTCTGCTTCAAATTTGTTGCTAAGACCAAATCTATAAGAGAAAATAAGGTAGTGTTAATAAAGTTGAAGTCACGCAACAAGGCCAGCGCATATGGAAATATGTTTAAACACCAATTTTCCTCATGCAGCTCCAGCCAAGACAAAATTTCCTTTTTAACCTGCTGTCTGAATTAGAAGGGTGTCCCCTCATCTTTTGTTACTTAATGAAATAGTGAAAATAGTACAAGAAATGAAAATAGTACAAGAAAAAGGTGGAAATATGGCCAAAGGGTAAAGAAAAAGAAAAATAATTTTTTTTTGCTGAATTAGGCTACAAAGCATACCTCAAACGTCGCTGTCTGTGGAAAACAGTATCTAATATCTAACAAACAACTATAACTTGCACAAGTAAACACAATCTTCCAGAGATATACACTTTGGGAAAGACAACATCTTTAAAACCACTTACTTCCCAAGGTATGTACCTGTACGTCCTCAGGTTTCAGTGGGTATACCAGGATGATGCCTGCACTTGCAGGTAGCATTCCGGTATCATTTTCAGGCAGCGATTCCCTTTCTTGAAGAAGCGATCCGAGTGGCTAATTAGACACTGGATCACTTCTGCGGGTGGTGGAATGGGGTCCTACCCCCCTCCCGGGCTCAACGATCCCACCGCAGAGGCCAGAAGCGATGTGGCGATGGCTGCCCTGTACAGAGCGAGAGGAACAGACGTCGTTCCCCTCTCTCTGTAACCCTGGAAACCGGGAGTGACGAGTAGTTTGTCACTTCCGGTTCCGTGCCTTTGTTTACCTTGCCACCAGTGACCAGGAAACCAGACGATCGATCTGATCTCTGTCCAAATCTCTCCATAAAGAGGACCTGTTACAGCCCATGCTGTCACAAGGGACGTTGTTCATCCCTTGCAATAAAGTTAGTACAAAAAAAGTAAAAACAATTGTGTATAAAATAAAAGATTTAAAGCGCCCCATCCCACCATGCTTATGCGCAAATGCATACGTTACCCCCTACGTGCAAAATGAGAACGCATGGGCGGCCCTACACATATGTAAATGGTGGTCACACGACACATGAGGTATTGTCGTGAACGTTAGAGCAAGAGTAATAATTCTAGCACCGCAACTCTAAACTGGTAACATGTAAAGGTGTCTAGGGAGAATTTTAAGCACCGTAGTTTGCCACCATTTCACAGGCAGATGCATTTTTAAAGTCTAACATGTTAGGTATCTATTTACTTTGGTGTAACATCTTTCACATTAAAAAAAAAAAAAATGTAATTTGCATAAAATACTGCAAGACATAAAAAAATTGCAACACCCACCATGTTATTCTATAGGGCCTCTGCTAAAAAAATAATATATATATATATATATATATATATATAGCCAAAAAGAGAAAAAAAAGTCGATTTTTAAAAGTAGGAGCAAAGTGTCAGAAATGGCCTGGGTACAAAGTGGTTCTAAACCTCAGTCATCAAATCTGAACAAAGTCACACCTGAGCTTAGCAATTTACTGGTGTTTTTCAATGATTTATTTATTTTTAAATAGTTTTTGTGACTTTTTACAAGCGCATTACAAGCGTTTTACATCTTAAGGTGTTTTTGTTTAGCCAATAGAAAGCACTAGGAGGCGAGGGAGAGGAAATGATGGGTGGAGAGTTGCTATTTTAGCAGAAAATGCTCAAGTCAGGTGTTTCTATTGAAGTCTGTGGGGCCAAAAACTTTTGTAATCTGCCAATAAGAAGCTCATGTACTTTTTTTGAGCGACGGGCATTTTGCCTCAGGTGACAGAACTCTCATATGTGAACAAGGGCCATTGAAATTAATGGGATTTGGCTTAAGCGTTTTAGAGCTACAGTTCAGAGTACAGTGTTGTTTCTCTCTGGTGCTTCGTTCCTCTGTTATCAGCACAAGTCACTTCTGAGAGGTTTTCCCGACACGAGATAAAATTTAAGACAGATAAGCACACAGCTCTGTATCCTTCCTTCAGTCCTGTGCCTTGTCTGAAAGGGGGTTTGTGCCTTTCCTCCAATCAGCTCTCACACTCTAACTGCAGCTCCCCACCCCCTTATCTGTGATACTAACAGATGAAGGATTTTATCACAATTCTGCACTTTTGAATGGCTGAAAAGAAGACTGCAGATGAACAAGCAAAACGAATGTAGGAGGATTTGTTTAATCTCTGTGTATCGTCTGAGGGTATTCACTTCACTGGGTATACAAGAGGGTTTACATCCACTTTAATCAGAACAGAATGTATAGAACATATTGTTGTGCTATAAATGGCTGGGTGTAGTCATTACTAGCTTGGGAAATGTTACCATCTCGCATAGCGCAACACACATTTAGTGCATTTTGCCCCATGAATTCGATAAGTAAGGTTTTGAAATATTCGGACATTTCCAGGCTTTAATTTCCACAACATGCTTGCCTAAAGTACATCGACAGCCAAAGCCTTTTTTTCTGCCCGTGTTGCTGTTAGAGGAATTTCCCCAACACTTCCTGTACTGGGGACAACCATTTAAGACCCAATTCACACCTATGCATTTTTAGTGCTTTTTGCAGATTTGCACTACAGAACGTGTTCCATAGGAAACCATGTTAAATGGACTGCAATGCAAATTTGCAAAATGCACTAACAATGCATATGTGTGAATCAGGCCTCAACAAGATATGAAAAATCAGTTATCAGGATCGGAGTTACAACCAAAAAGTGGTAGTGCAATATTCTCTATTATCCCAGGATCCATGAAACCCATTGGGGCAGATATCCTTCGCCATATAACAGCAGCTAGGACAATAATAGCCCGAAATTGGCTAAAAGCAAAAGACAATACAATTGAAGAATAGGCATGCGAGAGCAGCGAAATACAATCTATAGAGGAAGGGATTGGGTTTGGAGGAGAACTTAAGTAATCGGACTCAAAAAATATGACAATGAGAAGAGTTTCGGACCTCGAAAAGTTTACTACAGCAGGGCTCAAAATTTCAAGTCCCGAGCCACTAGCCAGGCCTTAAAAGTTACTCGCCACCAGTTGCCCCACCCAACCCCTCCCCTGCCCCGCCCCTAAACACGGCCTCATAAATTATCTCATAAAATGACATTGTTAAATGTTTTATGCAGAATTAAGTTCCAAATAATAAATAACAACAACTTTAACAATATTAACACAAATGCAGCTCACTGTGCCCACAAATGCAGCTCACTGTGCCCACAAATGCAGCTCACTGTGCCCACAAATGCAGCTCACTGTGCCCACAAATGCAGCTCACTGTGCCCACAAATGCAGCTCACTGTGCCCACAAATGCAGCTCACTGTGCCCTTAAATGTAGCCTCACTGCGCCCATCATCGATACAGACTCACCATGGTATGTGTCATGGAGCCGGGTCTGTGTTCGGCGGTGCCGTAGCAAGGTCCCGCCCCCCTAGACCGGCTCATGTGATAGGCGGATTACTGATTTAATCTACTATCACACGAGCCGGTCTAGGGGGGCGGGACCTTGCTACGGCGCCGCCGAACACAGACCTGGCTCTGTAACACACAGCCTGCATCTTTGTGACACACAAGAGGAGGAGAGAGGGAGGGGAATGCAGCAGCCTCCGCTCCAAGTGGCCCCAGTTCAGTCCGGTCCTGCCGCTCTGTGTCCCCCAGCTGATCGCTTCTGGCAGCGATGCAGGCGTTTTTTTTACAGAACATCAGAGCGGCACGGAGGGGGGATTCTCTGACCCCCCCCCGCTCTGATGTCCTGTAAAAAAGCCTGCACCGCTTCTGCCAGAAGCGACCAGCTGGAGGACACAGAGCGGCAGGACCTGACTCAACTGGGGCCGCTTTGAGCGGAGGCTGCTGCATTCCCCTCCCTCTCTCCTCTTGTGTGTCACAGAGATGCAGGCTGTGTGTTACAGAGCCGGGTTGTGTTCCGCAGCGCATGGAAGCTGTCAGCCTTGTCCACCCCTGCTCCTCACTCGCCCTGCCCTAAATTCCACTCGCAAAGTGGAATTTTTGAGGGCTGTACTACAGTATCTATAAGGATTATCGTACACTTCCCTGTTATAGTTTAAATGTTTTAGGACGAATGTAGGTTAGAGAGTGTAAATTGATATAGAGATATACAGATAATTGGATTAATATAAAACCAGAAAATCCTAAGGGATATGGTAAACCTGGATTAAAGATATAAGGCTATACCGGATTTTATAATATGTATGTAATCGTATAATTGTTTAAGGGCCAGTTCACACCACATGCAGTCCAGTGCATTTTTTTTCTGCATCAAAAAGGCAAGGAAAGTAGGTTATATGGTTTCCAATGGCACAGTTCACACCAGTGCTTGCAGTTCCAGTGCGTTCCAGAAAAAAAAATAAAAAATAAAGTAGAACATGCTGCATTTTTTTCTGGACTGTACTGGAACGCTGTAAAACGCTTCAAAAACCCACTGGAACTCACCTAAATGCACCAAAAATGCACTGCAACATACTTGTCCTTATTTAAAAAAAAAAGAGGGTGGGAGCACTGGACTGCATCAAAAATGCACTGGAACACATCAAAAACACGCAAGCAAAAAAGCACCTGAAATGCATCCGGACTGCATTTCTATGGTGTGAACTGGCCCTTCGAAAATTAAGAGAAATTGAGTAATGCCCACATATGATTCTAAGGCTAGCCATAGATAGATTGAAATTTGGCCGTTCAGTAGGAACCATCTGTTTTCGATACATCTATGGGCAGGCTGGCTGTACTGAAGTCGATCGACCCACGGTTGAAGAAAAAAAAAAAAAAAAAAAAAAAATAATCGCATGTATGGCCTAACTAAGCCTCTATGTTTAAAAGAGCTGTGATCCAATTAATGAAATAGGCAGGCCATAGATGGTAAGGTTGGGGAGGAAAGGTCTAGACGATTCTGGAAATCCACCAGCCAGGGAATACAGTAGGTTCCGACTTGCTGCAGCTTCTAATGCACAAGGTGAGAAACCCACAGTGTTCAGTGAAATCCAAGTAAGCAATTTCAGTACATAAGATGAACCTGCACAATTGTGCGAGGCTGAAGAGAAGGCTGGAGCTCAGCTTCAAAATATCCATTTTTAGAAGCTCCACATCACTCCAGAAAAAGGGAAGGCATTAAAAAAGCAAACATAAGAATATATAATTCTCTGTGTGCCACCAGTGCCAACATTAAAAAGTAAATAACTGAGTTGCTGCAAAAAACTTAAATGTGCTCCCACATCCAAACAAAATATAGTGTTGCGCTACTCAATACACAAAATAAATACTGTAAGTGATAATAAATACCAAATTAGATTCTTCTGATCCTGAAGAAGCCACATGGGTTACTGGTGTAACGCATAGTGCGGAGCCAAGTCACTTCCGCTCTGGGGTCATAAACCGGAAAGTTGCGTTTACTCTAATGCTGGTGATGTATTCTAAAATTCCGTGGAGTTAATTTCTGTGGATGTGAAGGGAACCTGCTGTTACTACATAGGAGGTTTTAAAAGGAACCCTGCAACCTTATTATTGCCTTGAGGGAATGTGATGGATAGAGATATTTAAAGTGGTTGTTAACCCACACTGATAACTTCCTCTTAGTTTCCTAATATTATTTGCTCCTGTGTTTAAAAAAAAATTCTGTTTATACCCATTTTCATAGCGCCGCTCTGTGCTCACGTGACCGGCCGGCTCTCCCTCCCCATCTGACAGCTGCAGCGGGAGGGGTCGAGATTCCCCTGCTGACGTCAGTCGGGACGGGAGGAGGAGAGCTGGCCACATGAGCGCCAATTAATAAAAACACAGACAGGAGCAAAATATCAGGAAACAGGATTATATGAGACATTAAAAAAGTTATTTCAGCAGCAGGGAGAGGGAAGGAGAACAGAGACACAGGATAGCTGGAGACACGTAAACTAACCACGGTGTCAGGACTCAGCAGCCATGATATACTGTGGTCAGTTTACAGAGGGGAGGGTAGAAACTGGCAGGATCATCCAGGTTTTTCAGGTGATACAGAGGGCCACATGACAACTGTATAACATGCTTTAAAGGATAACAAACACTTTAAAAAAAGATAATGCTGTTGAGACCCATTTAAGGTAGAGCACGGACTTAAGATGGATCGTCACGTTTGAGCGCTGCGACTGTACAGTAAAGCCTTGGATTGCGAGCATAATTAATTCCGGAAACATGCTTGTAATCCAAAGCACTTGTATATCAAAGCGAATTTCCCCATAAGAAATAATGGAAACGCAGAGGATTCGTTCCACAACCATTTATGCATAAATCCTTCAGCTTATAGTCCATATAAAAAGATTATGGCAATGTGATAGATTATGTAACCATAAATAAAATGCCCATCCACAAAATAGCAACCTCCACATGAGGGGATTAGAAGCAAAATCCAGCAGGAGCTACAGGAGTATAAAAGAAGAGAGGCGCATCTAAGTGTAGCAATATGGTTACATTTAATGAAGGTACAGCATTTATCAACTCACAAAGTTGATGATTAAAAGAGGCACATTAAGGCCTCTGTCACACGGCCGATCCGTTCAGATCCACCTGTCAGTTTTTCAGGCGGACCTGAACGGATGCTCCATAGAGGTCTATGGAGTGTCGGATGTCAGCGGTGACATGTCCGCTGACTTACGCTCCGATCCGAAAAAGTGTGAAGGAGGAAAAAGATCTTTTTCCATCCGTCATCGGATCAGATGATGACGACGGACTCTACGATCCCCCGTCACCCGATCTCCCATAGGGGAGAGCGGCGCTCTGACAGGTTTTTTATTTTATTTTTTTTATTATTTTTTTTTATTTTTTTTAGTTTATGTAAAAATATGTAGAAATCATTAGCTTGTATGAAACACTAGGCTTTGTTTTTATTACTCTTTTCCACTTAGAGACGAGAAATATTTTGAGAAAACTGTCTGGTTTTAGCAGAGTGCATGGTGAGAAGCTGTTAAGCTGAAACATTCTCTGGAATGTAGCAAAGGACACTTCCAAATTAGCAGACTGGTCCTTTCAAAACGCCTCTCAAACTAAACTAAAGAAACAGGAATGACAAGACAATAGTCAAAAGTCCTAATGATCTATGTTCTTAGATATGATGAAAAAAGAAAAAAAAAAAAAAAAAAAGCCAAAAGAAAAAAGTTAACTTAAAAAACTTCTAACCAAGCTTTCGACAGGGTGGACTGGGACTACCTGAAAATGACCCTACGCCACTTTGGGCTGGGGCCTAAAATTTTCCATCGCATAACCTCCCTATATTCCTCTCCCACAGCCCAGATCCGGATAAATGGTACCCTTAGCGACCCATTCCAACTGTTTAATGGGACTAGGCAGGGCTGCCCCCTCTCACCCCTCCTGTTCGCCCTCACCCTAGAACCTTTTCTAGCAACCGTGAGGCGAGATGTAAACATTCACGGGATCCAGGTAGGCAATAAGACCCACAAATACGCGGCCTATGCCGACGATATTTTATTTTTCACACAACAACCCCACATCTCACTTCCCAACCTAATGAAAGCCTTCTCCACCTTCCAGACAATATCTAACTTTAAAATCAACCTATCAAAGTCCGAGATTTTAAATATTAACTTACCCAACAGAGAGGCAGAACGATTAAAACCCCTCTTTCCCTTCAGATGGGTTCACCGTAGTATGAAGTACTTGGGAGTATTTCTCACACCTAACATCCAGTCCCTCTTTAAACATAATTATATCCCTCTGCTGAATAACATCAGAAATGACCTCACAAAATGGAAAACGCTGGCACACACATGGCTGGGTAGGGTGAACATAGTCAAGATGAATATCTTGCCTAGAGTCCTATTCTATTTCCAAATGCTCCCACTGGGTGTGCCCATAGGGTTCTTCTCCTTACTGCAGACCATGGTCTCCCGCTTTGTTTGGAGGAACAGCCACCCCAGAGTGTCCAGGGATGTGCTTTTCCGCTCCAAGGGCGCTGGGGGACTGGCCCTCCCAAACTTTAAGACGTATTATAACGCCGTGGTCCTGTCTAGGATCTCGGAGTGGAGATATGCCGCCAAATCTAAATTATGGGTAAGCCTCGAAACCGCACTAAGCAATACGGACCTAGCAGTCACTCCATGGCTCCCACGCCCCCACAGACATCTAGCCACAACTACCTCATCGCTAACCACTTCCACCTTGGATATCTGGGACTCTTTGCATAGAAAGTTCTCTTGGTCTTACACATCACCCTTGCTGCCACTCCTGGGCAATGCCTTCTTCCTCCCTGGCCAACTAGACCCTGGCTTCCAGGCTTGGTCCCCAAACAGACCTCTCCTGCTCCACCACGTTCTTCGAGCCAACACTCCCAAACCCCTAAGGGAGATTCTTGGCCCTAATCCACCAGTGCCCCTCGATAAATGGAGGTATATTCAACTACGGCACTTCCTCGGCTCCCTTCAGCAACCCCTGAGGGGGATACAGGACCTGAACGGCATTGAGGAAATACTATACCCAACAGACCCACCTGAACACTGTATTTCACTTTTTTACAAAGCGCTCATCAAGTTACAGGACGATAAGCACCCTTCCTTCCTCGCGAAGTGGGAGGCAGACCTAGACTCCTACCTCTCAGACAACCAAAAGGATAAAGTGATGCAGCTGGTCCACGTCTCCTCAATGGCGTCAAAAATGACCGAGGTCAATTATAAATTACTAACTAGATGGCACTACACCCCATCGAAGCTCCATCAGATGTTCCCCGCCAATTCCCCGTTGTGTTGGAGGAATTGTGGGAACAAAGCAACTCATGCCCACATTTGGTGGTCGTGCCCACTTATCCGCCCCTTCTGGGCCAAGGTCATCCACACTATATACCAGATTTCCAACGTCAACCTCCCCTCCGAACCCTGGATCATCCTCTTCCACGCAACCAAGGAACCTATTGGAAAGTACAAACGATCTATAGTCCCTCACCTACTTAACACAGCCAAGGCATTAATACCTGCACTGTGGGGCCAGCCAGAGACTCCGTCATTGAAAATATGGTTTCAAAAAATAGCGGAAGTTGCCCTCATGGAAGACATCACACACCGCGACAGGAACACCTCGGAGCGTCACAACTTGACATGGTCCCAGTGGACGGACTTTAAAACCACCACAGCCTATAAGGAGATAATTGTTCAATGAGCTCTGGACCCGATCTCTCTTCTTCCTCTTTTTTTTTTTTTTTTTTTTTAGTTTATTTATTTTTCAAGGACCAGGCCTCATACATCCTAAGTGGCCCCCTGAGACAAACACCCGAATGTATGCATACCCCCCGCCTTTCTGTAATAATACAGTTTAAGATTTCTATGTATGAAGGTCACATGCACGCCGACCACACCCCCCCCTTCTTTCCCCCCCTCTCCTCTCCATCTTTCCTCCCTACGTTTCCTCTCTCTCTCCTCCTGTTCTTTTAGACACTCTAGAACACATATGCCTAGACTATGCACTTCTTTCGTGATATATGACCACTGACCACCATTGTAGACGGTATGGCCAAAGGTTTACGTTTTTGTTTGTCGGACTAGAAGTATAAGGTGCTAAAAACCGACCCGGCAGCTTATAATGGGGCTACCTATGGTCGATATATGCTTTGAACGCTGTCTGTAATTACTCTTGAACTGGCCACAATTGTTGCATGGTCTTCTCTGAAGGTCTATACTGTTTGTTTGTCTTGTAATTCTTCAATAAACATTTATTAAACAAAAAAAAAACTTCTAACCAAGACGAATTATGAAGGATAATAATCATGCTAAGCAAAGTACCAGGCTCATTGGGACAGGAGACAGCACGGGCAGGCAGTACTTGCCGGCCACTACTAGAGCCCTCCATGCATTCAGGTATAGGGGAGCACATAACACTCCTTCTCACATCTCACAATTCATCACTTGGTGCCTAAGACAGCCAATTAAAGCCTGAGCATTGTCATTAGGGAAGTTAAAAAAGATCACGGGAAAGAAAAAGACAGCTTGTTAAACCACAAAAGATGATTCTGTGCACATAGCACTTGTCCCCATCTTAATTCGTGCAGAGGTTGCCAAGCTGTGGTATCCGATAGCAAGACCCACCCCTACTGCCTAGCTAGCTGAAAACACTGATCGATAGAAACTGAATTCTGAATGACAGTTCAGGGAGAGATGTGGCAAAACAGGCAGTCCACAAACCTGCCCCCTCCTAAACCAAGACTGAACATTGTTGTGCAGTGCTGTCTGCTCATCTTTCCGTTTATACTGCAGCTTACTATTCAGGGAACAGGGAGAGTGGAAAATGAGCGTATATTGTTGTGAATGATAGCAGCTGTAGAAGAGCGCCTTTATTTACAAAAATACAAGCTGACAACAGCACAAGCCAGGTACTACATTAGGCTGTTTTAAACAAGTGTAGTAGCTGGTGTGCGACGTTGGCAGCTTGTGTTTATGTGCATGAAAGCCCCTTTCTCCAGTTGCAATCATTTACAACACAAGTTGACAGTTTCCACTCTCAGATCTCCTGAATAGATCTGGACTCTTTGGGGGAGAGTTGCTAAAACTGGGACACTTAGAATCTGGTGCAGCTGTGCATAGTGGCCAGTTTCTAACTTCAGTTTGTTCAATTAAGCATTGACAATAAGACCCGGTTCACACTGATGCGGGTTAGAAATAGTGCTAGTTCCGCTTTAGTCGTGCGATTTCAATGCAGTCCGACCTCAGGGGCGATTTGACAGACATCTGTGCGGTTGAATGCACAGATGTCTATTCAAATCGTCCCCCGAAGTCACAAAAAGTAATACAGGAACTACTTTTAGGAATCAGTGAGGCACCGTAAAGTCAGCCCCGCACCAATTCGGATGGTACCATTGCCAGCAATAGCCACCGATTTGGCATGCCAAATCGACCCAACGTGAAGTTGGCTAAAACCTGGAAGCAGATTTGTTTCTCTGAAGGGCTGAGCAAGAATTTGCACACTTATGGTAAACTACCCAGACCAATTAGCTTGCTATGGGGGGCACTCAGCGGTAGGGCGGAGCCAGGAGCGCTGACAGGGTACCCGAGATGAGGTGGATCAGGACTGCTGTGTGCAAAACCATTGCACAGAGCAGGCAAGTATTTTTTATTTTTATTATTATTAAAACAACAGCCTTACAATCACTTTACCACTTGCCACCTGTTAAGAGTCGATTTACTGCTAGAGAGTGGCAGCTGCAGGCTCAGCAATATACTTGTATGTTGCTGAGCACATGCGTCTGGATTGATCACTTTTCAAATATAAAAACACCATAGTTTATAGACTAAATTTCACACAGATTTAATTTCAAAACGTTGTCTTTTCGTTTATCTACTTCCCGACTGCCCCATAGGAGATTTACTGCAAGAGTGGCCATTCTTCCGCCTAGAGGACGTGGGCACTCGCTGCTTCTGCAGCGATTAGTCACAGCAGATGCCAGCCAATGGATGTCCACCATTACCCGCTGATTAGCGAGGAAAGACGTCGGACGGAGCTCTGCCTATGCAAAGCAGGGAAAGAAAATCCATCACATCCCTTAGAAAAAACACCACACATAGTACACAGAAACATTGGTTAGGCACACATTTAACCCTTTGTTCGCCCCATAAATGTTAAACCTTTCCCAGCCAGTGTCATTAGTACAGTGACCATGCATATCTTTAACACTGATCACTGTATTAGGGTCACTGGTTCCCAGCATCAGTGTCCGATTGTCGACCGCCGATCGCAGTTACCAGAATAAAAAATAAATAAAAAGGTTCCAGTATGTATCCCATAGTTTGTAAAAAGCTTTAACTTTTGCCCAGACCAATCAATATACCACCAAAAGAAAGCTCTACTGCGGGGAAATTTTTTTTTACAAATTTCATTTGGATACAGCATTGCATTATCGCACAATTGTCAGTTATAATAATGCAGTGCTGTATTGCAAAAAAATGCACTGTTCATGAAGGGGGGGGGGGGGGGGGGGGGAATCTTCCAGAGGTCAAGTGGTTAAGTAGCAAAAAATAAAAAACTCCCCGTGGTGATTAAAAACCACCAAAAGCTCCATTTGTTTTAAAAAAAATGATATTAATTTAATTTGGGTACAGCGTTGCAGGACCGAGCAGATGCCAGTTAAAGGAGCACAGTTCTGAATAGCAAAAAAAAATGCCCTGGTCGTGAAGGGGATAAAACAAACCCTCTGGAGGTCAAGTGGTTAATGCAGCCCCCAATTCAGTTCCCCTCTGCGAGAACATCTCGAAGAGAAGGAATAATTATATAGAGTCCTTTTGTGGGGACCCAGTTTCTGTAAAAAGATTTTATTGGAACAAACACCATTTTTTTCTGAAACTTCATCGGTATTGTGCTATATAGGCAGTTCAGATAAAAGTAGTGGTAGTGCTTAGCTGAGATTTTAATGGCTGTGTCTGAACACCAACATCAATATTTTAATGCAACATTCCCTTATCAATGACAACTGGAGTCATTTTTATCTATTTGCAGTGACTCACTTAATTTAGGTACTACAGAGATAGCAACTTCCAGCAATGCACATTTCACCTAGGAGCGATTGTGAGCCAACCTGGGTGGCGGACCTCTTCATAACAGGTTGTCACGTGACTGAAGTAAATTTAGATCCATTTCTCCAAGAGAAAAATCAATAGCAAATAACACATTTTATGTGTCAAATTATGCATACTATCAGATCAGAGACATAGCCTATAAAAAATGTATCAGTCGGGATGAAAACAATCAATATTCCCGCCGAGACTACCACCACCCCTCTCAAATCCTGTGAAACAAACCAATATGATTGACAGCACCTGGTGAACCAGAACACATGCAAGGCAGGTGAGATGGAATTAGACAAGGTTGTGAGCTGAAGTGACCCTGGCACTAGTTTAAGATATAAAAAGAATATTGAATACGGAATCTATTTACTAAAGCTTACAGAAAAGTGCAGTGTGCACCCAAGGGCCCTTTCACACGGTCAGACTGATCGGGTCTGCCTGTCAGTTTTTCAGATGGACCCGATCGGATTCTCCAGTCTTCTCTATGGAGTGGCGGGTGTCAATGGACGTGTTCGTTGACACCCACCAACAAACGATCCTGTCCACTAAAAATAGACGGATGGGGATTCCCCATTCCATTAGCTGATCAGATGGCAGTCAGATGTAAAAGGACAGGTGGCCTGTTTCCATCCGTCCACCCATAGAGGACAGCGGACTGTCTGTGTCCACTCTGCATGTAGTGGCAAAGGCAGTGGCCAGGGGTGTACACATGCTGCGGCTGCAATGCTTTGTGGCCAGAATTATACCCCCTGTCACTTTCAATGGGCATACTGCCACTCTAATTCAACCCATTCAAGTAAATGGGGGGCTCCCTGCAAGCCACCTCTCAATCGCAGGAACAAGGAGTTCAATCAGCCAGTGAGGAGGCGAAGCAAAACCTGTCAAATGCTCTCTGAACAGCAATCTGATCACAGAGTGCTCTTCAGAGTGCACTGCAAATGTGAACAAGTGCTTGGATCCACTTCAGTGGAACCTTCACCCCTAATGCCCTGTTCACATCTTACAATTTGGGATTGTGGCAGAAACGATGTGATTGCTGCACAATGTGTATACCATAATACCTTAACAGCACCCCAAAGATGCAATTCCACCACAATTGTTGTATGGCAAATGCGTTTTTCAAAATTCTGTGAAGCTTATCGCCGGAAAAGGGGCAGGAGCTTCTTTTCAGGTAATAAGTCTGCCTAGGGTGGCCCAATCAAGTGGGCTTACCCCATGCGACACGCAAAATCACGTGCAAATGGCTCAAAAAAATTGTGAGTGGGAACTAGGGCTGCACCGGTATCAGTGCCGAATCTAAGCATTTGCTACTTGTACTCATGTAGATGCTCCAATACCTTAACCGAATACCTGTGCGGTGTGATTTGAGCCCATGCTAAATGAAAGAGCTCAAATCGCACTGCAAAGAATCACATGCAATTTGAAAAGAAATACAAAGACATTGAATTTCAAAAGAGCAAACTTCCCTAAACTACAAACCTTGCTAAAAGATATAAACTGGGATAAAATCTTAGTAACAAAGAACACTGAGGAGAGATGAGTTTGCTTTAAGAGCATATTAAATAAGGGCATTAGCCAATGCATCCCATTGGGAAATAACTTTAAAAAAACGCAAACAAAAGTTCTGGATGGCTAAACTCCAATGTAAAAATGCATATAAAAAGCAAAGGAGAAGGCATTCAAAAAATACAAGGACGAGGGATCATCATCAGCATTCAGACTTTGCAAAGAATGAAACAAGAAAGGTAAAGGTGCAATTAGGGCGGCTAAGATAGAACATGAAAGATGCATAGCGGAGGAGAGCAAACAAAAATAAAAAAAAAAAAATCCCAAGAAATTCTTTAAGCATATAAACAGTAAAAAAGGGATGACAGACCATATTGACCCCATAAAGAATGAGGAAGGACATCTGGTTACAAAGGATGGGGAGATGGTAAATGTATTCTTCTTCTCAGTCTTCACAAGGGAATCAGGGGGGCTTCAGTAACAAAAACTGCATTGTTTATCCTCATGACATATAACAGGAAGCACCCTCGTGGCTAACAGAGGACAGAATTAGAAATTGACTTGGAAAACACAACATTAAAGAGGGACTGTACCTGAAAAAAAAAATGTTTAAAAGCCAGCAGCTACAAATACTGCAGCTGCTGACTTAATAAATGGACACTTACCTATCACAGGCTCCAGCAATGTCGGCAGCAGAGGCCGATCAATCGCTCGGCTCTCTGCTGCTGCCGCCATTCTCGGTGAGGGAATCAGGAAGTGAAGCGTTGCGGCTTCACTTCCCGGTTCCCTACTGCGCATGCACAAGTCACGCAGCGCAATGAGAAGCATCCGCGCTGTCTGCTGGGACCCGTGTGTGTCCCGGCAGACAGCACGGCGGGACGGGAAGTGGCGTAGACTCCCGTGGGAGTCTATGCCCGAAAGTGGGTGTAAATACCTGTCTTAGACAGGTATCTGCACCCCCCTCCCCCCCTGAAAGGTGCCAAATGTGACACCGGATGGGGGAGGGATCCGATGAGCGGAAGTTCCACTTTAGGGTGGAACACCGCTTTAATAAGTCACCGGGACCAGATGGCTTGCATCCAAAGGTACTTAGGGAACTCAGTCAAAGTAATTGCCAGACCATTGTTCCTAATTTTTACTGACAGTCTACTGACTTAAATGGTACCAGCTGATTGGAGAAAAGCCAATGTAGCTCCACTTTTTTTAAAAAGGGCCAAAATACATCCCTGGGAATTACAGATCAGTTAGCCTAACATCAATAGTATGCAAGCTCTTAGAGGGGATAAGGGACTATATACAAGATTTTAGTAATGAGAACGGTATCATTAGCAGTAATCAGCATGGATTCATGAAGAATCGTTCTTGCCAAACCAATCTATTAACCTTCTATGAGGAGGTGAGTTGCCATCTAGATAAAGGAAGGGCCCGTAGACCCGTGGTGTATCTGGATTTTGCAAAAGCATTTGACACAGTTCCCCATAAACATTTAATGTACAAAATAAGGTCCGTTGGCAGGACCATAGGGTGAGTACAGGGAATGAAAACTGGCTAGAAGGACGAGTTCAGAGGGTGAAGATAAATGGGGAGTACTCGGAATGGTCAGAGGTGAGTAGTGGGGTCCTCCAGGGTTCTGTGCTGGGACCAATCCCATCTAATTTGTTCATAAACTACCTGGAGGATGGGGTAAATAGTTTAATCTCCATTTGCGGATGATGCTAAGCAGGTCAATAACTTCTCCGCAGGATGTGGAAACCTTGCAAGTATATCTGAACAAATTAACGGGGTGGGCAACTACATGGCAAATGAGGAAAAATTTAAAAATGCATTTGGGTGACAAAAATATGAATGCAATCTACTCACTGGGGGGAGAACCTCTGGGGAATCAAGGATGGAAAATAACCTGGGGGGTCCTAGTAGATGATGGGCTCAGCAATGGCATGCCAAGCTGCTGCTAACAAAGCAAACAGAATATTGGCATGCATTAAAAAGGGGATTAAAGCGGTTGTATACCCTTTTAAAAACTTTTTTTTTTTTTTTTTTTTTAACTACCTGCAAGAGAAAGTCATAATGAGCTAGTATGACTAGCATACTAGCTCATTATGCATCACTTACCTTAGATCGGGGCCCCCGACACCGTCCTCTTCTCCCCCTCCGGCCGCATCCATCTCTCTTCCGGGTATCGCCGCTCCGGCCAATCACAGCGCCGCTTCGGCGCTGTGATTGGCCAGAGCAGCGAAGACGTCGCTCCGCACATGCGCGCGGGGCACTTCAACTGCGGTGAGCCGCAGTTGGGAATGGGAATTAACCCGTTGAATGCACCGTTGTCTGCGGCGCGCATGCGCCGTAGACAACGTTGTAAATCGTTCTTTGCAAATATCTCCTAAACCGTGCAGGTTTAAGAGATATTTCTTGTACCTACAGGTAAGCCTTAATCTAGGGTTACCTGTAGGTGCAAGTTGCAATTAAGGGTATACAACCACTTTAATTCCAGAGATAAAGTGATAATTCTCCCGCTCTACAAGACTCTGGTCTGGCCTCACCTGGAGTATGCTGTCCAGTTCTGGTCACCAGTCCTCAGGAAGGATGTACTGGAAATTAAGCGAGTACAGAGAAGGGCAACAAAGCTAATAAAGGTTCTGGAGGATATTAGTAATGAAGAAAGGTTGCGAGCACTGAACTTATTCTCTCTGGAGAAGACGCTTGAGAGGGGATATGATTTCAATGTACAAATACCGTACTGGTGACCCCACAATAGGGATAAAACTTTTCTGTGGAAGGGAGTTTAATAAGACACGTGGCCACTCATTAAAATTAGAAGAAAAGAGGTTTAACCCTAAACTGTGTAGATGGTTCTCTACTGTAAGAGCAGCAAAGGATGTGGAATTCGCTTCCACAGGCGGTGGTCTCAGCAGGGGGGCATGGAAAGTTTTAAAAAACTATTAGATAAGCACCCGAACGATGGCAACATACAGGGATATACACTGCAATACTGTCATATAATCACACAGATAGGTTGGACTTGTGTCTTTTTTTAACCTCACCTACTATGCAACTATGAATGCGGTGCGTTTCCTACCCAAATCATATACGGTTTCCTGCAACGTTCCTGTGTGAACTCAGTATAGAAAGACAGGGAAGTGCCATCTAAGTGCAGCAACGGGCAAACAGTACTCACGTTAAAAGTCCATATCTTGCATGTCAAATCTGAATCATAATGCGCCCGTCCCGCAGAACCCGTCGATAACGGAAAACCACAACTGCTTGCAGTGCTCACAGGGCTGCAGGAAGTTCCAGGACCCCTGTAAACCAGCTTGCAGCACACACATGGGTATGGGGCAGAAGTGACATCAGCTTGTGGGCGGACCGCTGCAGCAAGAGGCTATGCGCTCAGAGCTTGCAAGCTCCTTCTATAGGTCTATACATCTCCTTCAACCCTGTGAGTATGACAATCGGCTGCGGTTTTCCATCATGGTGGGTCCCGCAGGACGGGACACTATGGATTTGGAATGTACTTTTATGGACTACTACTATTATTAGACTTTTTAGGAATGTTTCACGGGCTGCTCTCCTTGTGTGATAACTCCCATTATCCTGTGTGAACCCGTGCTTGTCATAGAGACATCAGCCTGGGTTCACACGGATGCAGTGCGGCAAACCACATGTGATTTGGACTGCAATTCCACCAGCTACTTGTTTAAATTACATGCGATTGGAGTCCTTTAATTTTGTATGGGCACAAATCGCATGGCATCGGTAACCGGTGCCAGCGAGTCCTTGAGCACAAGTATCAGTACTCGCCGTTAAAAAACAGGTATTGGTGCATCCTTAGCGGGAACACTTGTTCCTGGTATGCAAAATTGGTTGTGCTGCTCTGCCTCCCCCCATGGCCAAAATATGTTGTAATAAAGAAAGAAAAAAAAAAAAGTTATATATGCAGCCCTTCCGCTTTTCTCACCTAGACCAGATGTTTCCCTCACCCCCTGCATATGGGAAGATGTGCTGCATGGCTCAGGTCCTGAGAGAGCAGAGAGCCCTGTGGCACATCTGTGCGTGCATGAGGTTCCCCACATATGTGCAAAGACTGGCATTAAAGGAGTCCAAAACTTTCGCTGGCTTAGCGCATGCACAGAAACCCCCACTGCACGTGTGCGGATGCACCAATGGGCTCTGCCAGGACTAGAAAGCTGGGCTTGACCCATGGGCACCGGCGGGGGACCTGAAGTTCCACTTTAATATTTAGAAATGTGCGATGAAAGCTCTTCGATCACATTGCTGTCAGTAGGAAGTATCAGACAACTCAGAGGAGGAACTTACGCTGAAACTGCTGCATGGCAACCAATCAGCTTCTCTCTTTCATTTTCAAAGCTTAGCTGAATAAGCTGAAGGTAACAGCTGATTGGTTGCCAGACACAGCTGTCCATGTTTGATAAATAGCCTCCCCCCATCACTTTCTATACAATGTACACACAAACACAGCCAGACTATGCCCCCCCCCCCTGTTATCAGACTCAGACACCCCCTCTTCCCGGCTGCCTTACACTGTGACGTGCCCGCATCCTCGGACCACCACCGGGTCAGGGGAATACTTGAGAAGCTGCTCCTCCAGGGCCCGCTCTTCATCTTCTTCCTCCTCTTCATAAATCTCATCAAAGTCCGCCATTCTCGCTCCTCTCCTCCGCCGGGCGCACACCAGGAAGCGCTACAGCCACCTTCCCCCCCTCCTCTTCCCGGCTGCTGCAATCACCAGGAAGCTGAGGCCGCCATACCCGGCTGCTGCGCCCTGACGTCACGACGTCCCGTACGTCACAAATCCGGGCGCTACTGGTGCCGCAATAGGCTATTTTTTGTTTGCTTTCTAAACTTTATTGTTCCACTTACACTGATCTTGTATTTCTGCATAAGGCTGATTTCAGGACGTGGGGAATGTGTGTGGACAGAGGGACCACTGTCTTTACATCAATACATTCTCACCAAACAGTGTGTAGAGAGAAAAAGCAGCATGTTTTTATTTTACAAGCATGTTTCTAGAACGTGGGGTAGAGTTGGGGACAGATATATAGTGGGTGAATGGTGCTTTGGGAGGGGAGAGGACTTGTGCTAGTTCAAGCAATACTCTCCCCCAGTTTACCCTTTCAGCAAAAATATGCCCCCCCCCCCGTGCGAAATCCAGCACTAATCTGCTAACTCATCCTCACAAATCCCTCCTCTCAGCACAAATCGTCACCCTCCTATATACCCCCTTATAGCTCCAACCCCACCTCTCAGCACAAACTGCCTCCCATAGCCCTCATTACAGCATAAATCCCCAAATCCCTTATTCTTATCCAAATTCTCGTACCCCCCACCCCCTTCTCAGCACAAATCATCCCCCACATCTCCCCCATCCTAGCACAGATACCCCCTCTTGGCACAAATACTCCACCACACCCTCCTAGCACAGATGCCCCCTCTCTGCACAAATCAAGCCCGCACCCTCCCCCCTCCCAGCACAGATACCCCTCTCGGCACAAATCATCCCCCACACCCTCTCCCCCTCCCAGCACAGATACCCCTCCTCGGCACAAATCATTCCCCACACCCTCCCCCCAGCACAGATACCCCCTCTCAGCACAAATCCCCCATATCCTCCCCAAACCCCTCCTTCTTACACAAATTATCTTACCCCCCAAATCTTGCGCTCGTTTTTTTTTATATTCTAACTCTATGTCCACTTGGATGGTGGGGCTTGAAAGTGGACTCACGACGCAGGCGCCGTTCATCTTCGGTAATTTTCGGAATCTGGGTGTCCTGTGTACTGCGCATGCGCAGTGCACAGCGGACACTTTGTGATGGGGGACAGAAAATGATAGTACACCGGCTGGGAGAGATACCAGCTGCTATAGTGTTGGCGATCACTGTGCTGGAGACCCTGGGGACACCTCGCAGGAGACCTGGGCAAATGCTCGGTGCTAGTGATCACTGACACTCCCACACCGCCTAGTCCCAGCCTTGGTAATAGCAAACACCACGATACAGTCTCTGTATTGCAGCCAAAATATCCCCACCAGCTGTCTGTCACAGTAACTTACTGTGACAGGCAGCTGGTGGGAAGATGTCAGCTGCAATACAGAGCTTGGGTCGCAGTGTGAAGTACCCCATTCCCTGTACCCAGGGCCTCTCTCCATTGGGTATGGGTTGTAGGAGGCCCACTGGAAGGTGTCGTGTAGTCTTATTCTGAGCACACACAGAACAGACAGCTATGAAGGCAGTTACATCAGCACGTAGACCAGGCCACCAGAATTGTTGGGAAATGGCCCAAAAGAGTTGATTCTTCCCAGGTTGGCCAGCAGCCTTGGGAGAATGGTAATTCTGGAGCACGGCAGTACGGAGACTCTCTGGGACAAAGCAGCGGTCATAAGGTTTCTCAAGAGGAGCATGGACCTGAGCAGCAATATTTTTTTCCTCCAAAGGAGAAGTAAGACTGGTGCAAACCGTAGCCAGAATACGATCAGGAGGAATCACAGGAACCGTAACCGACTCCATCTTGGAAGTGGAGGAAAATTTTCATGACAAAGAGTCAGCCCTTACATTCTTAGTACCGGGTAAGAATGAGACAATGTAATTGAAACTAGACAAGAAAAGAGCCAATCGCACCCTCCTGGGAGAGAGGCCTTTATCCTCAGACAAGAATGTGAAATTCTTATGGTCAGTAAGAATGAGAACCGGCACAGTGGTACCTTCAAGGAGATATCTCCATTCTTTCAGGGCTAAAATAATCGCTAACAGCTCTCTGTCACCAATCTCGTAATTGCACTCCGCAGGTGACAATTTCTAGGAAAAGTAGCCACGAGGATGCATAGTGCTCTCAGAGGTAGGACGTTGAGACAGAAGGGTGCCAACTTCAGTCTCAGAAGCATCAACCTCAAGGATAAAAGGTTAGGTAGGATCAAAATGTGCCAACACAGGAGCAGAAACAAAGGCAGCCTTGAGACTCTCAAAGGCCTTAATGGACTCTGGAGACCAACTCTATGGGTTACCGTGCTTTCTGGTCATATCAGCCAGGGGCTTGACCAGAGACGAGAAGTTACAAATAAATTTCCAATAATAGTTGGCAAAGAGAAGAAAACACTGCAGAGGACGTAAACTCACGGGTGGGGGCCTCTGTAGGACTGCTGAAAGTTTCTCTGGGTCCATCGAAAAACCAGCAGTGGAAATTACATAACCCAGGAATTTAACATGTTCACGATAGAATTCGCAGTTCTCCAATTTACAACAGAGATTGTTCTCTCTTAGTTTCTGAAACACACGACAGACATCTGTGTGGTGGCTCTCCAGGGACTTGGAAAATGTGAAGATATCATCGAGATAAACTACCACACATAACTGCAACAAATCTCGGAGGACATTTTTAATAAATTCCTGAAAAACTACAAGGCATTACAAGGTACTCATAATGGCCTCTTCTGGTATTAAACGCAGTTTTCCACTCGTCGCCCCCCTTAATCCTTACGAGATTGTATGCCCCTCTCAAATCAAGCTTTGTGAAAACCATTGCTCCCTTGAGGCGGTCAAATAACTCCGTAATCAACTGAATCAGATAGGCATTCTTAATCGTGAAAAGATTGGGACCCATATAATCAATACAAGGTCTCAGTTCACCACTCTTCTTCACAAAGGTGAAACCAGCACCAGCGGGAGATGAGGATTTGCAGATGAAACCTTGAGAAAGAACGTCTGCAACATACTCCTCCATGGCCCTATCCTCCAAGACCGACAAAGGGTAAACCCGACCACGAGGGGGTATGGCACCAGGTTGAAAGTCAATTGCACAATCATACGACCAGTGTGGAGGCAAACTACAGGTTTGACCTTTGTCAAAGGCATCGCTAAAATCGTGGTACTCCTCCGGCATGAAGTAGAGTGAAGAGGTGCACAGGACCTTGGCTACCTTCTGGAAGCATGTCCTACTGCATTGTGGCGACCAGGAGAGAAGAGTAAAAAGTGTAGCAAACACCGCGCTAATAAGTGCAAAAATAGTGAAATGCCCTAATAAAGGAAATAATAAGGCTAAGGGAATGACATAAAAAAGTGTATATATGGGTAGCAGCAGCAAAAAAATGTAGATACACACATTAACAAGAGGGAACCAAAAGAGGAACCAGAGGGGGGAGGAAATGTAGAGCTAAAAAGAAAAAGATCCTAGATGGTAACGGGATTTTCAATTTAAGTTCGGTTACTTTAAATGATTCTGAAAAAATGGTTTTAAACAAAGGCTTGAAATTTGCGCCTCCTCGGGGGCTCAATAAATTTCAAACATACATGGATGTACATAAGTTTATACGTAAAGTCAGTATTAAACGACATATGGCCATTAACCCGATTAGTGTTAATGGGAATGTGACCACTAGTTTTCATCATTCGGGGCTTTCAAACGCCTCACTTTTTAATCCTCCGGGTGCTATGGCACCAGCCTTAAAAGTCTTTAGAGATCTGGTGTTGTCTGAATTAGATCAAATACCGATTAAGAGGGTGAAGACTGATAAGGAGCTTGTTAATGGTCTAAACTCTCTATGTCAGAATAAAAGTTTAATAATTAGGCCTGCCGACAAGGGTGGTGGAATCATCATCCTTGATAAGAAAGACTACTTAGATGAAATGTATAGGATATTGGGCGATTCTGAAACATACACACCCCTTCGTTGTGACCCTAAGTCACAATATTTATCAGAGTTGAGGTTGTTGGTTCAGAGTGGGTTGGAATGCGGGATTTTGAACAAAAAGGAGTCACTGTATTTAGTCCCCAGGTCTCCACGCACACCCACCATATATTATTTGCCCAAGATTCACAAACATCCTACCTGCCCCCCGGGACGCCCTATAGTCAGTGGCATTGACTCTGTCACGTCCCGGGTGGGCAGGTATATCGATTATTTTCTTCAGCCCCTTGTTAGAAATATGCCATCCTACGTTAAAGATTCCCGCTCCGTTATCAACTTATTGGGTGCCATCACTCCCATATCCGGTCTATGGTTGGTGACAGCAGACGTCACCTCACTATATACGGTTATACCTCACCATCTGGGCATATTAGCAGTGGAACATTTTCTTAGGCGTGACTCTGGTTTGTTTGACGAACAGATATTTTTCATTTTACAACTACTAAAATTTGCTGCGTCTAGCAGCTATTTTTGGTTTGGGGGTACCTTCTACCGACAAGACCGTGGAGTTGCTATGGGGGCAAAATATGCCCCTAGCTTAGCAAATCTCTTCATGGCCCTATGGGAGGAGGATGTCGTCTATGCCCAACATAGACCACAGGTGGTTCTATGGGCAAGATATATAGACGACATCCTCCTCCTGTGGGATGGCAACAAGGAAGATTTAGATATCTTCCTTGCTGAGCTAAATGTCAATCAGAGGGGTATTGTCCTTAACTATGAGGCCAGCCAAAGTTCCATTAACTTTTTGGATCTGGTGATAAGGGTTAACAGTGGTGTAATTACCACTGCAACCCACTTTAAGGATACAGACCGCAACTCATACATCCCCATAGGAAGTTGCCATCATGAATCTTGGCTCAAGTCTGTACCCAAGAGTCAGTACCTGAGGTTAAAGAGGAACTGTTCAGATCCTATTGAATTTTCTTCTCAGGCGGGGATTCTCACTGAGCGGTTCCTCGAGAAGGGGTATAACATCTCCTCCCTTACGGCTGTGCTCAATGAGGTGTCTAGCACTGATAGAGCAGATCTACTCAAAGAGAAGTCCGTTAAAGACAGGGGTCTAGCTATGGTCCCCTTTATCACTTCCTATTCCATCCAACATAGGAACATAGGCAAAATGATCAAGAAACACTGGCATATCCTCACCAGTGATACCACTCTTAATGCAGTCCTCCCACAGAGACCACAGATTGTATTCAAAGGAGTTCCTTCTCTGAAAGACAGAATAGCACCTAATGTCTTAGATCCGCCCACTGTTAAAACATGTTTCTTTGATAACCTTACTGGTTTTTATCAGTGTAGGAAATGTAGGATTTGCTCTCTCAGTGGCTGCAGCCATAGGAGGACACACAAATTTATTTCTACCAGTACAGGTATAGAATTTGAAATTAAACCTTTCATTACCTGTGCCACCGAGAGGGTAGTCTATCTACTTCAGTGCCCTTGTGGGCTTCAATATGTCGGTAGGACAAAGCGCCCCCTGAAGGTGAAGTTAAATGAACATGTCACCAACATCCTGGGTGGGTTCCCTAAACATCCAGTTTCCCGACATTATTTAGAGGCCCATATGAAGAACCCCTCAAAGACGATCTTTTTGGGGATCGACAAATACACCGCACCGTGGAGAGGGGGTTCCCTTGTGCGTGGCATCTCCAGATTGGAGATGTCATGGATACATAAGATTAAAAGTTACACCCCCTTTGGGTTAAACGTTGACATTGATGTCAACGCTTTTATTGACAATTCTTGAGGCTCAAAACTTCAATTTGGGGACTTGTATGGTCAATATGTGGTTCAATTGCTGCACCACCTCTGTGATGTAATTTTATGATTGATACATCTGACATATGTTTGTATATCATGTAGACTGTGATGTATATTATTGTGAGGTGAGAAACATCAATGGCGATTTTTGATCTTTATTGAGTTTTTTCATGTCATTTATTTACTTTGTAAGAATTTTTTTTGGGGTCTTTTTCTTTTTTTTACAATTATACCTTTTTAGGTAATGAATACATGACGTGTAATATTTTTGTCTACACTTACATCCCGTAATATGCCTAACAGCTAATTCTTAGCTTTTTATTAGCTGAGATACTACATACTTATTTCCATTGGGCCATTCGCCACTGTTAGAGCTCCTTTTTGGGGAGATAGTTGTGGCAATTTCCTATTATGTACTATCATACGGCTATTTTATTTTTATATATTTACTTAGCTGTGATCTGATATTTGTCCACAAGATGGGGCCTTCTTTTAGCGTGATTTTTAATTTTATTTTCATTTTTATATGCTCCCAACACCGATATAGGCTACTTTTTGTCTTGAGCCTAATTTAACAGTCTCAATTCTGACTAGTGCCATCATATACTCATATTTGGTTTACTTAAATATTGTTCAGGTTGAGGATATGTAACATATACAGATAAGGCTACTAGCCTTAGTCTTTCCTATGAGAGGGTTAAATTCAAAGTCAATTTACGTTTACCCGCCATTGAAGGTTCTCACCAGGGTGTGTCTGCCTTTGTCTATAAAGTTGCGATGATTCAGTGCGTCGCCCGTTCCCCAGAAGACGTCATTGGACGAAACGGACGTAGGGAGGCTGACGGACTGACGTCATCGCGTTCCGCGTTGTGAGCGGGTGTACTGCTAGCCGGCCGGCGTATTTTACTTGTCCTGCTTATATGCTTCTTCTTTTGTGTAAGTAGGATTGCTTTTCTTTTAATAAACTTTTAATTTGGTATCACACTATGGGAGCATCCTTTTTTTTCCTGTATTCCATATTGGCTGCTGAGTGATTCCGGGGCCGATACTTTTTTGGAGAGTGTGCCTATTCCTGACCGATCCGAGTGGGAAATACCATTGGAATTTCCATCCCTGGTCTATCCTGTCTGAGGAGATCCAGATTGATGCTGATGCCTGATGGTTCATATCTGTCCCGTTTGCATTATACTACAGGCTTATCTAAGCTTGCCCTCTGGTAAGCGCAATCATTTATTGGTGGTGGATCACGGTGGTTTTGATTTTTATTGTCACCAGAATTTTGAGTTCGCATTGTCACATATATGAACTATATTTTTTCACTTATTTTTTCACTTTTTTCAATTTTATGTCACTGGACTTTATTGTTTGGGTGCATTTGGAAATGTGCATACATATTGTTTGATATATTATTTTTTTTTTTTGTTTTCTTTTGCACTTATCACATTGCTGTTTTTGGATTTTACTTTATATTGGGGTATAGGCCACTAACTACTCCATTTGTGTAATTAGCGCGGCTTTATTTACTGTTTGACCAGGAGAGAAGAACCTGAGCATGGAGCCAATCAAAAGAGGGGTTGTGCCTCTGTAACCAAGGATAATCTTTTAAAATAAGCCACAAACTCTGGGTAACTCAAGACAACAGGTTTTTGCGTCTCCCATAGAGGGTTTGCCCAGGCCAAGGCTCTTTCAGAAAGCAAAGATATCGTGAAACCTACTTTTCTTCTGTTCGTGGGAAACGCCTGGGGCAGCATCTCAAATTATATGTCAACCTGGTTGAGAAATGCTCTGCATTGGACTGGATCGCCCCCAAATCACAGGGGAAGTGGAGCGGAACCAGACATACTTCTTATAAAGGTAATACTCAAGGCGGGTGCCTGCACAGAGACTGGAGCACCAGCAGGAACGGCCTACAACACAGGTTGTACTGGAGCAGCCACAGTGGGAGATTCCAGGTGAGCCGTGCGACTCAGGTTTGTTTGTAACACCATGGCAAACTGATCCATGCGGTGATCCGGCTCATCCAAACTTGAAAAAATATTACCAACAAGTGGATTGACTGCATCTTCTGAATTCATGGCCTTCGCCTACTGTCAGAAACCATAAATCAGACTGAGACAGAAGTACAGTTAAATCACACTTGTTTAATAAAAAGGTGAATAGAGTAAACATAGTCAAAACATAGCCAGAGTTCAGGAACCGAAAAAGATAGTCAGACAAGCCAAAGCTTCAGGGAGCCAGAGATGAGCGTAGTAGAACAGCAAGCAGGATCTGGAGCCAGAAGGAATGTCAGCCAAGCAAGTCTTTAACAGGAACACAGGAGAGCATCTCTAGAGATGTGACCAAGGCGAAGGCAGAGATCATCTGGGCTGGACGGCTTAAGTAGGCAGGACTAGGATATCATCAACAGGTGAGTCACTGTAGAGCTGAGCGGCCAGCTTTGAGAAGGAAGGGCTGAGCCCAGCCCTGACAGCAATAGCATCTTATGCACTTGACGTTACAGTGCACCTTGATTGTGAGTACTTTTTCATCTCTTTTTGTTCTGTTTTATTTTTTCTGCTGCGTGGAATATGTCCTGAGGCATTGTTTGGAGAGAGAGCTTTACCCACCATTTGGAGGTTCGTTGCAGCACTATATACCCAGGTGTCTGGGACAGCTTTATTTGGCCTTTCCAATGTGTACGTTGTCCATGGAAGAGGCAGCTGAAACTGCTGGAGGTTGCACAGCAGTGGAGCACACCTGCGTTTATGTTGTCTTTTTGGCTCAAAACTTTTTGGAGAAGGTTTTTTTTTGGTTTTGGCCTGTTTTTTTGAATTTGAGTGCTATTATCACGTATCTATGAATTTTTTTTTCTGTGTGGTTTTATATCATATGATTGACATTTATATTTCTATCTAATAATTTTTATTAGAGGTGTTGTTGCACTGCACTTTTTTTTAATACTGCCTACAGAATTGCCTCACTTCTTTAAGTTACTGCTTCACCTCTCTGCTGGTTCCACTAGTTTACCACAAATTCCTAGATGTCTTTGGCAAACAGAAGGCGGACATTCTGCCACCCCATCTGACTTTTGGCTGCCCTATTGAACTACTACTTAAATCCTATTTGGCAGAATTTTTCCATTATTGGAGCCTGAACTTACCACATTGAAAACGTACATCGAGTAGAACCTCAAAAAAGGTTAATTCGTCCACCCACTTTGCCAGCCGGAGCTGGAATATTCATTGTGGAAAAAAAGACCACTCCCTTCGGCCCTGTGTGGATTACAGGAATTTAAATAGAGTTACAATTAAAAACCGTTATCCCCTTTCGCTGATTCCAAAACTTCTTCAATGACTTCACTCTGCAAAAATCTTTACCAAACACAATCTGTGGGAGGCGTACAATCTTGTCAGGATCCCAGAAGGTGATGAATGGAAAACTGTCGCAAACTATGAAACATTGCTTCAGCAGTAGTGTAGCAATTGGGATTGTCAAAAACCTGGTTCATTGCAGTCACAAAGGTCTAAAAAAAATTCAGAGTGGTGCTGTCTTGTTTTATATATGGGTAGGCCCAAGCTAGAGCTTCCTCAGTCAGGAATTTGATAACAAACATTACCTTCTTTTTCTTAGAAGAAAATGGAGCAGGTTGCATTTGGAAATAAATGCGACATTGGTTAAGGAAACCTCTGTAATGGCGGCAGTCTCCATTGAACTTGAGTGGTAGGAACTTAAAGAGGAACTGCAGTCTGCTCACATAATTTGTAATAAAAACATATTTTCCATTCTGAAGCTTCCCTCCAACCACTTTGCATATTATTTTATATATTGTGATTCTGTACTTGCCAAATATGCTGCAGAAATCTCCCTCCACTGAGTCTGGCTGCATCCATTTTAACTGTGGGCAGCGGAAGCTACTGCCTGTTCTCTTCCTGGATTTACACACACACACAAAGGCTCTCATCGGCCCTCTTATGACTCATCCCCCCCCCCCCCCCCCGGCAAACTCTCACAAGAGTGAGAGAGTTGTGCATGATGTCATAAGCCTAGGCTTTTTTACCAGGCAAGAAACATGAAGTGGACTGTATAAGGCATTTACTGGCAGAAAAAAAAGTTTTACTATCCAAAGTTAAAACAACAAGGGCAGAAGATTTAATAGATATAAATATGAAAAAATGACTGAAGTTCCTCTTTAAGTCTAGCAACTGTCTCTGCAGAGCATGGATTTCCTCCTGTTGCCTTTTTAACACACTTTCCATATTGGAAACATTTTCTTGGTAGGTAACACCAAACTCTTGAAGCTTTGCAATTTGCTGCATAAAAGGGGCCACAGCATTTGCTATAGCTGCCTCCATGTTTAGGCCAGATTATTCTGTCACAGTCTGGAGTCAGGCTCGGAGACCAGTAGCTACAGCAGTAGGGGGACTCCCACCAATCAGCAGGATTGGTATACAAGCTAGTCACCCTGGCAATAACCCAGGCTCACCTAAGGTGCAGAGTCTAAGTACTAACCGTTTTTCACCAGAGCTACCAATGGTGGAGATGGATTTAGCTGAGTGTTACTAACGCGTAGCAGTCCTCCGGATCTCCTCACCAGGAGTTGAGCAAGCTGGGGTCCAATAGCCAATATAGCAGGTAAGGATCAATTAGAAGCATAGGCAGTAAGCAAGCCAAAGGACGGTAACAAGTAGTTGCAGGTTGGGATAAGGCGTAGTCGAGGAACAGGCCAAGGGTCAGTAACGAGTGGTAAAAATTCTTCCAGAAAAAGTAAAATAAGTAGTAAAATGTGAAAAACAGTGTGAATCTTCATACTGTCTGGAAGTTTTATAGGAAAGGTGACAGGGTTGATTTGAGCAAAAATCTGGAAAGGCCCTACAAACTTTTGCCACAGTTTAGCTAGTTTAGTCAAATTTCTGGTAGATAACCAAACGTTACCTGTGATGTCTGTCAGCAGCCGCTTTGTAACAGTCCTGAGCCTCCTTCAGAGTATCAATAATTTTTCCCGAATCTCCTGCAATGTAGTTAGTCTATTGGTAAGAGCAGAAATTGTAGTTAAGATAGGAGATCAGGAATACAAACTGGATGATACCCGGTGTTTAACCACTTGACCACTGGGCAGTTAAACACCCTTCCTAACCAGACCAATTTTCAGCTTTCGGTGCTCTCACACTTTGAATGACAATTACTCCGTCATACAACACTGTACCCAAATTAATTTTGTGTCCTTTTTTTCACACAAATACAGCTTTCTTTTGGTGGTATTTGATCACCACTGGGTTTTTTATTTTTTGCGCTATAAATCAAAAAATACAGAAAATTCGTTAAAAAAAAAAAAAAAATTCTTTGTTTCTATTAAAAATTATTGCAGAGTATTGGCGAGTATTGGCGAGTATTGGCGAGTATTGGCAGAGTATTGGCGAGTATTGGCAGAGTATTGGCGAGTATTGGCAGAGTATTGGCAAGTATTGGCAGAGTATTAGTGTTGCACAGTATTGTTAGAGTATTGCACAGTGGTTGCAGAGCATTGCACAGTGGTGGCGGAGCGTTGCACAGTGGTGGCGGAGCGTTGCACAGTGGTGGCGGAGCGTTGCACAGTGGTGGCGGAGCGTTGCACAGTGGTTTCGGAGCTTTGCACAGTGGTGGCGGAGCGTTGCACAGTGGTGGCGGAGCGTTGCACAGTGGTTGCAGAGCGTTGCACAGTGGGGGCAGAGCATTGCACAGTGGTTGCAGAGCGTTGCACAGTGGTTGCAGAGCGTTGCACAGTGGTGGCAGAGCGTTGCACAGTGGTGGCAGAGCGTTGCACAGTGGTGGCAGAGTAGGCAGAGTATTGCACAGCGGTGGCAGAGCATTGCACAGTGGTGGCAGAGTAGGCAGAGCATTGCACAGTGGTGGCAGAGCATTGCACAGTGGTGGCAGAGTAGGCAGAGTATTGCACAGCGGTGGCAGAGCATTGCACAGTGGTGGCAGAGTAGGCAGAGTATTGCACAGCGGTGGCAGTGTATTGACCAGCGCTGTGGGCACTACACATCCAGCCCACAGCGCTGGTCCCGTCTCCCCCCCCCCTTTCCGCTTCTCCCTTCTCTGTACCGATCGGTACAGAGAGGGGAGGGAGGAACCGGCGTCATGACGTGACGCCGGTTTGTGTACATGTGATCGCTCCGTCATTTGACGGAGCGATCACGTGGTAAACGGCCGCTATCAGCGGCTGTTTACCGTGATCCGTGATGCGCCGGGTCCTCGGGACCCGGCGGTCACGGATGTTCCCGAGTGCGCGCCCCAGGGGGCGCGCGGGAGCAAGTTTCTGAGAGGACGTCCGTAGGACGTCCACTCAGGGAAACCCGACCGCGCTGTAGACGTCTTTCGACTATAGCGCGGTCGGCATGTGGTTAAGTAAAAGGACTTTGATAAGTGGAGCTATATTTAGAATTGTTATGAGCTAATTCTGCCATAGGAATTTAATCCACCCAGTCATCCTGAAGATAACTGAAAAAACATTAAAGGTACTGCTCCAATTTGGTTGGTCCTCTCTGTCTGACCATTAGACTGGGGATGAAAAGCAGAGGACAGATAAAGTGTTACTAAACCCACAACAGTAAAATCAGTCTGTATATGCAATAAAGCATGTGTGTTATACTCACCATGTAACCTAAGGTGTAATCCTCTGCATTGTGTAAAAAGGCCGTTTGATCTTGTATGCACAGATCCTCCTCTTCTTGCATTGCACCCATAACATGTCCAGAGAAGACAGAGTTACTGGAGTCAGGCTGCACATGCTCAGTTTGGTGTATTGCTAGAGAGTTTTTTTTTTTCTTAGGAGTGTGCATGTGATCAGCACAGGGCCAATCAGCACTGTCCAGACAGAGAGTCAAGGGTCCTGCATCCTGATAGGACAGCCAGTGCAGTAAAAAAATTCCTCCTAAAAGCTTTAACCAGGCACTGATAGAAGTCACAAGTTTGCTATATACTGCTAATGAGAAAAGGTATTTAGCAGTTCATATTTACTAAAATGATTGCATTTCCATGCTCTGTGTACTGTGAGAGACCAGATATGAATGCAGGGTCCTGGGTTTAGTAACACTTTAATTGTTACACCTAAAGGTGATCAAAAGCTGTTCCAAACTTTTTAAGTAAACTGTACCTATGTCAGACACCACATCATCAGGAATTCCATGTAATTTAAAGACTTCTCGAACCATCAACTCCGCAGTTTGTTCAGTTTGTTCAGTTTGTTCACCCCCTAACTGGTATAAAATGAGCCATCTTAGTGAGATGGTCGACGACTATCAAGATAGTGGTAATTTTTTTTGAGGGAGGTAAATCGACACAAAGACCATAGAAATTGATCTCTACGGTCTTGATGGAACAGGGAGTGGTTGGAGCAGCCCCAAAGGAGAAGCTCAGGGTGTCTTATTGCATGCACAGATCAGGCACAAGGCTACATAGCTTTCGTGTAACCAGGCCACCAAAAGGAATGGGACAAAAGTACTTCTGTCTTAGAAATCCCAAAATGCCCCACAAGTTTAGAGTCATGGACTAGCCTGAGGGCTTTAACCCCAGCAGATTCAGGTACTTAGAGATGAAATGCTTGAGTCCAAAAGCCATTCTTGTACTCAAGATTAATGTCCTTAGGAGGATGATTGAGGAAAGGTTCATTCTCACAACCCTCTTTGAGGAGACTCAAGAATGTCCTGGAACTTGTAACCCCTAGGAAGTTCTTTTGAGGCAGGATTGTACATTCAGAAACACTAACCTGGAGAGGCTCAGGCAACATGCTTGATAGGGCATCGGCCTTACCATTCCTGTCCAGAACGATACGAGATAATAACATTGAACCTGGAGAAGAATAGCTTATCTAGATGGCAACCTTTTGAAAGAATTGATGAATTCCAAATTTTTATGATCAGTGAGAGCAGTTACAGGATGATTAGCCCCATCCAGCAGATTCCTCCATTCAAAAAAGGCTTCCTTAATTGCCAGCAACTCTTTATTGCCAATGTCATAATTCCTTTCGGCTAAAGACATTAAACAAGAGAAGTGAGCATCCCCCCTCACCCCACCCCCTCTTTTACTTACCTGAGCTCTCATTCGATCCAGCGCCATGCATGTCTGCAGTACTTCTTTCCCCTCACTTCTGGGTCTCACTGGCTTTGCTGGGGCACCAGGAGCCATTGGCATGTGAAACTGCGGAGGAGCCCGCCCACAGATCCCGCCGACTCGCTGTAATCCATGTTCTGTCAGGGGACAACGCTAATGCTGCATACACACGGTCGGATTTTCCGTCAAGAAAAGTGTGATGGGAGCTTTTGGTCGGATATTCCGACCATGTGTATGCTCCATCCAACTTTTTCTGTCTGAATTTCTGCCAGCAAAAGATTGAGAGCTGGTTCTCTATTTTTCCGACGGAAAAAGTTCTTGACAGAAACTCTGTTCGTCTGTATGCAATTCCAACGCGCAAAAAAACATGCATGCTCGGAAACAATTAGACGCATGCTCGGAAGCATTGAACTTAATTTTCTCGGCTCGTCGTAGTGTTGTACGTCACAGTGTTCTTGACGGTCGAAAGTTCAGAGAACTTTTGTGTGACCATATGTATGCAAGCCAAGCTTGAGCGGAATTCCGTCGGAAAAACCATCCAAGATTTTTCCGACGGAAATTACGCTCGTGTGTATGGGGCATAAGATCTGCTGTTCCTAGTGATCAGGAACAGTGATCTCTTTGTTGTCCCAGGCAGCCCAGCCCCCACACAGTTAGAACACACCCAGGGAACACAGTTAACCCCTTGATCGCCCCTAGTGTTAACCCCTTCCCTGCCCGGGTCATTTATACATTGATCAGCGCATTTGTATAGCACTGATCAATGTAATAATGTCACTGGTCCCCAAAAAGTGTCACTTGGGGACAGATTTGTCCACCGCAATGTCGCAGTCCTGCTAAAAATTGCAGATCTCTGCCATTACCAGTAAAAACATAAAAATAAATAAAAGTCCATAAATCTATCCTCTATTTTGTAGACGGTATAACTTTTGCGCAAACCAATCAATATATGTTTATTGTGATTTATTTTTACAAAAAATATGTAGCAGAATACATATTGGTCTAATCTAATTAATACATTTTATATATATATATATATATATATTTTTGGATATGTATTATAGCAGAAAGTAAAAATTGTTTGTTTATTTTTCAAAATAGTTTTATATATATATATATAGAGCAAAAAATAAAAACCGCAGAGGTGATCAAATACCACCAAAAGAAAGCTCTATTTGTGGGAAAAAAGGACATCTATTTTATTTGGGCTGAGTCCATGCCCCACACTATGTAAGGCTGCTTACATGGCCGCCCGCAGACCCCCCCCAAAACACCCTCCCCATGTTGAGGGCATGTGGCCTGGTATGGTTTAGGGGGGAGCTCTCTTGTCCCCCCCTTTTCCTGTGGCCTGCCAGGTTGCGTGCTCAGATAAGGATCTGGTATGGATTTTGGGGGACCCCTACACCATTCTTCTTTTTAATTTTGGCTTGGGGTTCCCCTTAAAATCCATACCATTTTTTTTTAATTTTGGTGTGGGTTCCCCTTAATATTTATACCAGACCCAAAGGGCCTGGTAATGGACTGGGGGGGGGGGGGGGGGAACCCATTCCGTTTATTTCAATGATTTTTATCTATATTGCCAGGATCCGGCAATACGTTACAGCCGCGAGCAGTTTTAAATGACATTTTTTCCTTTACAAATATCATTTTGCTGCTCTCATTCATAAAACTATGTACGACTGCTGTGTAAGCAGCCTTACATAGTGTGGGGCATGGACTCAGCCCCCTGAGCCATGATTGGCCAAAGGCACCCTGCCTTTGGCCAACCATGGCTCTTACAGCGGAACGGTGCATGCTTTGGCCAATCAGTAGCCGTCAATGCACTGCAATCTCGAACGGGCTTATTCCTAGTTCTGAAATGTCCTGAGACCAAATGCAGAGAGCTGCAAAGAAAATGCAGCTGAAACACTTTCCTTTGCAAAGTGCTGTTATTAACCTCTTCCCACCTACGCTATAGATGAAAGACGGCTGTAGCATGGGCCTAAATTGCCGGGAGGGTGTCCATGTATGTCCTCCTGTGAATGTGCTGCCTGTGTGCCCCTGTGGGGCGCGGGTGGTTCGCTCTGTGATCAGCGAGTCCATGAGACTTGGCTGATCACAGATCGGAGTAAGGGGCTGATCCCATCCCCTTACCACATGACAGCTGATCACATGATGTTAACAGAAGCCGGTAATCAGCTTTTTTTCCCTTAATGCTATTAAAAAAAGCAGATTACCGGTTTGTGTAAACAAGACATCGGTCCTGCACACTCCACACCCACTGCTGCTAAGCAGTGCCCACCAATGCCACCTACCAGTGCCACCTATCAATGCCCACTAGTGCCACCTACCAGTGCCCACCAATGCTAACTATCACTGCCCACCAGTGCCACCTATCAGTGCCCATCAGTGCTGTCAATCAGTGCCCATCAGTGCCTCATCATCAGTGCTGCCTATCAGTGTCACCTACCAGTGCCTATTAGTGCCTATCGGTGCCACCTATCAGTGCTCATCAGTGGCACCTACCAGTGCAGCCTTATCAGTGTCCACCAGTGCCGCCTCATCAGTGCCCATCAGTGCCACCTATCAGTGCCCATCAGTGCCACATTATCAGTGCCTATCAGTGCAGCCTATCAGTGCCCATCAGTGCCAATCAGTGCAGCCTCATCAGCGCACATCAATGAAGGAGAAAAATTACCTGTTTACAAAATTTTATAACAAACCATGAAAAATTTTTTTCCAGACAGACTCCATGGCAGCATACTTATGGTTAACCCCACCTCCACCCACTCCCATAAATGTTTGTTCTGAGCCAGAGGCTACATTCCTTTTTTGTCCTCCTCCTAAGGACCAGAATGGTTGAAGACTTACCTTGGATAAAGTGTCCACGATCAAGGCCTGGTTGTTCGGCAAGCTGTGCCCCGGAAGACGTGTAGGGAGTCCCCAGCTATTTTAGCATTTAGCATGGCACAGATGAATGAAGTGCCATGAAGAGCTTAAGCCTGGCCTTTGGCAGGAAAAACAGCAGTACGGCCTAAGGGCCTAGCTATTAGCAGGTGGCCATAAATGCCCTGGACCCATGCAGTAGCGTCGTCTGGATCCAGGCATGGTCATGGGGGATGCCGTGTGTGTAGTGGCGTTGCTAGGGGGGGCGGGGGTTGTGGGCCGCAGCCGGGTGACACCTGCTAGAGGAGTGACACCCGTGGGTAGCAGCACCGCTAACACCGCCCGCTGCCCTACACTATTCTGAGCCTCTCAGATCTCACGGCTGTGTCCCTCAGCGGAGCGGACCGAAGCTGCCTCCTCCTCCTCCAACGTCCACACAGGAGGAGGAGGAGACAGAGGGACACACCGCTGTATGTATCCGTCCACGCTGTTCTGAGGTCTGTACACTTTACTATGTGTAGTCTAGATGGACATGTGCAAGGGGGGCACTATGGGGGGGCAGAGGGGGGTGTCTATACAGATGGGGGTCTGCACTGAGGGGGTGTCTATACTGATGGGGTCTGCACTGGGGGGCAGGGGTTTAAAACCTTTCCTCGACTGCTAGCGGGGGTTTAAAGTGCTCCCCGCTATCGGTCAAAAAGCGCCGCTATAACAGCTGTAAAGTGCCACTAAAACTAACAACGCTTTACCGCTAACGCCCCAAGCCCCAGTGTGAAAGTAGACTAAATGCTGTGTGCAATCATCACAGGTATATGCTCTGCATTAACACCCTTGTGTGCTGTCTTGGTGTGATTCTGCTATGAATCTATCACCTGTGCAGGTTGGCTGTCTGTGGAGTTTACACTGTTGATGTATCACTGCCCCCCCCCCCCCTTGTGGTCAGCCCTTGTGTAGCATGTATGAGAGGGTGTTTTTAACCCTTTACTTTCCTTTTTTTTTATCAAAAAGGTTTTTATTAAACATGTGTATTACATCAACCTTCAATGCACAGATACATAGATGAGTTTTTCAGTCATTGGCATAAATACAGGATTGTTACTTTTAGTATTTCTACTCATCACAATACTCCAGCCACCTGTATTTCACCGCTTCCACACCCCAGCACCACAACTTGCTTCTCGTACATTATATTTACGGTGTACTTTCCCCCTCTTTCTAGGGACACTGTAGAAGTCGGGACATCACAAGTTCCCTAGGACTCAGACCAGGTGTATCTAACCATCATGACCATATGCATTCAAACCTGCCAGGGCATCCCCCACTTTTGTCTAAAAAACAGCCCGCTGAAGAAGAGGATACTTCTGCCATAACAACTATAATTCTCTTCAAAGTAGCGATGTACAACGACAGCGGGTGGTCCGTAAGTGGTTAAAACAGAGTTCCACCCACTTTTGAGAGGTGGTCTTAAACGAAAGACCACCCCTCGTTTTTGGATATTAAAATTTTTTTTTTTTCTTCTAATGTACCTTTTTATGCAGTACATAGTGTACTTCCGATCCATCCGCAGGACGTCAGATCCTTTTTGTGCGGCGAGCCCCCCCGCTGTCTTCTGGGACCTGTGTGTGTCCCAAAAGACAGCTGGCCATTCACAGAGCGCCGCGCGACTCGTGCATACCCAGTAGGAAATGTGCAGTGAAGCTGCAAGGCTCCACTGCCAGTTTCCATTAGTTAGAATGGCAGCACCTGCAACCGATCTGATGGACGGATCGGCCTCAAGGGGGTGACATCGCAGGCTCCCTGGACAGGTAAGTGACCTAATTAAAAGTCAGCAGCTACAGTGTTTGTAGCTGCTGACTTTTAAAAAAATAAAATTTGCGGGTGGAACACCGCTTTAAGGGGTTAGTTCACCTTTACAAAAACAACTGCCTATGCAGGTAAGAGATGCCTGTAGATAAAAACAAACTACAGCTTTGACCAAAGTTAAATATTGCCCCTGCTGTAGGTGTAGGCCATTAACATACCTCCCGAAACCTTGCAGAAAAACTCCCAGAGAAGAGAATCCCTGTCCTGCCTTGTTGCTAGGACTTTCTCCAGCTCAAACCCCCTTGAATACTCTCCTCTCTTTGGTCACAGTAGCTCTGAGCTCATTGATGCTGCAACAGGGAAGATAGTGAACCATGCATATGTGGGGATATGAGAGCTCAATCCTATGATGGTGGTGGTGGACAGTGATGGCTGGGAGTGTCTTAGCAATGCCCTAGCAACAAGACACGATGGTGGAAGCCATCTCTGAAAGTTTTCTCAGGTCAAGAGGTACAGAAATAGACCTACACCTATAGCAAGGGGATTATCCAACTTTAGTCAGAGCTGCACATTTTGTTTTTATCTACAAGCGCCTCTTACCAGCATATGCAGTTTTTTTTTGTAAAGGTGAGCTAACTCTTTAGGGCAGCACCACTTGTCACCGTAGCCACCAATCGCTACAGCACACTTTGTGCGGTGCCCTTTTTTCAGGTCACAGGAAACTGTTACAACCATAAAAAGGGACATTCAGTTGTGTTTGACCCCCAGTCCCTCCCTGCTTTCCTCAAGTGTGTTAAACGAGACAGTAAGAGTTTTTTTTATAGAAAGACATACTGTAAGGAATCTGTGGCCTCCACTCATCACCCATGGGAAGCTCATTGTCCACAGTCTATATGGCTTTCTCCCATACTTGTGTCTTCTTCTTTGACTCAAGTACACTGTTACTAGTGCACGTTTGTATCACCTGCTTGCTGAAATATGGAAATGCAGCACAGGTACATTTGAGTAATTCTGTGACGTCGACAGACATAGAGCTACACCGCAGTTCTTGACCACAATGTTCTTGTTGGGTCTTGTAAGTGTTTTGGTATCCTGGTCTGCAAATCCTGACTTTGTGGTTACAACCTTATCCCATTTCTGATTCCAGTTGTTCATCTGTGTACCACCTGCCTCAGCCTTCTTCCTGTGTTAGGAGTCTTCCCAAGTGCCTCATGCATTAATCCCTGTCCATTAACAGCCTTCACTTTTGCTTGAGCATTTGCTACATCACTGTGGTTGCAGGTCAGATCATCAGCTGTCACTACTGTGCCAAATCCAAGGTCCATGACCTGATATTGTCATGCAGTGAAACCTGAACCTGCTTGTGAGGTCCCTGACAAAGCCCAAACACTGCTTAGACCTCTCTCCTTGGGTAGCCTATGCCCACAGCTAGTTATACTGAGGGTCTGATACATATAGCATTTATTCTTGAGCTTAATGCAAAATCTCACCTCCTGTTCAAGAGAAGATTTAACCTAATTAAAAAACTATAACACGTGAGAACACATAGTACACAATAAAATAATTTCAGAGAATATTCTATAAATATATATGAGCTATGTGGAGGTTTCTAAGGTTAGTTATCTACAGATTTTAATTAAAATGTTGTTAAGTTTATACAGATCCACAGCATTACCATTACATTTTTTTATTGCAATTTAGTTATTTGAGCAATTTGCATAAAACATAAAACATTTGGTTTCCTTCTTAAAACTGCAAATAGGTAGACTGAGGATAATAGTTAAGTAATCCCCGATTAGAGAACAGTGGAGGATATGCTGTTGGATACATTTGTGTTACTGAGATTTTGATCCAAGTTCACCACTATACAGAACTACAAAGCCAAGTCAATTGGAGAATGACATTCTATTGTCTTCATTCACATAGTAATTCATCCATTGAGATTGGTCTCCCTCAGCTGCACACTTGCTATTAACTGGAGCAGCAGGACACATTGAAACAGCCCAAGAATGGAAAACTATCAGCAAAGCATAAAGTGTAAAAATAAATAAGTAAATAAAAGATTATATTTATGTTTCTTTAAATTTTGTTAATTATTGTATACTGCATGTGCAGTTAGAGTATCAATGGTTTAGACAATTGACTATAACATTCTCAATCAACCTATAAAATTCTATTTTGCTTGCTTTTTGTCTACATACATTTATGTATTTTGTAACATTAACTTTTGTTATTCAACCTCATGGTGGTGTGATAATCAACTGGTGGGCATGAGACCTTCCAGAGTCTCTTACGTGACTATCCGGAGCTTAGGAGGGCAGGTGCTGCAAAATGAATTGTTAATTCATTACACTTCTTAACAATTTCAGTCCTATTATGCAACAGTCACAGACAAGACACAGATTTGCAATTAAACAACCATTTTATTATAATCACAGCATGAATAATAACATAAAATTAACTAGATGTAATGAAATAAAGCAGAAATTAAACCATTTAATTGAAAGCAACCTATACAGCGAAAAAACAAATAAACCAAATAAGGCAATCAACAAATTATTTCTTTATTTAATGAGTGATTTATTTATTTATTAATATAAAGGAGGAATTACAATTTTGGTAAAGCTGAAAGCACAATAATTTCATGCTAACTATACACGTTAATTACAAAATCAATAAGATGCACAATCATTAAAACACAAAGCAGTTTGAATACATTTCAAAACAAATCCACTTTAAGTTAAATCTCTCAGTACCATAGGAGCGTTGAATAGGCTGCAGTACTAAAATGGAGATACCTGGCGGTGCTTGCATTTAAATGCTCTTTCCAACTTCCTGGGAGCCTCAAATTCTAAGACAATGTTACATGTACATTTTGACACTTTGTGTAAATATCCAATGAACTACTTTCTGACTACCACAGATTCATTTGGTGCAGTTAGGGTGCCCATTATAGTTACCGGGCCAATAGAAATATGCAGGACATAAGATGGGGTGGTTGAGCTCTTGATGCTACCAGAAATTGTAGAAATGTGCATGCTATAGCACTTCAGGATTTAGGTCACCCAGGATGCTGGAAAATACATCATTAGATACCTACACTGTAGAATAACAATGGTAGTTGGTTGATTACAGTATAGGATGATGGTTAAAGCGGTCTTAAACCCAAAGGCAGACATTTTTTTAATAATGTAGCTTACAAATTGTTTGATGTGATGGCTGCATTGTTTTCTTTTTTACGCTTTCTTTCCTTTATATTCACCTGGTTATCTGGCTAGTAAGTCTGAACAAGCTGTTCTGCAGATGTAGCAGTTACAGGGTACTACTGACATGGGTGCTTACAATGATCAGATTTTTTATCTATGTAAATCCTTTATCCCAAAAGGAAAAAAAATTGTTAGCCGGGCGTTTAGCTTCAATTTGTTAGTGTATCTTAATACAATCATCTGTTAATACACCTAACACTCCCCTCTCCCCAAATCAACAATGCTACTGTTAAAAAGGTGCCCCCAGTGCTCCTTCATCCAGAGTGGAGGCACTCTAAAACAGGATGTGTGTTACTGGCCAAATCACCAGGTGAAAACAGAGGGGAGAAATCCTAAAAAAAGAAAACCAGTGCACTCACCACATCTAATGACCAGTAAGCTGCAATGTATTACATTTTTGGCTTTGGGTTTAATACCACTTTAACCTAGAAGATTGGTTGTCGCTACACAAGAACCAAGAGGTGAGAGGTCCCCCTTTCTACTACTCGTCTTCAGGGTCCTTTTTTTACAGCCCCTAATGCGGGCAGTATTCTAAATTGCTTGAAAGGCTTTTCCTCTGCCATGTATTTATTGGTGTTGGCAATTATATAGAATGTAATGATAGTGCTGCTACTAGCTGGTTTTGCCAGCAATTCCGTAAATGGACCAAGTGGAGAAGTGAGTGATAGTATTTGGTAAGAGGCATGTTATCCGGATGCAGCTTCCAAGAAATTGTGGTACAGCCAACTTGTAAGATCCCAGTCTGGGATAAAGGGGCACTAGAAGTCATCTAAATGTGTGGAATAACATGGATGAGCATCAAAAGTGGATCCAAGCTAACTTAATCTGCAACTGCTCTGGAGATAATCAAACGTGATTATATTTGTAATTGCAATATAATTTGCATTCTTGGTAAGAGACCATTTCCTAGAAAATAGGCTAGCAAGTTGTTGATTGGTTTGTTTGATGTTTCTTTAGTGGGTAATTGAGAATTCTTTAATGGCAAGATACTCCAAGTGTAAGGTTAAATAACAACGTACAACCTGAGAAGAAAATTACACTCTACAATGGACTGCCACAAGTAGATTTATTTTTAAAGACTGACTGGTCAGTGGGAAAGTATATAGGACCATCGGGACCATGTAAGTGATTTACACCTTGTACCCATTACATTAAAAAGGTTGTATATGTGTATAAGACAATCAGGACTGAATTGCAATAATAAAAGGAATAACATTTTTACAGCCTTAGCTTCTTTCTTTTCTGTTCATTGATAAATAATTCAGAGTAAATTACTTTTCAGAAATGAACTGTCTTTATACCAACAATAGGCAACTAAGAGGGCTTCACCGCCACCTGCACATGATTCTAAGCTGAAACTGACCTGAAATACTTGGCATGTGCTTTTATTCATTCTGAAATGCAAAGGCTTACATAAAGAATAAAATGCCAGCCAGAGAACAAACCGACTTCTCAATGAGGGTAATTGTGCCTCTTTCACTTGTAAGAAAAGACCTTTACTCCAGAGGCTAATGCTCTTAAAACTGCAACTCTCTAATGAAATAAACGTGATTCTAGAGTCATTTGCTCTAAGCCTGCAGTTTGCTAGCATTTCAGTATTTGTTTTTCTCATAATTTTATTCAGCTTGCTAAGCTTTTTGTATGCAACAGTGAGCTCTTCTCTGACAGGCAATAGAATATTCAATTTTTCACCAACTTCTTAAAAAATGTATAAATGTTTGAGGCACTGCATAACAACACGTTTTCCATAAAACCACGTCATTTTTATTAGTACACTTGCTATATTAAAATCAATCTTGCTTAAAATTACAGTAATTTTAAAATTGTGACCCCAATAACATTCTCTATCACCTGCTCAGAGTAGTTCAACTTTGATAAGTAGTGGGTAATCCCATACGCAACATTTTGGATTTCACATTTTTGCTTTATCAGGAGAAAAGGGGGACAGCAAACTAAAAAAACATTAAAAGATATACCGTACTGTGCAAAGGTGTGAAAAAATGCTGTAAATTAAGAATGCTTTCAGAAATAGAAGTTTAAATAGTTTATTATTACCAATTAAGAAAATGGAAAGTAAGTGAACAGAAGAGAAATCCAAATTAAATCAATATTTGGTGTGACCACCCTTTGCCTTCAAAACAAACAAATCAATTCTTCTAGGTACACTTGTTTTTTGAAGGAACTCGGCATGTAGGTTGTTCCAAACAACTTCGAGAACTATCCACAGATCTTCTGTGAAAGTAGGCTTCCTCAAATCCTCAAATGTCTTTTAATGTAATCCCAGACAGATTTGATGATGTTAAGATCAAAGCTCTGTATGAACCAAACCATTACTTCCAGGACTCCTTGTTCTTCTTTATACTGAAGATAGTTCTTAATGACATTGGCTGCATGTTTGGCAGGGCTGGGCTGGGACAAAAATGTGGCCCTGGACTTCATCCAGACCGGCCCAGGGCACAACATATCAGGGTACAGTGCTCATCAGGGCACGGTACAGAGCCCAGCACATCAGGGTACAGAGCCCAGCACATCAGGGTACAGAGCCCAGCCCATCAGGGTACAGCACATCAGGGTACAGAGCCCAGCACATTAGGGTACAGCACATCAGGGTACAGAGCCCGGCACATCAGGACACAGCACATCAGGGTACAGGGCACAGCACATCAGGGTATAGCACATCAGGACACAGCACATCAGGGTATAGGGCAGAGATGGCGAACCTTTTTGACCCTGAGTGCCCAAACTGAAATAAATACATTGGTTTTGTGTTGCAAAGTGCCAACACAGCAATTCGCGAGAGAGGGGGATTGTGTGAGAGAGAGGGGGGTTGTGTGAGAGAGAGAGGGGTTATGTGAGAGAGAGAAAGAGAGAGAGAGGGAGGGGTGTGTGAGAGAGAGAGAGGGAGAGGGAGAGGACAGCGAGAGTGAGGGGTGTGAGAGAGATGCTGAGAAAGAGAGGGAACAGAGAGAGGGAGAGGGGCTGAGAGAGAGGGAGGGGGGGCAGAGAGAGAGGGGTGTGAGAGATATGCTGAGAGGGAGGGGGGCTGAGAGAGAGGGAGGGGGCTGATAAAGATGGGACAGAGAGAGAGGGGTGTGAGAGAGATGCTGAGAGAGAGGGGCAACAGAGAGAGGGAGAGGGGCTGAGAGAGAGGGAGAGGGGCTGAGAGAGAGGGAGGGGGCTGAGACAGATGGGACAGAGAGAGAGGGGTGTGAGAGAGATGCTGAGAGAGAGGGGCAACAGAGAGAGGGAGAGGGGCTGAGAGAGAGAGGGAGGGGGCTGAGACAGATGGGACAGAGAGAGGGGGGTGTGAGAGAGATGCTGAGAGAGAGGGGCAACAGAGAGAGGGAGAGGGGCTGAGAGAGAGGTGTGTGAGAGAAATGCTGAGAGAGAGGAGGAACAGAGAAAGGGAGGGGGACAGAGAGAGATGGGGACAGAGAGAGAGGGGGAACAGAGAAAGAGAAGAGGGACAGAGAGAGAGGGGTGCAAGAGAGATGCTGAGAGAGGGGTGGGCTGAGAGAGAGGGGGACAGAAAGAGGGGGGAAGGAAAAAGAGGGGGGCTGAAAGAGAGGGAGGGGGGCTGAGAGGAGAGAGACATCTCTAGCTCTGTCCTGGACCCTCTCGTGTGCCCACAGAGATGGCTCTGCGTGCCAGCTGTGGCACGCGTGCCATAGGTTCGCCATCACTGGTATAGGGCATCAGGGTACAGAACACAGCACATCAGCGTACAGGGCACATCATGGTACAGTGCACAGCACATCAGGGTACAGGGCATCAGGGTACAGCACATCAGGGCAGGGTACAGAGCCCAGCACCTCAGCGTACAGGGCACATCAGGGCACAGTACATCAGGGTACAGGGCACAGCACATCAGGGCACAGTATATCAGGGTACAGAACACAGCACATCAGGGTATAGCACATCAGGACACAGCACATCAGGGTACAGGACATCAGGGCACAGGTCACAGTACATCAGGGCACAGCACATCAGGGCACACGACATTGAGGCACAGCACACCGGGGCACAGGACATCATGGCACAAGACATCGGGGCACGGGGCACATCAGGGCACAGCACATCAGTGCACATAGCACATCGGGGCACACCAGGACACATCAGAGCACATAGCACATCAGGGCATGAGGCACATCAGACCACATGGCACATCAGGGCACGGGCACATCAGGGCACATATCGTCATATCAGGGGACATGGCACATCAGGGCACGGGGCACATCAGGGCACATATCGTCATATCAGGGCACATAGCACATCAGGTCACGTGGGCACATAGCACATCAGGGCACATGGCACATCAGGGCACAGGGCACATCAGGGCACGGGGCACATAGCCCATCAGGGCACGGGCACAGGGCACATCAGGGCATGGGGTACATGGCCCATCAGGGCACAGGGTACATCAGGGCATGGGGCACATTGCACATCAGGGCACATGGCACATCAGGGCACGGGGCACATAGCACATCAGGGCACATAGCACATCAGGGCACATTATGGGGCACATTAGGGCACATAATGGGGCACATCAGGCATATCATGGGGCACATCAGGGCACATTATGGGGCACATCAGGGCACATTATGGGGCACATCAGGGCACATGGCATAATATTGATCGTTTACTAGCCTGGCCAGCATGCAGAGTAGCGCAGGAAGCGTCTGTCTGTAATAAGTTCTCTCTCTCATGTAACGCAGCGCTGTTGGCTCCCCGGCACAGTACATCAGGGTACAGGGCACAGCACATCAGGGCACAGTACATCAGGGTACAGGACACAGCACATCAGGGTATAGCACATCAGGACACAGCACATCAGGGTACAGGACATCAGGGCACAGGTCACAGCACATCAGGGCACAGCACATCAGGGCACATGACATTGAGGCACAGCACACCGGGCACAGGACATCATGGCACAAGACATCAGGGCACAGGGCACATCAGGGCACAGCACATCAGGGCACATAGCACATCAGGGCACATAGCACATCGGGGCACATCAGGACACATCGAGGCACATCAGGGCACATCACAGCACATAGCACATCAGGGCACGGGGCACATCAGGGCACATAGCATAGCAGGGCATGGGGCACATCAGGTCACATGGCACATCAGGGCACGGGGCACATCAGGGCACATATCGTTATATCAGGGCACATGGCACATCAGGGCACGGGGTATATCAGGGCACATATCGTCATATCAGGGCACATAGCACATCAGGTCACAGGGCACATAGCACATCAGGGCACATGGCACATCAGGGCACAGGGCACATCAGGGCACGGGGCACATAGCACATCAGGGCAGGGGGGACATCAGGGCACGGGGCACATCAGGCCACATGGCACATCAGGGCACAGGGCACAGGACACATAGCACATCAGGGCACATGGCCCATTAGGGCACAGGGCACATCAGGGCATGGGGTACATAGCACATAAGGGCACATGGCACATCAGGGCACGGGGCACATAGCACATCAGGGTTTGGGGCACATCAGGGCACATTATGGGGCACATCAGGGTCCATAATGGGGCACATCAGGGCACATCATGGGGCACATCAGGGCACATTATGGGGCACATCAGGGCACATGGCACATTATTGATCATTTACTAGCCTGGCCAGCATGCAGAGTAGCGCAGAAAGCGACTGTCTGTAATAAGTTCTCTCTCTCATGTAACGCATCGCTGTTGGCTCCCCGGCGCCCCCTCCTCTCTTCTCGTCTATCCCTATTGGCTTGTGACATCATCTGGGATAGATGAGAAGAGAGGAGGGGCCGCCGGGGAGCGAACAGCGCTGCGTGACATGAGAGCAAGAACTTATTACAAACAGGCACTTCCTGCGCTACTCTGCGTACTGGCTAAATCTCGATCTACCCGTCAAGCGCCAGCTGTCGGCGATTGATGGGTAGATCGCCGCGGACCTCCTAGGCAATAGGAGGCCGGTGAAACTGGCCCACTGAGCCATCGGCCCACCAGGGATCTCCCGGTAGTCCCGATGGCCAGTCCATCCCTGATGTTTGGGGTCATTTTCCCACTGAAGAATACATTTGGGGTCCATCACATGTCTCCTTGATGGTATGGCATGATGGATGAGTATCTGTCTGTATTTCTCAGCATTGAGGACACCATTGATCCTGACCAAATCTCCAACTCCATTTGCAGAAATGCTGCCCCAAACTTGCAAGGAACCTCCACCATAGTTACATATAGTTACATAGTTACATAGTAGCATAGTAGGCGAGGTTGAAAAAAGACACAAGTCCATCTAGTCCAACCTATCTGTGTGATTTTATGTCAGTACTACATTGTATATCCCTGTATGTTGTGGTCGTTCAGGTGCTTATCTAATAGTTTTTTTGAAATTATCGATGTTCCCTGCTGAAACCACTGCCTGTGGAAGGGAATTCCACATCCTTACCGCTCTTACAGTAAAGAACCCTCTACGCAGTTTAAGGTTGAACCGTTTTTCTTCTAATTTTAATGAATGGCAGCATGTCTTATTAAATTCCCTTACGCAGAAATGTTTTATCCCTATTGTGGTGTCACCAGTATGGTATTTGTACATTGAAATCATATCCCCTCTCAAGCATCTCTTCTCCAGAGAGAACAAGTTCAGTGCTAGTAACCTTTCCTCATAACTAATGTCCCCCAGACCCTTTATTAGTTTTGTTGCCCTTCTCTGGACTCTCTCCAGTTCCAGCACATTCTTCCTGAGCACTGGTGCCCAGAACTGGACAACATACTCCAGGTGCGGCCTGACCTGAGTCAAGTTCAATCAAGAAAAAACGAATGATTCATAAAGTAAAGTGCTTGTGCAAGAAAACAGGAAGCATCCAATTCATCCAAGTGTTGTCACCACCCGCTTAATAATGTCCAATCAAGTATAACAGATAGTTCATAGAATAAAGTGCTTGTGCAAAAAAATGAAAACATCCAATTCATCCCAGTGTTGTCACCATCCGCTGTGCGCTAATAGGTGCGCACATTGGATGATGACAACACTGGGATGAATTGGATGTTTTCATGGCTATAGTGGTTGAATATTGGTTCTGCATTGGCTTTTCTCCAATCAGCTGGTACCATTCCAGTCAGTAGACTGTTTGTAAAACTTAGGAACAATGGTCTGGCAATTACTTGACTGAGTTCCTTAAGGACCCTCGGGTGCAAGCCATCTTGTCCCGGTGACTTATTAACCACCTCAATACAGGGCACTTACACCCCCTTCCTGCCCAGACCATTTTTCAGCTTTCAGCGCTGTCACACTTTGAATGACAATTGCGCGGTCATGCTACACTGTAACCATGTGAATTTGTTATAATTTTCTTCACACAAATAGAGCTTTCTTTTGGTGGTATTTAATTACTCCTGGGTTTTTAATTTTTTCCCCAAAAAAAAAAAAGACCCCAAATTTTGAAAAAAAAATTGTTTTTCTTAGTTTCTGTCAGTAAATTTTGTAAATAAGTAATTTTTCTCCTTCACTGATGGGCGCTGTATTTTTGAAGGCCTTCTCCTTTGCTTTAACCACTTCAATACAGGGCTTTTAAACACCCTTCCTTACCAGAGCACTTTTTGCGATTCGGCACTGCGTCGCTTTAATTAACAATTGCGCGGTCGTGCGACGTTACACCCAAACAAAATTGACGTCCTTTTTTTCCCACAAATAGAGCTTTCTTTTGGTGGTATTTGATCGCCCCTGCGGTTTTTATTTTTTGCGCTATAAACAAAAGAAGAGCGACAATTTTGAAAAAAAACACAATATTTTTTACTTTTTGCTATAATAAATATCCAATTTTTAAAAAAAAAAACTATTTTTTTCCTCAGTTTAGGCCGATACGTATTCTTCTACATATTTTTGGTAAAAAAAATCGCAATAAGCGTATATTGATCGGTTTGCGCAAAAGTTATAGCGTCTACAAAATAGGGGATAGATTTATTGAATTTTTTTTTTTTTTTTTTACTAGTAATGGCGGGGATCTGCGATTTTTTTTTTCGTGACTGCGACATTGCAGCGGACACTTCGGACACTTTTGACACATTTTTGGAACCATTCACATTTACACAGCGATCGTTGCTATAAAATTGCAATGATTACTGTGTAAATGTGACTGGCAGGGAAGGGGTTAACACTAGAGGGCGCTGGAGGGGTTAATGTGTGTCCCTATAGGAGTGATTCTGATTCTGGAGCTGTAGGGGGAGGGGACTTAAGGGGAGGAGACCGATCATGTGTTCCTCCGTACTGGGATCACATGATCGGTCTCCTCCCCGCTGACAGGACGTGGAGCTGTGTGTTTACACACACAGCTCCACGGTCCCGCCCGGTCCCGTCATATGACGCCCACCCAGGATGGTAGATCCACCTTGTGGGCGTCATATGACTATGGGCGGGTATTGAAGCGGTTAATATGCATTTTTACGTTGTAGTTAAGTCACCCAGGACTTTTATTAGCTCTTTTAAATGTATTTACCATTGGGATGCACTGGATAATGCCCTTATTTAATATGCTCTTAAAGCATACCCATTTCTCTTCCGTGTTCTTTGTTCCTAAGATTTTATTCAAACTTGTATCTTCTAGCAAGGCTCTTAGTTTAGGGAAGTTGGCTCTTTTGAAATTCAGTGTCTTTGTATTCCCCTTATGTTTCCTATTAGTGTGATTTATAAAACAAATTGACCTGTGATCACTGTTTCCTAAATTGCCCCATATTTCCACATCCGTGATCAGGTCTGTATTGTTGGTAATCAGTAGGTCTAGTAGCGCTTTGTTTCTAGTTGGTGCGTTTACCATCTGACCCATGAAATTGTCTTGCAAGACATTTTGGAACTGGCGAGTCTTAAATGAATGCGCGGTTCCTTCCACCCAGTCTATGTCTGGATAATTAAAATCCCCCATTATGATGACACTTCCCATCCTTTCTGCTAATCCAAATTGTGATAGGAGGTCAACCTCCACCTCCTCCCTCTGGTTAGGGGGCCTATTGCATACTCCCAGTATTACTTTCCCCTTAGTTTTATCCCTTTGCTACTCTACTCATGAAGATTCCACCTCCTCCCTTGCTCCCTTAGTGATGCCATCTCTCACATTAAGTTGTACATCATTTTTGATATACAGGCATACCCCTCCCCCTTTTTACCCTCTTTATCCCTGCGATATAGGGAATACCCTTGAATGGTTGCCAGCCAATCATGAGAGCTGTTGAACCAAATCTCTGAAATTCCTACAAAATCTAAATCCTCCTCGTACAACAGTAGCTCTAGTTCTCCCATCTTGTCTGCCAGACTCCTGCCATTGGTTAACATGCCACGTAGTTTAGACCGCATACTGTCTCCTTATTGGGTGTTCTGAGGTTGCAGACATGCTTCACTGTTACCTGAAGACACTCATTATTACTCTGCTTTCCAGACCTTTGGCAAACAAACTGCCTCCTGCTACAGCCACATTTTTTAAAATTTGGACTCATTGGTTCAGACCACCTGCTGCCATTTTTCTGCACTCCAGTTCCTATGTTTTTGTGCATAGTTGAATTGCTTAGTCTTATTTCCACGTCCTATGTGCAAAAGCATAGGAACTGGGGTGCAGAAAAAAGGCAGCAGGTGCTCTGGACTGATGAGTCAAAATTTGAAATATTTGGCTGTAGCAGGAGGCAGTTTGTTTGCTAAAGGGCTGGAGAGCCGTACAATAATGAGTGTCTTCAGAAGGATTTGAGGCAGCCTACATCCACAAAAGATCTGTGGTTAGTTCCCCAAGATGTTTGGAATAACCTACCTGCCGAGTTCCTTCAAAAACTGTACCTAGAAGAATTTAAGAATTTAGGTTATTTTGAAGGCAAAGGGTGCTCACACTAAATATTGATTTAATTTGCATTTCTCTTCTGTTCATTTACTTTACATTTTGTTAATTGATAAAAACAAACTATTAACACTTCTATTTCTGAAAGCATGCTTAATTTATAGTATTTTTCATACCTACCTAAAACTTTTGCACAGTATTATATGAGGGAGATTTACTAAAACTGTAGCACTCAAAATCTGGTGCAGTTGTGCATGGTAGACAATCAGCTTCTAACTTCAGTTTGCTCAATTAGGCTTTGACAATAAAATCTGGAAGCTGATTGTTTTGTATGCAGTGCTGCTCCAGATCTTGCATTCTCCAGTATTAGTAAATCAACCCCTATGTATGTTAATAACATAAGCAAACTGAAATCATACTGGATTACTGGATTCCTGAACTGTATGATTCCGTACAGATCAGAAAGATCTACATCTAAATATTGAGAATGAAAAAGCAATGATTCATCAGCTCTCCTGTTTCGAACATTTGTGCGTATTAACATTTCTTGTCCCTTTATTCTTGAAAAATCTTGGAAAGTCTGTAGTGCTGCCCAGTGTAAGATCTGCAGACTTTGCCGACTGTCATTAGAGAAATTAAGGCATTTTAATACTTTATCTATATGAATATTTTGTAGACAACTTATAACTATAGACAACTTTGTCTGCAGTTAGCCTCATGTTTTTGGCCAGAATAAGAATTGAACTAAGCTTGTACAAACATTAAAAAAAAAAAACAGTTTGATGATTCCACTATCCCATCTTATTGGAAATATAGTGAGTTTTCAGTGACCACATATTTCCATATGTTACATATTGCAGTATTTATCTTAAAGCTGAATGAAAGGAAAACAACTAAATACAGATGAAGTGCATATATACAGGGCCGATCCTGGGAGGGTGCGCTGGGTGCATCGCACCCAGGTGCCGCAGGGGTGCCAAAGTTCCAGAATTCTCCCCTCCCTCCTCCCAGGGCCGAAATGGCTTACAGCGCTCCCCTCCAGGCTCCCGCCTCCTCCTCTTGTTTGTCGAACACAGCAGGACTGTGTGTGTTGTCGGCGGCGCTGTAACAAGGTCCCACCCCCTAGGGTGGCTCGTGTGATAGTAGATTGAATCTGTGTTCCGCCTATCACACAAGCCGGTCTAGGGGGCCGGGACCTTGTTACAGCACCGCCGACAACTGGGTTTTTAATTTTTTGCTAAACAAACAAAAAAAGACAGAAAATTGTGAAAAAACAAACATATTTTATAGTTTGTTATAAAATTTTGCAACAGGTAATTTTTCTCCTTCACTGATGTGCGCTGATGAGGCTGCACTGATGAGTACTGATAGGCTGCTCTGATAGGTACTGATGTGGCGGCACTGATAAGTGGCACTGATGGGCACTAATAGGTGGCACTGATGGGTGGCACTGATAGGCACTAATGAGGCGGCACTGGTGGGCACTGATCAGGAGGCACTGATGAGGCTGCACTGACAGGTGGCACTGATGGGAACTGATAGGTGGCACTAATGGACACTGATAGGTGTGCCAAGTGCCTTCAAAACAGCATAAATTCTTCTAGGTACACTTGTAAACAGTTTTTGAAGGAACCAGGAACCAGTGAAGGGCACTGAGAGGTGGCACTGATAGGCGGTACTGATAGGCAGCACTGATGGGCACTGATAGGTGGCACTGTTAGGTGGATCTGATGGGCACTGATAGACACTGGTAGGCAGCACTGATAAGTGACACTGATCATGAGGCACTGATGGGCACTGATTGAAAACACTGATGGGCACTAATAGGTGGCACTGGTGGGCACTGATTAGCAGCACTGGAGGATACTGATTAGAAGTACTGTGCTGCAATTTTGGGACCAATGTCCCTTTAACAGAAGCCGGCTATCGGCTTTCCCCTTTTCTCCTCACGCTGTTAGTGTCAGTGGTGGCCCATGCACTGTGGGCTTACGGGCGCCGCCCCCCCATTCATGCGTCTGGCCCCTTTCAGGATGCCGGACGCATGGATTCCTATGGCAGGGGTGGGAGGGGGTGGTACTTTTTGAAGCACCTGATTAGTGCCAGAAGCTCTAATAGGCTTCAAAATAGGGTGGGCTCGGGGCGAAGAGAGTGTGCCCTGATCCCACCCAATTGTGTGACGATAGCAAATACATTTTTGCTATTTTCACACTAACCTTCCTCCCCACCAATCAGGAGGCAGGGCGTCAGACCTGTTTCCTGATTGGCCAAAGCGTCAGGCCACCCTATTGGATGCCTGCCGCTTAGGAAGAGGAGAGGAGGAGACATGCTGGAGCGAAGGTCGCTGCCACTCTGAGAGGAGTGAGGGGGTCGGTGGGCACAATGGCTGCATATGATGGGCACAAGTGGCTGCATTTGATGGGCATGAGTGGCTGCATATGATGAGCACAAGTGGCTGCATATATGGGCACAAGTGGCTGCATTTGATGATCACAGATGGCTGCATATGATGGGCACAAGTGGCTGCATATGATGGGCACAGTGGCTGCATATGGCACAGTGGCTGCATATTATGGGCACATGTGGCTGCATATAATGGGCACACATGGCGGCATTTGATGGGCACAAGTGGCTGCATTTGATGGGCACAATGGCTGCATATTATGAGCACAAGTGGCTGTATATGATGGACACAAGTGGCTGCATTTGATGGGCACAAGGAGTGGCTGCATTTGATGGGCACAGTGGCTGCATATGATGGGCACACGTGGCTGCATATTATGGGCACACATAGCTGCATATGATGGGCACAAGTGGCTGCATTTAATGGGCACAGTGGCTGCTTTTGATGGGCACAATGGCTGCGTATGATGGGCACAAGTGGCTGCATATGATGGGCACAAGTGGCTGCATAGGATGGGCACAGTGGCTGCATATGATGGGCACAAGTGAGACATCCCCAAAAAAGACTTGCAGCTGTAATTGCAGAGAAAGGTGGTTCTGCAAAGTATTGACTCAGGGAGTCAAATGCACACCACACTTTTCACATATTTATTTGTAAAAAAATGTTGAAAACCATTTATAATTTTCCTTCAACTTCACAATTATGTGCCACTTTGTGTTGGTCTATCACATTAAATCCCAATAAAATACATTTACATTTTTGGTTGTAACATGACAAAATGTGGAAAATTTCAAGGGGTGTGAATATTTTTTTCAAGGCACTGTATATGAATTGGTAAGCTGCAATATATTACATTTTTGCTTTGGGTTTAGTACCCCTCATTTATTACAGGTACTTATATAGCGCCATAAATTTACATAGTTCTTTACATATATTGTACATTCTCATCAGTCCCTGTCCTCAAGGAACTTACAATCTAAGGTCTCTAACTCACATTCATATATACACATACTAGGGCCAATTTAGACAGGAGCCAATTAACCTACCAGCGTGTCTTTGGAGTGTGGGAGGAAACCAGCACAGGCACAGGGAGAACATGCAAACTCCAGCTAGTGTTGTGGTTGGGATTCAAATTTACGACTTTAGTGCTGCTAGACAAAAGTGCTAACCACTTTGCCACTGTGCTGCCCTACCACTTTATTATCTATATCTATGTCTAGTGGATGGAGAGAAAGTGTTCAATAGGGTCAGAACAAGATGAATGAACATGAATATGGCACAACACCTAGGACTACATGAGAAGATGTACCCGGAAATCTCGGCTTTATTCTTGAACATGAGGGCTAGGGTAAAGCTCAGCAGCACATCTTTAAGACGCCTTTTCAATCCACAATGGAAAAAGGTAAGTGTGCCTATTATCTCTCAAAATTTTCATATTCACATTTGAACCTTTACTTTGTTTAGTAACAATAAATCCTGCAATACATGGTTTAGAAATGGTAAAATAGAATTTAATGTAATTGCTAAAACAAATCGATGATTTCTGCAACTATACTGTATAACTGTTTATACAAATACTTGAAATAATTTGCCTTCTTGTGGAGCAGAAGAGCGACCTAATACTTTGGCATTCACTTGCCCTCTAATCTGGCTCATAATTTACCCTTTTAACTGCATAAGCATTCTCTTCGTCATTCAGCAAGATCTTACATGATGGGATAGATCATAATTTTTTAGTTTGAAACAGAAGTTATTTTAAAATAGATGATGCCTCATCTGCTGTGTTTATGTTAAATTATGCCTATTATATTCCCAAATCCTAGCTTTCTTCTCAAATACTGAAACTTCCCCCTGCTTGCAGTTCCTAATTTTCACAAATCCAAATCAAAGAAGTATAGTACTTTCCACCATAAGGCCTAGGTTCACACTAGTGATGCTGAAAAATCATGCCTTTTTCAGTGCGTTTTTGCCCGTTTTACGCACTTTTTTGATGCAATTTCATGCTTTTTTTTTTTTTTAGGAGGAGACTTGTTAAACACAAAACCCTGCCAAAAAAATACATCTACATGTGTTTTTTTGCACTTCCATTGAAGTCTAGTCGCACTAGTGTGAACAGGGCTTAAGACATACTCTTTATATTGCCCTATTACAAGGGCTGATGATTGCAAACTTCATTGAAATTCATTTGCATGTTACCATTTCAGCACCCATTAACCGAGGCAATCTTAATAGGTTTCTTCTTAGCTAGAGGAGAGTATGCCCTTTCCCTGACCCCGATTTTACTCTCTTCAGTCAAATTGCATCCATCCTTTCTCCTGTAACAGCCTCCTCAATCTTGGTCGTCCTCCCCAGGATACAAACCAGAATTTTCTTTATAATTTCTTAGACCAGTATGCTTTGTAGGACCACACTGATAGGGAACAAATGCTAGTGCGGACCTACCTTCAAATTAGGCATTTTGATCTTATTAAACCTTATCATCCTACATATATACAGAATCCTATATAGAAGAATTATGTCTATAACAAACACTCCTGTCACCATTTGATCTCTAGGTTTTATTAAAAAACTTATCGACCAGCATATTGTTGGATTTCAAGTGGTTATACCAGGGTGATGCCTGCAGCCACAGGCATCATCCTGGTACTATTTTCTAGAGCTGATGGGCGGCTTCCCTTGTAAATGCAATCCTAGTGGCTAACTAGCCTCTGGATTGCTTTTACAGGCAGTGGGAGGGGACTACCCCCCTCCCCCCACCACCTTCCATGGCTTTACTGGGATCTCCCGTCCCACCGAGAGTCCCGATCGACCAGCCAGCGCTTTCGCCAACTGATCATAGAGCCCAACAAAGACTGGATTCGCTTTGTTCGGCTCTATAATATTGTAGCCTGGAAGTGATGACCTTACACCACTTTTGGTTTACCTGGTTGTAAACAGCATCATTTTTTTAAATTAAAAGCATTTGATCACAAGGATTTTTGTGTGATCAAATGCTTTTAAGGGCAGAGGAGGGATCTGGGGTCTATATACACCAGATCTCTCCATAAAGGGTACCTGTCACATGCCTATTGCTGGCTCAAGGGATGTTTACATTCATTGTGACAGCAATAAAAGTTATAAAAACATTTTTTTTAAAGCGACATTGTCAAAAAAAATAATGTAAATGCCCCCCCCCCCCCCCCCCCAAAAGACGACCACACACGTCGGTCACACACTCGTGCAAATTGAGATCGTCCCACACATGTGATGCATCACCACGAACGTCAGATCATAGGCAGTAATTCTAGCACCAGACCTCCTCTGTAAGTCTAAAGTGGTAACCTGTAAGGGCATTTAAAATGTAGATGGATATGAATATGGATAGTAAAATGTATGTAATTTGTCGCAGTTGCACACATGTGTGCAATTTTATAGTGTGGCATGTTTGGCATCTATTTAGTCATTGTAACATCATCTTTTATATTTTACCCAACATTGAATTATGTATTGTATTTTTTTGCATTAAAATTCAAAAGTATATATATACAACAATATATTTTTTTCCCAAAAAATAATCCATACACTACTTAATAACACTGTAGTTTATTTTTTATTGAAATGTTTCTTTCTTTGTCTGCCTCTTTGTAATATCCCACATGAGTTCCCAAACCTCTCCTTTTCTCCCTCACTTCTGTTTATTTGGAACAAACAGTGCATGTTAGTTTCGGTCACGTGCACAGCTCAATGCACATTACAAATTCCAAAGTCCATAGTTATTTGTTCATCTTGGCAGTGAGCAAGATAGGGTGGTTATGTTCCCACATATCCATCATAGAGAACAAATGGTCAGATCACAGCAGGAAAAAAATGAATTTGGAGATTTTGAAGAGGCTAAGAGCAGAAGAATATACATTTTTTGAGCTTAGAATGTATACTTAAAGTGGAGCTCCACCCTATTCTAAGACCTAGATGTAAAATACTATACTCCCCTAGCTCGATCCGAAACGGTCATTTTTTTTTACTTACCTTTTGTTGATTTCTTGCTGCCATCCATCGCTTCCGGTTCTCCTTCTCTCGCATATGGGCGGGGATATTACGGCTATTTCGTAATATCCCTTAGCCCGCACTGTCTCCTGGGAGCTTGTGTCATAGTTCACAGGAGTCAGTGCGGCGGCCTGGCCCGAGATATCGCAAGACTTGGAAACCGAACGTGACGTCACCACGACAGTCACGTTCGGTCTCTGCTATCGAAACGGGGCGGGACTTTCGACGCTGCCGCCCATTGTGATGGCAACAGGAGCTGCTGACGGCGCTCTTATGCTGTTCGTACTAAGCAATGTGCGAGATTAGAATGAATGGGCTACAATCGAATCCCGGAAGAGAATGCCTGTGGGTTTCACATGCCCACAGGCAAGATGGAGAACGAGGCTAGAAATTTTATAAAGTGTTTTTAGAAGCGAAAAAACGAAAGGCACAAGTGCTAGAGACGGGACGCGTGAGTTACTCATTTACAAATTAATATCTTTATTAATGACTATTGTAAAAAAAAAACGTCAGGGGCAGTGGAGCCCCGCTTTAAATAGAATTTTCTTTTTTTAAATCAGAGTTTAGTGTTAATTTAAATAAGACTGAGTTCTGAGGATAACCCTTTCGGAGCATCAATGGCCAGCAATAAACAAGTAAATTAGTAAGTAAGTAGTAAATAAGAAAGTATCACATGTACTATCCCCATACTTGCACAATAAAGTTACTCCAGAATCCCTGGTTTGATGCCAGATGTGCCTCCTTGAATAGGGAACTTTAATAAACATTGTTTAGGATTGCACATCTAGTCAACTTGGAGAATAATAGCTGCCATCGCAGGAGTCTATAAACTTTCACCCAGCCCTGTACCTACAACATGAGGTCAGCCATAATATTATGACCACTGCAGATGCGGTTGGTGGAAAAGAGATTTGTGGAGGAGGGGAAAACAGTATGCCAACCCCCCCCCCCCCCCCCATCGGTCGGTAGGTAGGTAGCACTTACCGGCGGATTCCCCTGCTCGGCGGCCTCCTGTTCTCCTTGTCATCACGGCGGTAGCTTCCGTTTCCTCCCTCCTTGGCAGCCAATCTGGAGTCTTCTCTTTTCGGCCAATCAGAAAACAGGTCTCACACCTGCTTTTGATTGGCCTGATTGAGAATCAGTGTTTCAACACCGAATATTCATTTGCTGTTGTAACACACATGGGTGGTCTCTGGAAGAATCCTCTGCGACCCGAGCCCACCCTATTTTGAAGCCTATTAGAGCCTCTGGCTCTAATCAGTTGCTTCAAAAAAAAATGGCCTCTGTAATTCATGCACCTGGTGCCCTGAAAGCATGAATCCATCCATTATGCATATAGGGGGTGGTGAGGAGAGAGGGGGCGGCGCCCGGGCACCCCTAATGGATGCGCTGCCACTGGATCACTGATCGGTAAAGTGAATAACATTGATTATTTCATTATAATGGCATCTAAAATTGGGTGGGATATATTGGCAGTAAGTGAACATGTTGCCCCTGAAGTTGATTTGTTGAAAGCAGAAAAAATTGGCAAATGTAAGTATTTGAGCGACTTTGACACATGCCATATTATAATGGCTAGACGACTGGGTCAGAGCATTTCTAATACTGCAGCTTTTGTGGGATGCTCCTGGTCTGCAGCAGTTAGGACCTATCGAAAGTGATCCAAAGAAGGAAAACCAGAAAACCGGCTACAGGGTCATAGGCTGGCCCCTGTAGTCCAATCCAGTAGAAGAGCTACTGTAGCTTAAATTGCTGAAAAAAATCAATACTGGTTCCGATGGAAAGGTTTCAGAACACACAGTGCATCTCAGTTAGTTATGTATGGGGCTGTGTAGCCGCAGACTGCTCAGGGTGCCCATGCTGACGCTGGATGCAGGACAGGCCAGTAGCTTAATTGTATATTGAGCAAGTTCTGGCTAGTGGTCCATCCTCAAGACCCAGTAACCCAGTGGATGCTCTGTTGGAAAGGTTTCCAAATCTTCTCTTGCCTCTAGATATTCCTGCACCATGTAATGCAGATGCTGGCGATGGTTGCTTGAACCAATCAGACCTTGGCGCTGAGGACTGAAAAATTGTTTAAAAGCATCAGTCAGCCGGCCACCATCTCCACCACTCTTCCTCTGACTGAACGAAGCCTCAGAAACATGTTGTCCAGCTCTAGGAAATTGTAACCTCCCAGGGTCTGGAAATGAATTACACAAACCTTTATTCAAGGCCTCCTGAAGACGTTCCATCCTCTGCTCCCTCTGCGAAGGCAGGATGAGTTCTGCAACCTTACCCTTGTAACGTGGATCAAGAAGGGTTGCCAGCCAGTAAGTATCCCTCTCCTTGATACCACGAATCCTAGGGTCCTTTTGCAGGCTTTGCAGAATCAGGGAGGCCATGCAGCGTGAGTTTGCAGAGGCATTTGATTCTAAGTCCTCTGGGTCACTAAGGATCACGTGATCCATAACTACCTCCTCCCAGCTACGTACAACTCCTTGGGTTTCTGGGGACTGAAAACCACCCCTTGAAGCTGCTGAGTGTTATCCTCTACATCCATGCTGACACAATCCTCCTCCTTCCTGTGTGTTTGGCGGGCCCACAGGAATCCTGTTGGAGCATCCATTGACAATAATTTGTCATGAGGAGTGTTACTGTGAAGAAATCATCCTATTTTGGAATCTCTATTTAAAGAATTATTGTCAATGGGCTTGTATTGTACCTTTCATGGACTTTCTTCTGAGTAGAACAGTTTTTTTTTTGATTAGAACAGTTCATGTATGCTGATCTATTTTTGTATTATTTTTGTTTCATTATTTTTTATCTTTTTATCTTGCTCACAATCAGTTAATTTGTTTCATTGTGCATGTAGCGGCACACCTATTTTATTTAGTAGTGCACTTTTGGCTTTTTAGCACAGGTGTAGCACAGATATTATGTAAATTGCACTAGGCATTTAGTAGTGCATCTATTCTCATTTTTACACACACTCCTAAACTGAATATTCCATTTTTTGTTTAGATTGCAGCACTATCATATATATTCAGCTTTCACATATTTTTATATAGTTATTATTTATCATTTTTTATATTGACTGGGGGTAGCGTGGATTTTTCCAGGATACATATAATATTCAGAGCAAACTCACCAATCAATTCATGTCTCCATGTTTTTTTGTTTTGTTTTTTTAAATCACTTTGAAAAACACCACCTAGCATTTATAGCTGTGGCTATCTTGAGTAAGGGCAGGTGATTAATGTAGCATTTACTTCCTGGAATCCATCTGCCCTTAGCTCATGCATACAAGCCGGGGGGTGCGCTTCTCCAGATGAAAGTAAAAAATTCCCATGAACCAAGGTGAGAGCCCTCAGACGTCCATGGCTGGCCCAAACATATCACGCCACTCACACAAATTATTCCAGGGGAGTCTCAACATTATTGGCCAAATCTCTTCCAGCCAAAACCTTACAAGTTAAGACAGATCCAGAAGGGAGGTACATTATTCTTACAATACAAATTGCCTCGGTAACACTCACCATAGTGAATGTTTACATTCCTTCCCCCTTCTCGTAGAAGTCTTATCTAATTTGTCCCTTCATTTGCTGAACAGACCCCCTGGTCCTCTACTTTATGTGGGGGACTTTAACGCAGTGTTGGACCCAGCCATGGACCGTCTGGGAGGTAGGAGCAGACCCTTTCCCTCTTTTTTGGACTGGATGCAGGTGTATGACCTCACGGAGCTATGGCGGTGGAAGCATCCGGGCAGTAACCAGTATTCCTGCCACTCGGATTCCTTCCACACCATGTCCCGGATAGATCTGGCATTTGCTCCAGCGGACACGCTTCCCGTTGTTTCGACGGTTTCCTACATGCCCAGGGGTATCTCTGATCATGCTCCTCTGTCCGTGGACCTAGACATCCTCCCAGGCTCGGGGCCTCCTGTTTGGCGCCTGAACTCGTACTGGTTGGAGGACGAGGTGGTGCAGGGAGAATGTAGAAAGGGCATTGTGGATTACTGGAGGAGTAACTTGGGAACAGTGGACACATCAGTTGAATGGGAAGCTTTTAAAACTACACTAAGGGGCACGTTTATGTCAATCACTGGTATTTTACGTAAAAATAACAAGCAACGTACACTAGAACTAGAAACAGCTATGACAAGGGCAGAATCAGTATATGCCTCTACCCCTACCCCTGACACAAGGGAAACGTGGCTTCAGACACGCAGGGAGTATGAACTCCGCCTACTAGACCTTACACAAAAAAAAATGTTACATGCCACTCAAAAGTCATTTGAGCATGGCAATAAGGCTGGTCGCCTATTAGCATATCTCACCAGACCTGATAGACCTCCCATATCCATCCCTCGCATTCTTACCACTCAAGGACATATAAGTGACGCCCCCAGAGACATAATGGACACTTTTTTTAGCTTCTACCAGGACCTGTACACTTCTAGGGCCACATACACGGAAACCCAACTAAATGAATATTTATCAGACATATCCCTTCCTTCTCTCTCGACTGAGCAGAGAAACGAACTCGAAGCACCTATTTCAACTGAAGAGATCGCTGCGGCTATCTCTCAAATGCCGGCACACAAAACCCCTGGCCTAGACGGATACCCAACCGAATGGTACACTCAGTTTAAAGACCTTCTAGGCCCACATCTATTACGTACATACAATAAAGCACTAGATACTGGAATTCTCCCACCCACTATGCGTGAAGCCCTGATAGTACTAATACTGAAACCCTGTAAAGATCCGCTCAAATGCGACTCGTACAGACCGATATCCCTCATAAACGTAGATGTCAAGACGGGGTTTCAACAGTGACCAGGGTGGTTTCATACCCGGAAGATCCACTAGGATGAATATTCGTAGACTATTTCACAATTTACAATACCCACACGACTGCCACCCCACGAGAGCCATTGTGTCATTAGATACGTGTAAAGCATTCGACAGTGTCGAATGGCCATTCCTCTTCCGGGTGCTACAGCTGTATGGCTTTGGCCCTCGGGTGGTGGCATGGATCAAGCTTCTTTATACATCCCCAAAGGCCCGTATTCAAGTCAACTCCTCAGTCACAGAGTCCTTCTCAATTACCAGGGGCACCAGACAAGGGTGCCCATTGTCCCCACTACTTTTCGCTTTGGCCATGGAGCCGCTGGCAATGCGCATACGCTCCTCTCCAAACATTAAGGGTCTCCCTATCGCCTCCATTGAGGAACGAATCTCACTCTATGCAGACGACACTTTGGTGTACCTTGCAGACACAAACTCATCCCTCAAATCACTACTGGTCGAGATTGATAACTTTGGGGACTACTCGGGATTCCGAGTGAATTGGGACAAATCCAGCCTCTTTCCTTTAGATAGAGCTGCGACTTCCCAGATTCACCCGGACTCTAAATTACAAGTAGTAACTTCATTCAGATATTTGGGAGTGATAGTGCAAACGCCCCTCTCCACATATATTGCCAATAATTTAGAACCGCTACTAACCCGCTTACAGGAACAAACTAAACAATGGATGGAACTACCTCTTGACCTTATGGGGAGGGCAAATACGATTAAAATGATCTACTTACCAAAACTACTATACATTATGGCCAACTCCCCGTGCAAAATACCCAAATCTGTTTTTAAACGTATTGACTCAATCTGTACAACGTTCCTCTGGAAAGGTGGTTCCCCTAGGGTGGCACTTGAGACGCTAAAACTACCGACACATTTGGCGAGCTTGGCGTTCCCAAATTTTTTCCTGTACTATTTGGCATCCCAGCTAGTACACATACATGACTGGCTGCACCCGGTCTCCGCTAACGCCTGCACTACCACAGAGGGAGCCATTGCATCTTCCATGGAAACACTCCATAACATAGTTTATAGAGGCAAGGTTCCTTCTAGACCAGGCACTTCGGTTCTGTCCGTCTCTCTCTCAGTTTTCCAACACGTTACAAAAAGAATTACACGCAAATCATGGTCGACATCTCCAAACAATCCCTTATGGTTTAACCCCACGCTGCAGGAACTATATTCCTTGCCTGACCCTAATCGTTGGTACTCCAAGGGGGTGAAATACCTCTGTCACTTATACGACGCACAAGGCTTTAAATCCTTTAACCAACTGAGACTTGACTTTGACCTTCCTAGCTCCTATTTGTTCTACTATTACCAGCTCAGACACGCTATTCGTACACAGTTTGGCTCCCTGGATGACCCCACTGACTTATCCCCATTAGAACAACTGCTGAGACAACCGGATTCTACTAAACTAGTCTCCGCTTACTACGCCACTCTGATGACAGACTCCAACCCCAGATTCTGTAAGGCACAGGACAAATGGACTTCCATGGACATCTCTCTGACAGAAGACGATTGGACAGAATTTTGTGAGACATATAAGACCTTGGTCATAGCATCAAGGGACCGTATCATACAAATTAAGATCTTTCATCAGTCTCATCTCACCCCGACTAGGTTGCGTAAGATGGGACTGATGCCCACAGCTAGCTGCTTCCGGGGCTGCGGAGAGGAAGCTGATTTTCTTCACTGTTTCTGGACATGCCCAATGGTAAACGACTTCTGGAGGGAAGTGGGTTCTTTTATTTCCTCAGCCTTGGGCCTGCCCAATATTGTACATCCCAAAAATGGCCTCTTGGGAATTTTTGGTGAACTACAATTATCTTCACATGCAAAAAGGTTACTACGTATCCTCTATTTCTACGCTAGAAAAACTATCCTGTTGACATGGAAGGGTACACAATCCTCAATGAAAAACCTCTGGTTAAAACTAATTAATGACGCTATACCACTGTACAAACTTACCTTTGAGCTTCGGAAACATAAAAAAACATTCCACAAAATTTGGGACAGATGGCTGAGCAGCCCACTGACCCTCTCCCAATAATGTATCTACCATATGATCTCTTATAGACCATGCCAGGTCAAAGCATAATGTACTACTTTTAGCATGCCTGCACTATTGCTCCTTCATGGAAACATGGGAAGGAAAGGGGGGGGGGGGAGAGCACTGAGATAAGGTTCATTAATACTTGACTAATTGTTTCACCAATTGCCTTACTATATGAACCTATTGTCGGCTGAAACAAGTTATTGAATATGTCTGCAACACTGTGCTTCTTCTTGGTGGTTTTTTTTTTTGTGTTGTGTTTATTGTTTGTATGTTGGTGTAAAAAACTCAATAAAAATATCTTTAAAAAAAAAAAAAAAAAAAAAATTCCCATGAAGACTCCTGGCATGGATGTCATCATTTTGGCCTAGGTCAGAAACCAGAAAGCAATAGACATGTGCATTCTTTTCGTCCGAATGCATTTTCGTCTGAATTTCAGGTATTTTTGTTATTGTTTTAACAAACGATAACGAAAATGCAGAATCTGAAAAATTAAAGGTCCGACATAAACAAATGCTTTATTTTCGTTTTCGCTGTGACAACAGTTCGATATAGATAGGAGATTCGACATGACGCTGACAATAACAATCTGTGTCTATCGAACCTGTGGTCGAATGTGCCTAACCTTAAATCTATTAGTCCAAGATTATTCTACATAGAGAGAAAAGATTCGACATAGAGAGAAAAGATTTGACATAAAGAGTAGATTCGACATAGAGAGAAAAGATTCGACATAAAGAGGAAAGATTCGACATAGAGAGGAAAGATTCGACATAGAGAGGAAAGATCGCTGCTGGAATTGGGTGGGGGAAGTAAAATAAAAATAATGATGATGATGAATGTTATTGGCTGATTGTAACCAAAGAGGAGGAGCAGTAAAATAGCTAGAACTAAGTACACACATACAGCCAACTTACTTTCACTTACGATTGCTAGCAGAGAGAGACACACACACATTTTAGAAGACAGTCAATCTTAGCTGCTCCGTTTGTCAGAGAACCTGAATTATTTAGCAATTAAGCACAAGCACAGCAGCAGAACAATAGTGAAGCAAGCTACAGTTCAACTTAACTTTTTCATAATAATCTGCTGCTATTGTGTTAGTGTTGTGAATGTGAACTTGATAGTGATACTAGTGTTGCTAGTGTTATGATAGCCTCAGAGGCTGCCCGTGTTGTGGGGGGGATTTATTATTATAGATTCTATATTATAGATTGAGATTCTATATAGATTCTATATAACCTATCTTGTTACCTGTCTGATTAGTGATCACTATCACCAGTCCATTTTCTGTTTGAACTATATACATTCAACATGAACGACAAAGATTCGACAAAGCAACGAAAAACATACAAACTTTGAATCTTTGGCTTATGGTGTCTGTCGAAAGTTCTAAGAAGATTCTACGGAGCAGCTAAACTATACAGAGTCATACAGTTTAGCTGCTTCGTCGAATCTTCTTTGAACATTCGACAGACACCATAAGCCTTCAATGACAGATTCGACCTTAATTAATTTAGATTTTCGGACTAATGCAATTTTTAACGAAAAACGAAATGAATAAAAACAAATTTCGGGAGTAACTAAATAAATTAATTTTTCAGATGAAAATGAAATTCTGAAACAAAATATTTCAGGTGCACATGTCTAGAAAGCAACTGAAGAAATGTAAAAAAAAAAAAAATTTAAGACAAGAACATATAATATACCTTCCTATCTATTTACTAAAGCTAGCAGCATAAGGATTAAAAATAGTTCATGTTGACTAAAGCCCCATACACACGGTCGGATTTTCCGATGGATTCTGTCCTATCGGACAATGTTGTCGGAAATTCCGACCGTGTGTAGGCACCATCGGACATTTTCCATCGGATTGTCCGACGGACAAAGTTGTATCTCCTGCTCTAAAAATTTTCCGACAACAAAGTCCGATCACACCAATTACGATCGTGTGTAGCGAATTCCGACGGACAAAGTGCCACGCATGCTCAGATCACATTACAAGACCAAAGCTATTGGCTACTAGCCTCTACGTAGTCCCGTCGTAGGCAACAAACGTCACCACGTTCAGAATGATCGGATTTTCCGACAACTTTGTCCGACCGTGTGTATGCAACACCAGTGTCGGACTAAATCCGTCGGACCAAATACGATGGATTTGGTGGTCGGATTTTCCGACCATGTGTATGGGGCTTTAGAGAGTTTAGTTTCTCTTTTTTTAAATTCTTTTTATTGTTTTTTTTTTTTAAATCCTTAAAGTACGAAATAGAGGAGCTTGGGCATACCCAGGCTCAAGGCACCATACAAAAACTCAACTGGAAGAAAAAAGAACTAAACTATAGGCATGCTCAGGTCCACTAATGCTGCGTACACGCGATCGGACAATCCGCCTGTGTGTGGGCTCCGGCGGACTTAGAAAGAAGTCTTAACTCAAAATTATCCGCTGGACTCGGCAGTCCGGTGGACAATCCGGCCGCCTGTGTGCTAGTCCGCGGGACTTTTGAAATGAACGGACTTGCCCACACACGGAGCAAAGTCCGTTAATTTTGAACGTGACTCCAGGTAGACGGGACTAGCGAAGGAAGTCAATGCCGCCGCCTCCATTGGCGAGATTGACACCTTGCTAGCCCCATGGCCTGGTATGGATTTAAAGGGGAACCCCTACGCCGAAAAAATGGCGTGGGGGTCCCCCCCAAAGTCCATAGCAGACCCTTAGCCGAGCATGCAGCCCGGCCGGTCAGGAAAGGGGGTGGGGACGAGCGAGCACCCCCCTTCTGAGCCATTCCAGGCTGCGTGCCCTTAACATGGGGGGGTACTTTGGGGAAAAGCCCCAAAGCATCTTGTCCCCATGTTGATGAGGACAAGGGCCTCTTCCTGACAACCCTGGCCATTGGTTGTCGGGGTCTGCGGGCGGGGGGCTTATCGGAATCCGGGAGCCCCCTTTAATAAGGGGGCCCCCAGATCCCGGCCCCCCACCCTATGTGAATGAGTATGGGGTACATGGTACCCCTACCCATTCCACTGAGGGAAAAAGTGTTAAAAAAAACCACAGGTTTTTAAAGTACTTTATTAGACAGCTCCGAGGGTCTTCTTTCCGACTTCGGGAGTCTTTTTCTGACTTCGGGGGTCTTGTCCCGCTCTTCGTTTCTTCTTCTTTTACTAGCGTTGGCCCGGTCTTCCGGTTTGTCGCTGTTGTCGACACCACCATGTTCTTCTTCCTTCTTCTTCTTCTTCCGATGTTGCCATGACGCTCTCTTCACCTGTAATGGCCGGGATGTGTTGCGTGGTGACTTATATAGGGACAAGGGGCGGGGTCACCGGCTGATGTCACATGGTGACCCCGCCCCTTATGATGTCACAGTCCCGGGGGCTGGGACTGTGACTATTTTAAATTTGTCGCAATTTTTGTGTAGCACAAAAAACAAAAACCGCAGAGGTGACCAAATATCACCAAAAGAAAGCTCTATTTGTGGAAATAAAAGGACGCAAGTTTAATTTGGGTACAGCGTTGAACGACCACGCAGTTGTCAGTTAAAGCGAAGCAGTGCCAAATTGTAAAAAGTGCTCTGGTCAGGAAGGGGATAAAATCTTCTGGGGCTGAAGTGGTTAAATAAAAGACAGTTTTTTGGCATGATCAGTCACATTTTCAATATTAATGCCAACATTTCACCATTTCTGCCAGGGTATGCAAACTTTTGAGCACATATATATAAAAGCATGTATATAATAGAAACATATAGCTCCATTCCCATTCATATGGAAACATGCATGCTTTTACACACTGCCATGCTGTTGTCCTGTGCTTTTCCTCTAAATAGTAGCTCAATGTCAATAAGTTACCAATCAATTTCGAAAGATATCATGCACTGCCCAAGTCAGTAAAATACACATTCAAAATTATTTTCAAATGGATAGGTAGGTTTGAGCAACTAAATACATAAAAATAACTAATATTTATGTAAATGTTCCCAAATACGCACAGAAACTGTCGGTTTCTATTTTCTAATAGTGAGTAATTAAGTGGTTCCAGTGATTAACATATCAGTAGACATCCTATCTTAATTAATACTAATTAATTACTAATAGACGGTAATGGAAGTTAAAGATAGGATGCAGAGAAATGATTTAATCTTTAGTGTTACTGCATCAATAATGAACAGTGTGGGAAAACAAATCTTTGAATCTCTTGAAATTCTTAAACTGGATTTTTGTACATCAGTTAATACTGAGGGGCAGGGATCGATCAAGATATGCAGATTGATTTTAACTACTCTATTTCTTTCAACCCTTAAAGCAGGATTCCAGCCTAACACTAACTATTCTTAAAAAAAAATGTTCCCTCCCCGTCCTGCTACCTATGCTGCCTAACTTGTGTAAAAAAAAATATGTGTATACTTACCTATTTACAGTCCCCTCCACTGTGACTGCTGCAGGGGAGAGGAGTGACCACTCAACAACAGCTGGGAATTACAAGAGCCGTGATGTCACTCATAGGCTTCCATGACCTAGTAGTTGTCAGCGCTCTCCCCTCCAGCAGCCGCTGACTGACATAGAGGAGTCGGAGCTGTGAATCATGTGACCGGACTGGAGTGGACCAAAAACAGGTAAGTATACTTTCTACACAGCTTAGGCAGCATAGGTAGCAGAAGAGGAACATTTTTAAGACTAGATAGTGTTAGGCTGGAATAGTACTGTAAAGTGGTTATAAAGCTGCGATTATTATTTTTTTTTTTTAAAACAAACAGGTTTAAAATTACCTGCTCTTCAATATAATTGCACAGATCAGCCCGAACCTCCTCTTCTCGGGTCCTCCGCCAGAACTTTTAGCTCCTCTCCTCCAGCGAGTGCCTCCATAGAAAGCCTATTTCTATGGGGGCACTCATGTGGGCTTGCTCCCAAGCCTCGCTGTCTGTGTTAATTGACACAGACAGTGGGACTTGGCCCTGCCCTCCTGCTCCCCTGGCTTTAATTGGCAACAGTGAAAGCCAATGGCTCCTGCTACCTCAGCAAAGCCAGTGAGATCAGAAAGTGAAGGGGGAGAAGAACTGCAGACGTGCACAGTGCTGGATCCAATGAGGGCTCTGGTAAGTAAAAGTGGGGTGAGAGGGGATACTGATGCCTAAATATTTTTTACCTTAATGCAAGGAATACATTAGGGTAAAAAATATTAAGGCTTTAGAACCACTTTAAGTTGATTTTTTTATGGGAGCAAGCGCAGATATACTGTAACTCAGATAGTTAAATTTTTAAATTTTGTTTCATTATATTACCTGCTTTGGGACATTCATATAATGAAATACATTTTATAACTAATCACAGAATATTACGACTAGGGATACATTTCAGGTTCGTCGCTACCTTGGGTTTAGAGGGAATCCTGCATGTTTAAGGTTTGCAAACCCAGCAAAATAATGCAGGAATTCGCCATAGTGACCATATGGCCTTACCTGGCATTAGAACGTAGTTCTGCTGACTTAGAAGGGCAATAAAGGGACTTTTGGACAAGTCAAGCCCCTCACTTTAACCCTCCTGGAGGTATACCCGAGTGTGGCTCAGTGTTACATTTCAATACCATTAGCGGTAACCATGAGCAACGGGATTGCATTGCACAATCCTGGTGCAGCGTACTTACCTTGTTACCAGGATCCTGCGATATCCCCCCCGCTGTGTCCTCCTTGGGATCATCCGCCCGATACTCTGTGTTCCGGACTCTGTTACCTGCGAGCGTCGCGACGCATGGGGGCAGAGCCAGGCGGCAAATTCAAAAAGTACAAAAAAACAGAACACATACAGTACACTGTAATCTGTAAGATTACATTACTGTATCAAATCATTTCACATCCCTTTTGTCCCTAGTGCTTTGTCCAGCGCCCTGCATGCAGTTTTATATTATATATACCGTTCTTTCTGGCTGGAAACTGGAGAGTGTCCATAGCAACCAAAAAGTGTCCCTTTACGTCAAAAGTGGTTTTAGACCAGCTAGATAACAGCCATAATAAATTAGAACACTTGCACAGTTGAGAGATAGTGATTTGTGGGGAAATTATTTTATTATTATTATATTATTATTTTTTTGAATTATTTATAGTTATTTATTATATTATAATTTATGATTTTGTGTTTCAAACGTCATCATACCCGAGATATCTAATAGACTCTTGTTTGGACAGATTTAAGTGTGTTATTACTAAGAATTACAGGCCTACAATATAAAACGCCAAATTTCTATGCAAAACAATTGTACCGCTTTGAGATTCTAAAATCATACTACCAGGGAGGCTACAAGGGTGTAGTCAGAGCAGTCATATTTTCTAAGGGCTTTGAGCTCTTTCACACGGGACGGATCAGTGAAGATCTGCCCCGTGGATATCCGCTTGCTCAGCGGGGATCGCCGGAGCGATCTCCGCTGAGCAGGAAGATGACAGGTCCGTCTCTGCACACTGTGCAGGGACGGACCTGTCACAGGGCCGCTCTCCCCTACGGTTGATCGGGTGACGACGGATCGCTCTGCAGACGGATGGAAAAATAGGGTTTTCCTCCGTCTGCAGAAACGGACCATAGCGGGCACGGACGAGATCGGGTGTCAGCGGATGTTCATCCGCTCACACCCGCTATCCCATAGGGATACATGTATGTCCATTTTGCATCCGAAAACGGAAGGGTGAAAAACGGACATACGGACCGTCCTTGTGAAAGAGCCCTTTAGTTGTAATATGGAAAGCATAGGAGAAACTACATAGGAATATTTAGTCAATTACATCACCTGGGATCCCTTTCCCTTTGTTTACATTCAGCTGCTGGCTGGGAAAAAGTAATTTTCAGCAAGCAGCTGCATCAGAAGCAATGTATGTTGTTTTGGTGGGTCTTCGGGATCATTGTTCATGGTGATTGGCATGGATCTGGATTTGCTGGACAACGTCATTGATGATGGACACCATGGGACATATTTTTTTGTTTTTTTATTTGTTTGTTTAATAAAGGACTTTTTCAAAGTGGTGTATTTATTTACTTTTTAAGTTTTATCTGTGAATTAGTAACTGTGGTACTATGTGCCTCTTACTCATTCAGGTAGGTACTGTCTCCATGTTGAGGACATGTGGCCTGATATGGTTCAGACATGCTGCCCCCAACAATTTCCTTGACCAGCTAGAGTGCATGATTGGATAAGGTCCTGTTCACACCTGAGCATCATATTTCTGATGCATTTTTGTGGCGTCTTTTTGGATTGCCACCATTCATTTTGAATGGGCCTCCCTCGGCTCCAAAAACATGCCAAAGAAGCTTATGTACCAAATTTTCAGGCACATTTTTAACCCCCATTTTGCCATGATTTTTGTGCGTTTTGTCACACATCAGTCATGGCAAAACCGCACTGCATTTGGGGTGCCATTAAGAATGAAATTGCCCAAAATTGCCCAATGAAATTGCTCAAGAATTGAAAGTGTAAAATTGCCAAGTGTGAATGGGGCCTATAGGTCTTGTATGGATTTTGGGAGAGGGACCAAATGTTTTTGTTTTTTTCTAGCATGGGGTACTCAAAATGAATACCAAAGCGTTAATACCAAAATAATTTCAAAGCGTTATTGGTTGTTACCATAACAACCAATGACTGTGCAGCTGCCAGACGCAGACAGCCAGTCCACATAGTGTCCTTGGTTGCTATAATGCAGGTGGACTTTTTTTTTATGGGGTTCTCCTCCTAAGATAAGGGTCTGCTATGGATGAAGCGAACCCCCAGATACCTTGTTTACAAACAGAGAAAAGCAGCCAGGAAATGTAATTTAGCATCCTGCAGTTTATTTTCTATTTAAATGTCACTTTTGCTTGTGTACATCCTACAGGTGCGCCACGCCACAGGCAGATTGAAGGCACCCCTCAAACAAATGATTTAACCACTTGCCGACCACCCACCGCAGATGTACTGCGGCAAGGTGGCTCGGCTGCGCAAATCGGCGATTCGTGCACTAGCTATCGTAGTCGCACGCTCCAATTGGCAGGTGTGGGAGCCAAACAGCAGTTCCGGCGGACTTGATGTCCGCCGGACGCCTGTGATTGTTCCCCGCAGAGACAGAACAGGGATCTGCCAAAGGAAACAAGGCAGTAAGACGGATCTGTGTGTTTCCCCAGTCACACAGTCCCCCATACTGTTAAGCCACGTACACACGATCAAATTTTCAGACGGAATTGTGTGTTGACAGGCTGTTGGCGCAAAATCCGACCATTTGTATGCTCCATCAGACAATTGTTGTCGGATTTTCCGCGGACAAATGTTGGATGGCAGGCTTTAAAATTTTCCACGGACAAATGTCTGTTGTCGGGTTTTCCGAGCGTATGTACACAAGTCCAAAGTGCAAACACGCATGCTCGGAAGCAAGGATGAGCCAGAAGTGGTCGGTCTTGTAAACTAGCGTTCGTAATGGAGAATTAACATTCATGACGTGGTAAATTATGAAATCTCGAAATACAGCGCACATTCTCTTCTTCTTTAATGGGATAATAATGAAGCTGCTTTGCTGGTGATACTGATGGAGTTATTGCAAACAAATTTTCAAAGGCTTTTTTTTTTCCAGTGATATCAAGAATAATATTATTATGCTTTTTTAATTTTTTTAATTTTTTTGGGCAAGTTACCACAACATCATTATCCCACAGTTTTTAAGATCAAAGATACAACTATGTTGGTGTCCCTTGTTAATTTTACATTGCCTTTTTTAGAAATGTAACTGCCTTCTCCCAAACTGTCATTTAAAGTAAAACACATAGCCAAGTATTATTCTGCACAATTTTTTTTATTGTGCATTAAAAAAAGAAAACAAATACAATTAGACATGCTATCTGCCAATAGAACCTAACCAAAAAGTGCATTCTATGCATCCAAAAATATAGAAAATATAACAAATCAAATCATTATTATTCAACCAAATAAAAGCCTCATGCATGTGTCCTGCTTCTTAATATAGGGGGTCAGCAATGCCAAGAGTTGGTGAAAGCAGAGGTCCGTCACCCCCTGATGCTAACCCCTTTCCTGCCAGTGTCATTAGTACAATGTCAGTGCATATTTTTAGCACTGATCAATGTAATAATGTCACTGGTTCCCTAAAAGGTGTCAAAAATGTCAGTTAGGTGTCCGATTTGTCCGCCACAATGTCGCAGTCCCGCTAAAAATCACTGATCGCCGCCATTACTAGTAAAAAAAATAACAATGCCATATATCTATCCCCTATTTTGTAGACACTATAACTTTTTGCGCAAACCAATCAACGCTTATTGGGATTTTTTTAACAAAAATATGTAGAAGAATACATATCGGTCTAAACTGATGAATAAATGTGTTTTTTTATATATTCTTTTTGGATATATATTATAGCACAAAGTAAAAAGTATTGTTTTTTTTATCAAAATTGGTGGTCTTTTTTTGTTTATAGTGCAAAAAATAAAAGCTGCAGAGGTGATCAAATACCAACAAAAGAAAGCTCTATTTGTGGGGGGAAAAGGATGTCAATTTTGTTTGGGTACAACGTCGCACGCAATTTACAGGTAAAGTAACACAAGGCTGTATCACAAAAAATGGCCTGGATATTAAAGGGGAAAAATCCTTTTCGGGCTGAAGTGGTTAATGGAATTTTGCATCTTTTATGTTTGGTATTTATTTAAAAAATTGTTTTTCTTTGCCCACCTGGCATTGCCCAGTCCTTTGTTTAACAATCCATTGCTTATTAGTCTTGAAAATTGAGAAAATTGATTTTTCAAGATTTTCTTCCTATTGACTTTACATTAAATTAGCAATTTGCGGATTTTGGATGTGTTTGCCAAACTTGCCCTCAAATCGAATCCAAACAGATTCACTCGTCTCTATTTGTTACATGTTAATGGTACTGATGTCCTGCAGCCTCCTTTTTCTCCCCTTTTTTTTTTAGAGGCATATTTCCTAATTGTTGCCGACTGCAATCATTTTTTTTACAGGTCTTTTTTAAGTTTTGACAACAGTGGTCTTTTTGGGAGAGGTTGATTTACAGGAGATGGGGAAAGGAGGGTGTGGGATTTGTCACCCTATATAACACAAGGATCCCAAACAAGAACCTTTCTATTTGTTTCACCAGCTGTTATTATGCTAGAGCTTAAAATAAAAATAGTCTTTGCCAATGACATTATTATGTTAAAGGTTATGTATGATTTTAGTGTTTGGGTTTACATCTACTGGAGCAAAATGTGCTTGAGATCTTTAAATTGCAGGGCTGGGGTACATTTTCTATGCATTTAATAAATGCATTCACAATTATACAATAAAAAAATGTGCATTTATTATAACTTTTTTTTATTTTATTGAAGCCTAAAGAGCCCTGCAACTGCGATAAATACTTCATGGGAGCAATGATAATTTTCTTTGATTTTCATCCCAGTCGCAGGTTCGCATGGAGGCCCAAACCTTCTGTTGTGGGATAGAAAAGTAAATGATGAACTACAAGCGCGGTGATGTCACTGCACCAGCACTGGCACTCTGTGAATCCTTCTGCTGTGGGACAGATGGGGCTTGTAGTCTTACCCTTAGGCGATCACTGTGAATGGATGACAGGACTGAGTGGACAGAGCCAAACTACTGTAAGTAAAAATAAAAATAAAGCACCCAGTGAGTTAGGTTTAGGTAAGTGGAAAATGGCAGCGGTTGGTAGTTTTAGAGACAGTTTTATTTTTAGAGACATACCCTAAATATGAGTATAACATAAAACATGGTCACAAAGCCTTTAACCCCTTGTCTACCAGGGTACGTTTATAAACATCCTGGTAGTCAGGGGGTTAAAGCAAGCTCACAGCGGTTGCAGCCATGAGCTTGATATTTATTCTTTCAACCAACTCTCGGCTGTCATGTAAAACTGATCCAAGTGGCTGTAGAACCACCTGATCACTTTCACAGTACAGTGACTGGCCTGGCACCAACCTACCTCCTGTGCCACCCATGGTGGTTCCTGGACACGTCTGTTCTTTTGAGGAGCCTGAGACTGTGGTAAATGACTTCAGGATACCAAGCAGGAGTAGATTGAAGAACATCATTTGCAATGAACAAGGAAGTGACAAGAATTTAATCATTTCGAGATTCATAGCTGTCATTACCCTCGCTACTGTAGGCAGGGAAGCAACTAATGAAGCACAATCTTTGCTTAATTAGCTGCAGTGGAGGACATGGGAGACATTGGGTGTCTAATAGTTTATAGAACTTGTATTCTTTATGCGTCACTCTCAAAGCTGCTTTAAAAAGACTCTCTTTCCACTGTACGATATTTTAAAAGTTTTTTTTTTTTTTGCTTTGTTAAAGAGAGGGAAAGGAGTCAGTAAATGTGTCATTTAACGGCCCCTTCCTTGTCCTAAATAAAAGAGTCAGCAATTGGTAATTATCACTGACTCTGTTTTTTTTTTATATAGCTGAGGCATAGTAATTTACTATGCTTCAGTTTATGAATGAGCAGGAAGCTCTGTACAGAGATTTCCTGATCATTCATTCTGTGCAGCTGAGGCTCCAGAGATGGAGATTGAGTTGTCCTCAATCTTCTTTCTCTGTTTTAAATTTGAAATATCAAAGGTCCGTTTAGACTCCTGATGTGTCACCAAAGCCCCCCAACGGGGGTCATAAAAAAAATGTAATAAAAAATAAAGTTGTAAAAAAAATCATAAAATGGTAAAAAAATAATAAAAAAAACAAAAAAATAAATAAACTACTGAACTACCAGGGTCGCAAAGGTCGCACTTGTGACCAGGCCCTGGCATTCATCCACTGTGGGGGGACTCCAAGATGGCAGGAAGGGGGCCTGCTGCAGGACAAACACACCACATAATACAGTACTTCTCTTCTTCAGCTTATTGACCATAAAACATAAGCTACATTAATAAATTCTTCAAAAACTTTCAATATCTATCAAACTAAATGCAGTGCGTTCAAATTCATGTGTTATGACTCTGTATTATAAAGTCTATGGTAAGTATTTTCTGCAAACAAATCTGCAGTTGCACCATGTGATAATCTTAATTAATGCTTCCACTCTTCTTATAATGATTCCCACCACCACTCTATTTTTGCGCTCACTTCAGCAATAGACTTAAAGATTTTAGGTCAAATGTGCTTTTTTCCCTCTGGGGATCAATCCAATATTGCCTCCGATAGTACCACAGCCTTTCATCCTTGCTTGACTTGCCTCTTCATCATGGATCACTTTATGCCAAACAGGTGTGCGGCCCCTTTAGGAAAACGGGTCGACGTTCTTCTGTGCTCTGTAGACAGCTCAGAAGAAACAGGGAACCAACAGAGAGTGTAGTAGCTTATAAAACCGCTTTATTTAAATAAAAAATTGCAGTTACACAACATAAAATGTAAAATAGCAGTTCTGAAAACTGTGGGGCCACGGCTCCCACGTCACTTCCTGTTCAGCTGTTTGGCATTAAGTGACGCGGGAGCCGCAGACCCACAGTCTTCAGAACTGCTGTTTTACATTTTATGTTGTGTAAGTGCATTTTTTCATTTAAATAAAAAAAAACAGGACTTACTGTTCCATTGGAACCTAAATATTGTCTTTTGGGAATTCTGGAAGAGGTGGTGCAAGAGGAGTTTACTAAACTAGTGGTGGCTTTTCCATGCCCCTAAACTGATTCTGTAATTATAGAAGTCCTCTAACGCTCCCACACATAGATCATGGGTGACTAATGTTGGTAGTGCTCTTCTTCTGGAACAGCATATTTATCAACCCTGGGGTTGTCCTGGTAAATTCAAAAAGTTATGGGGCACATGGCTTGATACCCTGGGTCTCAGCCTAAGTGAACTTACTTATCAAAGAATTTTTCAATGTATTAACAGGCCATAAGGCTGTTGACCTATTGTACTTGGGTATGGTTCTTCTGGTAGTGGGTATCTTTGTTAAATGGCAACTATTATGCCATGCAGAAGGTATGCCATTGTATTCTATGTCTGTTTCACTCTCTGAACAATGTTATTTGATTGTACTGTCCTAGAACGCTGTGTATTGTACTTTTCTTTATCTTTCATAAACATACTTCTGAAATTGAAAAAATTGTCCTGCAATGTCCAAATTGTCTTTCTTTGGGTCATGTGCTTTCGCCATCTCCTCCCAGCCTTAGACTAATAAATGAGGGGGGGGGGGTCTCAGTTGGACAGCAGTTTTAAATATGCAGTAATCCCTGTGGAGGGTTTCTATCAGTTCCATGTGACATTACCGTCTCTAACCTCATAATTAAGGACAGTATAATACCTAATATGGTGAATTATGTAGTTGTGAAGCAAATGCATACTGTTGTTTTGTTATTGACATTAGTAGAAGCAGTAATAATGGTATCTGGTCAGATTTGATAATTTTACAAACTCTGGTATAGTGCCAACCAACATTTCAAAAAACCTTATTTGATAAATTTGTCATGTTCTTTCCACCATCCCATGAGCCCCTTTTAAACCCAGCTATAAATGACACATTTGGGGTCTATTTATAAATTTCACACAACTTTCACACAATTCCCCACTTGAATCCAATTAGAAAAATGTGTAAATCATGGGTGAAAATTAAGTGAATCATGTGTGAAAACATTTATAAATAGACCCAACTTCTAAATACTGTTTATTAGTTATAAATTATGCTATAAATTCTGCAAGCTGCAACCATGACACAATTCTAAATCTTGACTTCAGCTAATTGGATCTTATGTGAAAATAAATATCCAACAAGATGTGTGATAACTGTGTGACCTTATAAGTGATGTCTGAGATGTGTTTATCTCCTCTACATGTCTTTGTGGTCTCATTCATTGCTGTTAAGGACATGGTAATGGGATGTTTGAATGGGTAGTGGAGGTTATTTCCCAGAATAGCCTTCTTTTGATTAGTACAAATCTATTCTTCAAGCTGCCCGGCTCCTGTAATGAGATTCTTTTTAAGCTCGACAAGCCCCTTCAAATATTGCATCCTCATCATTGGGAAAACCTTAGTTTTTAACCATTACTACATATCTGTTAGTATTCAAATCCTGACTGGCTGAAAGGGGAACCCTTGCACCATTCTTGCTCAATACACTTCTCAGTTCATATAATTCTCTGGCCCTTTTGATGTGCCACAATGCACGTTACGCCCAAAGATTGTCTCTTTGGACAGATCTACAACGCTTGGCTTGATGTTTGAGAGTAGAATTGACAGCAAGGATGTTGGTTCTCCCACGCTTGAGCCTGAGCAGGGGATCTGACCATCCTGGACTCAGAAAGCAAGATCTCTTTGCAGCAGCTCATTACAGTATATGCAAAATGCTGCTTATCATTAAAAAAGTTATAGTTTGATAACTGAATACGTGTATTGATATTATACAGTATATTAACTATTTTTGTATTTGGCATGCCTTTTTGATATTTCTCCCTACATTTATATGAACACCAAGTTATCCAGAAAAAATGTAATTACAGAGGTCAGAAGTGACTATAATACTGCCTTTGGTTATTACCATAAGAAAACAACAAGACCTAAGCCTTGATAATAACAGGTGACTATTACAAGCATGGCTGGCTGTGTTATAGTTTGTCCCAACCCCTGTCAGTGTCACTTCTGCTGGTAAGCTTGGCCTGCACGTAACTGTGTAGAAAAACATAAGAACATGTTAAATATAAAGAAACAAAAGGTACAATAAATACTATCAATACAAATATTAACCATCTACTGTTATCAGAATATAATCATTTTCTTGACATCCCCTTCAAAGTTCAAAAATTACATTATTTAGAAGGACTAATATTATTAACAATTATTAAAAAAAAAAAAAAAAAAAAAAACTTTAGGCTGGCCATAGGTTATACAATTTTCTTAAACAATTTTCCTTTAGATTTAGGTCAAATCTAAACACTTTCAATTTGTATGCAATCAGACAAGCCTTTGTACTACATAGTTAAAGGTAAATCTAAAGGAACTTGAATAAGAAAAAAGTTGGCAGTTGGAAGTTCTCTTCCATGGAGTTACCAAATAGTAAATTACATTGCCACACATTTGCATCATCGTTTAAAATGGCTTCTAGTGAGTTTCTAAGAGTAAATTATGTAAAGTACTTTGGTGGCAGAGGGGTAATGGTTTTCACCTTACCTGAGTACAGGGTTGAGTTTTCACCTAACTCTAAACTTTAAATGAACTTATTGGGTAATGTAAATCATGTTGATTGTTTATTTGGTTTCTACTCAAAATTGGCCTGCTTGTGTTTCTATACTGCACAAAATTTGAGACCAGGAAAATTATACAACTAGGTCAAAGTTTTCTATGAATACATAAAAGACATAACAGTCAAAAAAGTAAACCATCATGTTATTTATACTTAGTGGCTGTTTAATCTGATCCATTTTCTAGACCACTTGTATTTACCCCACTGTTGTCCATATATTTTACTCCTCTAAGACGCTTTCCCTGGCAAACCCTGCAATAAATCCCAGGGCTAGTGAAATTAATATTGCAGCTGTTCTTCTGATTAATGAGACATAATTGCTCATGAAAAGTCACCCCTGTGGCATTTTGTTGTGTCCTGGATCTTTGTTCCTTTGCACTATTATTGAGGACTTTTCTTGAAGGGTTCTTTTCAGTTTTTTGGTATTCACTAGGTGTTGCTTGGTAACAGATAATGGGCGAATCTCACTCTATATCGGCAAAGATGTGACACAGACAGCAATATCACAATGACACTTTGAAACAGCGATACATACAAGTTAACGATCTGCTTTCAATAATACATTAATAGGTTTGTTCATGCTTTATTTAATGACCTCATTAGGAAAGGAAGGGCAGATTGAGCTTCTGATACAAGTAGGTTCTAAAAGATTATATACTATATGTATTACTTACTTATGGCATTTGTTATGTGCAATATATATATATATATATATATATATATGCGTTTTAACTCTCCTGCACTTTATTAGGTCTCTTTATTGTCTCTCTGGGCTAGTATAAACTACTTCTTTAAAACCCTGCCATTTTTAAGCATGTTTTTCAATGCATTGCAATACTCACATCAGTGAACATAACTTACCAATATAATTTGCTATTGATTATTCAGTCCTCCAGTAGTTTATAACTTGTAAAGTCTATTAGTCCTGATCTGTGATGCTATTTATTTTCCATACAGTATTTGTGAGTAATGCTTGCAAAAGTAACTGTATGTACTCAAAGAAAGACATACTTCAGAGGAGCGGCTGTACAGAAAGTTATATTAAATACACATCTGAAAAGTTTCAGCATCAGCACCAGTGAACTCTCAATAAGTAAAATATGCAAACACCACTACAAATATAGGTACAGCATGTAATAAGTTTCACATTTCAACTTACGAATGCTGCTTAAAAAATAGTAGTAGGGTTTCTGTTTACTTATGTATTTTGCCAAATGAATGCTGAGAAAACATAGAAATCATTTGGTTTATTGCAATATTAGCAACAGAATATCTGCATTACTGCTTCACTTTACTCACTTTACTACATTCCAAGGAAATGGGCTGTGCTGGACAGGGGGAAATTAGTGTAATGGAATAAATGTGCCACATAATACAGTATGTTACCTATAAATTCAATGTATTGGGTCTATTTACTAAAGAAATATGTATTTTCACTTAGGTAAATTAAGCTGTATTCACTTCAATCATTCACTCATGTGCAAAGAAAATAACAATTCTTTTTTTAAATTCCTCTGTGCATGATAAGGTGTTCACAGTGAACAGTGAAAGTTCACTTGGCTATTTAAAAAAAAAAATATATATAATATATATATATATATATTCTTTAGAAAATCACCCCCAATATAATTAACAAACAGATACAAATATGTTAAGAAAACAGAATCAATCAATTCAGATTAATATAAGTCAGTAGGTCATTACCATGTACTATTAAATGCTAGTAAATATTATTTAAATAATGTAAGTTCACATTTATATATGTGTATAAGTTTATATATATGTTTATAACTCATTTATGAACAATGAGCATTTAACAGGAGAATATTAAAAATAGGATTTTTTTTGTTTGCATTATGAGTGTTGGGATTTTCAGGATTACATAATTTATAAGCATATTGTAAAACAGATGATGAACATGATGACATATATTTAAAACACACCCACAAATAAATATATATACATTATAGTTGTATTCAGACCCCCTTCACTTTTTTTCAATTTTGTTATGTTGCAGCCTGATACTACAGTTGTTTATTTTTTTTTTCTCATTAATCTACATACCCCATAGACGCAGTGAAAACAGAATTTTAAAAGTGTCTGTGGATTTATTAAAAATTGCAACATAACAAAAATAAAAATAGTGCAGTATACAGTATATATTACACACACACACACACACAATAAAATATTATGGGTCTTTAATACTAATTTGTAGTATATTATTTCTAAATGAAAGTGTTTAATACAAGTGATTTTGTAACAGATGTATTTTAATAGGAGTATATTGATAGGTATATAAGAAATGAATGCATTTTCAAGCAAGTGCATGGTATATTCAGGCGGAGTAAATGGATAAAGATTCTAGATTTCTATATGTTTTGATATGAGGTTTCAGTAATTAGTATACAGTGTTCTTTACTCTAAGCGAGTGAGTCTGATGTTCTTTTGAACTCTTCTCATAATAAAAGGGGCAATTTTGTTACATTCCTATTTGTTCCACTGTCTTGAGCTGAAGGCAGACAAAGCTATACTCTGTCACCCCTAGCAGAATGAAGAGAATCAAAGGATTTTCCCTTAAAAGGACTAATTTTCTCCTTGAATTATGAAAGTAATGGCTAGGTAACAGCCTGTGCTCTGTACCCAACTGCTTAATACCTACTAAATCCTTCCACGTGGCTCGACTAGTCGCAGCAATTAGAGCTCATTATAGGCTCATAAGAGCTCTCATTTCAGGGATTACTTAATGGCCAATGAAATTTTATCAGACAGAATTATGAAAAAATCAAAATGTAACGAGGAGTATGTGGTGTGGGCACACGCCTTGCATCATTCCGCCTGGCTTGGATCATCTCTGTCTCTATCACTGCCCACACTTTGTTATCCCAATTACTCATCCACAGCCTGATGTGTGACTCTTATTACACCTGACTTTCTGCTACAGGGAGAAGAAGAAATACAATGTACATGAGATCACACACACTCTGCTATGTGCCCATTAGTACAGACTTAGCTTAGATGTTCTGATTTAATGCAAAATGTGATATTACAAGTACTGTATAAAATACTTATTAAATGGTACAAAAAAATAAAACAATACAAATGTTAATTACAAAATAACCCTATCTTTGGCATGAACTCTTGAAAAGCAGCTAAATAAACAGTTGAAACAGAAATGTTGAAACTGTTGAACTAAAAGGTTTGTGGTTCAGTAGAAGGGTGTTCTGGATCTTGCCATTCAACATAAGCTGGAAATCTAGCTAAGCATGTACTACTAGGCGCAGAGCAGATGATGACTGATCATCTCTCTTCTTCCAATAGAAGATAGTCAAGTGTAATAAGAGTCACATGTATGGCCCCATTTATACAGCAGTGGTATGGAGTTATGAAAAACACACACATAAAAAAAATAAAATGCATGTAACAAAGGGTTAATACCTGTTAGCTGGTTCCACCTTACTGGTTGTTTACTCTCCTGTCAGGAGGAAGGACTGTCCATGTGCACTTTATAGGCAGGGAGGAACTGGGAAGAACTCCCACCAGTGGAGTGGGAATGGAATAATAAAGACACTAGGAGGCTTTCCCCTTTAGGGGTACGTAGGTAGGGCTCAGGTCTACAGAAGAAATATGAAAGAGTGAGTTTTTCAAGCAATATTTTTGATACATCTTCATGAGCACTGCAGCAACCCTCCCATGACACCTGACCAATGGGAACAGTTGGGAAAATTTGGCAGCTATGTTTTTGGAACACTATCATATGTCTGGACTTTGTCTTTCCAAGTTTTTGTAATATAACATGTGAACCCAAAGTTGCTGTTTACTCTAAAAACTGTTTAATTGCTCATTAAAACAAACATAAATCTGTAAATGTCTCACTCGTGTGTTTAGTGAAGATAATACGCATATGAAGTGAAGCTCAGTAACCATTTCTCAACAGCCTGGTATAATGAGTGATGTTGCTGCTAAATATGCTAGACTGGTCATAAGGCTTTTGTGAGTCACATGGGCACAGCCAATACCCATTAGTAATCTAGCAGCTGGTTTGAGTTAGGAGTGAGTGGTAGTTTAATGATGGAGGGTTTGTCAATTGAGGCGGCTGGCAAGATTCCTAGGGCGCACACGCCCATGATCTGGTCACCCATTTCCATTGGTCTTAGGTGTTTGATGGAATCCCCTTTGAACTAGCCTGTAACCACTAGGAAGTTGAAGACTCTTGAGCAAAGTAAAATGAGTGATTCCTAACCAGGCCTAGGGCTGAAAAAGTACTAAGAATCTGAGTGTGTATAATGCTGATGAATCAGAGCCTTGACTCACCACGGTCTGGTGTTCTCTTTGCTTCTGACGTGTGGTATCATCATGCCAAGATCAATAGAGCTCTCTACCCTGTTTCCCCAAAAATAAGACCTAGCGTGGTTGTCGGTGATGGCTGCAATATAAGCCCTACCCCCCAAATAAGCCCTAGTTAATGTCCTTGTAGGTCTTATTTTCAGGGTAGGGCTTATTTTCGGGTAAACGGGGTAGGGCTTATTTGGGGGTAGGGCTTATATTGCAGTCATCATCAGGTCTTATTTTCGGGGGAAACAGGGTAAGGCCCCCAGAAAGAAAGTTGTGAATGACTAAGAATCTGACAAGAGATTTAAAAAGTTTGCCAAATTATAGGAAAATAAACTACAAGTGGTGTAGATTTTGAAAAAAATACAAATTTGTCCAAGACTGGCCAACCCAGCAAATTCAACCATTGACAAACATTTAATTCTAAAAGAAGTCTCTTGAAACAGTTGGGGTCAAAGTGCATGCATCTACAATCAGAAATGGATTGCAGCAATTCAACCTGCATGAAATGTGTGTTAAAAAAAGATTTTGTTATCCAAAAAGAACATTAGAGCAGTTACAGTTTGCTATTTAACATATAGACAAAGTCCAGGCCCTCTGGAATAATGTGCAGAAGACTAAACAATCAAAGATAAAGTTGTTTGGTCATAGTGACAGTAGACATGCTTTCCGCAAATCGAAGGCAGGATTTCAGGAGAAGAACCTCGTAACAACTGTGAAGCATGGTGGTGGAAATGTTATAGTTTTTTTATTCTTTTATTATGGCAAAGCTTCTAAGATACAACAAATCAAGTCATTCCTGCTAAAGGACACAATACCAGCTTCCAATGCCAAGTGTGTATACAAGAAAAACAGACAAGCAGCGCCAAGCTATAGCTTTCCCCCACTGTGACCAGGGACTTCCTGAGTGAAGGCTTCCTCCTGCGCCCTGTACGCTCTAGCCCGGGACACATGAAACCACTGGCGCCGCCGAGCAAGACACCACAGCACTGCCTGGATGATCGTTCTGGAACCCTGCTGTCCATCTGACACTTACCATGATGTGCCTGCTTTTATCCGTTTTCGAGTGAGTGCATTACTACTTAATTAAATATGTTACAATATTGATGCACTTAGATTGGTTCTGCTTGTCTGTTTTTCTTGTATTCCCCCCAGAGGTTCTTAAACTCTCCAGCGTGCTGCCTTCTCTGTGCCAGCTATACTCCCTGTGGTAATCACCCAAGCTATGGACTTTCCCTAAAAACCCTGCACCTCTATCAGGAGTCATTCCTAACATAATTTTTATTTATTGACTATCTGCTGCTCATTTGTCAGAACTTTGGACTATATGTTCAGGATCCTGACTTTTTAACCATTCCCTCACCACCCCAGACAACACAGCTTTGCCTCCTGGAAATACATTAGCGCAACAATCATTGTGTGTTTTCCAATGCCAAGTGTGTACTTACTTTTTCCATAGTACACTATGATGCCGCGTACACACGATCGCACATTCCGACAACAAAATCCATGTTTTTTTTCTGATGGCTGTTGGATCAAACTTGTTTTGCATACACACGGTCACACAAATCTTGTCGGAAATTCTGATCATCAAGAACGCGGTGACGTACAACACGTACGACGAGAAAAATTAAGTTCAATAGCCAGTGCGTCTCTTCTGCTTGATTCCGAACATGCGTGGAATTTTGTGCGTCAGAATTGTGTGCACACGATCGGAATTTCCGACAACGAATTTTGTTGTCGGGAAATTTGAGATCCAGATCTCAAATTTTGTTTGTTGGAAATCCCGACTAAAAATGTCCGATGCAACAAGGTTGGAATTTCTGACAACAAGCTTGCATCAAACATTTCCCGTCGGAAAATCCGACCGTGTGTACGCGGCATTACTGTGCATCTATTGAAATGTTTGTTATTTTGCACTGCTTGATTAAAGATCTAATGTTTGCCCACTCAAATAAGTTGCAAACAATTTCCATGGGGTATACTTATTTTTTTTTTTTTTTTTTTTTTTTTCTTTTTTGTTTACAAACTTTTTTATTGGGTGCTAAAAATGGTACAAAAAGAGTACAAAAGTATGTTGAAACTTTAACAGTAATAAAACGTTTTTCAACACTCCTTATCATTTTTTAATCCAATCTGAGAATGTCTACACACAAAGCGTCAGTCTACCCTTTATATTGTACTATAAACCATATTCAAAACTTTTGTACCACAACTAGATATTCATACCTAATTATTTGTATCATACAATGTTACATATGCAATACTTATTTTTTTAATGTAAGTAATGCAATTCTAATGTAGTAAGACTGTAAGTAATGCAATTCTAATGGGTGAATTATAGAAGCTGTGATACACATATTAGAAATCCGGGGGTACATAGCACAGTACATACTATAAGCACATGTAGCCCAGCCTATTTTCAAATATTTTTAAGACTGACATTGACCTTCCTTGAGTCTAAAACGTGCTAATGGTTGTCACAAGATGTTGGATTAGCACATTTCTGGAATAACTCTCTGTTTACAATCCGCACATCCACCTTCCAGTAAGCACTTTCTAATGGAATCCTAATCACATCCAAATAGCTCAATGACCACTTTCAGAAGTCTAATTGGCATCCATAAATCCTGAGCTTGTGGAGTCTCAAGGCTTGATTTACTAAGCAAAGCTCTCACTGCCAGTTAGGGTGAACAGTATTCACACGTTCCCTGCCAATTTAATGCTCACTAGCCATGGGGCGCCCAAACATGGCCAGCAAAGTTTCCATTTCTGCAAGGTGGCATGCTATAGGTGCGGAAGTAACAAATAAAATAAATACAAATAGGTCATTCTAAATAAATACCCCACCCCACCTTTAAAAAATACAAAACACATATTTCTGGAGTAAATCCAAAAAGGATTTTCTTCAGATGTAATAATAACAGGAACTAATAGTCTTACAAACTGTAAATGTAATGTATACCTCCCTTTTTACTGAATTGGTTCAAGCATCCAATAATATCAGTAGAATTTGATTTTTCTGTGCACATTGACAACAACACAATAATACAAAAAAAATAAAAAATCTTTCCTGTTAATTCATTAAACACTTACCAGTGATGGGAACAGGGCAGGTTTTTATATCACGTTCACACATACATGTTCATTACATAGGAGGCATGGGTACCAAAATGTGCATTAATCGTGTTAAAACATTTTCAATTTCAAGTTAGTTGACTTCCAGTTCCTCCAAGTACATGTTAATACACATACACGTGTGCAGTCAGAATGTAGCATCATACGTATAAATGTGTTTTTATATTATCTTACTAAATAATTAAAAAGTATGTATAGCCAAACCATTTTTTTTAATTTGAAATGATCAGGGAAATGTTGCTATGTCAGGTTATTTTTTTGCTATCTGGAGAGATTGAGGAGATTAAGGAGACTTCCCTTTACTTCCTATACTAGAAAAATAATGGGAAGTGAGAGGGAATTCTCCTCTTATACCAGATGTCACTGGAATAGGTGTCCCCACTGGGAGACTTTCCCTCACCTCATCTTTACATACCAAGTCTATCATTTTGGATTTCCCATCACTGTTTGTGACAGTGACAGTGGTCACTAGGAAAAAATAGACAGGAAGAATCTTCCCAGTGGAGACACAGGCATCAATATATCTTTGGTTTAGGTTCTGACCCTTTTACATTTTATCTGAAATTAACGTACAATTTTCGGCCTTTGCATACAGTTTATCCCTTCTTGACTGCTCAACATATATGTGCAGAGGCAAAAGGGTGGGCTTTAATGTCCACATGCTGTCCATATGCATTGCTAGGTGGCGGAAGCTTATGTGCTGAGAGATCGTGTGACCACTGTGACAGTGGTCTCATGATTGCCAATCCTTCTCATTTTGAACTGTTCAATGCCGTGGTTTTCAAACTGTGTACCTTTTTCTGGCCCTTAGGGCACTGTTCCTTTCACTGATAAAACTCTTTATTCTTCCTACTGTTACCAAAGATGAGGGACCATTCCTTCCACTGACCCAACAGTGGGGCACAATACCTTCAACTGATGCTAATGATGGGGGATTATTTCTCCCACTTGACACCAATCATGGTGCACTCTTCCTCCTCCTACTGACCACAGCCTGGTGCTATGTATTTTTTTTATTACCACGACCACCAAGCCTGAAATGTTGTCTACTCCCAATGATGCTGGGGCATTTTCTACTCTCATTGGCACAGTCTGCCCCCCATAAAGCCTGAAGGACTGTAAACTGGCCCTTTGTTAAAGTGATTGCAAAGTCTTGTTTTGTTTTCTCTAAAAATAATAAACATGTTATACTTACCTGCTCTGTTGCAGTGGTTTTGCACAGAGCAGCCCAGATCCTCCTCTTCTCGGGTTCCTCTTTGGTGCTCCTGGCCCCTTCCTCCTGTTGAGTGCCCCCACAGCAAGCAGCTTGCTATGGGGGCACTCAAGCTCCGGTAAGTATTAGTGGGGCCAAGGGGGGCTGCTGCAAAGAATGCATTATGATAAAAAATAACCTTCTGACTTTACAACCCATGGTTTAAAGAGATGCGCGGCAGGCAGGAAGGGGTTAAAGATACATTCCGAACTCGGTTATAAATGCGTAGTTTCAATATATATTTTAGGTGGTATGATAAAGACAACAGCTTCCAGATCTGTACTATCCCAAATATATAAAACTTTTCTCAGCTTAGATAATGTAAAGCTGAACTCTGGGATAAGCAAATATTGTCTTAAAGGAGAAGTCCAGCCTCAGCTCGTTTGGCTGGGCTTCTCCTATGGGTCGCAGGAGTGCAATTCGTTTTGCACTCCTATGACCGATTTTAAGCAGAGAGCGGTCTGAAGTCCGCTCTCTGCTGACGTCACAGGATCAGTCCAGGCAGTGCGTCATCCCAATTTCCTCTGAACCCGCCAGGTGCCTAGACTGATGCCTGTCTCAGCCTCTCAGCGAGCAGCTGAGAGACTGAGACGACCACTCCCCACCCCTCCACAGCTCAGCGCTCCAATGAGCATGGAGGAGCAGAGCGGAGAGATGCTGATTGAAAGGCAGCATCTCTCCGCTTGGGGGGCTGTGAGGACTGAGCCATCGGCTGTGTTCGATCCCTTGGTTCTCAGTGCAGAGGCGGCGGGAACAGATGCAGCATCCACCTAGGTAAGTATGAATATGGGATAAAAAAAATCCCATACTTCTCTTTTAATACAAGAGTCATGTGTATTCTTACTTGAGTCTTTGTGTGCTTTGTGTATTTCGTCCAGATCTGTGCAGTAATCCAGTATGAAAGCTTCCTTTAATAATGACCAGTCACTGCTGCTCTATCTCCCTGAGCAGGGTGACTAGTCTTGTCTCCGCCCCCTCTTGTAGTTTTCTGCAGGCGGGTTGCAGTGGATGGGGTCTACTGGGTCCCTCCCACAGCTCTGCTCTCTGCATAGCGATTATATCACTGCTACTTTTACACGGTAATTCTGGGTTTGTAAAGGAATTAGGTGAACACAAAGATGATTTATATACTTTAAAGCTATTGGGGAATATATTCAAAGAAAGTTTTTTTCAGATTTAAAGTAATTAGGTAGCTTGGGATACCTAATATTTATTTCAGTAACTGTACAGTATCTGCAAAACCACACCTTCACATTACTCAATAATGAAGAATGCACTGTTACCAATAGCAACCAATTCCAATTATTATTGACTACTCTGACTAAAATCTGATTGGTTGTTTTGGGTTACTGAACTTTTTATGTTATTTTTGCTCTAAATATACCTACATGTGTAAATTTCCCTGAATCCCAAACCTCCAAATATATAACATATTATAAGTGCAAGAAATATTGGTGAACCAAAGTTAAATGAGTAAAATACATATTAATTTGGCACACAGTCCCTGTAACATTGTGGGTGTGACAACAAAAATATTTTTCATATTTTCAACAGTAAATTCCTAAAGTGATTGTAAACAATCACCTTGTAAAACAACCCATTCAGTTTAAAATAGAAATGAAAGTCAAAACATTTGTGTATAGATATAAAAAACATTATAAATACCTTTTTTCCCCTTTTTTATAAGTGATCACATTCCCTCTGTTCTCTGCTGCATAAGAGCTGGGGGAGGAGAAGCAAAAGCACACTGAGCTTCCCAGTAAATGGCTGTGCAGGGGGGAGGGGGTCAGGACAAGTCTGATCATTGAAGGGGAGCATACTAAGTTCCCAGCACAACTAAAGAACTGACCATGCTGTGTTTTCCTGCTTGGTGTGGTCAGTTTCTAATAGGAAAGCAGAGGGACTGGCAGGAACACCTGGGATTTCACGCAAAGGAAGCAATACAAAGAGAACAGGAGACAAGTACATGGTACAGCACCCTCATATCAGGAATAGGAAATGCTGGGGTAACAAACACTTTAACTTGCGGAAACCCCCTAGTGAAATTATCTTCAATTCCTTCTAATCATTAATTTCATTGTTCATAAGAAGTAATCCCAGGATTGCACATTTACTAATTTATCGATTAAACAAAATAGGTAAATTATGAGTAGATGTGAAATCGTGGAATCAGTTTATATAATAACAATTAATAGTAGTATTAGTAATATCAGTATATTCTATTCCTAGGGTGCACTTATGCTGTGTACAACGAACTGTGCCTGAGTTCAACTGCCCCCACTCCCCCTGCGGGTCTGCCCTCACACTGGGCTATAAAGAAGGGTTCCTGGGCTACTTCATCACCTCTGCCAGCCAGATCACAGAAAACCTTGCTTCTGTCCTCAAGGCTCGTTCACACCAGGTGCGGTGTGGAAATGCATGCAAAATTGCCTATTTTCCCACACCACACAAAAATGCACTGTCCTTTTGCAGATGAACGCATCTAGCAAACGCGCGCATGTTGATGTCCACCGAATTGCATGTTGCTGCAATACCGTGAGCTTTGGTGTGGCGTGATTTTAAAAATTGTGCCAGCCTCTTTTTTTTGCATATTTCACATGCATTAGGTAGCCCATTGAAATGAATAGGCTGTAATAAAATACAATGCAATGGAATGCGTAAAAAAAGCATGCAAGTTTGAATGCATGTCCTGGTGTGAACAGGTCCTCAGTGATCTATAGAGAATTGTGTGCTCAGACCCAGTTTGCTCTCACACTGAAGTTATCCATACTGGACTACAAGGGAACTGTGACCCAGACCACCTTTTCCAAGTGGTCCCAGGAACGTACCTGGGCACGTTTAAGATCACTCACACTACATAAACCAGACCAAGAGGGGTACAGTTAAAGCAGTATTAGACCCAAAAGCAAATAATTATTTTATTGCAGCTTACCAATTCTTAGATTTGATGGCTGCATTTGTTTCCATTTTTGGGCTTTCTTTCTTCTATTTTCTTCAGGTAATCCAGCCAGCAAGTTTGTTGTTTTTCACAGCACAAACTCTCCAGCAATATGGATCAGTTTACATGGATGAGACAAACCACTGGCAGTGGGGATTACAATGATTAGTTTTCATTTATCCATGCAAAACCTTTATTGCTGTAACTGATTATAAAGTGTGAGTTTGGAGTTTGACTTCAGTTTGTTAGTGTATATAAATCTGCTAATACATTTACCACTCCTCTCCTCCCCACACTGACAATGCTGCTGTCTGCTGTGCCCATGTGCTCCTTCATCCAGAGCGGGGGCATTGTAATACAGGAGGTGTGATACTGTCCAGATCCTCAGGTGAAAACAGGAGGAAAAAGCCAAAGAAAAAAAAAAAAAAAACAAATGCAGCCACCACATCTAATGATTGGTAAGCTGAAATATATTACAGTTTTGGTTTGGGGTATAAACTGCCTGTGTGAGCAGACCCGTATATTATTCTGAGAATGTAGTCGTGGTAAAGCTGCCCATACTCTAATGCCACGTACACGCGGTCGGAATTTCCAATGGAAACAGTCCGATGGGAGCTTCTCATCGGATTTTCCGACTGTGTGTATGCCCATCGGTCTTTTTCTGTCGGAATTTCTGACGGACTTTGGATTGAGAACCTGTTCTTAATTTTTCAGACGGAAAACCTTTCCATCGGATTTTCCGATCGTGTGTATGCAATTCCGACACGCAAAATTCCGACACATGCCCGGAAACAATTCGACGCATGCTCAGAAGCATTAAACTTCCCTTTTATAGTGCAGTCGAATGTGTTGTATGCCGTGGTGTTATTGACCGTCGGAATTTGGTGTGACCGTGTGTAGGCAACACAGCTTGAGCGGAATTCCGTCGGAATTCCGACGGGAAACCTATGAGAGCTTTTTCCGACAAGAATTCCGACCGTGTGTACGCGGCATAATAGAATTTTATTTTAAAGTTTGCAGAATGTTCGTTTGATTTTCTAATGGTTAGTGATGTCAAATCAACACTTCTTTTCAACCGCAGTGATGAAAAAATTTGAAGGATAAGGATCAGAATTTTTCTATCGAACAAATGAAAATTCTATCTGTGAATGTGATTTTCATTGCAATGATTAACGCATCCGGGGTTCATTCATATGTACAAGTCTGGAAGAAATTAGTTGACTCAATAACACCAAGAAAGAGTGTTCTGATTAATGATTTTATTACAAACGTTCAAACAAAAATCTAACCATGTATGGCCAGCTTAACCACTTGCCTACCAGGCACGAACACCCCCTTCCTGAACAAGCTATTTTTCAGCTTTCAGCGCTGTTGCATTTTGAATGACAATTGCACGGTCATGCAACGATGTACCCAAATAAAATTTTTGTAATTTTTTCCCCACAAATAGAGCTTTTTTTTGGTGGTATTTGATCACCTGTGCATTTTTTATTTCTTGCGCTATAAACAAAAGAAGAGGGACAAGTTTGAAAAAACGCAATATTTTTTACTTTTTACTATAATAAATATCCAATTATTTTTTTTTAAACACATTTTTTCCTCAGTTTAGGCCGATACGTATTCTTCTACATATTTTTGTTAAAAAAAAATCGCAATAAGAGTATATTGATTGGTTTGCGCAAAAGTTATAGCGGGGATAGATTTATAGCATTTTTATTATTTTTTTTTTTACTAGTAATGGCGGCGATCTGCGATTTTTATTGTGACTGCAATATTGTGGCGGACATATCGGACACTTTTGACACATTTTTGGGACCATTCACATTTATACAGCGATCCGTGCTATAAAAATGCATTGATTACTGTATAAATGTGACTGGCAGGGAAGGGGTTAACACTAGGGGGTGATCAAGGGGTTAATATGTTCCCTATGGGAGTGATTCTAACTGTGGGGGGAGGGGACTGACTGGGGGAGGAGACCAATTGGTGTCCCTATGTACAAGGGACACACCATCGGTCTCCTCTTCTCTGACAGGACATGGATCTGTGTGTTTACACACACAGATCCACGTCCTACTCAGTACTGGGCAATCACAGGTGCCCGGCGGACATCGTGGCCGCCGGGCATGCGCATCGGGTCCCCAGCGATATGGCGCATGCACGCCCCCTAGTGGCCGCAAAGGAAGTGCCGTCATATGACAGCGGCCCGGAACAGATGCCGCCGTCATATGACTGTGGGCGGTGACAAAGAGGTTAAAGAGAAACTTCACTTGCTCCTCTTATTTTATTCCTCTTATTTTATTGTTTTTCTTTCCCCACTTAACTGTTATGCAGCTTTGTCCTGGAGTCAGATACTCACCTGCCCAGTGGATCCAGCATTGTTCTGCTGTAAATGGGTGATCAGTAGCAGCAGCCTGGGTCCCATGCTGCCATCTTGTTCCTCCTCAGTCATCAGAAGCCAACTTCAAAAATCTCCATTGATGTTGTGAGTGCTACCTGGCTGCTGGCCATCTCTTCTCCTCTGTAGACTATTAATTTCTAGGAACTACATATCCCATGGTACCTTGCTGCCTGCAAGCTGTGATTCCTGTACTCACTCCGCCTCCTGAAACTCCTCCTCTTAGCACCTCTGTAGTTCAGAAGGCGGGCTCTGTGAAATGTGTGACACAGCAGTGCCTACTCATATGGCATAGAGAATCTGTGTTACAGAAATCAAGTAAATTTGTAGGAATTTTCACAAAGTAAGTTTAGATTGTTCTGATTAATAAGAGTAGCCAAAAAATAATTGAAATACAGGGGGTGATTTACTAAAACTGGAGCACTCAGAACCTGGTTCAGCTTCTAACTTCAGCTTGTTCTATTAAAGTGATATTAAAGGCAATATAAAAAAAATAACAAACATGTCATATTTATCTGCTCTGAGTAGTGGTTTTGCATGGAGCAGCCTCAATCCTCTTCTCAGGTCCCTGCCAGCGCTCCAGGCCCTTCCCTCCTGCCAAGTGCCCCCAGAGCAAACAGCTTGCAATGGGGGCACCTAAGCAGGCTTGCTCCCGAGCCATTGCTCTGTGTGTCCATTAACACACAGAGCTGTGGCTTGGCCCCGCCCCTCTATATCCTCATTGGCTCACTGGCTCCTGTTGCTGTCTCAGCCAATGAGGAGGGAGATTCCCCAGGCAGCTAAGGCTCTCGTGCACATCACTGGAGGAAGATCGGGCTCAGGTAACTATTGGGGGGGGGGGGGCTGCTGCACACAGAAGGTTTTTTGCCTTCATGCATAGAATGCATAAAGGTTAACTTCTTGCCGACCGCCCACTGTCAAAAGACGGCGGAGCGGTGCGGCTCTTGTGGCGGGTCGCCGTCATATGACGGCGCTACCATTTTGGCCACTAGGGGGCGCTCGCATGCCCGCCGCGTCGATGGGGACCCGATGCGCGTGCCCGGCGGCCGCGATTTCCACCGGGCACCCGCGATTGCCCAGTTACTGAGCAGGACGTGGATCTGTGTATGTAAACTCACAGATCCACCTCCTGTCACTGGAGAGGAGACCGATGGTGTGTCCCTTGTACATAGGGACACCGATCGGCCCCCTCCCCCAGTCAGTCCCCTCCCCCCACAGTTACAATCACTAATATAGGGAACATATTAACCCCTGCAGCACCCCCTAGTGTTAACCCCTTCCCTGCCAGTCACATTTATACAGTAATCAATGCATTTTTATAGCACGGATCGCTGTATAAATGTGAATGGTCCCAAAAATGTGTCAAAAGTGTCCGATATGTCCGCCGCAATGTCGCAGTCACGATAAAAATCGCAGATCGCCGCCATTACTAGTAAAAAAAAAAAAAATAATAATAAAAATGTCATAAATCTATCCCCTATTTTGTAGACGCTATAACTTTTGTGCAAACCAAAAATATGTAGAAGAATACGTATTGGCCTAAACTGAGGAAAAAATTTGTTAAAAAAAATTGTATATTTATTATAATAAAAAGTAAAAAAAATATTATGTTTTTTCAAACTTGTCCCTCTTCTTTTGTTTATAGCGCAAGAAATAAAAACCGCAGAGGTGATCAAATACCACCAAAATAAAGCTCTATCTGTGAGGAAAAAATTATAAAAAAATTATTTGGGTACAGCGTTGCATGGCCGCGCAATTGTCATTCAAAATGCGACAGCGCTGAAAGCTGAAAAATGGCTTGGTCAGGAATGAGGTGTTCGTGCCTGGTAGGCAAGTGGTTAAAAAGCTTGAACCTTTACAACCACTTTAAGCTTTGACAATAAAAACTGGAAGCTGATTGGTTTCTGTGGAAAGCTGCACCAGATTTTGCATGCTCCTGTTTTAGTAGTTCTCCCCCACAACGTAGAAATTAATATTATTTTAAATTATGACCATAGATGCACTTTAAAGTGACACTAAACAATATCCTTATTCCCCCGAAAATCATCTATACACACCCAATACTCCTGTAATCTGTTTTCCATTAGTTTTGTTTTTCTGGGGGAAAAAAGAACAAGGCGCCACTCTAAGTGCAATAAGTTGTACAATTTAATAAGCACATGATGCATATGTACTCACAAGAGTAGGTTTAAAACAGGCATATCAGACATAAGGGAAGGGAGTCCATCCAAGTCAGAACATTGGTGAAGTGGAGCAGGTTGCGCCGGTGGATGCGGACGTTTCCTGGTCTTCACACAGGATGCCGAGGGATGACGTCACTTCCAGTTGGACGGTGGGTCAGTAGGTAGGTGAACTTATTGCACTTAGAGTGGCGCCTTGTGCTTCTTTTCCCCAGCCTTTCCAGAGTGCTGTTTCTCATCTCCACTGGGCTGCCTTCAAGTGCCACACTACAGACTTTATGGACTTTTTACAGTCACCTATTTGCAATCATTTTTTTCATTAGTCCCCTGTACTTCAAGGTGTGTAATAGTCAGGTGGATCCCCACCAAGGTAGATGCAAGCGCCAACTTTTTCTTTTGTGTACTATGTTTTTCTGCCTCCTTGTAATGTCCCCAATAAGCTCCCGAACTTCTCCTTTTCTTCCTCACTTCCAATTGTTTGGAAAGACCAGTGGCAGTTAGTTGCACTGCTCTACGCACGCAACCTTCCTTATAGTCCACAGTCCCTAGTCCATCCCAGGAGAGAACAAGTGAGGGTGGCTCCATTCTTATATACAGTATGACCATGGAGAACAAATTCAGCCACCCTTAGGCCCTATGCACACGAGACGCTGTTAAGCGCGCGTTCAGAGGCAATTGGACACATTTTTCAACTGCCCCTGAACTCATTCAATGTTATCCTATGTGTCCATGTACACAGTCTCATTTTTTCCCATTTTTATGCAGTTGCGTTTAACCTCGTTTTTCCAGAAGCAAAAAAATGGGTTCAGACACTTTGCTTTTCCACGTTTCAGATGCAAAATGCAGCTAAACGCGGCTAAACACGGCACCCGTGTTTAGTCGCGTTTGCGTTTATAAGCGTTTTTAAAGGAACCCAATTTTTTGGACCAGAAAACTCAGAAATATAATGGTAAACCATAAAAAATAAAAAAAAAATGGTTTAAAATGTCGTTATTACTTTAGATAGTTCATAGAGCATATATACTCACTGATGCAATGCCATAAAAAAACTCTATTTTTTTAGGTAGCTTAGACAATGAAGAATGCCTCCACTTTTTTGCCCCAACCCTTCATCCAATTTCTAATCTAATCAGTGACTCCACCTAGTCTGACCTAGTGTACAACTGCTCTCTCTGCTGCTCACTCTGATCAAAATGGCAGAAATAGTTAATAATACATGCTTTCTGAGCTTGGGGAGAAATCTATATGATGTTATCTTTACAAACGCTTATAGACGCAAACGCGGTAAAACGTGGCTAAACGCGGCATTAAAACGCAGCAAAAACGCGCATTTTTAAACGCAGGTTTCTGCTTTTTAAAACATGCGTTTAACAGAGTTTGCATCGGTGTGTATGGGGCCTTATTCCGCGTACACACGAGCAGATTTTCTGTCGGAAAAATCTTGAATGGTTTTTCCAACGGAATTCCGCTCAAGCTTGGCTTGCATACACACGGTCACACAAAAGTTTGTTGAACTTTCGACCGCCAAGAGCGCGGTGACGTACAACACTACGACGAGCTGAGAAAATGAAGTTCAATGCTTCCGATCATGCGTCAAATTGTTTCCGAGCAGGCGTAGGAATTTTGCGCGTCGGAATTGCTACAGACGATCGGAAATTCTGATCAAAACTTTTTCCGACCGAAAAATTTAGAACCTGCTCTCAATCTTTTGCTGGCAGAAATTCAGCCAGCAAAAGTCCGATGGAGCATACATACACGGTCGCATTTTCCGACCAAAAGCTCTCATCGGTCTTTTGCTGCCCGAATTTCAGATTGTGTGTACAGTAAACCCCCCTCCATCGCTGGGGTTATGTTCCGGACCCACCCGCGAAAAGTTAAAAAACGCGAAATAGAAAGACCCTATTTAAATACACCCTAGGCATGTTTTGTTAATTTTTTAATAGCATTTAAAGGTCTTTAAACACACTTTTATGCAATAGAAACACATTAAAGAGAGAGAGAGAGAGATCAGGAGGATTTTTAAAACACAAAAATATTGTCTTAACAGTACAGTAAAAAATAGAGTACATAACTGCGAAAATGGCGAAATATTACCACAATATCAGAATAACAGGTCCTAATTAAAATACCGCGATATACCGGGACCGCAAAAACTGAACCGCGATATAGCGGGGGTTTACTGTATAACAGAAAGGCGGATAGCAGCAAAAAAAAATTATAATATTAAAAAATGAATAAATAAACAAAAATACATTTTTAGATTTGGAGGAAGCTGACAGCAGTAGAAGGTACATTTTGGAGTTAAGAATTCATACTTTTTTTAAACCAAAGTTTAGTGTCACTTTAAGACAGATACTGTTGACAAGAAGCTATGTCATGGTTAGATTGGTTGCAATAGTTAATTTTTTGTCATGGGAATTTTACTTTTCTCATACAATTATAATGATCCTGCTAATAATCAATACCTGCACATTTGTCCGATAGTGTCACACACTGCTATTAAAGTAACAAATAAACACTTCTCTGATACTTTGTTGCAATCTGGGTTTAAATTTCACCGCTGCTCCCTGCAAAGTATCTTTTCTGTATCTGAATGAAATGAACAAACAAAACATTTCCCAAAGTTTCCTCCCCCCAGTTAGTTGGTTAACTTGGGCAAGCCATCAAGTGGGCTTTAATGAAGTGGATGAGATGGAGCTGTGATCACGTGCTCCCATTGGTCTGTGTAGAATGCCAGGATGGGGGTGCACGTGGGTGACGTTAGGACCAGCCCTCTCCAGGGACCCTTTTGTTTAGCTATTCAACATAAGCACCTTGTGAGCCTTGTGTGAGCTTCAGAGGAAAGCTCATCTGAAAGAGAGTGAAAGCTGTCTGTCTGCCCCAAGGGATCTGAGATGTCCAGGTCTTTTTATGTCGATTCTTTGATCATAAAGGACTCTCCAAGACCTGCTCCACCTTTACATGATCATCATCACCACCATCACCACCACCATGGACAGGACTTCTTTTTGCCCATCAGGATGCCCTCCCCTCCACTTATGTCTGTGTCTGCTCCTGTGTGCCCATCCAGGAAAAGTGGCAGCTTCTGTGTGTGTCCCATCTGTGTCAGCTCTCACCTGCACTCCTCCAGAAGCAGCATCCCTCTGCTCAAGAGCCAGTTCCAAGGTGGAGGGGATGCCCAGTATTGCCAAAGGATGAGCCAGCAGCCCACCCCGGCCATGGTCCACCCGGCACACCCGACTGTCTGCAGTCCTTCATACAACGTGACGGACCCTCGCAGATTCCACTGCCTGTCAATGGGTAAGAGAGACCTTCACCACTTCTTTCCTTCTCCTCCAGATCTGGGCATATGGGCACATTCTGGGCATCGATGTGACGTGTGCTGGACTGCATGAAACAAGGCTACCCAGGCAGTAGGAGCTTACACACAATTATCTTTAATAAATGCTTCTAAATTGCTATGGGCATCATTCATGGGGAATAATGCGTATTTTCCTATTGGGGGGAGGGGGGGGGGTTGTATATATACCATAAAATATGCCAGTGGGTTAACCCTTGCAAGAATATCAAATTCTGCAAATTATATTAATAATTTCTGCTTAACTGTTTATACTAGCTAACTTTTTGGGTCCAGTTTATATAGTTTAAGTATAAAAAAAACAAGTTATTTATAGAATTACTAAATTCTTCTTGTTATTGTTGTTATTATTATTATTATTACTACTACTACTACTACTACTACTAATAATAATAATAATAATAATAATAATAATATAACAATGTTATTATTATTATTACTACTACTACTACTACTACTACTACTACTACTACTAATAATAATAATATAGCAATACTATTATTATTACTACTACTACTACTACTACTACTACTACTACTACTACTAATAATAATAATAATAATAATACTAATAATAATAATAACAATAATAATAATAATAATAATAATAATAATAATAATAATAATAATATAACAATGTTATCATTATTAATAAATTAATTTATAAAAAATAAAAAAATGGTTCAAGAATGTATTTGTAATCATCATATTTGAAGTGCAGGTGTCTGTCTACATATTAGTCCCATAGAGGAATGTCAGCTATAACTTGGAACATGCTGCATAACCATAATAGATATCATATATCATCATTGGGTCTAACAATGCTTCCTCTGATCGATTTATTGTTCACTGCAAACACTCAATTATATGCAGAGGGATTTTTAAAAGACAGGGATTTCCCTTGCCCATGATTGGATGATTGAAATAAAGCCTCCTCACTGAGCTAAGTGAACATTAGTGTAAATTAACCCTCAGGTGTCTACTTTAATGACATTATATTATGGGCCTGTAATCATTTTATATTTATGCCTTTCTAAGCATGTCTGCACACTGTCTGAATTTGAAAAGTGTTCCGAAGCATATTTCTACTTTTGCAGTCAAATTTGAGAAAGCCCCACTTTGCTATGAGTTCCCATTTACATAGCATATATATATATATATATATATATATATATATATATATATATATATATATATATCAATATCTTACCTAATAAGGCTGCATGCCCATGGGCATATTTCCTCATGCATTTTTTTTTTTTTTTTAATGGTATAAGTGTATACGCATGTCCTCAGATGCAGAATTTGGGATTCTGTGTTACAGATTTGATTGCAGTGCATGATTACACAGCTCAGCTACCTTTAAGATTAATAAATGGTTGTACATGTGTTTTTTTTTTTTTTTTTTTTTTTTATTGCTGTGTGAATGAAGCCTAGTAGCACACAGGCACAGACAATGCACCCAATGCACCTTGCGTTCAGTGCATTACATCTGTGCCCATGCCCTTCTTTACACAAATAGCTGCATATAGCCACCTTCACCTATTCATGATTATGGTTGGCTGTAGGCAACTCTTGGACACCTGGAACACCAGAAAAACACAATTGTTTTAGCTACACAAGGCAAATGCACCCCATAGATTTTTCTTAGGAAATTGCAATCAATTCTAAACATTTTCAGAGTCAGTCTGTCTTACTGGAAAGGCTCAAGACAGGCAGAGTTACCTCTTATTAACTTACAATGGAGAAGCCCAGCTTCTAAATGTTTACCTCTTTGTTAGGACATATGGGGTTATTTACAAAAACTGGTGCAAAATCTGGTATAACTCAGCATAGAAACCAATCAGCTTCCAGGATTTATTGCCAAAGCTTAATTGAACAAGCTGAAGTTAGAAGCTGATTGGCTACCATGCACAGCTGCACCAGATTCTGAGTGCACCCGTTTTAGTAAATCTACCCCTCAGTGTTCAAAGCTAGTTTACAACTGATAATGAAATTTGCCAGCACAGTACCTACAGGGTTAATTATTTTTTGTGAATGAGGACATGTAACAAATATAAAGCTGAAAATATAAAGCTCCAAAAGTGGAAATACACTTTAAGCTCAATCCCCATCCTAGATTCTGAAATGTTAGCTGTCCAGGCCTGTGGAATATGAAATACTTAAAGGAATAAAGATAGCCTTTATTCAAGCTAAAGATCGCTTATTTGGTAAAGTCATTAAACTTTATGTAAACTTACAAAAGGTTCTTCTAATTGCTTGCTTTTGGTCTATTTAAGCGGAGGTCCGCCAATTTTATTATTTTTTTTTTAAAAAAATCAGCAGCTACAAATACTGCAGCTGCTGACTTTTAAAATATTGACACATAAGTGTCCAGCGATGTCGGCACCTGAAGCCGATCTGTCGTTCGGCTCTTGGGTGCTGCCACCACCATCTTCTGTAAGGGAATCAGGAAGTGAAGCCTTTTGGGCTTCACTTCCTGGCTCCCTACTGCACATGTGTGAGTCACACTGCCAGGGGCGGACTGACAACTCATGGGGCCCCCTTGCAATAGGTGATTATGGGGCCCCCAGGCAATCAGAGATTATGGGGCCACACAGTTTACACACACAAAGTATACAATCACAGAGTATACACATACATGTACACAGTATACACAGACATGTTTCTATTGGCTGAGAAGGTACTGGAGAGGTGGGGCAGCTATAATCTCAGGATTTTTAGACCAAAAGGATGTCGGTAAGGGACAATTCAGAAACAGATGTAAAAAAACCACAGATTTTTACATACTGTCCCTGGTTTTACTGAGGCTGGCAACCCTGATGGGGCCCCCTAGTGGCCCGGGGCCCTCGGGAAGTGCCCGAGTGGCCGAATGGTCAGTCCGCCCCTGCACACTGCGCAATCTGGATGCTCCCTGCTGTCTCTGGGACCCATGTGTTTCCCAGCAGACAGGGGAGAGGCTGTGGGTGCAAATACCTGTATTATACAGGTATCTGCACCCCCCCCCCCCTCCCCACTGAAAGGTGCCTAATGTGACACCGGAGGGTTCCGAAAGGGGCGGTTGCGTTTTTGTGTGAACCTCCACTTTAAATTTACCAATAGGCATGCGCAAAGGGTGTGCCAGGTGTGCCTGGGCACACCGTAATCCTCCTGTGTGGTGCAGATTCCCCCTGTATAAACCCCTGATATTTCACCAAAGCCCCCTAATGGGGCTCCTAAATTTTTTTTTTTAAAAAGAATAAATAAACTAAAAACTACTGACACTATTCTTTGCCCTACTGACACCAATTTCTGCCATATACTGACACCATCAGTACATACACACATGCAACACTATAGGGTTGATTTACTAAAACTGGAGAGTGCAAAATCTGTTGCAGCTCTGTATAGAAACCAGGGGGTTTATTTACTAAAGCTAGAGAGGGTAAAATTAGTCACACAGAGAAGCCAATCAGCTTCTAACCTCAGCTTGTTTAATTAAGCTTTAGCAATAAAACCTGGACGCTGATTGGTTTCTCTGTAGAATTGTGACTAATTTTGCCCTCTCTAGCTTTGGTAAATAAACCCCAATGCCAGCTGCCAGTTTTTTTTTTGTCAAAGCTTAATTGAACAAGTAGAAGTTAGAAGCTGATTGGCTACCCTGCACAGCTGCACTGGATTTTGCACTCTTCAGTTTTAGTAAGTCAACCCCAATGTGTTTGAGATTTGAGGTGCACACCATAATGCAATAGGCTGTGCACACCTATAGTAATACCACTGAAATCATTTTATTATATCTACTCAACTAAAGAACAAAACAAAAAAATCCTGTGCTTTCTGCCCTGGGCTGTTATCAGTTAGCATTGTCCCCTGCTATCTCCAAAGACTACAAAACACCTCCCCCTGTTATGGAGAAGAGAAGGAGGTGTATGTAGGACTCCTTGTCCTGGGTCACAAGGCTGGTTGTCATCCTGGGACAGGGAGTGGGTTAATGGCAGAATAACAAGTGAATCTAAAGGAGAAAATGTGTGAAAAGAAGAAAACAAATGCAGTCAGCACATCTAAAGACCAGTAACCTGCCATACTATTCATTTCTTTACTTGGATTAATGTAAACTAATGTTTGTCTAATCTTGTTTAGGAAGTGCAGAAAGTAACCAGATCCAGAATGGGAAGAGGATGAGGACAGCATTCACCAGCACCCAACTCCTGGAGCTAGAGAGGGAGTTCTCCTCCAACATGTACCTATCCAGACTCCGGAGGATTGAGATCGCCACCTACCTGAACCTGTCCGAGAAGCAGGTGAAGATCTGGTTCCAGAACAGGAGGGTGAAGCACAAGAAAGAGAACAAGGGGTCTCAGAGGAGCACCCATGGGGGCTGTAAATGTGCCAGCGGCCAGACTCATTACCCTGGCTCAGAAGATGAAGCTTCCCTATCCCCAGCATCCACCACTGAGGACAAGGACATCTCACCTTTATAGAAGCTGTCACCCTACAAACTGTCCTGCAGTCACCCTGCACCCCCCTCTATAGAAAAGAGACTGGACTCCAATGGCTGTTGAGGAACTACAAGTACAAGCAGCTGATCCAGAGGACTTGTAGTTCCAAGATGGAGAATTGCAGATTGCTGGACTGTGTGTAGGAGCATAGTATAGTTGTATGCAATGGTCGGAGTCCGATCTGATCGTACATGTGTGCTCTGCTCCAAGCAGGTGACTAGCCCCATCTGTAGATACTGTGTAAAATTTGCTTGTAAATAGTTGAATCTCTATACCGGTGTACAGGACTCACCTGCATGTGAGTAGTTTTATACAAAACGGCAGTATATTTATATTTATTTAAATAAAAAATGTTGTCAGCCAAGTGTGTTTGATTTGACCTTTGACCATTTTTTGTGGGAATATATCATCAGAT